>JAYKKI010000008.1:10580000-11780000 GCA_039881145.1 Druceiella hillmani
TTTTCATCAGATATTCGGTCTTTGCACAATATATAAAGGAGTTTTGGATTTCTATATTTGAAGGTTATGCTGAAATAGATTTGCATTCAAAAAGTTTTAAAATATCATATTTCGTTTTCCTACTTTATTTTTTTTATATATAAATGTAAATGTTCAGAAATGTTGGTAATTTTAGGTTCATAAATATATATAAAAAATAAAAAAAATTATATATACTATATATAAAAGGTGTGTGTAAAAGAAAATGATTATGATATACGTGCGAATCTTCTTTAGTAGCATATAAAATGAACTGTATTTAGTATAATTTTAAAAATTTCGTTTTAAAAATTATGGGTAAAAACTATGCATATGTTATGAAAAATTATTATTTCAACAAACATAATTTGTATCACTGAGTGCGATATTAAATAGTTTTTAAATATGTGAAAACATTATCAAAATATAATCTGTTATAATCCAATTCCAAATTTTCTGTTCCCAGCTTAAACAGAGGATGACTACATTATATTTACTAATGCGTTCATTCTCAACTTAAGTTAAATGAATTTATGATAAACTTTTAAAAAAAGTGTACAAATTTTTTAATTGGCAAATTTGTACAATTTTTTTACAAATAAACGTAGGCTTTGACTGACAATTTGTTACAAAGTCTAATGGTCTTTATTTCCATTCTCACGTATAACTTTAATAAGCTATTAAAAATTCACATTGATATCGCTTTCAAGCCCATATACTCCACGCTATTCTGACAACCTAATTAACATGAATAACCTTCTATCGATACAAATAATGAATATATAGTGCAATAAAACTACAGCATCGCTTTTCCCCGCAGCACGCACGTGAACTAATACGACCAAGATTCGAGCCAGTAAAATTGTCGTAACTCATTAAGTGAAGACGTTTTGCAATAGATGCTGGATTATGAGATGAGCCACGGGTATAAAGAGGCCCGCGTTCATGTATCAATTAATCGCAAGCTGCGGGGTCTCCGCCCCCGTCGGCGGTGGCCGCTCGGGGGACATGCCCCCCATGGTACGACGCTGGCCGCAGGGGGTGCTTTACGAAAGTTTAAATTGACGAACGGTAATATCCTTGAAACTATGGTGGGTAACTGAAGGAAGTCTCTGTTGATTTATTTAATAATGATGAATGGAAATGAGTGTAAATAAAATAAAGTAAAATAATAATAACATACAATTTTCGAAAGCGGCTAAAACCCTTTTATTTTTTTGCGCTAATTTGGACGAGTAATAACGTGAGATTCAAACAAAAAAATAATTCCAAATCCATTGAACATTTTTACATTCAATAGGTATTCAATTGATTCAGAAAACAGGAAACAGAATTAAAATAAGGCTGAAATCCGAATTTACGCTCAATTATTTTTACGTAAATATTTAGTACTAGTTGTGACTGTGAATGTCTTATTTCTTAGTTGGTTCATTGTAATAAACTAACGTCTAAATATTACACCAGATCCTACAGAAATTATCAGTTAAAACCCCATTAGAGTATTTTTTTAGGTTCTTGCGTGATGCGCGAACAAATGAATAAACAAAACTTAAAAATTCCAAAAACAATATTTTATGTTCTATTAATTTTGTTATGCCCTCCTAAATCATTTTCAAACAAAAATCTTTCTAAATGATCTTACTAAAATGTATACAATGATTGATGTATAATGATTTTTTTTTAAATACGATGGATTTATTTAAACTATACGTTTTAAAGAAATCACTGAAAAATTTAAGTATCTAAAAGCATTTGTTTTATACATCGATATGTTGCGTAAATATTCAGTGCAGTTATCAATGTATCGCTACACGCACATTTTAAAATGCCGCCTGGTTATTAAAAATGCACATCTTTCCCTTTATCGAGAATCCCCAGTGGATTACTGGAGGGCATCGAGCGAGTGATTTCTCAAAAGTAAATTGATATCGTGTTCGTACAATCTCGAGTACCGCTACCGAATCTTGTTTACGTATTCGTCTCTGGTCTTTTTATAAGGCGGCATAATGTCAGCTGGCCACGAGCGGCCCGCGACTTGTCACGATATCGGCGCCGGCTATCGAGAAATCGCTCCGAGCTGCCACTCAGACGACGCTCGGAAACGACAAAATTGTAAGTAATACGAGCGATCGAATGAATATGTCGGTTGAACGACAACCTGGATTTCATCATCGCGTCTCTGTGATATGAAGGGAGTCGGGGCTGAGCTTTAGGTTGGTTGAGTCATGGTTGGGTTATGAGGCTACCGAGGCGGCGCGGCGGTTGCGTCGACCTACTGGTTACGTGAGGATTTACTCTGTCGATATTTCGACATGAATCAGATTGGCTAAGTCTACGATGTACATAGATAGTATGCTTATTGTTGCAAATTGTAACGACCTGCATTTCAAAATGTTTATGTAAATATACTTCCACAATAATGTTAAAAGGGTTTATTCCTAAAAAACTTTTAAGTTCCTTTAGAAGGGAAATAGTATTGTCATTAAATTGATGCTTATTGCCAGGTCCAGTTCGACACTAGTCGATATAAAAAGTTTAAGTTAGTTTGTACGACAAATATCAATACGTTATCGACATATTTTGTTCACTTAAAAATGGTTTGGGGAGAAAATGATAAGTAGAAGAAACAAAAAATTCTGTCAATTCTAAAGGGGTTCTCCTATTAATTTGGTCGTGGTGTATTGCGTGCAAAATCATCTACAGTACTGAACGCATTAATTTTTAATTTATCCCTGATCAAGAACAAATGTGAAATTCAAACCAGATTAAATTTATATGCACATAATTCAAAGACTTAAATTATAGCAAACGGGTGAGATATTGATTCACTGAAAAATTTGCTATATAATATAAAATTTTATATGATATATATATATATATATATATATGATGATATATATATATATATATATATATATATTTATATATATATATATATATATATATATATATATATGTATGTATATATATATCTATATATATATACCATATGTATATGTATATATATATATATATATATATATATATATATAACAAATCATCCTTCTTTTATGTTTTTAGCTAATTATGTTTCGTAGATACTATCGTCTATTTAGTTATTTAAATGTATGCTCAATATACTAAGTACACAAAGGATTCAATATCCAGTTTGTTTTATGTGAAATGAAATCAGCACGAATGGATAGAGAAATACAAGACGAATTTTTTTTTTTATTCTTACGTAATTCTCACATAGGTCACTTGGCATGCACGCCACGGATATGATACTCATATCACATATTATTCTCTGCATAATGACGTATACTTTAGGCGTAAACTGAATGCGATAAGTCATAGTACTCCATCGCTTATTGTTTATTGGCTCCCAAAAAAGCCCAAACTAAAAATAGACAAAAGGATGTAACCGGTTGCGGAATTTCTTAAAATTTATAAGATTTTTTTAAATATGTTTCGTTCGATTTTAACTAAAACCATTATTTGCGACATAATTATACCGATTCACGTCACTAATACTGCACAATTGATGTCATTATCGCATAAGTATCGATAACGTAAATATTTTCGAAGACTGTGATATTAAGAAAATAAAACTTTCACTCTACAAATCGGTTGACTTAACGTATTAATAGGACCATTAAAAATATGTAAACTTAGTTAGAATTATGAAGTAAACGTTGTTTTAATAATATGTACAGCTAATGAAAAAAGTAATGGTTGAAAAAAGACTAAACTGACAATATGTATAGATCTACGTGAACATTTTTTTATTATATGACTCATGATAATTCGATAAAGTGCAAACATTTGAAAATTGTAACTTATCATTTTAACCCTTGTACCGATTTTAAACTAAATTGAACAAGTTGTCTCATTGAATTATACGCTGTTATTTATTTTCATTATAGATTCACTATGTATCTTCTATAAAAGAAAAATGAATTGACTGATTGATGAACTGATTTCCTACAAAGATAGTTTGCCCAATACATGATTTTGATGGAAAGAAGTCCGGTAGAAGATGTTTGAATACAAAGACAGTTCCAACCACTGAATTTTTTTCGAAGCTAAATTTTTACCATGTTTATGTTTAGAAACGATACCTAACTATATAATATCTCATTTAACAGTGTTTTATACGTATTGAAAGTATACTTTTCAATGACACTGTTTACTTTCAGGCTGAACATGTAATCATTAGAATTACATGTAATTATATTTTTAGGTCGGATAGTGAACCTAGATTAATTTTAATACTACGTAAAAGAAAACTTCTTGCTATAATTGTCCGCACATGGGGAGTAATTAAACGTCAAAAGCTTAAGTTCAAAGTAACCCAGACAAAAAATCGCCAGTAGGAATATGAAATTTTCTAGGTTTTTAAATGTTTTAAAAGAAAGTCAAGATAAATGCCATATGTGAGATGAGGAATTATATATTCTAAGAAACACAAATTTACAGTAAACAATATTTACAAGAAAATGGTAAATCTTAGTGAATTTGTTCATATGCTAAAACCATTTGAACGTTTTATAATTCGACAAATGGCGAAGGTAAAATCAGAAAGAGATATGAAGCAAAAATATCTACATTCCGGTATAAAGAAGTTTAGCGTTCCCTCTCCATTATTATTCTCCGAAAACATATTTATTGGTTAGGAAAACTTTCAATACATGCTAACCTCACCCATTCACATATTGTACTCTCAAAAAGTTGTACGAGATCGTGGATGGTAATGCTGGTTTTACGAAGGAGTCCTTTAGAGTGTTGAAGTTTAAACCGAAAGCACGAATTTATCAAATTTTAGCCAACCTAGCCATGAATGAATTAGCAATATGTAGCCCCATCGAGTACAACGGTAAATATGGCTTAATTGGTGATTATCTGGCAGAATCAGAGGAGTAATTCAGTTATATTTTTGGTGGCCACCATTAACTCAAATTGTAAGATTCCAACAGTATATATTTTAGTCGATGGGAAAACAGGGGGGGTGGGCCAAGAGTAACTTTAGTGATACCATGCTTAGAACTTATCCATTAAAAGGGAATAAAAATTATTTTTATAACTTTTGGCAGCTTTGCAGCCGGTGTCTCAATGGCAATCCGATAGAGATATGCTCAATAGAAAATTCATCCATTAATTAAAACGCCAATTGTTGCCATTTTGGATCCCGTACATATGTTGATGCTCATAAGAAAAGCTTGTCAGGCGTAGCAAGTAATTGTAGACAGCGAGTAAAATAAAATAAATTGAAATTATTTGGTACAACTTAACAAAGTTCAAAAAAGGAAAAACTTCGGCGCAAACAGCTTTTCCTAAAATAAAATAATGAAGTTGAATAGTAAAGTTGACAAGCCGATTACTTAATAACTGCGTGGCTGATGCGACAAAATTTTGCCATGCAGATATATACTTTCAGAAATTCTAGGGCAGTGAAGCTTCTGAAGGCTTTATAAAGTTAATAAGTAACTGGTTTGATGATCTAAATTCCGGGCACATAGATAGGTTTGATTAAAAAAAAAGCCATTATGAGATAAGAATAAAGACAAAATAGTTTCTTTGTTTCAAAACTGATGCTCATATTTGTAATGTCTTGACTGCACTTTAGTAATAAATAGTCCGAGAAAATTACAATTCCTCGGTTTCATATGTAGTTCAGAGATTTTACGATTTTTTTACTCGAATTACATTAAAACCAGATAATTTCTTAACTTTTAATTTTACAAGGTCAGCCAGGATCATTCAAAACTATTATTTGAAAATAACCGATAACATGGCGACACTAACAACAATCCTACATCGAGACAGTTTAAATCCATTTATATGAAATGTCTTGTACAATTGACATACACGACTTTGATAATGGGAACTGCACGTCGTTAGATAATATATCAATTCTGAATTACACGTCTGTTGTTGAAAGAATTAATTTTACAACTGGACGAAAATTTTCTGATGACGAAAAGTTTAACATTTTTCGAAAAAACCATAACGAAGAAAACGAAACCATCAGTCTCATTGAAAAATTCTCCAAATCCAGCAACCAAGTGATTATGTATATAACAGGGTTTGTTGCGCATGTTTTAGTAAAAAATATACAATGCATCACATGTGTAGGTATTTTGATCACTAACGAAAAACATTATTTTAATGAATTAAAAAATAAGGACGGTTGAATGCATCCATTTAATGATGCAATTGATATTTGTAAGTTAACAGAACAAATAATGAAAACTTGTCTAACTGAAAATAATAAACGTGATTGTTTAAAATTTAACAAGGAAAAAACACGGAAAATTTAAATTGGTTTATATCCAAAGAGATATTTGACTGCATTGTTTTGCATCAGTATGGAGATTTTGCATCAAGTAATCATGTAACCGACTTAACGAAAACCCTAGTTGAGCAGTACATTACTTTTAGTTTATATTATTTAACAAAACACCTTAATACCAAATTGACAAAAGGTCACCTATTTAATAAATTTGTATTGTTTTCCGGGCAATAAGTTAAATATTTTCTGAAACATTTAATCAACCAAACCGAGGAATCCTAATTTCCTCGGTTATTTAATTAATACAATGCAATTAAGACATTTTAGAGATTTCAAAAAACAAGCACGCTTTGTGAACATTTTCCATCCAATTTGTTTTATTCTTTTAACAAGTATTTGGTATACCTAATAAGAAACTAAGACTAAAATCGTTTTCATCAATACGAAATAAAATTTATTTTGAGAACCTGGTGCTTTTGGAAACTTGAACTTTTTGATGATATATACAATGAAATCGTGTTGTTTTTTTTAAATTTTCTCTTTCATCATCAGTTATTTATTTCAATTCTCAAAATTAAAACCACGTGTATAAATTGTTAAATGCAAATAACAAATATTTTTGTAACCGTAAACATTATAACTGTAAATCAAAATTAAAATTAATTAATTTAAACTTGTAAATCAAAATTAACTTCAAAATAATAGGCTAATCTGTTATGTTGCTTTAGCTCGATACTCGTAGTGAGTGGTTGACGAATGTACATAACACCGTCGTAAAGATTTTAAGTGGAAATGGAAGTATGCACCAAAATGTTAATAGCACTTTAAAAGATCAGAGTTTGAAATTGAAGACATGTGTTCACACGGAGTTCCGAAAACCATTAATTTCCACGTTATTTTATACTGACAATATATAAGTTTTTGCATTACTAATATGACATTGGATCATAAAATACTGTTTTTTTTAAACTTTAATAGTCTGGTTAAATAATTTAAATCTAGCAGGTATTAATAACTCCATAAAATAGGAAATATTTGTATGTGTAATACAATATTTGTAAAACAATGTAAAATTGTTAAAAATAATTTAATTTAAAACAATGAAAAAATTTAAAACTAACATAATTTATGTGACTTGCCGTATTGATAGAAGCATAAGTGGGATTCGTCCTTCATTACCGCTTTCTACCCCATCCCAATTGAAGACGATCGCTATGTATGAAAACAAGGACTCCTTTGTAAACGTGCTGAAATACGATAAGGAAAAAAATCCATAAAATGTAATATAAAACTGCTTAATTTTTTACTAGAAAACAAAATTTGATGGTAATAATAAGAAAATTCGTATAGTTGTCCTATGGTATAGTGTTGGATCTGAATCAAATCATTCACCTTTTTAATTTTATTCAATTTTCAAAATGATTTTCAAACTATAAATATAAATATATATCATCTATATTGTGTGATATCAAAATGATTATTGGTTATATATGGTGTATTTATCAATATTTTGTAATACTAAAATTTGGAACCAAATCATGCTCACATTCCCTATGCTCCAATTGCTCCATCACATCATAAATAAATTGATATGACATTTGTTTACGATGATTGAAAATAAATGTTATTTGCAATTTAATATATGTAATTTTTTCACTCTGTATGTATTACTAAAACGCATTGTTTCTATAATGTTTCTGTTAATAAATAATTAAAATTACGGAACAAAGATAAAACATAATAGTGCGGAAGGTATAACACTAAATAAAGCCATTAGTTAAACTGTCACTGAATCTTCGC
Organism: Druceiella hillmani; assembly: GCA_039881145.1. Lineage (NCBI taxonomy): Eukaryota > Metazoa > Arthropoda > Insecta > Lepidoptera > Hepialidae > Druceiella > Druceiella hillmani. The sequence continues at coordinate 10,588,090 of JAYKKI010000008.1, forward strand.
CATGCTTACTTTTCATGCAGCATGTTTATATGATCTTTACATAGCATCATTGTTGGGCTCATGCGATTGGCTCGGTATTGAAATTAATAAAGATAATATAGCAAAATTAGTCAACAAATTCTACAAAAATATTTCCTTTATTATATTTAAATCGACATAATTACATTGTCCATAATGATAATAAACTTATCTTAGCTTTCATTATTATTAATTGATTAGAAATTGATTACTGTTTTAATAGTTGTCTTCCTGTCGAACAATACCCTCGTAAGCCAAACAATACGTGGGTGGTAGGCGCCACGTGCCAAAAAAATCATGTTAATGATAAAACAGCCAAAAAAACAACGCGTTTTAAATGTGCGCGCTTTCAAAAATCTGTCAAGTCATTAATCAAGTTTCGTCATTAACTACCCTCAAACTTCATTTAATAGGTGAGAAATATACGAAGAAAACTCCACTTTTTATACAATAGCTTAAATTTTATTAAATGAAACGAAATTGTAGATTTATACTTTCAGTTTTTTTTGGTATTTTCGAAAAAATAAATAATTAAGTTTTTAAATAAAACTGCACTAAAATAGTGACTTTAGCGTCACTACAAGAATTGTCATAAAAATACACTTTTAACTGTTTAATACAATTATTAAATAATTTCAATGTGAAAACTATTCATAAAAATGTTCTCTATATATTAACTAGTTTGGTGTAATGTAACGGAATTATTTAAACTTAAAATGGAATTGTATGCTGTTCGTCTTATTTTTTTAACAAATATTATCGTTTATAGCTATTTACGAGCATAATTAATATCTCAAAATTTTTTTTTCCTCAGGATGTATTCATTTAAACTTTTCGCACAAAACATAATTTTTCTTCAACGATATAAGATATAGCGATTTAATATGTCTGCTAAACATTACAACTAGTTTAAATTTTGTTTATTATAAACTATGTTATCTCCAGTCTGGGCGAACACTCACTAGGAACCGTACAGGGTTCCTATTACACCGTGCAATATGAATTACAATAGTCAATATCCGAATATATTTATTATACGATAGTTTCTAATAATATATAATCATCACAGACCTTGGTAATTTCAGATCACATTATTTTTCACTTTATGTTCTCGTCTCGAATTTTGCTTTGATACATGAAGTATCTCGAATTTTTAAAAATGTTGATCTATTAAATGATATCTTAATAAAATAATTATTTACTTTGAATTTCCATAATTTTCCTTCACTATCGATTTGACTCTTCAAAGTATTGCAGTTTTTTAGGCATGTGTTCCTTAATTATTGCGTTAACCTTATTTTTGTAGAATGTATTGACCAAAAATTCTAAATTTACAATTTGCATAGCATTTTTGTGTTAAATTTTATTGTTTGCCGACAGTCTGACGAAATAATTAGATATTATGTAGTCTACAAAGCTAGATATCAAAATAAATTATCTTACGTTTATTACAAATAATACTATTTCAATTGTTAATTCTAACTTTTCATATAATTTAAGTAAATCATAAATCCAATACAAGTGGAAATACTCTTAAGAACGTCCAATCAAAATGATATATTCACAGGAGCGCAATCACTCAAATCGAATCCAGATAGATTCGAGATTAAATTTGTAAACCCAAACAATTCATCACTCAGTTGTAGCTCGTCCGACGGCGAATATAAGTCCGATAAATCGATGCGACGCGTCTGCATCCGTGATTTATGAGCATCGAGTAGGATGCACTTGGCCGCTCTCGTGCAAGTGCATCTTGCATGAACTCACGATCCATTGCCTGACTCCCAGCGCTTCTGGTTTTGTCGGCGTGCCTCATTTGTATGCGGCCCGCTCGGGGATATGCGCCGTTGCAGGATTCATCATAAGCGAGGAGGTCAGGAATGGAACAAGTGGTGCACTGAGGGTGCATGAGAATGCTGCCTAGGGAAATATGTCGATAAAGAAAGCAGATATCGATTGTAGTTTATCTAACGATCTTCGCTCTAGCTGAGTTCATATCGTACAATTAATATTGACGTTATTAGCAATACATGTACATCATTACAATCCAGTATTAAATATCACACCATATTATAGTACAGTATAATAATATTAAACATCTAGTACTTTTTTCATAAATCTGGATTAAATGAATCGTCATAGACAGAACTAATTATTTTTTTCGGTGAACTGTAAAAAAGTTTGCATAATGCCTCATTCACTTCCATAAGACTCATTAATATATATAATTATTGGCCATCATCATTTCCAATTATTCCAACTTACCATTATTTCCAACTACTCTGACTTCTTTCATTTATTTTGTTCTTCGCCTCATTTGTAAAAAACACCATTTATTCAGTCAATCATATCTGCTGATTTTTTCATCATTTGTTATTACGTTCCTTGACAATAAACTTTTGAAACAAACAAACTCGTCTATTTTGTTTTTTTGTATAATATATAGTATTCTATAATAATAGTTAATAGTGGTTTTAATACGAGTTACGAATCAATGGATTAACAAACGTAAATAAAAATAATAATATAACAATTTTTATACCCATTTTATAAGAAAATGTTCAGTGACCACCCGTAGTCTTATTATAGGTACGGCAGGATCGTAGATACCTGATTATTTTTAATATCGTTTGTAATAAATCGCTCTGTATATATTTTACAAGCGTAAAAAAGTCAGAATAGTCGCTACAGTTTTCCATTAAACTTTAGGAAAACTTGGAGGAGCAGCTGTTTTTCATAATTTTTATATTGACCGTTTGAGTTCGGAAGGATGGGCCAGAGGGCATTTTCAGCAATATCTGTATATGTATTTTACATAAAATTACAGAAACATGAAAACAATCAATTGTACATATATATATATATATATATATATATATATATATATATATATATATATATATATATATATATTTAGATACTTAGTACAACATAAAAAATATAACTAGATGTTTACGACGAGACATCATAAGAAAACAACTTTTATCTGTAAGTTGTATGCTGGATGAATATAAAAAGAAAAGTTAAAAATATTTATTTTTTATTTCTGTACCTTTACTTAATTAAAAATACCTTCCCGATGAATTGTACGGCAATCGGACTTAAACTGAAAAAAAACTAGGTACGAATTGGGAGGCGAATATGACAAAATAATAAAAATTATCTTTTTACCATTTGATTATGGAATCCTGAAAAAATTTTAAAAATGAATTACAAATTGAGCTCAGATAATGAAAATATCGATTATAAACTGCTGTACGTAAGCACACAAGTAGCACTGTTCAGCTACAGACGAAACAACTTTTTGTATACAACAACAGTGAAGTGATTAAAGATTATCTATCATATCTAGATAATATTTGTAAAATAATTACGCTGAATAAAAACTTGATAGAGACAATTTTTAGGTTGCTATATTCGCCAAAATATAATGTAAAATATCTTTACTTTTATGATCTATTTATTTTATGTAAGGTAATTGAGAATTTAATTGTAAACCTCATGACTCAATGTTTGTAATATTTTTATCTGTATTTGCTTGTTTCTTAAAATACATAACCCTTTTTTAATAATTATTGCGGTATAATTTTTAATACTTTTGCTTTTATATTGAATTCCAACTTTAATATCGGTAACACATAGCTAGTTACAATATATTGTCTGAATTAGTTATTAAATTGAAAACGAGTTCATAAATCGCGTAGTCAGTATCGCGCGATGTATGATCTGTACGTAAAATAATTAATTACAACCATCATTTAAACGTTTTATTGGCACTATCTAGATCGCATAGTAATCCAAAGAACTCGTAATCGAAAGCCTGAATGGCCATAACGCTGTACGACACGGCAATCATGGGAAGATATCTTGAAACACGTTATTTATTTGGTCTTAAACTGCTTGTTGAGTGCAGTATAACGTTACGGTTGACACGTGTTTTGTAGTTAATTTTTAATGACTGTCTTATGTAGTTATTGAGATGGTCTATTAAATGTAATACTAATAGGAAAAATAAATATTAATTAAGTACAATGTAATACCACTGTTTCGTGTAACTTTATCGTGTTAATGGCAGAGTATGTACGAAAGTTTTGTTATTTACACACTTACGATGAAGTTTGCAGTTGTATAAACTTATTTGTTGTAGTTTCGCTAATAGTTTACGACCGTATTATTTCTCATCGTTCACGTAAATTATGGATGGTTTATGATACTATTATATTTTTCTCAGAAAATATTGACGTTATAACTTTAAAATTAGCTTAATTTTAAATATGCTTTATAATTAAACCCTGGATATTTCTCAATCAACGCTCAAGAATATTCGTATCGTAATTATATACATACATATATTTATATATATATATATATATATATATATAAGTTTCTTATTTATTAATATACAGTAGACATATTAGATGCGTATAGTATTAATTTATTGATTTTGTATAAGGCATGGTTCTCAAGTGTATCTCGTTAAATACTTACGAAATGATATCGAATCATATCGTATCATTGGGGTATAAAATAAAAACAACGTAATTGAAAACATCATAAAAAGAGCTTATAAAGCTCATTTAAATCTAACTAATAAAATGTCGTAGAAAGTTTTTAGTAAAAACTATTGTGTTCAATTAAGATCAGAAACGTCACTAATTTTTGAGGTTTTAACTAAACTAAAAGTAAATAAGGTTGCTTGTTTTACGTACCTTTAAAAGGAAAACGTTTAAGAACAAAAGCGCAATAACACGTTATCTGTAATTAGTGGCATGAAACGGAGACACAAGTGTTATACCCACTAAACATCCTTTATCTCGAAAATATCTAATCACGTGCAAACATTATCAAGTGATAACGAAACATAAAATCTACTATAAGTTTTAATGTATTTAGCCTTTTGTAAAATATATTTCAATACTACCAAATTAAAATATTTTATATATCGCATTACTGAAAAGACCTATTTAAACTCTTATCCATCTTATCTCATACATCTGATTATAGCAAATCTCTTTGAATTCGAAACGACCATTATTGCTAGAAATTAATTAAGTTATTGTGATAAAATCTAATCTAATACGATTTTAAAAATAAACTTTAATACTAATTTAAAATTATTCTATATTGGTCTATTCAGACGAAGAAAATGAAAACCTGACAGAGCAATAAGTTATACGAGGCTATAAACTTCCTCAAAAAAATTTCATTATCGAAAGTATTATCTTTATATTTATCGATTAAAGTGGTATTAAGTAGCATATATTTACCGCTTTTATGTAATATAATTTTCGTACGTCTATCTTATACTATATAGGTATTGTCAAAAAAAATTGTGTAGAAATGAGAAATATTTCAAAAAAGTTAAGAAGTTATTACGACGATACTCGATATGGTAACGAAGGAGCGCGCTAATAAATTCCCATAGTAACAAGCGATAGGTGCAACTCTTTTGTTCTCGTCACAGTCGAGCTGGCAAACATTCGAGTTGAACTGCTTCGAATTATAACAATCGGATGAGTAATATTTTGTTCCCGTTGACAGGTCTGGCGGCCATTTTTCTGCGTCGACAACTTCGCTTGTTGATATGCAGATGGCGATGTGTTGTACAGCAAAAAATATAAATTTTTATTAGAATGCACCAACTATGATCTATATTGTAAAACTATAATTTTAACTTATTAATGTATTTAATTATGAGTAATTTTTCTATTTTGACTTTTAATAATTAAAATATAATAACCCAGTATATATCATTTTAAATGAGGCATCGTTGGATTCGTCCTGATGTTACGAGTGTTGAGTGTATAATGTCGAATGGATAACAAGTTTGAATAAAAAATTATAATGACTTCTATTATATTTCCCTGGAACTTGCTAGCTATGATTTTTATATAATTTATTAAGCCAAATTTATTATGCCAAGTGCAATGCAAAATACATAGGATACATATTATCAGTATGACGGGCTGATAATGGGACTCTAGTAGAGGAAATGTGCATAGCAAGTTCTTTTTATGGTAACAGCAAATAAACGTTAATATAACTGTAAGATATCAGAAGAATGTCAGATAACACGCAAAAACTAATTGAACACATAATTTATCTCTATATATACTCTCTATCTCTATATACCCTATAAACACTGCACCGTACAAGGAACGTAGGAATTCAAACGTCATATAAAAAACTGTGACGAATAAAAAAAACTGTGACAAAGGAAGACAGGTATCAAAACAATGAAGAACAGTTAGAATGATGAATTACCCAGGTGACCACTACCGTATTTTTCAAACTGTAAAGCGAGACAAAGAAGATGTCAATTGAATTAAATCAATTTATGCGGTCTGCTGATTGAAGGAGTACTGTTTAACATATGATTGATGTGTCACACGTACACGTTGTCATTTTGACAGCGGTTATTGGAACAGAAGCGTTCTGGATCTAATGATATTTCATAAGGCATTGTAACGGCAAGGATTATTTTCACCAGTTCAAATGCTATCGAATATTGCAGTAAGATGGATTAGGAAGTGTTACGTTATAAGTGATTGTATCAAGAATTAGACACGCTATTGTTTAACTAAATCAGAGTTTCGCATTTCGTAATGAATATTTCAAGAATTAATTGTTGTGATGATAAAGCATTTTATGCTTTCGATATAAGTTAATATATTACCATATTTACAATGCATTTAGGAATTGTACGTGATACACATATCTGTAAGTGTTATTCATTGCAAACTAAATAAAGACATATTGCATTTTAAATATGTTGAAATTATCAGCTTTTACCCGTGGCTTCGGTCGCTTTGGAAAATTATTTTAAAACAAAGATAATTAGTTTAAACTACTATGCAAATATACATAGAATATTCACCCTCTAATTCCTAGATTACATTTTGAAGTAAAACTTCTTTACGCTCGCTTGACTTGGGGAGTAAGCTGGTGAATGCGTGACGAGAGCGTTACGAAAAGTGTGATCGGCGAAGTGAACGGAAGTTGAGAGGGAGATATAAGTTAATGAAGACAGAAAGAGAGAGAGTTACTTTTCGTATATTACTGTAGGGACAAGAGAGAGAGGTGCGAGCACACATTTTCTGTCTCTCTTTCTCTCATAGCCAGTTATGTTTCGTATATCTAGGACACAGTGCAAGTCTATTGTCTGTAGGAGCAAGAGAGAGTAGTGCGCGCGTTCTGTCTTTCTCTCTTCCTCTCATAGCTAGTGCCTGAATATATATATATATATATATATATATATATATATATATATATATATATATATATATGTATATATTTACATATATATATATATATATATATATATATATATATATATATATATATATATATATATATATGCGAGTTTGCTAGCGTTACGCGAACGGAGATTTTTTCATTATTTTATAATTTCATTTCGTTCTTCAACAATTTATAAATTTTTATGTTGTTCAATACATTAAGTATTCTACGTTTAAAGTGAATAAAATTGTAAATTCATTTTAAAGTTCATATTTTGTGAATTTGAAGTTTTACTTCAGTCGTGTGGTCTAAAGCACACTAGTTTTTTTTTAAATTACAAACAAAATAAATTATATAGCGGAATTACAAACTATCTCGTATTCTTTTCCGCCATACAAGCTATAGGCAGGTATTTACTAGCATGGAGACTGATTTAATCATTGAGGCACAAGAACAAGATAAAGAAACAAATAAACAAACTCACAAAAATTCAATTTTGGGATAAAAAGTCCTCCATATTTTCCTCCACGATAAAATATGTGTATGCAAAAGTTTATGGACAAAATTTAGTAGTTGAGGCATAAAAGTGCTACAAACTCACTGTTATATTTATAAAATTACTATTTGAAAATGGCGACATAGTTTACTAAATTGACTCTAACCAAAACAATTGATTATTTAGTTAACGTGTTATTACTTAATCATCTTGATTGTACTTTACGAATGATTGACGGTGCTACAGAAAGATGTATGCAATATTAATAAAAGAATTTCACGGATAAAAAGGATGAAACTTGTTCGACCGTAGTTTTTTATTTGGTTTTATATGAATTTTGTTGAAAGAGAATCAACAGATCAACGTGGTATTATTATGTAAAAACAAAGTAGAAGTTATGCCTAAATTATTCTTTATGAATATTATATTTATATCTTTAGAAATAATACCAAAAATTGCAGGTAGCAGATTTGCCTTTTAAGTATTTATATGAGCAACATTGACAGTTTCCGTTCCTGAAGACCAACCTCTGCTATGAATATAATTCAAATTTTAGAATTTGTTAGCGCGGTATATAATTTAATATTCAGTTTTAAGTTGACAGCTGCGTTAATCAAACGAAACTTAATAAAGTTAGGTTCGATAAGTAAGATGAAGAAAATTTGGTATAGATCTTAATTTTCAGAAAATTCATCGCTACATCCTTAAGTTTTTTACTTCTATAGTTTCTAGAGTTTATAATTTAGTTTAACACTCAATTACGTACTACAATAATTTATTCCAATTGTGCGTGGACTCAAACTGATCGTCCATTGTATTTTTTTATTCTATATGGACGTTTTCACTTTTTCAAATCATTGGGTCGTTTGCATTCAGAGTGGTGGAAAGAAAAAAGGACTTTTCAAACTATATAAGAATATTCTTAAACATTTTATTATTTACTACGTAAAGTAAGTGAAAATTACACATCCACCTGTAATAAATGATGGAGAATTATAACAAAGTCGATAAATGGAGCATCAAACGCGAAAGCATTGTTATACGCGTACGCGCACTCTCCTAGCTTTGGGTGCGGTCTTCCACATCTCCCGCTATCTCTCGGTCATCTCGTAGCTATTTAATGAATATCGCATTGTCCAGTTCGGTATAATTAGCATTCTCTTAATTCGATCTAACGGCGTCTCGGAGTGCGGTTAAGAGCATTTTTCCCATACGGCTTGAGAGCAGAAACTGTATCGTTATAGAAAGTTGTCCAAATGTGTTATAATGGCATTTTGCCGAAAATATCATTCTTCTATATATCTTCATATTTTTTTAAGTTAGTGTCATGTTTTAGCTGTTCTTTTTACTTTTTTCTGTGATTTAATTTTACTATCCATCCAATATGATGGCAAATTACAATAACTGTCCGCTTTCTTAAATGTTTATTTCCCCTTTTCAAGAAAAAAGTTAAAGAATAAAAATCTTATCTTACTTGAGTGATATCGACACGGAGGGCTAATAAATTTTCGGTTACTAGTTATGAAGTTTTTTTGAAAATTATCAAAAACTTCAGATTATTTTATTGTAAAAGGACTTTGAGGATTTATTTTATTAGACAAGAATAGTGCCAACACTACAAGTGCATTACACAAAATGAAAACAAATTTAAAACTACTTATATCTTATAAGTTAATGTTTATCAATAATTATAGACATTAAAATGTAATTTCCATTGGCTGAAGAAGATGAGAAGTGGGTCAGAGCGTGGCTTACATAGACAAATTGCGAACCTGTTGGCCAGGCAAACAAGTATTTCAGTACCCAAACTAGATCTGAATTCCAGAAGATATGGAGAATATCAAGGACATTATCTACAGGGAGTCGCTTTCGAAGGGATGCACGGTGGATCTGGAGATTTATGATCAGCAACTAATTGCTGATCATAAATCGAATCTAAATCTACTAGTTGGTAAACTAAGTTGGCAACGAGATGGAGATTTATTTCTCCGTAATAATTCTAGATAGTATACAGCCAAATATACTTGTTAAAAAATTATAGAAATTGGGTTGAGTTATACTAGCATAACCAAGTTATTTATCCAGTATTGCCCTATCTGTTTACCACTTGTTCAAATTCTCAGCAGTTGTTTACAGAAAAAAAAAATCGACAGCAAAGGACGACTTTCCAAATTTTTTAAATCTAAATCGCCACATACATACACACACGTACATACACACGCACGCACACACACACATACACATACCCACACACACAAACAAACACACACACACACATGTATATAGTTCGTCAAATATATTTCTTAAGAAGTCGGGGTTAAAAGTTTACTTTTCAAGCTAACATTTATGAATATTTCAAGCCAACAAAAGTCATTTTTCACTTTTGTTTTATACTTCATTAACTTTTACATAATATTCTGACACGATATTTTGAGGAAATTAACAATTAATTTTCAATAATACCATCTTAATTTCATTATATCTATCTATAATTATATCCTATCTCTTATTCGAAAAAGGTTAATTTTGAAATAATCTTCAAAAGTTCATATAAATTACCTTGGCCACATATCTATTGTCATTTACATAATGTATATATTTAACTAGTTTTAAAAATTTGAGAAGATATACATTTACAAGATGAAACTGAAGAAAAGACAAGAAGAAAAAACAAAAAGTAAAAGAGTTTATAATACAACTAAATGATAAAAGTACTAATGTACCCACGCAGGAAATTATGCTTCGGCGCAACATCTCGATGTGTTGGGTGTTGTCTACGGTTAACGGGTGATGTCTACGGTTAACTGATATCTGTTATACATTGACTGGCTTGTTTTAACATGACCTTAACTACAATAAACTAATCGTAGCAATGACCAGCAACCAGATAGGATGAAGGTGCGGTTTAAATGATCTCAATGTCAAGATTAACAGTCACGATGCACATATGCTTTAAAATCACATTCATCAAAGATAATCAGAGAGGTAGTGGTAAAAACTCCATTGAGAAACCGATGGTTGGAAGACGTCGACCTTCGCCGTAATGCTGAAATTTATTTTAATCAAATTAAATACTAATAAAATGTGTTATATATTCGATTGGAGTATATAAGCATGGAAATATTTGTATTTTTTGAAACTTAAACACAGAAATATTTACTTTGCGGTATATAAAAATAATCAACTACAGCCCTTGGTCGTGTTTAAAATAACTGATCGCTAACGGTTGTTCGATCTTACAATAGAATTGTATTGTGTCAAACGCGCATGACGAGTAACTTCGAAATGATTTCAAAGATAAAATGAGCTGGAAAATAGTCGTGTGAACTCTGTCACAAAACAATTATTTTATTTTTAAATGTTTTTATTATCTCTCCATTTTGACATTGTGATTAAGGTTACACTTTTATTTCTTTGAGACTACACACTTACAAGGATTTTTTATATAGTTGTTAAATAATTTTAATATTAAGAGTACATTTCATGATTTGGTTCAGTTAATTTCAATTGCATTATAACAAATGTGATTTTTTTTGGTACAATTTAAGCAATCGTCTCCAGCCATCAAATCGTCGATAAGTCAATTAGAATGTTTTAAACAATTTTAGTTTATAAAGAATGTTATCTAAACGAATGGGGTGGATTGAATTTAAATTAGATTTTTTCAATTTTTTTTTATTTTAAAATAATCGAAAAAGCAGTTTGAGCATTTAAATTCCATTGAATGTATTTAAATTCCATTGAATAGCTTTATATTTCTCTAGGATTTCTTCCTATAAACGACCAAATTGTATAATACTTCTGCTATTGTCCAATTTTTTTACTCATCTAAGATTTATTCCGTATATAAGGACATATAGGATGTTACTGCCTCAGTTTAAACATATTTCATATTTATTTATGATTTTTGCAATAACGTGGACAACAAATCAACAATTTTTTGTCGACGTCATTAACGATCATCTTTTAACTTTGGAATCTGATGACCTCCATATCAATATAAAATCATAATAAAATATTATTCAATGGAATTTAGTGCAAAAATCCAAATTTATGGATAGATATTCCATAAATTTACGTTCTTGTGTTACGTATCTACGTATTCACTGCAGGTGATTCTCATTTAAGGTTTAGTAAAAATATATAAAGACCAAGATTTCACTAAAACAATATATCCTCATATTATTCTGGATACGTTTTTTCAACAGTTTCAACTCTAGAAAAACAAGTAACTACAGTCAATATTGATGTATTATGCCATCATATAATTACTGAACTTTCTAAAATTAATACTATTAAAAACATTAATTATTTTTAGACTAAAACAACTTAGTGGCCATTAACTAAAGCTAAATTAATGGATACAAAAATGTAAGTAAAATCTATTTTCCGTTCCAAGCGTGATACGAGTAGAATTTTTGAATTCAACTATACATCAATACGCGGGGAGTTCATAGTTCAGACACCGCTTGGGGCGTCACGCGATGTCGTGCAATACGGATGCTCCTTTAATCTCCGACAGGAAGCTGCAACCTATGAACGGAGATAAAATTGAATATTACCTTTGGACAGCGCCCGCTAACTCTGGATCGGTACTATGATCGTTACCTTGAAGTATTTTTTTGCGGAAACAGGTGCACCCATTTCTCCTCGAGGATTTTATTATGCGTTTAAGTTTTCGGGATATTTATTATAACTGGAACACTAAACACGTTTTTAATTTTCATAAAATCATGCTATTTAAAATAAATTAGTTAGTACATATTAATATTCGATTTAAATCACCTGACGTGTGAATGATCACTAATTATATAAGTTACTTATTTAAAGGTTTTATTGCAGCGTAAACATCGTCACAGATTAGAATTATTTTTTTAATTCTCCGAACAATTATCTCAATGTACCGATTTGGATACTTTAATAATATTATCAAAAGATAACCCGAAAATTTCCTGTTTTTGAAAACTATCCTCTTCATATTCACAATTATAAGCCATATATACTAATCAGAGATGGTTTTGTCTATGGAGCCATGACCACAATCCCCTCCCCTGCTCTTCTAATGTAGAAGCTAATTATCAGCATGAGATAGAGCAATGCAGATGAAATTATATTTTGCCACTTTTCTATACGAACTAAAAGATATACGAGATTCCAATCATCCTTGTGTCAGCTTCTGCTACTAGTTAATTACTCTCTAAGCTGTCCTCATATAAATTATTATCTATGTCATCTCCAGTAAGTCTACTTTGTAATGGCGAGACGTTCGAACCTCTATGGTGTGGTAATTTTTAATGCATTTTGTATCGTAATACATATGTATATAATAATAATTTTTTTCACGTGAGTAGTTATTTTCGTATTTTTTATATATCTCGACACGTCGCTTGATGTCTACAGGGTAAATTTATCTCCCACGTATTTTTATGGCGATATCTACTGACGAAACAATTTGAACAATTATATGTTATGCAATGTTTAAAATGGCTTATGCCATAAACGTCAAAATGAATCTATCCATCTAAATGGATAATTGTAGGTTAGACTTTGAGAAGCTCGGCTTTACTGCCCTAAGTCAAAGGTTTAACTGCCAACTGTTTATTAAAGACAATCTATTTCTTACTCCGTTTTAATGTAAGAAAGGTATTTGTTCAATCTTGCCACAGGCTAGTAGCGATATCGGTAGTTAATTGGTATAATGTGCCAAAGATGAACAAATTACAATATTGACTTCCGTCGTGATTTTATTGCAGCTAAGCGATATTAACGATCGCGATATATATACTGTCTGAAATTAAGATTAATAGTTGTTTTCTCATCAAACATTGATTGTGGACTATATATGTACACTAGTTTTTACTTGCTACTTCGACCCTCGAGGAGTTCAAATAAAATGTCATCAATCAAATGTTTTAGTATTCAATTTTCATAATTGAGAAAGAAATACCGAGTTTTATCCCAAATGCAATACGCTTTTTATCGAGTTTAAAATAAACTATAGTTATACCAAGTAAGAGTTTAAAATAAACTATATTTATACAAGACCAAGTTTTATAAAAATAGGTATAGCTATTTATAGGTGACTGTGTACTTTTCATAGTACTATTTGAAATATACTTTTTACACTATCATCTGTATGATTACTATTAGTGTGCCTTAAATTACAAACCAAAAAGCGCTGTGCTTCTAAATTTTGCTGTCCCAAAGCTTACTGTTCTGTAAAAAAGGTCTTTGCTTACTTTGCTTAGCTGCAAGTTAATGACGTCACTTTTCTTTGATGCCTTTTCAAGGGATTTATTAAGAAGTTGTTTGCTAAATGCTTAGTCTTATATTTAATTTGAGGTGATATCTATTGTTTTCTGTGTTGAATATATTTGGCGTTAATTTTGCAGAAATTCATTATTCACAATTAAATGAAACTACGTGATGTAGTATTATTTCTATTTTCTTTAAGTTCTTTACCACGACCTAGGTTTCGTTACATTACAACATCTTCAGGTGGTAGTATTATTTCTATTTTCTTTAAGTTCTTTACCACGACCTAGGTTTCGTTGCATTACAACATCTTCAGGTGGGCTATTTGTAAAGATCTTTGCTAATAGCCCGCCTGAAGATGTTGTAGTACAACGAAACCTAAGTCGTGGTAAAGAACTTAAAGAAAGTAGAAATAATACTACATCACATAGTTTCATTTAATTGTGTTTTCTGTGCTATTCATTATTATTTATCTGTGTTATTACATGTATGCTATGCTATTGTGCTTGGACATGTTTGGGGCTTTAGCATAACCTGCAAGTAATAATAAATTAATTTGAATTAAAGTTTATCTATTTATTATTTTTGTGTCACATAGTACCATAGAATAAAATTAAGAATCTATGCATTTCTCTAGCATGCTCGGTCCCATTATAATTGCCCAAAGTTTTAAACTTTAGTTCGTAAAACTTTTGGGGCGAGATTGAAGGGAACAGAAGAGGTCTCTTTATTGCATCTTATTCCGTGCTAAGTGGCTCATTGGTATCTGTTCAATGTAAAGAGGTACGTAAGTTTTTGAATTTATTTTTCAATCCACTAAACAATCCACTAATACTGTTTTTATTTATCTTGACGTCAAATGGAAGAACTTACATCTTTCGCCACAAGTCTTCATTATTTTATGTATTTTTAAGTGTTTTAACAGAAAGTTTAAATAAGCATAGAACGGCTTATACCTGTTAAATTAATTTCGTCTTTAAAAAAATATTTGGGAAAGAATATTTATAAAATAAGACGACGTAACAAAAGACTTGTAAGTGCAAGTACAATCAAATCATGAATATTATGCACCAACTCATTGCTTTCACTTGACGACCTAATTGCATGAAAAATACCTTGAATATTATTTACGTGCGCATTTGTCACGGGGCCCGTTTAATGTACAGTTGCGTACGAAAGTTTATCGGTTTAAAATTGAATCAGTCACTTGCTTTCGAATTTTTAATAAAAAAAAAACAATAATGACTTCTAAGTTTGCTTTAAAGTTTAGTATAAATTTTGGATGAAAATGTGGGATACTTTTTTATTAACTCTTATAAATTCTTACCATACTAGATCATTTACATCGTTTTTCTTTTACATCTAGGTGTATCAACCCATAAACCGGAAATATTGGAATGAGACTGCCGTTTATTTTACGTATGCGTGATTTGCCTATATCCAAAAATGTTATTTCCGTCGACCATAACAAAGCAAACGTTATTCTTTATAGAAGCTCACGTCGCATTTTTCCACCAACCGCAAATCGCGGTCTAGTGGAAAATAGAGTAATTAAAAATCGTATTAGGGAAAGAAAATGCATTTTTGAACTTATGAAAACTTTTAGCAGCTCCGGCTTAGTTTTTATATATGTAAAAAAAATTGAAATAACTTTTATCGTATTAATTTAAATGTAAACCTTCCCATTTTTCAAAATTTTTTTAGGTATTGATTAAAATGTAATAACACTCAGTAAATTCAATCATATTTTCATTGTAATTATCATTGTATGTGGTTAAGTTATATTACTGCCTTATCTATAATAATTAAGTAAAATGATCAGTCAATGCCTAATATAATCTGAAAAAATATTAATAATTACAGTAATATAAAAATTAATAATAAATTAGAGTCTAGCTTAAATTCACTTTAGGTTTGCTACTTCAGTTATACAGAACTAATCTTATTTGTCTTCGAGTGATTTTTCAATATGTCAATTGTTAATATTCAGTCACTGTTTATCTGGATAAATGAGAATATTAAGGCAAATTTACAATAAATTTACGTATTCGAATTTAAAAAATGAACATGTCTAATTATTTCACGTAAAAACGAATATAAACGTCAAAGTCATCCAGAGTTAACACTTATTTAATGTTTTATTTTTATTTATCATTACGAATATACTAGGGCAGAAAAATGAGCTCATTACTTTTGTTTCATTTCTTTGTTTAATGGCATGTTTTTTTTGGCAAATTATCGATTCATTTGATCTTAGCTTCCAGTTCCGTGACATAAAAACTTTTTGCAAAAACTTTACCAAGGCGACTTTCACCTTACATCTGTGCCGCACTTAATTCTTAACATCTGTATCACATTTTTCCACTATGACTATAGGTTGCTAAGGTTGATATTGCACAAAGCAATTGTTCACTCGTTGATAAATCAAAATGTTAGAACACAGTCGTTCGTTAGGAGAACTTTTGGATTCGTATACAATGTTGTAAATACAAGTTAACGTACGTGATTCAATGCGAATTGAATTGAATCGTGCAGTAAACTTTTTATTTTAATTTATTCACCAGCTTTGTACGACTGCATTATGTGAAGGGTTTATGTGTGTATTTTTCTAGCTATTAACCGGCTTAATAGCAAAACCAATGTTCTATGGTAAACATGACAAATCTTTAGGTTATCCGAAAGTAACCGTTGATATCTAGAAAAAAAAGGTTAAATGTCAGTTAAATAAAAAAAATTACATTGAGTGTGACATAAAATAAATTGTTAGAACATCATAATTATTAAAAAAATGTAATTTTGTTTAATATTTGGACATTCTTTATTGTTACTTAAGATAAATGTTTTGAACTTCAAGATAATGTAGCTGATTTTGATATGTTTATAAATTCGCGAATTCAAGGTCGATGGCTTATAAAAAGTTTGTCATTTTACAGTGTCTAATTAAAAGCTTTTTCATTAGGATTTACGCAATTAAAAGTCAATGAAAAATATTAAATAAAACTTTTTTGTTTTCGAAAGTTTGAATAATTTTTTTCTTAAGCTTTTTTTATTTCGAACACCAACACGCTGCTGCGACTGTATCGATTTCCAATGTTACGACGTTACGTAAAACCAAAAGGTTGATTTTGTTTTCGGTTCGTAAATCTGGGATATAAACATTTATCAACGTCCGGCATTATCGTGACAATGCCATCATTGCATTTGTTTACATTTCGGTTACACAGCCCACGATTAGTGTTGGACCAGTCGCAATGTTGTGATATGACGAGGCCACTTGCGACACTGAGACACTTCCCGCAGGTACCGAACTGAACTAAATGCCAATTTAGCGATTAAGTCACTGTAACATTTCGTTACTGAACCATGACTAATTTTACTTATGGCCGTTTTAATAGTTATTAACGAAGAGTGTGTGTAAAACAATAAAGGTGTTGTTGATTTCATTTAAGGTGGTGTAATGCTGTGCAACATTTACATAAGGTCTTTTCTTTTTTTGAGATTTCGTTTATTAAAAGCATTTCAAAACTTTTTCGAATTTTACGTAAAATTCTTCTAGAGATGTTACTTACAAAACCGCAAAAATTTTCCCAAAAACAGTTCGACGTAGAAATTTTCAATTAAGTTTTTTTTTCATTTCACGTAGGTATTGTTTGGGATATAAATTGAAAAAGGATGTTTTAAAGATTCCAAAACTGTTTTCTCAGAATATTACGTTCCCATCCCCAAAACTGCTAGTCAAAATTGTAAACTAGAGTCGGTAGGGGTTGGCCTAAGTTTAGCGGAAACCTACAGAGAAAATTCTTATTTTTACAATTTTTAAGAAATTCTCTCTACGTTTACATATGTGAAATATATACTAGGCAATATACTAATATGGACAATACTCATTAGGTTAATTGTTTTTCATATTTACACGCCATTTTTTCCCATTTAAGTTGGGTAGGCCATTATTTATATCATATTAAATGTATTATTTTTTTATTTTCATGACAATCTTCCTACTAATTAAAAATTGAAACTTTGAGATTCGCATTATTGTCTATATTCTTGCAACTGTTTAAACGTATTCGTATATACTTGTCGTCTGGACATCGTTCTTCGTCCATCGTGGCACGATTATCTCGACGAAATCGCCGGCGGCGACCGGTAGCCCGCTACTGGCCCGAGCTGATTCTAATTCGTTAGGCAATCGGCCCGATCACGATCTATTGTTCCGACTGCACCGCATTCTTCGTCGAGATAACGTGGAAATAATGCGGAGCTAGCATTGTCTCCGCTTGTCGGGTATCTGTCTCTTGTTCGAATCTGGCCGTGGTTGATCTCGTTGAGGCAATAAGTGGTTTTTAATTACCTGTTCGGCTTATATTAAATACGAATTTGAGTTTTTAATATTTTTCTCTTCAAATTTTTCACAATATTCCAAGTTAGTTAAAAATATACTTAAGGATCTTTTTAAACTTGTAAAGCTATCTCCATTGCAGAGACCTTCAAGTACACTGTTATAGTAATCATTAGTTACACACCTGTTCAGCTTATATTAAATACAAGCTTTTAAAAGCTCTTTATATTTGGTGTTGTTAACTTTTTTCTCTTCCAATTTATCGCAATACTCGAAATATTGGATTTATACAAGAACCTAATATTGAAAATATTTTTAAGGATTATTTTAATCTTAGTCATCCACAGTGGAGAGACATTGAAAAAGGCAAATAAATGTTACTTTGTTTCTCAAGAGATTAACATGTACAAGTGTCGTAGTTTAAATACGCAAACCTAATTTTCCGAAGTGACTTTTGACGATAGAATGGTGTTTTTTCAAGACATGCATTTTCTTAAATTGGTATAAAATAATCAGAGTAAAATTCAACGTATATATCTCCTACATGGGTAAGAGATATATATCTATAAATTTATCTATGTAAGATATTTATCTTAAATAGATAACTTTAGTTATGGTTCCATTCGAAATTATATGTCGACGTTATTTTCAATTGACATTTATTTGTAAAGTGGATATTTTGACAAACGCAGAAAACATTTTTTCATTAATCGATTATTTCACATTTTTCTTCATTTTTTGTTCACAGTATTGTTGTAATAAGGATTAATTTAAGTAGTATTGATAAGTTAGTTTAATTGCGAATTCGGCGAACAGCGACGATGTGTACGCATGCGCGGTATTCGTGTTTAGATATAGCCAGTCGCTGGTTGCAATCCGTTGCGTCATTTCGGAAAATAAATCTAAGTATCGATTAGAGGCTTTCAAAAATTATGTTAGACGGAAATTTTTGTTTTGTTACACACTACAGTGACTAGGTAAGAAACAGTTACCGTTTGAAAAAGTGGAATAAATTACATTTCTTTTCTCGTATAAGTAGCGGCTAGTGGTGTCCGCGGTTGGTTCAAATCGATTGTAAAAATGCCATAAATCCCTCCAACAAGTATGCACTATAATGTTTCATAATCTACTTTTTATTTTCATACAGATATGAAATCCACATGACAAATAAAAAAGAGAATCAGGTGCCGCTACCAAAGAAAATCTCTGAAAGAATCAATTGACAAAATCATAAAAAAACGAAAAGCAGAAATTTTTACATAACCAGAAAATATTCGGAAACAGAAAATCATGAGAAGAAAAAGAAACGTAAAAAAACATTTAAGAAACCAAAGCAATGTGAAAAAAGTGAGTGACAAAAAAAAGGATTAGAACAAAATATTTAATTCAATAAAAGAAAAAAAGAATGGGGAAAATACACAGTCGTCTGAAAATAATGATGAAACAAAAGAAAAAATCGATACGTCAGAAGAAAACCGACCTAAACAGGCATGTAGAATATATAAAAAATTATTGTTCTACTTCGTGGACGAAGTATATTCACAGTTCTTGTTCATCTTGGATGGATGAGTACTGTATGATTTATGATCTCTTTATTATGGTTGGAGCGAGAAAACGAAAGGAGAAGGTAAAGAAAATAAGACGACGACTGCTTTAAGGACATCAGATTAATTAATAAAGCTTGTTGCTGATTTGTCTCACAATTTCATTATTACCATTATTAATAAATGGACGATTTTATTAATATTACTTCCAAACCACAGTGTTACAAAACAATACAAAATGTGTCTATTCCTTATCAAATTCAAATATAAACGGTTTATTAATATACCATAGTTTTTATATAAATCAGGATACTTATTAATATTGAAAACTTTAAAAACGAGGCTTATGCACAACTAGATAAATTTTATTATATTAAAATCTTTATACTATATCTATTCTGTAGCCTTCTCACAAAAACATGAAAGCAAAAAAAAAATTTTTTTGTGTTACTAATATCTGATATTCTCAGAGCAGCAAAGCAGCATCTTTTATATTTGAAGAACTTTGTAAGACATCGAAGACAATTGTAATGAGAGAGTATACTTACATATATATTACGGTATCGGAAATGTTTTGTTTATATATTTCATCCCACCGCTTTTAAAAACAGAATGTACAAACATCATTTAACTATTAGATTGAGGTAATATTGATCAAACGATGTGTCCAGATATATAAACGAACTTTTTTTATGCACCTGAACACACATGAACTGTTGGAGCGTTTTGAATGTCGTCGATATCTTAAAAATGTAGTCGATATCTTAAGGATTTTTTTGTAATTTCAAGTGTACTATGAATAAGTACATACACATAAGTAACATTAAGAGTAAAGAGGTTTCAAAAAGTTCAGAAAAGAAGATTAATACGAAATAATTAATATTTTAATGACATTTGTCGCCTCTACTGTACTGTTACTGTATTTTTGTTTGAAATAAAAAAAATGAGTGAATGAAAATGTTGGTTTCAGTTATTTTAAACACGGCAAACATTAAGAAAGAAAGAGTTAAATAACAGAACAAAGAGCGCATGAACGAAATATAGATCAGTGTAAGGGTAGATGTTCAGTAAGTTATATTGGAGTAGATGCAAGAATTGCACAAGACTGACGATGAAAACGATCTACAGAATTCAAGCTACAAACAAATATTAGTGCAAATTATTTTTAACGAAAAGTTAATTTTTTGTCTCATTTGTTATTGTTAACACGGATGTTTAATGAATTTTTGTGGAACGAAACTTATTCTCAATTACGAGTACGTGGCCCACTTACCAACTTAAACTCACACTTTGCCAATAAATATATAGTCTAAGAGAATGTTCGAACTAAAGTAAAAGTTTCGACTCGTTAAACAAAACAAGAAACAAACAAAAATTCAACATTAAAATCCGCGTAACATAATGATCGCCTAATGGATCGACAGCGTCTTACACACACCTTCTCCTATCATCGCCTGGACTTGAATAAATATTTATATTAGGAAATCGTGCGTGAAGCATACATAAAGGTATAACTTACACAGATGTATCTACACACATCAATCTTACTCAATATAGCGTGGCGGCGGAATAATAATTCCTAATGAACATTTAGAATCAATCAAAGACACAATCTACCGTTACAGAGCGACGCGCCAAATTAAGATCGCGTTGAGAGATCTCTTTAATGCAATGGCTACCCGTAATTAAATCAATTAAAAAGTATTTTGTAAGTAAGAGTGGCCAGAGGTCGTTTTATAGTTATGCGTTCAGTCGGGCTTGTTGTTTTTGAACGGTCATTATAATCATTACTGGTTTCCCTAATTAATCACCTACGCGATAGTTTTTCTCGTTCAATTGTGAGGCTGTGTTTTATGCTTGGCATTTTGGATGAATTGATAAGACTGAGATGTTGTTCGATAGAGTGTAAAAAGGATAGCTTTCGACACCGTTCATAATCTGATGAATGTGTTCGAGCCAGCCAATTGTAGTTTCGAAATGAAATTGTTAAGAACGTTTTTTATGAATTGAATCTACTCATTATTGCAAACATAGGGAAACTTTCGTATTATGATGGAAGAAATTTTTAATATTATCCTCCAAAATGAACAAAGAAATAATATGAAGTGACTGAGGCTTTTAGTATTTTACTAAGTCAAAAATATCTTTTCACATTTTAACTAAGGGGATGAGGTAATATATTGACACTAGTGCGAAATTAAAAATGCACCGTTTAAAAAAAATAGAATAGATACAGTACAAGCTTTAAACAGTAAAAATCTCTGTAGGACCCGATCTGTTATTACTAAATTGTTGTATCACGTTTCTTTTTCAAAGTTGAAAAATGTATCAAATAATTACACCATCTCTTGAGAAATAATCGAAATCAAAAACCTTTTTTACTTATGGAAATAACACAAGAATTTGTAACTATGGTTAGGAAATAAAATGTTTACGCAATGAAAAACAAAACAATGCTAACGTGTATAACAATTTCCATCAATTCGTTAAGTAGTTTAAGAGATTTACATACCTAAATATAAACAAATGCGTAAATTGATTAATCAATTTCAAATAAATTGAATTTAAATCTAACATTTCTAATAAAATATGTTTAGATATATAAAGTTATCCACCACGATACCATAATACCTGACGCAATTCAAAATAAACTTTAAATTATAAGTCCTTTAAGTACTTTTATGTAGATTCCTAGAATTTTCTAAAAGGTAATATTACAATATATACCACTATAAATAAGGAATTTTTATAGCGTATATTTAAAAGGAAATTAGAAACAAAAAAATTACTGCGTAGTTGAAGCAAATCATGAAATTTTGAAATACAACACATCATATATAATTGAAAGTTGTGAATCGAATCAAAAAATATATCTGAATGTTGAGCATTGTTCATTATATATTTTAACCATAACATAAGCCAATTATCACAAACCGTATGCAAGATAAAACAGTTGAAACTCTTTTACCCGGATTTACAGTCACGTCTAATGTATTTGAGACAAATGTATTTTTGTATCCCAATGCCCTATAAGTCTTAACTAGTTTCTGTAAAAAATACTAACTAGTCATGCAGATGCTCAAATTTCAAGTTGTTGGCTATCACCTGCTTATAGAATTTAGTGTACAATTCATCTACTTATATGGGAAGTTATGACTATCGATGCAATTTTGTAATTTTCGATTTTATGTTTCACTCAAAAAGTGGCAGAAATACGAAAATAATCTTTTTCCACTCCTAATGATTAGTTTAGAGGGAAGCTACAATTACTAAAAAATATTTTTTTTCCGGCTTTTCAAATATACAAGTACTTAATTAATGATACAAACTTTTAAAACTAGGAAGAATGAAAACTTTTTTAGAACACATAAAGGAAAAGAAACACATAAAGGAAAAGAAAAGAGGAGAAATGTGATTATGATACTTTTCGTAGTCATTTAGTGGACAAACAGGGTCACTTACATTATATATGACAAATCCGAGATTACGATAACTCTGGCACGATATGTGTTTATTGAACTTTAAACTCGAATCGGTTATTTCTGCTCGACGCGGCAGCCTAATAAATCAATAGCAATACGATTGCATGCACGATTGTGACTTACCTTTGAGAATTTGTTCAAATCGAATCGATTAAGGTTAAATACACCAGTTGTGGTCTTTGCTTTGGCTTTTCTTCTGGCTCTGCCTTTTATGATTTTATAGTATCGTTTTATAAGAAAATCACAAATACCAAATAAATATATATTAGCTTATCGATAATTCGTAAGCTATCAGCTTACATTATTTACCATAAAAGCAGACAAGCACGGCCGCACATATACAAAGGTAAAATAAAATACCACCGGCTTGAACCATAAACATGCGTTTCGAATCTGCAGGTGAAATCGTGTGTTCTATAAAACATTTCACCACTCACGTCTACGGGTCACAAGTGCCGATGTGTCGACATTTGCTTATCGGTGCAGACGTGCTGATTGACAAGTCCCATTCTCCCATTCATCTTGGGCATCGCAACAATATCGTCCGCGCTCACGCCCACCGGGACCTCGATCCGCGTCGGGTGTCGGGCCCTGCAATTATGAGATGTAAACCGTCGATCGTCTCGAGATTGTCCGATCATTCCGTGCCTGCCTACAGTCCCCGCGTTTATGTCCGCGCAAACAATCACGTTTTTATGCTGTAACAAAGTGACGCAAGGTTTGGTCTTGTGTAATTATGATTATAATTTTGAGATTTTGCAAAGTGCTTTGAAATTCTGTAAGCCTTGTATAATTTTTCCATGTTTTAGGATATTTTTTCTATGTAGTACACAGTTAAATGCCGGCATCTTTTGTTAAGCGTAGTTAGGTAGAAATATAAAAAAAATATAAATTTATTTAAAGACACATTCGGTTACTTCTATTTTTATACTGAACTTTTAAATTTGTTCTACTTACTTGTAAAAACAGGTTTTCATCCTATTATAATAAGTTATTTTTATAAGTTTTTATCCTCGTATGTACAGCGATTAAGCGAGAGACATTGTCATTCGCTTCAAATACTCGTATTAGATATTCATTGAAATATTATTTCGGTCAACCTTCATTACATCAAAATATTAAATCTATTTTCAAGGCTCTAATAAAAACATGTAAATATGAATATCAATGTATTGATATATTTAATTTTTTTTTTATTTTGACAATTTTGATATTTTTCATTTATCTTTATAGGCACTAATTGATACATTTCAATCGTCTTCATTAAATGTCCGACCTACTTTCTTATAAATAATTTGAGTCAGAAAATTGAAGAGTTATTTAAACAATATTGGCATATACGAGCCCATTTTATAATAACAGTTATATTATTATATAAATTATTTTAGAAAATGTGTTATTATTTATATTAATTAATTAAGAGACAAATACCTTAATATTGTAAAATGTTTTTTTGAAAACATCGAAATGGTAATATCAATTATGTAAGACAATCGTCTATATTAAGTTACTGCTTGATGTGACATCATCTTTTTTATGACAAAACTGTATTATTCGTCATTGTTTTCATGCTTTAAAAAAACTATCAGGATTAAGTCGATCTACATTATCTGTGTTACAATATTTTTTTAATAGTCTTAAGATGAATAAACGTAACCAAAATTAATGAAAATGAGACATTATCCCTGCACTTCAAGTAAAGTTATTGGTTCGGATTGCGGGTTCGTTAAATTAACTAATTAATTTTCCTGTCGCAAATATACGTTTTTCATGTGAGCGTAAAATTGTTTCTACTAACCAAAATTATTTCATTTATTTTCAAATTCACAATCACAGGAAGCTGAATTTATTTAATAAAAAAGATTTATTCTTGAGCTGTAGAATTAAATAGATAGATTAGTAAATTTTAGCATTATTGACATTACGATGAACGAAAATTTCCATTGACTTTCTTTAACTATCTTTTATGATGTTCAAAAAAAGGATTAATGAATCCATTGGCAGACAAATGGCTTACTTGAGGCATTGATAGAAAACTCATTTATTTTTTGAGTAAAAAGAAATATCTATCGCGTTTGATTTGATTTAACCGATAGACACGAATCCTCTGATGTATAGAGCCCATAATCTATATCTACAATACTCGCCGAACCGATTATAAGATTACACTACGACAACTTTAACTGCTATCTGAGTCTGCTCCGCCGCGACCGAGGAAACAAAAATTATTACAACAAAGCCAGCAGAAACTCATTTAAATACCCGCCGCCATAATTTCCATAAACCGTACACCGAAAACAACCTGACGAATACATTAAACCCAAAGTAGTTCCAATAGAGGCGCAACAATCAGATTAAGCACCAACAGTAGCGGCTACTTCCTATGTAAATATACAAGAGCGTTCGAGATGAAAAAAGAATACGGTGCCCGAATATGTTTAGGTCGGGCGCGGAGACAAAAAAAGCACATCTCGATAAGCTCCGGCTCTGACATTCCGCTCGACTCGCCAGTGGTGACAGATCGTCGTCGTGTGCCTCAGAAATGCCGTCCCTGGTCATTGCTCAGGCGATGTTCGATCACGGGCCGCGCTGACTGACGCTGCCTACATTCCTGAAATTGATTCGGCGGCTTGTAATAGTAACATGTCAGTGTTGGATGAGGCGAGGTCGATGATGGGTTCGATGTGACAATCGCCTGTCGATAGGTATCTGCGTTGACGCGCCCGCGGCTCGAGTAATTTTGTCAATTAACAGTTATCGGGTCGGTGTTTTGAGATTTCAATCTGTCTGACTGTATTGCGTTGCACACTTCGAAGGTTTTGTTGCAATATGTTAAATTTTAGAAATAATAGCCCTAATGAAAAAAAAACGTCGATTTTTGCGTCTTCTGCGCAATTATTTCTAATATCTTGACTCCTTTCTAAAATACGAAATAATCCTAAAAGTCAATCTAAATTTTTTCTTTGCTTCAAATTTACTATCTTATTTAAGCCTAGCCTGGACTTGCCATCAAATAGTATTTTAGTCTCTTCGACGTTAAACATTACTTAATTGTTCATTGTTTCAAATATTATTTAATTTCAAACCATCCATATTTTTCCAACAATTTTGAAAGCCGTAGATATTGCACTAAAGCAGGGGATACATTTAATTAAACAAATTATCGATCAATAAACGTGCAAAAGGTTTTAAGTTTACTGAATTTTTTTTTCTGTAAAACTTACTATCTAAGGAAATTATATGGTACATTTTGATTGTGCAGGTACAATATTAACTCCATTCATGCTATTTAGGTTACTTTAATGGAAAAAAATATTAATCCATTGCAAATAGATTTATCATGTTTCTGTGAAAAGCTATTTTACTGTATTTAAGCTAAAGAATTTTCTTAATATAATTTTTAAATATTTTTAATTACGTAATTAATTACGTTAATTACGTACTTTGCATTTTGCGAAGTTTTTTAAATATTCTTAAATATTTATTCCGTAGTAATTTTTCATGACACTGAAATTATTTAAGTATGTAAATTAATATCATCAGCCTCTAAAAAATTATGTTTATTTTAGATAGTTTTAGAATAGAAAGCAATACCGTCATTATGAAAAAACGATCTTCAGGCTAGAAAATAAATAAATTTAACAAAAAGCTAGACATATCCATACTCTAAGGGAATGTGTTTTTTTTTCATTTCTTTGCCCTAAAGTATAAACAAATTACTTGTAAATAAGCAAATGATTAATAAAAAATAGCTAATTTTATATTATAAATAAGTATTTAATGATTGATGCTCCATACGCTATTTTCCTATGTTATAAGTGTTTATTTTATTTATGTTATTTTCATCATCTGAACGGGAATGAGAAAGCGTGTGCAACATGTTTTACAATTTCTTTTTAATACTACTTTCCATTACGTTTCCTTCTTTCAATCCGTGTAGGTAATTAGTAAGCTAGCATTTAGATAAACCAGTCGATTGTATAACCTGCACTAAATAGTTTCGCCCGCGGTCGTATCAGGCAGCGATGCGAACAAACGCGGTTGGCCCGGTCACTTGTTACATATCCGCGCAGGTTCCCACGTTGATTAATTATATTATAACGTTTAGACAAGGTGTAGAATGATAGTAAAGTACGGTTAATTTATTAAGGTGGTAGGGTTGCTATCTATCTAGTTTTGAAATCTCTTTTCCTCCAGAAGCATTCCTCATTAAATTTTTTCTCATTTTCATGATTAACTTTCATTAGCAGATGTAAAGATATGTACATTTCAACCATTTAGCGTTTTTCTTTTTCCTCTGCTTTTAGCAAATTTTATAAAATAATAAGAACGCCAATTGTAGCTGGAAAAGGCGAAATAAATCATTTGAACTTAAAATATAATTAATTTATCTACCTTATCTTGAACAATTCAAAGCAAATATGAA
This sequence comes from Druceiella hillmani, assembly GCA_039881145.1. NCBI lineage: Eukaryota > Metazoa > Arthropoda > Insecta > Lepidoptera > Hepialidae > Druceiella > Druceiella hillmani. The sequence continues at coordinate 10,615,889 of JAYKKI010000008.1, forward strand.
TAGCATAATTTTAATTTAGTTATTTTTCACCATTTCATTATAACGTTTTTGGTAAAGGATTTGAGAAATCAGATCACCAAACCCACGGAATATTTTAAAACTTTTCAAAGTTGTTTAAAATACTTTACGTTATGCTTATTTTGAAATATTACGCATTGTTCCTCATTTATGTATGAGTTATCTTATTGCTGTAATTAGAGTCATTACTTCGGCTAAAAAAGAGTTAACATACAAGAATTAATATGTTTTCGAACCAAACGTTTGCAATAAAGAAAGCCGCATAAAGCTTAGGAATAAAAGTGGACTAATGGGCACACCTTTCGATAATAACAATTGACGTTGGCAATATTGACACAGATAGTTAGTTAGTTATTTTATTGGGAGGATCATATACAATAGTATATGATTTCTTTGAAATTCTTCACAAAATTTCATTCATGCAGAGAAATGAAACCGAAGTGTCTGTCTTTAAAAATGGGTTAAACTCAAAAACTATTGTAACTGTTGACATGAACATCAAGTTATAGACAGTGACCCTAGGACAAATTAAATTTTTATTTCATCCTAATATTTCAAACAGTTCTGAAAAATTACATAAGAAATCAACTAAATCTTCGCCACACAAATGGTGGGCAGCGGCGGGGTGCAGGAACGCGCGGGGACGGGAAGGGAAACGAGGAACGGAGCGCAAGTTGGCAGGATTTATACTTAACTAATTGTAAGTATATTCTCGATTAATTTAAGAGTATAAATTAAACACATTAAAATATTGCAGTTGCATTTCGAAATTCTATGGGGAAATTAAAGCCTCAAGTTACCGCTAACGGTATAAATCTTGCAAGTGTTTTTATTTTCCCAAGACGAATAAATAGTCTGATGAAGCATATAATTTTATTAATCGTTGGAAATATCTGTAAACAGAATATCGCAAAAACATTGCGATATTCTGTTTCCGGATATTTCCGATTTACTCGTAGAACCTAACCTACGATTAGAAAATTCGATCCAAAATTTACTTATAGTATTACAATTACAAAATAATTGTTAATCTATTACAATTATATTTAATACATTTTAATTTATCGACGTCTGCCGTGAGAAATGAATCGTGCAACTTTTAATACACTACGTGAATTAGTTTTTATTTTTATTTATTCTCCATATCGACGAATTAAAATGCTTCTCTATGATACAAAATTGTGAAATAATAAGGCACATATTAATCTCATTTTTGCATAGTTCAAATTAGAGGTATTAGAGATCCTATATTTTGTATTATTATTTTATTAACTAAATTAGAAAAAAATAGGGTTTAACCCACTGGGTGTTCATATTTTATGGCAAATTTTTTCTCCTCTGTCCGTGTTTTTTCATTGTGTGGCCTTAAATAAACTATGCTCATGCATAGTTTATTTAAGGCCGCACAATATTTTCATTACATTTTCTTTCTTCAGCTATAAGATTTATAAAAAAAATAACATTCGTTTATTTAGTAAAAACAAAACTGTGAACTATTTGTTAACGTGTTAGAATGCATTTTTTAATTTATTTATTTACTTCATAACATTCGATTACAGAAATATGTCAATTACAAATTTATATACTTTAGTGCCTCACTATTTCCAAGGATAATATGCTCGAAAAGAAATAGATTTGAAACTGAAAAGAGCAATAACCATATAAATAGATACGGTTCACTCGGTTACTATCTAAAAAGGAGACCATTACTAAATTTTATCCTAATCGTCTTTTCATATTATTTTTTTTATACTAATCTTCAGTTGCGCGCAGAATAGTACGACCTAAGTTTATAACACCCAAGTTTGTTATAAATTCATCAAATTTATATCCTAAAGTTGTGTTAAAAATTTCATTGTTAAATTATTTGAAACATTTTTTATATGTAGCTACAACGATATAGTTTATTGAGTACACAAATATTTCAGTGGTTCAATTTTGCAAAAAAAATTGTAGTATAAAGAACACGGCATAACAAAAAATCTGGAATAATTAACAGCATCATCAAACTTTTTTTTTATATTTTCATGCATGTTTTCAATGTAGTGCTTTAAGACCTTAACACAAAAATGAACCGTCGTGTAAATGAAATGTCGATTCTTTTCACTTAAATGGTTATTACTGGTCACTTCTATGCTCTAAAAATGTAGTATTTACTCTATGTACATTACACCAAAAGCTATATGTTATTACACTATAAGCTATATGATAATTATATTACACTATAAGCCATATGATAAGCTTCATGTAAATCAGGTATCCCGTTTTTGTGAAAAACCCTAAAAATAAACTAAAAACTTTCCACTTTATAAAATTATTACGGTATTTGACTCCAAGTAACGTCGCTTACTTCGCTTTAGTCTTGATAAATACACTTTTTATGTGGGCACTTTATAATAAAATTTGGTTAAGAATAATACGCTTAATTAACAGAAGTTATTTAGTAAAATTATATTAAGTTACTGAACTAATAACATACTTAAAGCGTGACAGCCCTAACACAAATGGCGCAACACTGATACAGATGCTAATCAGGGCGCGTGTGGACGCCCGCGACTTGTCTTTGTAAAATGTCGCAGCCGTCCCATAGGCCCGCGATGACCTGAGCTAGAAAAAAATCATGACAAACCTCTACTTAGACCGGGTATCGCGTGGACAGCTAGATTTAATAAGCTTGTGAAAGATTAGAATTAGATGCGAGTAGTGGTGTGAACGCTGGACAGTTGATTTACTGCTGCTATGCATGCTGTTGTTGAAATGCTGGAGGTTGCCTGAAAGTAGATAGGTGAATATGTGAGAGTAGATAATTAATCGTCTAAAATTCGACATATAAATCTGGGGTTATATGGAATGGCTATATTGATGTAAGTTAACAAATATATACATAAAGATATCTGAACATCTGTGAGTGAAAAGAAAATGCAGTTACATACTTGTATTTAAAACTCATGGTAAGTCTCTTATCTCTTTTGCTTATTACATAAGTAAGTTCTTGCTACAATATTTCATTCTCACTCTACACTAGTTTAATTTCAATAAGTTTTTACACTAATCTGGCTTTCCACTTGCTTGTAACCTTAACAATAACGTTAGATTCAATACAGAAACGTTAGATTCGAGAAAAACGTTAGATTCAATACAGCTTCAATCATAGTAATATTTTCTAATTGAAGATTAGATTCCCAATTAGAATACCGATAGGTGCTCTCATTAGAAAGCAATATTCACTAATACAATTTTCTGGGTTTTCAGTCTCATTCCAAAAGTTTATCAATTCCCATAACATTGCCCTTATTAAAAGTCGATAAAAACTTGTGTATTTTAGTGCTATTTCTTTTAACACACATGATATATTGGGCATATAGCATATAAAAAATATCCTCTTAAATCTATTTAAAATCAAAATTAATATAATAAACAATTGGAAAATATCAAATAACTCATTCAAAAGTTTTCTTTCCATTAAAAGCAGAATAGTTCTTAAATTTAATAATGCATTTAATGATACATTCAAAATGTCATATTATCAGAAATTGTTTAGTTAATACAATTGGCAACTACAATACCAAAAAAAATCAACGTCATTTCGAACAAACGAAAGAGCGAAAGAACCTTTCTCGTGATGTTTTTTTTGTAAAATAATGTCAGGCGAGAGGTGTGCCGCCTTTTAATTCGAACCTGACGTTTTCATTTACGAATAATCACGTCTATAAATTCATCTATTAAACATACATCCGCAAGTTATCATAGTATATAAAACATATATTTTTTTATTAAACTTTGATTTCAACTGAGAAATAAAGCTTTTATAAAACATTTGAAAATGTATGCTAAGGAAATAATAAATCTACACTCATTTTTAATTACCTAATTTATCTTTGAGGATTTTATCTCAAAAAGCAATCATTCAATCACAGTTTTAAAGTATCCGATAACGTATTTACTAAGCTATTTAATAAAGCCAGGCGGCTAGAAATTCAAAGCTACTTTTTTATTCCTTAATTATTTGATGTTAGTAAATAGACATTATAGCAATAATGTCTATTTACTAACATCAAATTCGTATCCACTTAGTGAATGCGGGATCGGTTCTCGCCCGAACTGGTGTTTTTTTTGCAGCTAAAATTAAATGTTGAGAACAGACATTCGATTCCGCCTACTGTACATTGCATTATTTAACGCAAACCGGAGTCGAAATGAAATGTATTTTATTAAGGAAGTTTGAATTTTAAGCGTTTTACTTGTGTAGAACATACACAAACACATGAACTCACGAACACACATATTAAATATAACCTTGTATAGATGTTTCTCCGTCTAATCCATATATCTTGAACATCAAATTTTCTTTCCTCTTTTACTCCTTTTACGAACACCTTATCAAAATTTCTCTTTAAAATACCTAATACCTTTTTAATTTTTACACTTATACTGTTTTCTCTACCTCACAATTTTGTTGGATATCTTTAACGGCATTTATTACTTATTACTCAGTATTTTTGAGTATTGTTTAAGGTTTAGTGTTTGCTTTTGTATATTTATTTTATTCATTGTTACTTTCTCAAGAAACACTGTTAGTTATTTCACATTTTTCATCATATTGGATCTTTTCGTTCCTCATTTCTAAACTATCTATGTATACCTGTTTTACGTCCTCAATCCTTGCTTTACACAATAATAGGTAACGTTGTGTATTGGTTTTCTATTAATATACCGCACTCAATTTATTTGATTTTTAATAAAAGTAACATAAAATAACTATGATTATATATATTGAAACTTTAAACTAGTCGACTACTTCCCGTGTACCATACTTTAAGACGATTTTTAATTTAGTAAGCGAGGTATATTTTTTCTTAAATTTATTGGATTTTCAGTTTAATAACAATCCTTTTATTTATCTCAATCATCTTAATTTCTCATACGCAATTTCCAAATTCATAGGCATAGGTAAGTGTTTATTTCAATGTTTTCTGATGAAGAAATTCGTTTTTTTTTAATCCTTACAGTAAAATTTACAATAAAATTTTACTAAATACTTTTGTCCCCATGTACTATATATAATGTTTTTGTAAGCATAAATGATATATGTTTATATGGATATGGATAAAATGATTAAATCTATTCACTATATTTTTCGACAGTCCTTCTAACAATTAGTAAGAAAGCACTTCAAAGAATAAACGTTAGTTCGTTGGTTAATCATTTTAATACTCACTCTACTTATGTTCATATTATATAATATTGAAGCAGTGCAGACAAAGATTACGTATTTATAAGAAAATCATCACTTATCGGGAGTTGTGGTATCATGGAATATTTTGCGTTATTTAAAAAAAAAGAAAAAAAGAAAAAAACAAGTATATATATACATATATATATATATATATATATATATATATATATATATATATATCGTATTTTCTTACATGTTAGTCAAACAGAATATTTTCCATTCTTCTCGAAAGTTCCGAATGGTTTTTCTATCGCGATCATGGGAGTGGTTTCAATAGATAATGCAAGTTTCACTAGGATTTGTTTAAATAAAGTTTTTTTATATTTATTAAATATTTCTATATTTCATTAATATTTTTTTTAAAATCATTATCTCCTCGCTCTCGAGGTCGCCCTTATCTAGGTCGCTCTGAATAAAGATTACCGGTGAGATCAATTTTTTTTAATCTTTGGAACCTATACTGCTACTGTGTCAGAAAAGTACACTTTCATCCAACATTGTACATTACTGCGTATTGCTTCGCTCGTTTCCGCCCTAAAAGGAGTTCACGGCCCTGCCAGTTCTCTTCGTGAACTTTCCATGTTTTTTCTTTACTCGCCGAAATTAGGTAGCCATCTGAACAGAATATCACATACCTGAACCGAATATCGTAGCTATCTGAACAGAAGATGATATTTTTGATAAATTTTTATAATGGTCCAGAAAACGTTGAGAATAAGTTGCGAGTTTATTAGTTGCCAACATAATAACTGGACGAGATTGTTCAAAAAATAAACCGAATTAAAATACTATTGACCAAAAACACAAAGTTACAATATATCTAACAACTGGAGATATATATATATATATATATATATATATATATATATATAAATATATATATAGTCGCGAATCAAATAAAATGTATTAAAAGTGGTTTGGTATAGGCAAACCAAATACAGACATAAATAAGTGTACAAAAGACACATCCGTTAGTCATCTCACATTCGATTAAGTGGGCCACCTGCAAATTCTGGCACTGAATTTTTAAAGATCTAAATTAACAAAATTCATAGTTCAGTTGTACAAAAAGTACATAACACGCGACCACGAGTACCTAATCGATTCTACTTGCATTCACTTTCTAACCATTCTTTTTGTAAATCACCTGACACGGGCTCTCCCCCGCAATCAGCCGCCGAGATATTAAACAATTAATGGTACTCGTTGAGTACACCAGAGTCTTATCTGAGTGACGGTGTATTTTCGTTTAAAACGCGGTGCGATGAACAGTTTAATCAGTAGGTCTGAGCAAACGAAAGAAAAAATAGTTCCTCCTGTACAATTTAGCCATTGTACAGGTAGTTGGTGAGATTGTCGAGAACCGTTACCCGCGTTTAGACGTTCCAGCTACCAATAAGTAGCCGCCGCGCCGCGTTTGTAAGGTCGCAGGTGCATTTGAGGTAAAAAATATTAAAGATACTGTGCAAAGATGCTGGAGCTGCGTTATTGACTGATGTTCATTCTTAATTAATAATAGCAGAAGAAAGACACATACTTATGTGTATTAGGTGAAAATAGCAAAATTTAAAGGTTTAAAAAACAGAAAAATGTAATTTAATTGCTCTGTGGAAAATAGAAAAGAAGATTTGTAATGAGGAATAACATTGGAATTCTATATTATACTTACATCAACATTTGGTAAATTTTATAGATAATGTCTGGCTCTCCTTAAAGTAAATTAATAAAATATTTATTTCAAATATTAAACAAAAAAGTTTATATTGAATATCGTACGTATTATAAAAACGTGTCAAGATGACTACTATATATATATATATATATATATATATATATGTGTGTATATATATATATATATATATATATGTGTATATATATATATATATATATATCGTATAACTACGATATTCTAGAATAAAAGGGTTGAATAATCTGGGGACAGTGACCGAGTTTGTTTACTTTGACAAATTAGCAGATTGAAAAAAAACTAAAGCTTATGTAATTAAGATAAGAAGCACTAACTTAAGTTAGCAATAATTATCTAGAAAAAGATCAAATTTCGTCTCCTATGGGTACCACAGGAGATACGCTAAAGCAAACAATAATAAAAATTAAATTTCTATACCTAGCTTTTTAAGCGATACCCACATAACACACAAATTTAAAAAAAGTTGTAATCACATTTTTCGAGATACGAGACCTTAAAAATGAAACAAATGTTTAATAAGAATCAATGTAAAATTAGTGCAAAAATTTTAGTTAGAGTGAAAAGAAACGTTCAATAAGGACACTTCATAAAGATCGTCGCCGTAGCATATAGGATCACAAGATTTACGGCCTTTGAAAGCACAGCGCACCATAGGTTTCCGGGTTCGATTCCCGAGCGCTCGTCGAGTGGAACTTGAGTGATGTTTGTATTAATGTAGCTAAAATGCCACATACCAGTGACGGTCAGCAGCGCCACAGGTGCTACACACAGCAATTGCTAATTGCCTGCCCTGCATGGCGATGATGGGCATTATCTCCGATGATACGCACACTGGAGGGCCTTTGTTCAACAGTGGACTGAGAGGGGCGTTGATTATAGAGGAAATAAAACACTGGTGTTTTCTTATGACAACACGATAGAAGTTTAATCTAAAATAAAAAAATGCAATACGCGTATTACATTAAACTACTCTCAAAAAAATATTAAACAATCACTGTGATATTTTATTTGAGTATAATTTAAAGTAACACGACAACATACGTGCATTATTTTAAATTATACTCAAATAAAATATTGAACAATAACTATATATACTTGAAATATTACACGAATTATATGCGATAATATAGGCATATGATATTAAATTATACTCAAATAAAATATTGAACAATAACTGTATACACTAGAAATATTACACTGATTACATACGATAATATAGGCCTATTATATTAAATTACACTCAAATAAAATATTAAGCAAAAATAAAAGGTAATTCTTGAAACTATGCACTCCCTATTAGACAGTAAATATCCTAGCTCGGCCGATACCGAAGAGAATTCCGAAGGGAATACCGAAGGGAGTGTCATTCACTGCTCAAAAAAAGTGCGCATGGTGCGCCTAAAGAACTCACACTTCAAAAAACTTAAACAGAACTAAATTGGTTACTGCATATTAGGTTTTTGATTGCGCTAATTAAAAATGCTAACTTTAAAAAAATTAATGAATTTCCCTACAGAGGCACTGTGCAGGGAGCCTAACTCAAAGTGTATGAATACCGTCAGGTGCGGTCGGCAGTCTATCAAAGATCTTTATTATTTTGTCTCGTTGTAACCGCCTTATCTCTAGCATTAAGCAATTCCATAGATAATAGTATGTAAAACCTAGCCTTCGATTACATCGTTTCGAAGTTCTTATTGTTTAATATTAGTTGATAAGGTCGGTTTTCGGTAAGCCTTATTTTGGAGAGCGGTATCCTTTTTGTACATTTTCGGTAAATATAGAGAGAAGGCAGAGATAATGTATCAAAGGTTCAGTTCGTGCAGTTGGTAAGAATGGTGGAACATATTTTGACTAATGTAACAGTTGCCCAAAATCTGTTTTTGGTTTTGGGCAACTGCTATACCTTACCCGCTTTTAAATCGTAAACTTACAAGCATGAGATCGTTATCCAGTTACGAAAGCAGGAAAAATAATGCAAAGAGTATTGAAATTATTGGTTCCGATATCTCTACTAGCTATTTTCAAAAGTTTTTTGATATCAACTCAATTAAATGCCCATCCCCGTTTTTTCATATTTCTTTGATACTGGACATTTATTTTATATAAGTTACATCACTTTTTTGCATAACAGACGTGAGAAAGTTTTATCCACTAAATGCAGGATTATATATATATACATATATGTATACATATATATATATATATATATATATATATATGTATATACATATATATATATATATATATATATATATATATATATATATTAGTAAGCACGACGGGAAATGCAAAAAAAAGAAAGTAAGAAATTATAACAAATGCGTATGTAGAAAGATTCAACTGTCAACGGAAACGAAAGAGAAAACGTCACTTTTGCAAGATAATGGTTATAATAAAGTAACAAGTTTTAAATATTGCACTCTTTGAGATAGTAGAAATTGACAATTTGTTTGTTAATTTACACTATCCATTAATCATGCAAGCATATATTATATTCTGAAGGTTTATAATATGTTATTTACTAATATTATATTACCAAATATTATAGTAAATTTCAAATAAATTTGCAGATACATGAAAAATTCATGAGAAAAAATAAGGATTCTAAATACGTATAAAATACGTATAAAATAAGGATTCTAATGCGAACGCGTTTAAAAATAACGCAATGAATTACTGTAATTACTCAAAATATCTTAATTTTGATTTTTAGTAAATAATCCTAAATATCAAAAATTAAAGAAGGTGTACCTGAATAAAATGTTATTTTTTTCCTGTCTTTCATTATATTTACAAGTATATTAACAATACTGGAAATTACCATTAATTAGAGTTTCGTACCTCAATAGGAAAAATGGCAACCCTTATAAGACCACTCACTTGTCTGTCTGACCATCACAGCAGTTTTTCTTTGAAACCGTTTGACACAGAATCTTGAAATTTGGCATTTGGAAAAATTACTTTTAATATTATATATAATGTAGGGTATCAATGAAAGCGCTAATAATAAGGACTTCATAATTTTATTTTTTTCATAATTATAGGTATTTTCGGAAATATATTAAAAAATGAGAAAAAATAAGGAATTTAGTAGTCCGTGCAAAGGTTTTACGAGAACTATAGTGATTATCCTAGATCCTAATGTAATGTGTTTAATCGCATGTGAAATATAGGTAATATGTTTTTCGCAATATGTTCAATTTTGTTCGCCTGTGAAATATATAGTAGGCAATATATCGACGTTGTGAAAAATGAATATTTGTAAATGGCATAACAGAAATACTACGTATCATTTTGTAAGTGCCTAATTCCGGAAACTTTTGTAATCCAATTTCTACTGGTGCTTCATAGATTTTTTTCTAAACTGCATCAAATAATGTGCATTTCTAGTTACAAAAAAAATATTAAAACGTACAATTTAAAGTTTAGAATCTATAGGTCTACTGGTATGAGATTAAGTTAATGCAGGATTTAGAACAATTATTGATTGTTATATTGCTCAAAATAATTATTACAATGAGGCATTCCCTTGTTTTCGTTTCAACATCTGAGACTTCCAGTTAATTATATGGCTTATTATCTATCATATTTTAGATATAATTTATCGAATATATTTGGTGTAAATTTTGTAGAAATTCATTTTATGTAATGTAATATTATTTTTACTTTATTTAAATTTTTTACCACCATCCACGTTCCAGTGTATGACAACATCTTCTAGTAGGCAATTTGAAATCTTTACATAAATTATTACTAATTAATATTTCAAAATACAGGTTGTCATATTGAATACGGATTGTTCAAATTAAGTTTTAGCCATATATAAAATATTTTGGCTCCGAATTCTTTTATAATAACAGGACATAAAGAATTACTATTAATTTTTTTTAAACCTAAGTTTCTCCTTCTCATATTCAAGTATTAAAGCCATCTCAGTTGGTATCTAGGAACTTCCTGACCATTTGATGAGCATTAGCGCTGCGTTCTCTATTTCCGTACAAGTAGTGGGAAGTAGACCTGGATTTTTCAAGGTGGAATCATACAAAGTTTTCAATACGGTTCCGGTTCAAGTTACTCCAAGATCCAGATTTCTTCATGTTCTAAATTTCCGTCATATCGCCCCTCATATCTCTGTTGTTGGAGGTCTTTCCTGTGTTGGTAGTTTTCAGGATACATGTATTGGATCTCTAATGTAGGTTATTAGTGTTATTATTTTAAAGTTTCCTGGAATTAATTGGCTACGCCCAGTACCAGTACTTGCTTCCTGTTTCGTCATATTTTTTTGTTGAAAATAATTCGCCACAGAATGTCGGGAATTGTTTTATTTATTCATTTTTTCAAATAGCACAAATTATACAATTCCCGTTTGATCTGTTAATTACAGCTATAACTTCCTTTTTTATTACAGTTCAGCACCGGCAACAAACGCAAGTTCAACCCATTAAAAGCAGTATTTTTTCACCGTATGTCTTGCTGATAGATCTCGCCACCACCACATTCAAGTAACTGAATAAGATAGAATCTCTCAACTCAAGCTTTGCACAGTGTGATCTAAAGCCGTCAAAAATTCGATGCGGTATTAGTAGGTTTGTATACGTTCGGTCCAAATGAACTGCCGGCGTACGGGCACCGCGCCGTCCCATTCATTGTACTTAGAGGCGACGCGCCCGACCGGCATTATTTATATGTAAGTTGACTGCGACGTCTTGAGCGATTCGAAGTCGTGACTTGAACCGTACAAAAAATAAACACGCCTCGCTCAGTATAATATAAGATTGATTTAAATCGGCTATCAGAACGTATCTTAGCCTTAATTATTGGTACAATTCGATATTCCGTTAAGTCTGGCCGCGTATGATATTATCGAGAGTCAAATATTCCTCTAATCCACCTGTCGAGTCGAAATGTCGAGGTAAAAAACGACTCGCAACAGAATCATTCTTATCCGATTTGACACGAGTATATAAATAATATTTTAATACGGTGGAACGAACTCGGCTCCATGGGCCGGTACAGGTTGACTTGTGAGATCATTGTTTCTTAATAACGATTTCATTGCATCCAATGAAGTATTCGTGCGTTCATTATAAAAATAAATATTTAAAATATACCATTTATTTATTATTGTGATTAAATATTTCGTTGATATAGCTAACGAAACTGACTACATCACGATATCATGAATGCTGAAATTCATCTCAATACAAAACGCTAATAGGTTCACTGGACTACTTTGTTTATTTGGCCGACATTGCGTCATTAAATATATGATGTATTTAAAATGGTTATTTCATTATAAATACTTAGCTTGTAGCTACTCATGGTACTATTATTAAATAAATATTTCATTGCCAGGAAAATGGAACGGAATACTAAACAGCCAACAGACAACGGCATTTTGTTAGTATTTCAAAAGTTTATTCCACCACTTCTGACATTTCATTTAGTAATTCCATAAGACGAAAAGTATTTTGCGTTCTGAGTAGCATTTTGATATGCGATTGTTTCATTGACATAACGCTCACGATATGAACAGGCTGACAATTGGACTACCAAAATTTCGTGAGATTCAATATTAAAATTATAATACTGCAGACTGACAGCAGGTTGAAAAGAATTGACATAACAGTGTAACAGCCAACAGTCTGACCGACTACACTAACTTATGTAATATTGTTAATATTATTTCATAAGAACTTATAATATTGATGCTAATTCTAAAAGACGTTGAAGGCTACAGGTTATAACGAATATTTTTTTTATATGCAGAATATAAATTTTAAAGTTATTTTTGCGAAACATATAAACATTTAGAAATAAAATATTTTTATCTTATTATTTTGATTAATGATTGTTTTTAATAACAAACATATATTTATTGATATATGTAACTGTACTTTACATATCGGCAGAAAATTATCGTGCCACGTATTAGTAATTACGAGTGCATTCAATAGTGTTTGTTGGAAGTCGTCATTTATTTAGCTATATAATTTTGTTTCGAGGAATACATTAGTTTTTAATAAATTAAACGTGATAAGAAAACTTTTCAACACAACATCTATATATTTTTCTCTGCAATAAAATATATTTAAAAATCCTCGCTGTTATAGGTTTTGAGCTATATTCGCTTCAAATCATTTAACTTCAAATAAATGATTTGAAAATTTTTCCAAATATATAATTTCAAGTTAGCTTTTAAAAAGTTAAATTTGCTCGATAAACTAATGACGTATATCGACAGTAAACTTTTTTGACTGAAACTTTGAAATATTACAACAATTACTACATCAATTTGAGGCTCTGAAATGTTACATTTATTAAATTAATTAAAAAAAACAATCAGTTTTGTAAACAAAAGTTCTTTTTTACTCTACTTACTAATGTAGACTTGCTTCTTTCCTCATATTCAAGTTAGATTTTTACCAGTATTATAAGACAGAGATTTTTAATATAATTATTTTAAGCCATTTTAATTACGTATTAAAAATTAAAATTAGGCTTGAAGAAAATAATGTCCGACCAAATCATGACTTTCTTTTTATGGTTAACGTGAAAATTACGCTGATGAATTTTCTATATTCTAATTTCTAATGTTTCTAAATAAATTGAATCTCTAAATGAATTGAATGAATTTTCTAATATTTCTAAATAAATTTATCTTCGAACAAAATATATCCGACTACACAATTTAATTTTTTTATTTCCCCAAAAATATGTCCTGATTTCTTTTTATAATTTGTGACACGTTAAATTAAATTAACACTATTATAGTTTGATGTGACAGAATTCAACGCTTCACTTATGTTCACATATTTTGACATTTAAAAAAGTTTATAATTGTCTTTATTTGATGAGGACAGTTATAAATATATAACAAACCGATTGCAAACAAAAAACGCTGACATACACACTACGAGTGAAATCATCCCATTTTTCCACTTGTTACAGCTGATTAGCATCTCCGCTATTGAGCGATATCTGATATCAACCTCAACACCATCAGCCTCCAGTTTAAGCGACTGGCAGCCTGCCCGCTCATGCGCGCCTTTATTAAGAGCTAATAAAATGAGATTATTCGAGCACCAGCCGGACCACCCAGTACAGCCTCGCCACCCAGTCGCTGATACGGTTTTTGTGTATCAAAAACTGTTATACCAGTTATTGATTATGTTTGTCGTGGTTGTAAACGCACATCATAGTTATGTGCACTACCGGTATCAAGAGAGAGCTATTAATAAAGCAGCGAGCAAATCTAATGACACGAAAATTATATTTATATAAATTAATGTAAAACGCCTATAAAAAACTTTGAGTCGAAAGTAAGAGTGTGGTGAAAAATAGTGGAAATCTTGTAGAAATTTTAAAAAGAGTATATATAGAACGAAAAGAGGAAAACAATCTCTTATGATACACTTTGATAATAATGAGAAAACAATCAAATATAGAGAATAAATTCAATAGAAGATTATAGAACAAATTATAAAAATATTAATAGCATATGTCGACACATAAAATTATAAAAAAAAATTGATAGATTGGCTTACTTTTCTTTTTTGGATATGGGAAAATAATTTTTTGGGAAAATAATTTTTTAGTTCATTTACATAGTTCATTTACATAAAATAAAGGAACATGTACCTCTTGAATATACAAAGTTTTTGAACTTTTTGAATGTTTCTTAGAAATGAATGAAAATTAAATAAAGACAATAACAATGTAGAAGCAATTAGAATGTAACAATTTTAGACTGGGATCTGAATTAGACAACAGAATTTAGCAGATGTAGCGTATGAAAAATAAACATGAATTAAGTTAAATTCTAACAAAGAACACAATATAAGCCGAATAGAAACAGCACAATGAATTTACGAAGTATATACTGAACGTAATAATATTTTAATATCGTTATTTTGATTAATGGCATGTATTAAACAATTTTTTATCAAACAGTGGAAAATCTAAAGCTAATATATTGAAAAAGAAGAAACTAGTTATTCCTATTCAGACAGAAAAATATACACACTATTAAATAGCAGTAAAATTTAATTTTTATTATTTTAATCATGATATAACGACTTAAATCAGGAACTATTATTTAAGTACACAAAATAGTAAAATTTCTGTCAAACGACAAATTGAAAGAAATGCAGTCAATATTCTCATAATTTTTAACCTTATATATACATAAATGAATTTCTAAAAGAAATATCATCGGAAGGATTATATAAAATAAATGAATGGTGTATAATTTTATACTTCCTAATAAATTATTATATACTATAAATTGAAAAATATCTTAGGGTGTAAGGCAATTTTCTATCTTCTAAGGAATTCCTAAATCTTCTTGTTTTCATTAAGATTTTCATAAATAAGTACTAATCGACTATTAAAGAACTGAAACCTTATATTTAAATTACATCCCAGTCAAATTATATTTAAACGGCTGCAACCTAACCTAACCTAACCTAACCTAACCAAACCTGACCTGACCTGACCTGACCTGACCCGACCCGACCCGACCCGACCCGACCCGACCCGACCCGACCGGACCGGACCGGACCGGACCGGACCCGACCCGACCCGACCCGACCCGACCCGACCCGACCCGACCCGACCCGACCCGACCCGACCCGACCCGACCCGACCCGACCCGACCCGACCCGACCCGACCCGACCCGACCCGACCCGACCCGACCCGACCCGACCCGACCCGACCCGACCCGACCCGACCCGACCCGACCCGACCCGACCCGACCCGACCCGACCCGACCCGACCCGACCCGACCCGACCCGACCCGACCCGACCCGACCCGACCCGACCCGACCCGACCCGACCTGACCCGACCTGACCTGACCTGACCTGACCTGACCTGACCTGACCTGACCTGACCTGACCTGACCTGACCTGACCTGACCTGACCTGACCTGACCTGACCTGACCTGACCTGACCTGACCTGACCTGACCTGACCTGACCTGACCTGACCTGACCTGACCTGACCTGACCTGACCTGACCTGACCTGACCTGACCTGACCTGACCTGACCTGACCTGACCTGACCTGACCTGACCTGACCTGACCTGACCTGACCTGACCTGACCTGACCTGACCTGACCTGACCTGACCTGACCTGACCTGACCTGACCTGACCTGACCTGACCTGACCTGACCTGACCTGACCTGACCTGACCTGACCTGACCTGACCTGACCTGACCTGACCTGACCTGACCTGACCTGACCTGACCTGACCTGACCTGACCTGACCTGACCTGACCTGACCTGACCTGACCTGACATATATATATATATATATATATATATATATATATATGTATACAACAATGACTCATGGTCTACTCACCATTCCATGACGCTGGATATGGTCCGTGACTGATGAGTAAGTCATAATTACAGCTTAATCGAAGACGTTGTCTACCGCGCCCATATTTCTCGATCGCGAAAAACGTTTATTTTCCTAGCTTTGTTCCGCAAAAGCGTCATGAAACAAGAATTATGGCGAGTTTAGCTCTTATGTAAAATAAATAAACATAAAATCCGTCATGCCATGTTACAGTTATGCCAGATAGCGTCATTAGTGAGAAGAAAGCTGCTGTTATATTAATATTTCATATCAAGCTCGACAATATTGACACCGATAATTAAAATAACATAGAGAAAGATAGTATTTTTATGAAAGTATTTTCCTTTTATGCGGAATCTCTTAACAAGATTAGTACACACTTTATGGCGAAGTTTCAATGATATACCATTGGCTGCATCTATAATTGCAGACCTGAAGGTTATGTGATTCCTAAATAGGCTAGATGAAATACGTTTATTCACATCACTTATTTTGACAACAAAGGTAAAATAAAGTACAATGATATTCTTTTTGTTCAATATATTTACAATTTTAAATTAAAATTATCAAAAATTCTAAAGTATAAACAACTTCATTTAATTAATTTCCTATGTAGCAATTAATTTCACTAAGCGAAGTTATATTTAGATCCGACATATTCTACTTATACCGTTAATTTGAAATCGACTCAATAGAGATAAACAACAAGTAGTCAGCCCGGTGTAATAAACACAATAACTTCAATAAGATAACGTTGATAAGTGACAATGGTAGCTTAATGCCTTGATTTACCGTTGACGTGAACCCTCTCGGCGCCGATGCCGGCTTCCCGGGTTCGAAATTAATCTGTATTATCGTCTTTAATATCCTGCGCAAATGCCGAGCGCCTTGTTCGAATTAAATTTCTACAATCTGGAACGTTTGATGTTTAGTGGCGCTAGGATAGAACTTTCATGACTTTTATAGCTTTTAGTAAGTTTTATTCTGTATTATAAATAGTTTTCAAATAAATTGAATTACAAAGACTAAATGATCTAAAACAAATGTTTCTGTCTACAAGAAAAGTTATCGTTTCTGCAATTTCCGTTAAAACATTTCTTTAAATTCTGTTACTAAGTTGTCTAGAACTAAAATATAACCAGATATTCAACTGCCTAATATTATTATTTAATATATGAAAAATAGGTTAAGCTTATTATTTATCATTTTTGGATAATTAAACACGCCGAGTGCCTTCAAGACAACCATCAAAATAGGTTTCTGTTAGGCAGTGATGATGCGGGTAATCTCAACTAGGTTGCCTGTGTTAGGCCAGTTGCTTATCTAAATAACACTGTATTACTTTAGTTAGGTCGCTAGCAGCTACAAGGCGCGTTACCGGCGACTTTATTTCTATGAGAAAACAGCTTTCACCTAGTATTGTTTTTTTCATTGCATATCTCATGTTTTAGAAGGCAGACCGTATAAAAAGTCGGTCTAAGGGGAACCTAGCGTTATTTATCTCAGCCACTCAATGTGTTAAGTAATTAATTATTACTGAAATAAATAAGCCTTAATTCTGCAATTTTAACAAGAAATTCAAAAGCCCTATCTTCTATAAAATTTAAAACTTTTTATATTAATTAAAACTGTAATAATAATTATATAATATGTTAAAATATTGCCATTGTCCTGATTTTGCGAAAATCTCAAACAAAGAATCAGACATTTAACGCGGTTCGAATGTTCAATACGGACATTTCATACCGGTATAAACCGATGTCAACGACTTCAAAGTCAACGATCCGACTGATTTTATTGTTCTTTTTACGGTTGTCCTTGCAGTTATTTTCATTCTGCGTCAAAGGACATCGCCGTTATATAATTTCATTTAATAACGTCGGTCTTATGGTTCAAATTTATTGCCGTTTTGAGATGACGCGATGCGAATTTTTACAAGTCACTGAACGAGCTGATCTTTTATCTTAAACATTGGTGGAGATAAAAGCGTGGCTTAAACACTAATTGCAGTTAGACACTGTCCATTCGTAACGAGTTGTTTTGTTTTTGAGATTTGGTAGTGATACAAGGAACCCTTACAACTTCGTCATCTCTGTCTGTACATCCATACATCTGTCACAGCACAATAGATACTTTGTAAAGAGATTTTAATTATTATGCAGCCAAATATTTAAAACAAATTAATATCAAGCGAGGTAAACAATTTTTTGCACTTTCTATCAAGTGTAGTAACTATTTAAGATCTTTGTATCTTATAAAATTCAGTTGAAGTTTCATTTACCATTTTTGATTCTAAATTTGCAAAATTAAGCTCCGAAGAGAGTCTCCTATATTTTTTCAACACGGGTTTGAAAAATGTGAAACGTTTTACATATTGGTGTTTGAGGTACTTTGGGTATACGATGGGATATACAACTAATTATAAGGTATATATGGACAAATATGGAATCCTACTTTATGGTTGTTGCTTGGCTGTTTTTTTTAATAATTATGCATGTAGGGTTGACTGGGGTGAATTGGATCAGGGTGAATCAGATTAAAATAAGAAATAAACAAATATTTAAAGTACCGCCATTGAAGGGCGGCGACTAAGCAATATTTCACTTCGCCCTCCTTCGCTGCATCTTTTCTATAATCAGTGTTTTGACTCCGTTCTTACTTTAGTTTAGGCGACACTCGCCAGTGGCGCGGATGTGGGGCTTATTATAGTTTTCGTGTCAAATATATGGTACTTATTTAAGATATTTTCAAACAAAAGTCGATTTGTTGTAATTGCCAGTTCATATTATTTGACATTAGTCTTAAATTAAGATTTCATTCAGGTTTTAATGCAAATTTAATGAGCATTTTGACAAAGCATTTACTTTGAAAATCTCTTTTGTAGAGCGAACAGGATCATCTCCTGGTGGGCGGGTGACATCAATACCTAAAGCGTATTACTTACTTATAGTTTATAATGTTTAATTGTATTTATTATTTTAGATGGTTCGCATTAGGTCATTTAATTCAAACATGCGCGTACATGTTCGGTTCCTGTTTTGACAGGTTGCGTGAAATATTGATGATTATGTTTGCTAATTCTTTAGTGAACTTTAATGCGTCTGTCTGTCGACACATATTTTATATATATATTTTAAGTGAATCAAATAAATTAATTAATTTAATTAGCGATTTTTTTAATTTTTTAATTTAATTAAATTTGGTGTTCTTTTAGATAAAAGTGCAAATGATTTTGATAAAAATCTTATGAAATCTTTAGGCGGTTCCGCGTATTCTTTTATTACAGTGAAAGCTTTTCATCAGGGCAGAGTTTCTACAGAAGAGAGTCGAGGAGGGTCTCATAATTGGCATGTATAACGTGAACGAAACTAAGGTACCACTAAATACTACCTAATGTTATGACGGAGAAAGTTTCTAAAGATGTTGCCAATATGATGAGTGGAGAATGAGGCCAA
This sequence comes from Druceiella hillmani, assembly GCA_039881145.1. Classification (NCBI taxonomy): domain Eukaryota; kingdom Metazoa; phylum Arthropoda; class Insecta; order Lepidoptera; family Hepialidae; genus Druceiella; species Druceiella hillmani. The sequence goes on from JAYKKI010000008.1 coordinate 10,635,670, forward strand.
AACGTGACTGTTTTAACCTGAATGAATGCTGCAGAATAGTTCATACTTCCGTTCATTATATTTAAAGGTATGCGCAAACGGGACGACTTTATGATAGGTATGCCCACTGGCAATGAAATTGCCATGACAGAAGAACGTTGGATCACTGAAGACCAATTTAAGCAATGAGTGCAACATTTCAATCGATACCGGACTAAAGGAAAAGTAACATAAACTTTGGATCGACACAAGTGTCTTACAAGCTATGCAGTGGTAGACTTGTGTGAGTCTTTTGAAATCTAATTCATTTTAATTCCTCCATAAACATCATATGGTCTACAACCGCTTGATATATGAATATTTTTTTAAACTTTTTAGATCATATTACAATCATCAGGCCAGAGCATGGCAACATTTTTATCCCCGCAAGAGAATAACAAAAGTCGCCTTTGGAGGAATATTGAAACAAGCTTTGAATCAAGCTGCTACATTTGGCAATGATACAAAGGGTTTCAAAAAGACTAGGATATTTCCATTATATACCACTGCAATACCAGATCACCAGTTCACTGGAGGTAATCTAGATCCTACAATACGTTCTGTGACCGTCGAACCTAATACAGAGCAACAATTGGACGTTGTACTCCCATCTATTAGTGCGCAACAAGTTATCAGTGTACAACCATCTTCAAAAAAACAATTTGAGGATACACTTCAAGTTCAAAACACAGATCTACAAGTTTAAAACATTTGGAAAATTGTGAAGTCAGCGACATTCTAAAAAAAATTCTTCCCTAACCTTTCAAGTCCCCAACAGGAAATAAAAACGTCGCAAATTGCTAAGTCTGACTTACATTTAACATCACTTCAACGAAAGAGTAATCTTCGAAAGATACTATGAAAGAAGACAAAAAAAAATCTGAACTTAAGCAAAATGCAATGAGTAAAGCTAATATCAATATTAAAAAGAAGAATAAATCTACACCTGAAAAAAAAATTAAAAGTAAAACTCCTCAAGAGATTGACTCTGCATTTACTGTTCCGAAAAATTTGTACACCCACCGACAGAGGATTGGATTCAGTGAAATATATTTAAAGAACGACGCCATGAGAACTGCGCTGATAGTGGATTTAGTAAAGGACCATAAAGCTGTGATTTTTGTGTCAATAATGACAATTGATCTCGTCATTAAGATTTTAATAAGATAAATAATATTTTATTAAAAAATGTTTATCACATTTTTCCAATTTTATGAGAGGTGTATGTCAGATCCGTTTAGACTTTCTTATAGTGTCGGTTTTTATTTTTGGAAGAAAATATTTGTGTTATTTTTAAGTTTGAAAGTTTAAATTACACACTAGATTAAGTACTGATTACAGCCTAATAAAGAAATATAACGTTTCTAATAAAATAGTAACTTTTTAAACCTCCAAGACAAAATGATCCAGATCACCTCGGTCTACCCTATTTATTTCATTAGTTACGAATCAATCGGTAAATTTCAATTACAAATTATGTGGCAAAAAAATATGTATTAATTATTATCCAATTTTTTTCAATGTGTTATTGCCGTTACTTCATTATTTCATTATCCCAATAATTTTACCGCTCTATATGCATATTTAATATGTATACATGCTGCTTTGCCACGCTGATCGGTCTTTTATATCACGAATCGCCTCATTTCAGGCCTTGCCTCTGCTCTTTTGTTCCCCTAGTACAGTTCAATGTGTGTCTGCTGCCGGTGGGTTACGAATCTAGATCCTATTTGGATATATGGAGGTCTTTGGATTTGAGCCCATGGCCTAGTTCCATTCCAGTTCCATTTGCGGCGCTTCATTTGGTGCTCAATGGGAACTTTCTTGCTCGTTCCAGCACGCTTCGTTAGATATGTCTCCATGACTAGATATTCGGAGAATATATCTAACGCAGCGGTTGACAAGGAATTGGAGTCGCTTTGTGAGATATTTTATTACCTTCCTTACCTCGTACTCCTATAGCAGGACGATTTTGACGTTGGACTGAAATATTTTGAATTTCACTCTCCATGTCAGTTTCCGAGATCAGCAGACGGAGCGGTGTTACGGAATGTGTGGTGTTTGTACATGTATATATATACGGTTTGACTATTTAAGATACGGCTAGATGAATATTATTTTCACACCATCTATTAAACGTCCGGTATTTGAGCTCCATGTAAATTTCGACATCATTCGATGATCATGGAAATGCAACATTGGTTTAATTTTCAAACCACAACCTTTCATTTAGTTAATATTTTTTTACATGTGTTAATATTTTGCAAAATTTGTTTTGAGAGTTGTAGACGTCTTCAGAAATTGTCATTCAGAAAATATAATCAACGTGTAACAAGAGTCTAAAATGTATTACTGATATCTTGCTTTTTTAATTTTTATACCGTTTTTGGTAAAAAGTACAATTAAAATGTTTAAAATCACTAAAACTTGTAATATTTCGAATTTTTTTTTTTTGGTGCTTCATCATTAATATACATTCTCCTAATTTTAAGATAACAATTTATCTTGTACTAAAAATAGAAACAATTTAATTAAAGTCTTGATGCGATTTTTTTAACAAAACATATTTTTACGGTAATCTGATACATGTCGAAAGCTTTATATATTGTACTCTAGTATTTCCGCTATGGAAACGTATACCTCGTTTTATAGCGAACAACAGGTAGATCCGTTCTCACGTCACTCAATCCGTGCGAGTGATACATCGTGGAGCGAAGCTGCCTGCGACGGGGAGTTCATAATTACTTTGTATCTTGAACTTGTATGGGATGTACAGTGCGCTTAGAAATCTTATTGTTTTTCGTAATTTACCCTATATAAATAACTTTACCGAATATTTTGTAAAGAAAATGTCGTATATATTTTCGGAGATAACCTTGTTTTTAATTTCAGAATAGACAATAATTAAAGATTATGTATTTTTTCCTTTATGAATTTTGTTTGCTACAGAATTGGTATATCGCTAGATATAAAAAAGTAAAACTTTAATATCTATACATTGTTTAAAGCCATTTTCCATAGCAATGATGTTCGAGGGTCAGGTGGTAATTTACGCTATTACTGTATTCTCTCATTTTGCAGAGTCCCGTGTTCGTAGCTCCCACATATGAACGTATGAACGACGATAGTCTCATTACTAATATTGAACTACATACTAACAATTTACATCCAACGTAGCTGTAACAACAATGTAGCAGTAAGTAGACTCATATTCAATATATATCATAATTATGTTTTTCTATTAAAATGTTACGAAATCGCACTTTTATACCACTATATATACTGTACATTTATGTAACATGCATATTTCTACATATTTCTGCTGCATATTTCTCTATCCTGGTAAATTCACTCGTTTTTAAAAATATTTATATACGTGCTCTTCTAGAGATCTCATTTCCAAGGCATTTATTCATTATAGAGGATAATACAAATCAACATGAAAATAAATTTGCGTAATAAAATAATCTAAAAATACCATAGAATAATACAATTATAGTGAAACGCATCTTAATAAACAATTACAATAAGGAGTCCTCCTTATGACTCCTTATTGTAATCATTCACCCCCGAATGAGATCGACTTCTCAAAATTGTCGTAGTCACTTTTCTCGATTAAATTTTAGCTGTATCATTAAAAGACTCATTTATTTACATAATCAAGTATATTATAAGAAATATTACCAAAAATACGTTAAAAACTTACCTTTTCTTGTCATGAACGTTGACGATGACTACTGTGAGTAGATTTTAAGAACAACTAAATTTTATAGTGGAGTTCATTATATCACAATCTCATTTTTGCCATAAATATACTTCAAACTTTTATACCATTATTCAAAACTTACTTCTGCAAATTTGTATTAGTGATACACTCTAATTTATAACTTTCTTATTTTTCATAACGCTAAGATACCTATTTAAAAAAACTAAAGAAGTAAATTGAACTGCTCTCTTTATCTATGTTCTTGTTTGATTAATGATTATTTCTTTCTACTGTTTTTTGCGAACACCTTGTATTTCCTGATTCAGAGAACGTCCCGAAGCACCAGAGCTGGGAAATATTTAAGAAGGACAATGGTTTGATCCGTTACAGTATTACATTTCAAGGGATGAGAAGGATCATGAGTATCACACGGTATGTGTTTGTGTTGGTGTGGGTAGTCAGTATTTGAAATCGTCCGGCTGTGAAACATAATACGTTATGAGATTTGTTTGATTGTTAGTACACCTTGCGGGACAGGCAGGACATTGGTAAACCCTCTCAGGGATTACGTAAGATGAGTCGTTTGCTTTAGCTACTTGTAAAGTTCCGGTTAGATATCAATTGATTTTTTTAAATTTGTGCTTAACAAACAGCGGACATAAATTTGCTTTATATATTGTCTTAAAACGAAGCATATATTCAATTAGTTTTATACACTTTCACGTGATCCCAGAAATATTGGGTTTTTAAAGGTTAATTTTTGTAGTAGTAACGAATAAATACTATGATGGAAAACTTTTTATCCTTCGAAGTTGGATTGACAACGACTATCTAATTAATACCGACTCCATCTTGATTATATTGGCTTGATATATGTAAGTTGTATCGCCCTATTCTGATCAAATTTTCTTTGCTGTCTTCCCTAATCTAATTATATAAATCATTCACTTTACAATTTAATTAATTACCATAATATGGCAATATTATTGCCTTCAGAAATATAATATATTCTGAAAAGCGACAATATTAAAGATATTGTGTTAAGTGATCGGTATCTTAAAGATTTTTCCAAACATCTTCTTGCTAGCTGGAATATGTTAACATGAACTGAGTATGAAAACTAATTAAAATACGTTCGACAAAAATAATAACGTATTATTTAAAATTACTAACATTATTGTTCTAAACTAAACTATTTTCATTACTATCGAATATAAATTATTCTCTCATGACAATTTTCAAGTAGAAATAACATTTATTATTAAATGTTAAGGTTGAAGTAAAAATGTAAATAACATTCCCTTAAAATCAGATTATTTATAAATATATATGATGTGAGAATATTCTCTTATTTTCACAAAAATAAAATTTAATTTTGAGATCTTTTCATTAGATATATTTTTAAAAACCTACAAATAAAGTTGATAAATTTTGCATTAAAATTATAATATTTCACAAACAAATTTGAAAGCGAATCCAACTTTCTTTTCACAAAAACATAGAGTTTAGTAAAATAATAAAATATTTCAAGAAGGAAGTTTGTAGTGATGAGTAAAGAAATTCCAAACGTATAATAAAATTAATTAAATAAAATATTTCAATAAGAAAGTTTGTGGGCATGAGTAAAGAGAGTTCCAAACATTTAACAAAATTAATTGAATAAAATATTTCAAGAAGGAAGGTTGTGGTGACGAGTAGAGTTCCAAACATGTAACAAAATTAATTGCACCTCAACCGAACCTGCTAAGTGTACCTGTTGTAGCTGGTGAATATTAGCTCGTACATTTTTTGTCACTTCACCTTAACTAACACAATGAAAGGGCAGCTCTTTCTTCACACGACAAGTACTTCGATTCTCACCCCTAATTCCCATCGCACTTTCAATACTACCTGTATGCGGAAAAAAATTGTTCCCATGTCTGAGCGTGAGAAACATTGAAATGTGCAATGAAGTATTAGAGGCAGTGGTTTGTGAGCTTAACATCGAGAATCAATAAAGGTTTCGTTACAGTCCAGTAAGCTTTGCTTATTGAAGTGAGTACCTTCATCGCGTTTCAGTAAAAAGTTTTATTCTTAATTGGTCTGTAAAACACATAACTTTACACAGTTTGGAATTGTAATCAGGATGACGTTAATTTTAGTTTTCTTGATATTCACTGTCCAAAGTGGATAATTCATTTTTATATGTTAATGTATTTTAATACTCGTTTAAAGTGACGGAATTATATTTCATTCATTCTTAGTTTTATTAAAATATTCAAAGAAAAATATTTTACTATTTTTAACAATTTTATGCATGTATATAGGGGAAAGTCCCGTAAAGCCAGATGACAACTCCGGACACTCACACTTTCTCGACTAGTTACAACAAGTTCGATTCAAAAATCGACAAAAGGGCTGCGGGCGAATGCAGAGGTGTAGATTCACGGAACGCAATTTACCAATAACGCGAACGGCTACCGTGGGGGTGATAAATTGCTGTTTTTAGCGGGAAAGCACTATAGTTTTGTGGTGGTTTGTGTTAATGGTTTATGTTAATTGTCAATAAAGAAAATGTTCCATTATATTTCGTATACTATGAAAATTTTCATCAATTTCCTAAACAGTTTTGGTATAAAAAAATCAGTAATTTTGGGGATTGCCTGTCCCCTATACCCCATAGTACTATACGTATATATACAAAGATGTCCTTAACAGCGGACAGTTTACATTTTGTTTTTTCCAGAGTAAGTCGGCCAATAAGTGAACGGCTTTCTCTTTCTTAATATAAATATAATTTTATTGAATATTCACTTCCTTTCTATAGTTTTAGTTAGTCCATCTATTGGCTAGAGGTCAGAAAAAAATAACCTATAGATAAACAGTGATTAATATAAAAAATGACTTATTCTTTTCCATATTTACAACTGTCTCGTCAAATAAAATGTTACAATATTAATATAAATGTAATTATGTACCTTTTTTATATACCAAATAATGTTTTTCTCATACAAAATATATTCGACCATGTAACTGCCGTATTATTATTATAATGCCTGACAGGGTGCGCACATTTGCAATTTCTTTTAAATAACTAAGTAAACGTTTATTATTGATTCAGTAAATTGTAATTATTAAAAAACCAAATGTCTGAAAGCCAAAGAAAAAAGTGGAGAAAAGGAACCATTATCCCCAAATATCTGATATAGGAAAAACTACTTGCGTAGTATGCTCAGAGGACCAGGCGAAAACTGGATACAATGATTTAGTTGCCAAGAGTGGGCTCATGAAACATGTGCAGATATTCCTAAATGTGGAGATGTCTATATATGCGATCGATACGTGATGTTTTAATATAGTCCATCGCTTGGGGTTCGAAGTTAAGTACGTCCGGGGTTAGGTGCAAATGGCAAAGATTGCATTTTTTCATACCAAAACATATTTAAGGTTCCTAAACATGTTTATGCAGAAGTTGTTTTTTTGTTGTTTGATTCTGATTTTATAATTTATTGACAACTAATTCATGAATAAAAATACATTTCTCGAAGTAGTTTTTATTTTATTTTGTGAAAACCTACGCCCGCCACAAGGGGACTACCCCCTATGTATATATATATATATATATATATATATATATATATATATATATATATATATATATATATATATATATATTGATTATTATTTCTCAAGTTAGAAAAACAGTGCAATTAATAAAAATATGCGCCTAAACTCAAGATACTATTTATACATTTTTGCCATCTGTTATGCCGACAGTAAAACAGCTTGGAGAGTGAATGGTGATCAAATCGCTATAGGTGTTTTCCACAGCTTGGAGTAACCATATATTTTTACTTGCAAGAAGTGATTCAAGACTTGATAAAAATGGTAATCACTTGGGACGAGGTCCGGAAAATAGTTCCAGCTTTTTTAGTTTGTACGGTATATGGTCTATTATTGTCCTACTAGAGAATTGACCTCTCTAATAATTAAAATAATCTCTTAGCTTAATTGGAAGATCTCTACTATTTCGTTTAATGGGTTACTGTAGTTATCTGCTGTAACCAATTGACATTATTTTATGAAACCGCAGTGAATAAGACCAGCGCTGGACCGCCGAGCATCCGTTTTTTTATCAATATTTGGTTTCGGAGTTTATTTTGGCACTTTATCTTTATTCAATTATTGTGTTAAATACTTGTGATTACCTAAAAAGATCCATTTTCACCAAACATAATAATTAAATGCCAAAATGGTTAGGCTTTATGTCACGACAGCAAAGAAAGACGCAAACTTCGGAACGATTTTTGTTTTATGTTCGTTTAATTCGTACGGAACTCATTTGTCAAGTTTCTCAACCTTACCGATTTCTTCAAAATATTTCAATGTTGTGGGAGCAGTAACATCAAATCTTGCTGATAACGCGCCCAATTTGATATGTATCCGCTTCCACTGCAGCTTTCGCTTTATTATTACACTCCTTGCTCTCAGGTTGCCCGCATGGTTCATTTTGAAGATTAAAATCACCAGACCATAATTTTTCAAACCATCGACTGTGCGTTCATTTTATTCCTGCCAAACACTTATTTGATATTTTAAGCTACCCGCGGTGCATTATTTGAGGTTCTCGAATATATATATATATATATATATATATATATATATATATATATATATATATATATATATATATATATATATATATATATATGTATGTGTGTGTGTGTATACAGTGATAAAAAGAGGTAAACCGCAATAGCAGGTGGTGGTATTGCGTATACGCTCTATATATCGATTTAGAAAAGAACATAAAGACAAACGAATCATAAATAAAACGTTATTAATATTAGATAAATTTTAAAATAGTAAAACGAACATATTCCTAAAACCGTCCACAAGTCCACGTGTGTGTATACTTTTTAAACCCATAAAAAAGTCAAAAAGCTCGTAAATAATCGAGACCACAATTTACTATCCATCTATCCCATCATTCATAAACGTAGTTTTTACTGATATTTAACGCGCCGTAATAAAAACGTGAATAAATCATTTGGTCAGCTGCATAAATTATGAAGAGACAATATGAGAGGGCTTTTTTATTGTGTTAAGAGCTTAATGTTGTTCGTTGGTGGGCCGGCGCTTTACGGAAGTGAAACTTTACTTCAGCTTTATGGATGTGGAATGATAAAAAAATCATTAACGATTGGATCTTGGCGTTTTTTGCCGGCATATTATTAATGAAGCCGCAGCGTGCTTCAGCAATTTTCGGGTGTTTGATTTCAAAAATTAATTTAGCTTAAATAAGAGGCACAAAAAATATTTATATTAATATCAATGAACTAACAAAGGTTCATTAGTTAATAACCGAATTGTTCGCCACTGAATTTCTATTCCATATTGTTGAGCACGCTATTTATTATTGACGGATTTTTACTTTGAAATATATTATGAAGCAAGGCTGCTTCGAACGTTTCTATTGGCAACTAAAATCTACCGACTTTGCTTCTGACGTCAATAAGTGAGATTAAACAATTTTGCTTCTAAGATAATTATTTGCAACTAATATCTAACAATGTTGCTTCTAACGTCTTTATAAGCAAGGAATTTATTTATATAATGAGAAAATATAATCTACTTTGAGGTTTATGATAACTTTAGAGATAAAATGGTTAGAAAAAAGCAATTGGGTAATAAGTAAAAACAAAGGAATAATCATTTGTGAAATCGAAATATTATTAAGTCTTTGTAAAATATTAGATATATTTTAAAGAAATCATCTTCATATTATATGGATTAACCGGTCTTCATTAATTATTATGGTAATATATTTGTTTTTTATGAATGGACTTTTGTTTTTAATAATATTGGTAACTTAATCTAGAGTTTTCATATACTAATAGATACTTATAATGTTGTATAGTGAGAGCAAAACCATTTATTTATAAGAATTAATCGTTATATTAAATAAAAGTTATTATACGCCTAACACGATGCAAATATTCCAAATAAATCTGGAAAAAGTTTTTAGTTGACTTCATATTATAAATTCGTAAGTAATAATTTCAAAAATTCCCCGAAACCTTGTTGAGGAGTCGTAAAATAAAGACTCGCTTAATATGGTTTGTGTTTCGCTTTCTTTTTCTTAGTATTTAACAGATTAAAAGTTTGATGCAAAGTCGGCCGCCCTGACAGCGCTCGATGATTTTATGACCGCCGACCAGCTCTGGAAAAGTTCAACTTTCTTAGAAACCCTTTGTTGCAGTTCGAGAGTGTTTCGTCGTAAAAAATAAAATATTACCGATATGTGTAGGTGTTTAAAGATTATAAATTTTAAACCGAAAACACTCCCTGCCTTTGTATTAGAAATGAAGTTTTCGATACAACAGTGAAACCGGACACATTTTTTTCTTTAAAACATTCAACGTACACAACTTGCAATATACAACCAGTAAATTTGTCAATTACAAATATAATATTCAGACATATATTAAAATGAAAATACATACTTCAAAAACCGGTATTTAAATTATGCATTTTATTTATTTAGCTACTAGCACTAAACATAAGGCAATACATTTTCTAAAATTCAAAACAGTCTTGACCGTATTCATTTCATGACATAAAGTACAAAATATAGAAAGTTTATTAGTGGTATTTAAGCAATCCAAGTTTCACAACTATAACATCATACAACAGAAAATTATATATATGTATATATATATATATATATATATATATATATATATATATATATATATATATATATATATATACCAGTAAAGCTTGTCTCTACTATGACATGCGTACGTAGTTTATTCCTTAAGAGATAAAAGAAAATACATTTATAAAATTGAATCACTTCGTGGTGAATAACTAATTTTATTTTATACCCCAATATACATTTATTAAATGTCTAGATATCAATTTTTTTGTGAATTATATTTTTAAATTATTTTATTTGCTTATTACCACCATTAATTAAGTTGTTCTATGCGAGATCTGTTGCACAAGTCTTAACAACAGAACATATTACCATTTTATTATCGTTTTGCGCATTCGATGACGCACTAAATTTATTATATTCGTAACGTTTTTCTATACAGGCAGGATAAGAAACAATCACGGAATGCCACACTATTTTATATTGACGTAGTTCTTTCGCTTCGCTGCTATATGCTTCAGCCATGATGCCATTATGTTTCCATACAAAACTGCCTTGTAGACCTTTCTCAAAATGATTCCATAACCAAATTTCTGGATTTGCTCCTTTCCCAGGTACTTTTCTTCTATACATTTTGTGTGTCCTTGTCAGTCTAATCAAACCATCAAACTGTTACTTCCATTATTTTGCAAATATTACATCTCATTCTCTTGAAATATTTCCATCTTTTATCCCAAAAGTATACATTTTGTTCACAGTATTTTTATGTACTCATTCAATTAAGATGTTTCTATACATTTAATAGATCTGTAAGACTTACATATTATTTGGCTTATATAAATGTAATACTTACATACTTCATACAGTGGTCTCCCGTCGGTAATAAACGCAACTCCACCTGTAGTAGATACTCTATGCATAATATACTTAAGCAGCTAGTCGCTAGTTACACATTTAGCTATCCCATTTTTATATTATATTTTCAACTTTTTTTCCCTTATTTTGTTTTAACTGCATTATATATTTTGCATTTATACGGATATCCTATATTTATATAGCTAGTCCACTTTCATTTATAAATTTCCTTTTTGTATTCATTTTTCACTAGTTCCGTTATATTCTCACGGAGTGCATTTTTTTACTAGCTCCTCGACATATTTATTTCCTTCTTTTCACATTATCTTTAATATTCTATTATTCCTAATATGTCTATATTTAGTACAATATTTTAAAACAAGTCATGTTTTTTTATTTAATCGTAATAAACTATATACTGGATCCCTTAAAGACCGTTTCATTCCCGGTCTGCCCTCGCTGTTACGGTGAAATTCTGTTACTCAACCGATCATACTTCGTTTGTTTATTCTCTCCCAAGTACACACATGTGTATATCTATAGTAGAATCATATTTGCTATGACAATATCCAGTTCGAGATTTACAGTGAGTAGGTAGTCTTTTAACATTTTAATTTGAATTTCCAACTTTTCCTACAATATTTTGAAAAAAGTTTTCTCTCGTCGCTTTAGTATACACGTCACAATTCGCTGGCGTAATTGCGGTTTGTGAGTCAAAAGTTAAATGTGAAATAATTCATAACATATGACGTTACGACTATTTGAGTCGTTTTTTTGTTTAAAATGAATAATATACATAACTAAAACAAGTTTTTAAAAAGTAATGTTACAGAGAAATGACAAGACGTCATGTTGAAATTTTCTGATAAAAATATGATGTAAATAAAAGTATTAAAATCTTTTTCTCATAAGAAAACAGGTCTGATATATGTATAATTCTTGTTGAAATGCTTATTCGTTGGCCTCTTTCTGCCAATGATTTTTTTCGTCACTTTACTTGTATGACAATAAAAATATCTTAAAATCATAGCACCTTTAACACATTTTGTGAGCAATTACGAACATCTGGTGTTCTTCCTTCCAAACTTCATCATAATAAATAATCATTTACAATTTACACTGTGCATGGCGGCTTAAACAAAGCTTAGCAAAATCTAACATAAAGCATATTACTTTCCATTGTTCCAACTGGGAAGAAGGTTGAAATAACCAGATGCGAAGGTGTCTGGAACACATGTTGGAGCTTGTATTATTTCCATACTTTAGCACTTGAAATGAATTGCTCTTGAAACGCAGGTTTCTTATTCTGCTATGCACATGTGTTTTAAAATAAATCGTGATTGCACGGCTTTATTTGGAAGTAAATGCCGATCCCACAGTAAATTGTGAGACCTGTTAATATTTTACGTTTGAAAAGTCACGTTTTGGCAATTAATAAAGGTGGCATGAAATTGGATAGGTTTTAGTGTATCCTTTCTAAAGTATTAAATGTTGTATGAGATGGGACATGTGTTTTAAATTGTAATTTTAATGTGTGTTAAAACAATGGAATTAAACATAATTCATCTCTATCTCATAAATATTTTGTTTAATAATTATAGAGTCTCCTAATTAGAATATGTATTTGAAGAACTGGTTATTTTTCTCACTGCCCTTGATATATAATGTGTCCAAAATTCAATTATAATATATAGCGTAGAATACATTAACAATTGTTAATTTAACATGTTTAACACAAAGTATTGTTTAATAAATTTTTGTTTCTGTTAAAATTACCAATAATTTTTTTTTATTTTTGAAAGCAAAAATTAATTTGTCATCGTAAACAATGCGTGTAATTAAAAAAAAATAATAAAGTTAAAAATATAATATTATATCTAACGTAGTGAATACATGTGAGACTTGTGAAACTGATAAAATTTCTTATCTTAAATGTGTAAAAACTAAAATTGAATTGCAATATGAAGTCATTTTTGTTAATAATAAATATTTGAAATCCTATTACTTGAACAAAATTGTCTTAAATCTTATTTGATAATAAATAATAATTTGATATTATCCAATATTTTCTTAATTATAAAAACTATGAAAATCTTAAAAACATTAAAAGCAGGCGAATATTTTCGATGCATTATTGGCGAAGACAAATACTGATTTTTTGTATATTTTTAGATAATTCAATAAAATTACTCAGTAATTATATTTGTACGGCTACATTTTTCTCTCATTATTTGTATTTAATTTATAATTAATTTCATACCACTCTATACGTATTATCAAAATTCCGTTAAAATTCATTGTAGGCTACTTTTCCATGTTTATTGTTATTTCCACTCTAATATAATTTTTTATTAATGGCATCTACATATATGTGTATTTATATAGATATATATATATATATATACACATTTTTTTTTCTATTAATTTAATAATTTAATTTATAGATGTAATATTTTTTTTATATTCTTGTTGATCAAAAACGTAAGCCAAACTAATTTTATCTACCTTTAACATTTCACTTTGAAAAAAATGAATACATTTTTTGAAGCTGTTACCAAAATCAGAGCCTATCAAACTCAAAGCTTAATCGCCAGTCTTATTATTGGAAATCAGTAAAAAAACGTGCGTCGATTCGAAGGTACGGCAAAGATACAATTTTCGAATCACGATAAGGAACTACTGACAGGCGTTCGCGGGAGGTTATTGTGTCCCGCCGCCGATGGGAGGAAGCAAACATCTGTCCATTAGGACGGCGGGGCGGCGTAGTGAGTAGTTAGTGCCCGGTGTACTTTACCTTCCTTTAATGTACAGTCATGAAATGAGAAGCAAAAATTGTTAGCCCTTGTTGTCCAACCTATATTATAATATCATTAATCTATAGATATAATACAATTGTAACTGAGTGAATTCTGCACATGGAAAATATTTTAAAAAGTGTGATTGATGAAGCATCTAAAATGATTTTAGAAGCCAGAAAACATATTTTTCGAATTTTTGTCTGTTTTTCTGTCTGTCTTTGTGTTAATTTGTTCTTCAATCACACAAAATTCACTGCAGAGATTTTAATAAAATTTGGTATGTTTGGTAGTTTCTACCTTCCAGCAGCATATATGATATTCTTTATGTGGATATTACAGACATCCTATATACCGAACGCCATGCGAACGAAGTCGCATCGGCACAGCTAGTGGTTTGTATTACAAATGTCGAAATTAAATTGAATCATGACTAATCTAGCCTAAGAAAAAAGTTTGTCGCTTGTCACCGCGTTCATCTTTTTATTTTTAACTAATTTTTTACCTGTCCGCAAATTTTGGAGATTAATTTCTCAGATCACGAGAGCTGAATTAAAATTTTAGATTATGTGGATTGAATTAAAATCTCGATGCGCAATTTTTTAAATTATGTTTCATAAGAACTGCAATTATATTAATATTGCTCGTCTCTTTATACAATTTCATACCATTTTTTTTAGAAGGCATATTTATAATTGAAAATCCAATGTCGTTTTATAAAAACGTTTTCTATTCGAAACTAAGCTGAGTTCTTATGATATGATATTATCTAATATTATTGAATATTGTTATGTTACGATAAAAAAAATGACTTACGTAGACATATAAGCAAGAATAATTATTTTAGTAGAATAGGGTTTCTTTACTTTTAGCAGTTTTGACGAGTTTTTTGGCCCACAAAAAAAATGTATATGTATTAATGCACAAAAATCATTGATGTTACCCCGTCTTAGTTTAGATTCTCGCTATATTTTGCATGTTTGATTGAATTTGAAAAAAAATGCGTATTATTTTTAAATTATTTACCATAGCAAATAATTATTATTAATAAGGTCCTAATTGTTATTAAGAAGAGTAGCGACCCGCTTCGACTTCTTACTGGTGCAATTTTATTATTCGGTTAATATTTTTAACACCTCCATAACACGAATTACTATGTTTTTCCCACATATTGAACGTATCATTACGAGATGTGGCAGTCGTTCACAAATAAGTTTTTCGCCTTCACAAGAACTCGTATCGTTTTGGAACTCTTATGACACTAACATAATAATGATTTTACTGTTTGCCTGTAATTGAGAAACAAAATAATTTTATGCGAAAGTGTCAATGTGGTAACGAATATTGGCCTAGCAAATTCTTAATGAAAATACATCGTGTTTAAAACTACAAATCATTTAAAACTGTACTTTTCACTAAAGTACCGAATTTTTAATTAATTTTTCTTGTACGGTTGATAAACACTATCTAGTATACAAGAACTCATTTAAAGTTGACCGGACAAACCCACATTTTATATCAAAATGTCGCATAATTCGAAACTCCCGACACGGTACACTTTCAACTTATTTAATTCCTAAAAGTGTTTGAAAGTGTTACAATAGAGAGAAAGTTGTTGAGCTCTTATTGTATTTAAATTTATCTTATATTTCTTTTGGACAGTTTTATTGAACTGTATTTAATGTTTAATAAATGTTCGTTTCGACCTAAGCACGGGAACCTGTAATTCATGGATTAATTGTATCGTAAGGTAACAAATAACGTTTCCATAAAACTGATTAGTGTACTCCAATTTCAAAGTTTATTGTAATAACAGAACATCGTATTAATTAATATATTCCAGCAAATTAAAACTGTCCAATTAAAGCATTTGGATATACAAACATTGATGATTTAGTTTAATGTTATAAATGTTTAATCTTCTTTAATATCATCATTAAAATATTATATGATATAATATATATTTTGATAGATAGCATATTATTATGTTACATGATCTAGTACATATTATTAAGAAATGAACACGGTAATACATTTCATATTAATTTAAAAAATATAATGCTATACTGCTAAATGATGCACTTACGATACCCGCACCAATGAAGCCAATTTTGCCTCCTTCCTTCCTTCACCATTAGGACAAATACATCGCACCAAATGTCATCAAACTCCTATTTCTGCTGTCGTTTATATTCAAAAATCTTTTTATACTTTTTAAACTCCCAATTCAAATCGCAAAGTGTGAAGAGTCAGTTTTCATATACGATAAATGCTTCAAATTACTATAATATTTATTTCAACGAGTTAATAAATTGATCTAAATATCGCCAATTATTTTACCTAAAAATTGTTACCGTCATTTATGTATAAAGACAACAAAATGCTGCTGCAAATTTTTGTTTAGGACTTTTTAAGACATACATTTTTCTCATAAAAAGTAATAGTGTATCTGTAATAATTTTGCTAGCGCTTTTCACAAAAGTGACCAGACCAAAGGCTTTTTTCCGACTACTAAAATAACTGTATACTGTACGACTGTACCTGCCTGCCCTCGGCCACCGAGACATGTGTTTACCCGCTTAATAAGGAATCATTACCCAGTTATGCGCTCCGAGCCGCCCCGCGGACGCGGGCGGGATTCAACACTTTTTGCTCGCTTTTTATTGGTGTTAAATATTTAACGATCTTGTCTGATTTTGTGAGTGAGTTCGCCTTATATTGGTTCAGACAAGAAATTGCAATTAAGATACTCTTCGATTTACTCATCGAGTTGAATATATCGCTATGTGTAGTACTTGGTTTACATTAATTAAATAATATAGTATATTACACTATATATATATATATATATATATATATATATATATATATATATATATATATATATATATATATATATATATATGTATATATATATGCTCATTATTAATTTATATTTAAAAATTACAAGTTCAACAAACAAGACCAAGGGTACATAAACCAATAAACTGGAAAGAGAATTACCAATTACATCATTACTCGTTTATATGTTTAGCTAAGTTTTTGTGGGAGAATAATTTTATTTGTAGTTTATTATAGAAGTGTAACTATTTCTGATAAATTCTGTTTAAAAGTTATCCTTAAATTATTTCTAAAAGACCACAAAGCTTATAAGGATAGTAAGAAAAACGGTATCACTTCAAATGATTTCATATCTTTGTTTCTATCATTTCTCCGGCCAAAATATATATCCGAGTACAGACATACACACATACATGCATATGCGCACACACACACACGTATATGAACATGGATACGCATACATACACACACACACACACACACACGTACACGCACGCAATACCCACGCACTCACACACACAAACATATATACGAGGGGCGGCTGAAAAGTTTTGAGCCTAAGTATTACTACTCGCTCGGCTCGCGCAACACATCACTAATTGCGGGTATCCTAAGAAATATAAATGTCAAGTTTCATGTCATTAGCATCATTACGCTTTTATTAACGGAACCATAAACGTCATCATGTCCGAGTCATCCACACTTTGCACGAAATTGGAGTACAGAGCTGTCATAAAATTCCTTACAAAGAAGAACAAAAGGCCGACGGAAATATTTGAAGAGATGTTAGCATTTTATGGGAAGTCTACACCTTCATTGCGACCGTAAAACGTTGGAGCCGAGTGTTCATACACGGTAGGGAGCCGCTCGAAGATGATCCTAGGTCGGGACGCCCAAACACCGTCGTTACAGCAGAAAACATTGAAAAAGTGAAAAAATTCGTTCTCGAAGATCGGCGAATCAAATTGTGGTAGATAGCTGAAGCAATGGGCATTAGAAAGGAATGAATCGGCGACATTTTTCATAATCATTTGCACATGAAAAAGGTATGCGCGCGATAGCTGCCGAAAATGCTCAAGCCGCGGCTCAAACAGCATCGAGTCACAACTTCGCAGGAGTTTTTGGACATAATTTAACGATAATTCTGGCGATGTTTTTTCTTGTCTTGTCACTGTTGATGAACATAGATTTGACCGTATGATCCGGAGTCAAAACGAGAGTCAATGCAGTGGATAGAAAAGGGTGAAAAGCAGCCACGAAAGCACAAAGTGGAAAGATTGGCTTTCGAGCTATGGCCACTATGTTTTGGGATTGAGAAGTAATTTTGTTCATCAACTACCTTTCTAAAAATACTACATTTAACTGAGACTATTACGCCGCATTGTTGATAAAAGTGCGTCAAGTGGTTGTCGAGAAAAAGACAGGCAAACTGGTGAAAGGGGTCCTATTTTTGCAAGACAATGCGTCCGTCCACACTGCACGAGTTGCAAGGCGTGCCCTCGCTAAGACAGAGTTTGAAGAAATCAACCACCCGCCCTACAGCCCAGACGTGACTCCTAACAAATAATTTCCTCTTTTAAAATTTGAAAAAGACCTCCGAGCATGGAGATTTTCCAGTGACGAAGAAATGAAGACGGCGGTAAACGAACATTTCAAAGACAAAAACGGTGAATATATTTTGACCGGTTTAAACGCCCTTTTTACTAAATGTAAGAAGTGTATTGAAATAGGGGGAGATTACATTGAAAAATAAATTGTTTTTACCTTTCTATCAGTATTTTTAATATCTTATTCTTAAAAATTTTCAGCCGATCCTATATATATACATACATACATACATACATGTGTACGCTCAACCGCCTAACAAGATGAATTCATAAATTAACGAAACGACGAATGATGATATTTGTAAAATCTTTGTTTTGATGCACATCGGCGATCCGGCACTCGGCGGACAGACGGTCAGTCGATATAATTAACGAGCTGCAGGAGTTAAGCGTCCAAGAGATGAGCTCGTTTTTACAATAAATAATCCGAGTACAGAAACGTTATATCATGAAAATTATGATTTTGCTCTTGATTCTAAAAACGTCACGTCAAATTCTGATTATGCTATTGACTCTAAAAGCGTCCCGTCAGTATAATTTACACATTTACATATTTTCTTCAGTCAGATCATTGAGAACAGTTCACTTGTTTTCCTGATATTTTGATAATGTTTATTTTTATAAATCTTGCACCTAAAGTCACCATTTTTGACATGTTTTTCTCTCTGGCTTATTTTTTAATTTAACATTAGTCATTTCCTTTAAAGTCGCTCCGTTTATACAATCTATTTTTCTTAATTTTCCTGTTGATGACGTTTTCTTTCAAGCCGTATATCGTTTTAAATATATTATTTTTCTCTCAATCTGCATATCCACAATTTATGATTTGCTTTTTCATGAGTTCATGGTTGCTTATTTTGTTTTTATATGATGCTACATAGTAGTTGCAAATTATCTCCGATGTTTGTGACTCATTACATTAATACTTCGTTATTTTGCACAGCTTCTTATATTTTTTACACTTCAATATCTGATAAATGAACTAGTAAATTACTGATATTTCCGCAACATTGTGTATTCTGTAAAAATTAAGAAAATACTGACGCCGATATAAATAAACGAGTACTCGTAGCTAAGATAGTGGATAGCACGCCATAGGAAGAAAAAAGGAAATGAAGAAATAGTGAATTAAGAAAAGGTGTTACAAAAGGAAGTACAGAAGTGTGCGGGTAAAATATTGAAGGAGAAAAAATGGAAAAGGAAAAAGAAAAGGAGTACAAATTTTGGGCATATCACTTTTTCTGTTTGGTCGATTTAAATGGTTAATACATATTTTACGTAGAATATACCAGATGGCTTACCTAAAATATACCGAGGTTATAAAATGTTATATTTAAAAATAATTTCGTACATAATATTATACTTACACGAAACAATAATAATAAGGTATGAAATTAATAATGTGTTAATAAAAATATAGAATAATAGGATCAGAAACAGACTATTACATAGTACAAATAAGAATAAACATAATAGAAATGAAAACATTCAAGTATAATATATATATATATATATATATATATATATATATATATATATATATATATATATATATATATATTACATGTCACATGAAACAAATATATTCATATAAGCAAATATGCCAAGAGGGGTTCCATACACGAAATAAGTAATCGACGTCGTTCCTTGTACGTGTACCTAAGTACGTCTTTCCTCTTTACAAATATAATAGACAAACTCTATGAACGCAGATAGCGACTCCTTTCTGGTACCAAAGAACCCGCACGTGTATCGACCGACCGCAATCGAACCAGGCGGGCAGGTGCAGTCAGCGCCAGTACCCACTATCACGTATCGGCTAGTCCATCAAACAAACACCTTATGGAACTATTACACGATGATTAGAAGTATAAACAGACGAAAAAGGCGATCGACGGCGGCGGCTATCATTTCATTATATCGGCCGGACCCCATCCGACGCCCGTCAAAAGGTTATCGTAATAATGATTTGTAATAGACGGTTGGGGGTGGCTTTTTTATGCCTTCGATGAATCAGTTTTATGGACCGACAAGTAGGATTATTAAGCATTTTTAAGCACCTTTATTAAAAGGTTTAAGTCGTATTTTGAAATGTGAAATGATACAGTTGTTATTTGTTACTTTATTTTAACACACAAAAGTAATAAAAATATTGACTAAGTCCAAGAATAAATTATTCCGTCTATTAGTTTCTCATATATTCCATTATATGAGGCGTATAAGTATTTATCCTATTCTTGAGATATAAGAAACAACAGTAGCTACAATATGGAAGTTGTAAAAACGGTAAGTAAAGGGTAGTAATTAAAAAAGTAACTATCAACCAATGACATAAGCAATGGGGTAAGATTTATTGTATTTAATGTAACATTATCAGTAAGTAGTATAGTAAGTATATTATCAGTAAGGACCGAAAATTACTATTATTTTGTAATACAATCCCTGTGATTAGATCCCAGGAGATTTTTTGATGCAATCCCCCCGATTAGGACCCAATAGATTTTTTAAAACTCTTCAAAACATTTATTTTGCTTTTGTAGTAACAGGCTGAAGTTTTGACTCGAAAATGTACTAAAACTTCTATTTTAACTAATCATCCTCATCAAAATTGGATGGCAATTGAGGGAACAAATAATAGTCGCTCCATGCCACAGGGTAAATTAATCAGATTCTAGGAAGCTACATTGCTGGACAGTAGTTTCGGCAAGAGTAGAGGTGTGCGTGGGTGGGTAAAGCAAGAAGCAAGAAAACTTTCCCCGACGCTTTTCTTTGATGATATTTGTTTCCCAGTATTTTTTCCACTAGTTTTATCAGTGCTTTTAGAAAGGGGTGGGGGTGGAGCCACCTTCGATTGATTTCCTGTCTAAACGCAATTGTTTTCCCCATTCTTTTGCGATCTAAAAACAGTATCTATGCTTTGCTTGATCTCATTCGGAGATTTCTCTTTAGTACGGGTTTTAACCACTGCACCATACTAAATTTTAAGCATTTTAAACAATATACGACAAAAGTGGACAATATACGACAAAATAAAGTAGGTAACTTTATATTTATGTGGATATTTAATAAATAGTTCACTAACCGAATAATAAAAAAAAATATGAAGCATTGCTTATTCAAAAGTGGGTAGGGCAAAAACATTTAGATTTACGTAGTATCTTCAGTATTATTCCATATATGATATATTACTTATCTGAACTACGTATATTTTTGCACACATGTAATTATATTGTATATATAGATGTAGAAGATCTTTTTAGAATAAAATTTCTTTGGTATTTAATGGAATATATATATATATATATATATATATATATATATATATATATATATATATATATATATATACATATAATAGTGAGTCCAAATATTAACAAACTACTTAGCTATTTTTACTGCTAAACAAATTCCAATCAATAAACAATTGTGGAATTAATTAAGCTTACTAAAAAAATGAACTTTCGCTATTTATAATTATCATTTCTCTTATAAATATCAAATACCACGTTTGAATAATATATTCATTTCGATTTTATTTATTGTATATATTAATAAAAATTAACAGTGACTGGATATTTCATAAAACTGACATGTACGCAATTGCGGAATTCTGACATGCTTTACTTCTTATGAAACCATTAATATACTATTGGGGCCATCGTCCTTTAGTAACTTTAAATTTACTTCTAATAATTTGATTCTAATATTTTAACATTTATTTGTTATAGACGTTGACAATTGTGCAAAACGATGAAAATGTGCAGAAGACTTCAAGCAATTTTACTGAAAGCTTTCAAGCAAAATCACTTAAACTACACATCTTCCTAAAGCAGAAGCCACCCAATAAATCAAGCGAAGTTTTAAGCTCAATGCTATCACCGTCCAGTCTCCATCGTAGCGTCTCAAAGCACCGCTTAGCTACACATTAGTGTTGGACACGACGGCCGCGCACCACCGATAAGCGGGCGCGCGCCAATTACTGGACCGGCCCAATTAGCGACCGAGCGGCTTTGGATCGTGTCGAGGCCTTGTCGGAGCTGATAAATTCACAAGGAATTCAGGTGGTGATGCCTGAGGCATGAACGGCCGTCGTCTTTAGTTTCGATAGTTTATTATTTTTTAATGAACTTTTTGAAAATGTCCATTTCAATTATTTAAAGAACCGTTATTTTTTAATAGAGATATGAACTTTGTGTCCATTCGAAGGACTAGCAGATTATATTGATTGAAATTGGGTGTAAATTTTAATTTACTGAATTATCATAAGATGTTTTCACTATTGCCTTCTTGCTAATTGTATGAAATAATTCAAAATTTATAATTTAAAACGTATATTAAATTGTGATATTTATTACCAACCATCATTATGAAAGGAAGTAGAGATGACACTTTAATCATACGTTAATTAGGATACCTTATTATAGGTTAAAAAATATATATTTTATTTACAAAAATTTAACATCATTACTAAATATTTTTAAGCATCCACAATAAACATCACAGTGTGTCAACAAACAAATAAAAACAAGGTCTGAGTGAATATTGCGTCTATATATATCGTTTCACAACATTTACAGTATCCGAATATATACAGAACATAGAATAAATAACATTTTCGTTATTAGTTCCATGATATAGATAGATACAAATTTGGTAAGTTCCAAGGCAATAAAATAGGTCTTAACCTATATTGAGTCATCCGTTCCCGATTTACTCTTAAAAGCACATCTCAATGAATATTAAATAATCATTTCTCAGCATTAATACATGTTACTATCCTTACCACAGAGCAAAAATGCCCCACTCAATGTCAACTTACCAATTACCCTTTCTCAACACTTGAACGTAAACTTAAATGTCAATACAAGCTTATCACCGTGCAAAATAAAGTGGGAACATTAATAGGTGTCTCTATATTAAAACGTTGCCCGCAAATCAGCGCCATAAATTATCGATAAGCCTCCCGCGACAGGAGTTCTATGTTAAAGCATTTATCGAGCGAGTAGAGGCAATTAGAGAGAATCACCCAAATGAATTCGCTCAGCGAACTAAGATAGCCGGCGCTGGAGTAGGCGTCGTATGTCATTTCAGATAGAGATGTCTATTCGGCGTCTTTGGCTTACTTGGATCGCAATGCACCTTGATAAAGAGTATAACTTGAATTTGCATAAATTGTTTTGTTATTCATGCAATTTTATTAACATGAACCTGTACCATCACGCTTGCAGGGCAAGAAAAGATAAATATTTGAGTGTAATATTAAATATATTTGGTTTAATTTTGTAGAAATTAATTATCCCTTAATTTAGATTCACAAATAAATGAATATACTTTATTTAAATTCTTACTCACGACCTAGGTTTCGTTGTAGAAGATGTTGTCATACAAGGAAACCTAGGTCGTGGTTAATAATTTAAATAAAGTAGATTAATACTACATCACGTAGTTTCATTTAATTGTAAATAAAAAATAGGTATATAGTGTAAATTGTATTGTTACCACAGATTCGGATATCGCTTTTTTAAATATTTAATAAAATAAGTTATATCCGTATTTATAGTAACTTAGACAAAATAACAGGCAACTTTGCTTAAAATTAAAATGATTGAATAATGACATGTATAAAATATTTTCTGATTAAATGAAAGGCCTATTGCAAATTTGGAAACGAAGACAAAATTTTATTTTTGGATAATCTAAATTATAATTTCGACTGATTTAAAAATATATAGAATTTAAAAAATATATTTTTTCTCTTATTTCTTTTTCTATGAATTTTATTAAAACTTTCATTTACGGTAATTTTCTAAAACAACATAGAGATTTAAAATTTACGAAAGACGTAATTTTTGACATATTGTTTTTTTACACGACCATTTTTAGAGCAACTCGGAGCAATTCGTTTTTTTTGAGAAAATTGTACTTTGTTTGTTAGCTTTGTTAGCTGTATTTATTGTAACTACGAATTTTAAAAACAAATAAATCGTTGTCCAAATATGTTCGGTTTGATTGTTTTCGTGATTAAAGCTATAATTATGAATATATTGATAATTGTAAATGTTATTGGATTTAAAGTTTATATTTATCTTGTTTTTGTATATTTGTCGTTATATGTAGACTTGCTTTTTATTACAAGACCACTGTTTTGAAATTAAGCATATAAATAGCATCTATTCTTTTTTAGATGTTTACGAAAAATCCATAGTAAGTGTTTAAACCATTTTTACTAAATGTTCGCAATTACTTTCTTTTACATCTTAATATTGCATCTTATTGTATCAATTTTCTTTCCATTTTAGTAATGAATTTCGTTTCCATTATAATTACGTTATATTTAGAAATCATAACTATCGTATTTTAGTATCGTATTATTTTCATGTTCCTTTTTATTTAATTGTATAAATAATGCCTCATTTATATTATTTCCTTTTCATGTTCTTCTTTCTGCATAATTTAAAATTATTTTCTTCTTTGTAATTTTTAGTGTTCTATCAATACGGATATTCCGTTTGAAAAGCATTTTAACTGTCCTCCCGTTCGCGCTATTACTCAAAACAGGCAAATAGGAATCGATCCCGAAATTTATTTTATTATTCTTTCTTTTCATCGACATTTACCAGTTCATCGAATACACAGACCATACAATAAAATTTACTACAACTTTTTAGTTCACATAGGTTCCCCAACGATTAAGTTAAAATACCTGCCCACATAATATAAAACGCCATATTCATTTCTCAAACCCTATCGCCGGTCCTCGTTAGCTCGCTCCAATTCTTTACCACCTATTGCCAAAATAATCGTGTTCACATTCAAGCGATTTAAATAACAAAAGGTTCGATCGAAATTCGCACCAAATAGATTGTTAGAAACAAATCATAATAGGTGCTTGCAAGTTATACAATAAAGAAAGCAGTGTTTAGATTAATCTCAATGGGTACAGAATGGTCACCGACTTTGCGCCGCTTTGTGTCGTTATACGATCATACCATTAAATTTCAACGATTACTCCTATTAAGTCATTGTTCGTCTCGTGAGATTTTTCAATTGCTTGATTCCAGCATCGCTGTTCAATGAGAATGATTACATTTGTTGAAATGCATCCGAGTTTAAGAAAGGGTTGCAAATTGGGATCTGGCTCCCTTATATTGATATAAGTATTACTGTTTCTAAAACCTATAATTTAAGGTGGATTCAAAAGGATATATTTTGGTAAACTATACGCGGAATAATACAAAATTCGTTAAACTGATTTTGTTAACGGTTAAAATTTTTTATTATAAATTATTGAATGAGAAGTTGGCCACACTGTAATATTCCAGCTAATTGCCAAACAAATTAAGTTTTACTGACATAAATTTTTTTGTAAATAATTTTTAAATCCTTACCGGTGGAAAGATGTAATGTTCTAATATTCATTTTTACTTTTTGCATTTTGTTATTTTCGTCTTAAAATTTTAGATGAATGTAGATACCGCAGAAATTAGCTTTTAGAGGTTCTAAAATTTTATCCATTCTTAAAATTTTTAATTTTGCCTGTATCCATTCGATTACTTGATTATTGCAATTGCATATTTTCAGACTATCGCAATCCCTTTAAACTTTCATTTTGAACGTTAAATGTTAAATTTAGGCGGCTACGTCACGGTTTTTTCAAAAACCCATCGTTTTTGAAACTGATTTGAACTTTCGTCTTTAATTGTTACATGCTACTAAGAGAACTTATACTGGTTGTATGATTGATGAAGCACATCATCACACACAGTTCCGGAAATATGAGCGAAATTGACAAGAAAGTTGCAGATTTCATTTTAAACGTCCTCCAGCGCATTGTATATATAATTATAACTAGATTTTGGACAATTTCTTTAAGAAGAGGTTTTGCCTTGGGGACTTGCGGTCACTTTTCATCAAATTATTATGATTCTCTTAGTTTGTGAATTTTTGGTCTGTGAATTGCGCTAGTTTACTTCCTGTTGCGCAAGCTTTTCCCACCTATATATATGTTTGAATGCTACATGTGGTAATGATGGCGATGAGATAGCGTTTAAGTACGTCCTTGTAATTCACTCCCAGGTATTAGTTGTACGTTATGTATATTTACAAATATCTACACAATATTCATTGAATCCGAACTAGTACGATAGCTATAAGTAGAAAAGAACTAGACTTAAAGATTCATCCCAATTTTTAAACATTTGCTGTTAAACATTGTTGAAATGAACAGACAGCTAAATGGACTGTTTATACTGAGATGACGAGCTAGCGAATATGTCGACAGAATGGAACAGTTTGTTGCAATCATCACAAATTAGAGTAGTGACACGAGGGTACAGACATTACAATGAGATATGAGAAGGTAAAAGGGCACAGCTCCTTGATCGCATTTCATCAAGTTTCTAGGAACGCTAAATTGCAGCTCACGCTGGCATTAGGCAGTAATAGTAACGATCTAGACAAATGTTGTAAAGCGCTGTTGCTTTCAGTTCAATACGCCAGCTTTGTGGCATGTTATATTTAAACGATAAAGTTGTTTCAGAATATTCCACGTATTGAACCGATATTTCAATATTCACACATATCGTATGAACATTGAAGTATCGCTGGGTACCCACTAAAATCAGAATATGTAATAAAGTAAGGATTACAGATTACAAGAGCCTACTCAAGTTGAGATCAGAAAAGAGCTGTACAAAGATGCGAATCAGTGTAAATCAAATACTTTCTCCATAATAGGAAAAGTGTTTGATTTACACTTACTATATATTAAACCTATTTTGTTAGTACTGCAGTGCGCATCGAGCCTATTTTACATTAGGCGCGGGTGACAAATGAGCAAAGAGTCAATACGATACACCGATTCACTAAAATCTTATAGATTTATTTGATTCTTTGATTTGGCGTCACAAATAAAGGATAGATAGCTTGTGACTTGCATTGTGTTGACTCAATGTCTAATTTATTCCTTTAGCATTCACTTTAGTGAAACGACTCTTTACTTTTTGGTACTCTTTGGTACTTTATTCTCTAGTACTCTTTGGTATTATATAGTACTTGTTTAGTACTTTTTTCATTTTAGGTCCTTTCTATTGCATAAATAATCACGCAGAGAGGGTGAAAGTGCCAAATTCGGTGATACTAAAAGTGTAATGTTATCACACTAATATATGTGTGTATTTATTTGATGGTCCTAAAGCTTGCGAAGGGTCAAGGAAAATCAATAACACATATAATCAATTGTTCAACTTAATTAATTTATAGAACGTAATGTAATAGTTGTTCGAATCAGAGTTAAATGAATTGCAATGTATTTCAATCGACACAGTTCTACTTATTTGTTAGTTTTTAGCCATTAATGCGAACCGATTGTTTTTACTGATTCAGATCTAGTGAGTCGTTAGACTTAGGTGAAGTAAAATTTTCCTGTAATCGAATGCAAGTCGGTATTGTTTTTTATTTTTGGGAATACATTGAGTTCATTAACGTATAACAGGAACTTGCTGTATACGAAATATCTTTTAATGGTTATATCACTGGTTTTTTTTTATTATTAAAACTCGATAATATATCGGTGGTAAGTTCCTAAAGCGTCGACAGCTAGGTAAGCGACGAGTAAGTGAAAACTTTAAGAAATAAATAAATGAGGGTTACCGACGTATATTATTAGGGTAGGTACTGGATAAAGCTCAGCAGCCACTAAGTGTGGGTAGGCAGCCGCCACAGATGGCACGCGCGCAACGCAGGTGAGGGAGCACCGGGCGCGCAATCACGGCCGGCGCGCCGATGCGTGTGCTGTCAGAGACGTGGTGTGGAATATTGTTATATTTAGTTTTTAATTCAATTTACATATATTTATAGATTGGATTCAAAAGTATAATTTCTATAGTTATACAAAAATTAGAAACGACGTGAAATTTCAAACGAACAAGTTGGAAATTACTATAATTACTACTTATTATCTCTAAAAATAGAAATACAATTACTGTATTTTCATTTTCTATACGACGTTAATCAACAATGAATTATGAAGTGTGAGTGGAAACTACTTGTTCAAATTAAGTTCATGATAGGTTTTTTATCATGCATACTTTGTGCGTGTTATATGTTTGTGCATATATATATATATATATATATATATATATATATATATATATATATATATATATATATATTTCTGGTCTAACCTAACATAATTTTTTATCTTTCAAACCTAAAAATTAACTAATTCAAAGAAACAGAAAATGCAAATAAAGATTAATGGAAATATATTTTATAAATATTTGAAAAAAAATGATTAAGCCTTGCATTTCCAATAGTCATCTAATATACTTTATTATTACCTTTTTAATCCTCTCCAAAATATAGCAATAAATCTTCTATCTCAATATTTAGAATAAATTATATTCTTCATACAATATTTATATTTAATTACGATTTTTTTCATGTACAATTCATGGTTTATTACAAGACGCATATTTGATGTAAAATAATGACGTTATTATTTATTCGCACTTGCTTTACTTGTATTCTTCTGTAGGTAAACAAGCATACACTTTAATATGAAGCTGGGCGTTTATTTTTGTTCTCAATAAAACACAAATAAACGTCCAGCTAATTCGAAAGCACCAAATCCTCATCACACAACCTTAGCTTCATTATTCGATTTTCGTGAGGATACCGCAGCATATTTTATTTTATATTATTTCTTCATACGTTAATTTATTATTAATTTAAATCATTTTGGAGTATCATATATAAAATTGTATAATTGTAATATCAAACAAATATTTCATTGCCATTAAATGTTTCGAAGCAAATTCTGAAATGCATAAATTACAAATGAAAACAACGTACCGCCTCTGGCTGGCTATGTGACGCTAGACGACCGTTACGCACATTCGCGCTTCCCCCGTACGCAGCATCCAGGGGCGGCGCGCGCATGCGCAGGGGCAAGCAAGCTGTCACAACGCGCGCGCTGCGTCCCACCCGCTCTCTCTCTAGTCTGCTCATTTTACTGGCAGAATTTTAATTCTACTTAACTGTTAGTAACTGATCTGGGTCAACGTATAAAAGATATTAATTGAACAATTTCAGAAAATGAGCATGTGAGTAATTTTTTAGTAAATATGAAGGAATAAAATTTTTAATTCTTATCATTATAATTCGCCGTGGTATATTATTTTCATCGCCCTGGTTATCGCCGTAGTATTTTGTGTTGATCACAGACTTGCGCTGTACCGCGAAGTCCTGAGTTCGATTCCCGGCCACTCGTTGAGCGAGGCTAGGCTAATGTTCTGGTTGGATGTAAAATATTGCTTTCGTAGGAATAAATCCACTACACATTAAAAACTGTAATTAAATAAATAAATACAAGTACTGACCAACCGTTAAGTACATACTGGACCTAATGCTACCTTTTAAATATTGATATGTTTAATCAAGTAGAACCTCAAGTTGACAACTCGGTAATCAGTTATTGGAGGAAGTACCAGAATTGCCTGTCTATATTACAATAATTATGTCACTTGCACATAATTTACAACTCTTTATGTCAGTTTTGCCGAGGAAAATAAACATACCAAAGTCTTCGTATGTAAAAATGTTTAGTTATTGGGTGTGACTAATTTTTTTATGTCATAACTCAACATTTTAAGATACAAACCGAAGAGGAACGTACAAATATTTGACGGATCTTAAAAACTGATCGAGTTATAAAGGTTTAAACCTAACATTTGAGGCGCAACACTGACTAGTGCTGTCACTTTCAGAAGGGCTCATTGTACTACGAGAACGGATGAGACAGGGGAAAGCCCACTCTGTCCCTACTATTTAATTTTAGAAGTTCATAACTCGCATACTCTTCAATAAATTTTTATAAATTTTTCACTGATTATTTTTAAAAGAGAAGAAAGAACATATCTGGTTTATGGCAATAATACTTTTGGCACGAAATCAAAACATCAGTAAATTTTTTTTTTAATTTGTTTACCTTGATTTCGGTACTAATTTGCAAAATTTCGCCCATTGATACCGAAGTCAAGATAATTAGGCCAAAGGTATTTTTACCATATAAACGCAGAAATGCCATTTTAGAAGAGTTAACTAGCCTATTAATAATAAAATAAAGTAATCAATTAAGTTGTAATAAATATTCAGAAACTACGTAAACTAAATATAATATGTAATATAACCGATCGCCAAACATTTTTCAATCCTTACTACATATATGGTATAAAATCAATAAAAATTACAATAACATTTCGAAGCATAAAAAATTGTTAATGCAATAACATGTTATAAATATATACTGGAAAAATGGGTGAAAAGAAAAAAATATTTTTTAAGTTTAGACAATAAGAATCTAATTAATCTTGCAATAAGGTATATTGTAAGATTAATTAGATACAATTTGTGCCGATTTTAGGAAAATATCTTGGCCTAAATCGAAATAAGTAATTTTTTAATTAATCAATTCTAGAAATAATGTTACAGTTATTATCTCATAGAGCTATTGTCACTAATCGGAAATTTTGCAACTGTGTTTCGATCAAAAAATACAGTTTTATATAATTAGTATAGTGTAATTAACAGTTTATTAAATATAAACATGAATACTATTCAGCGTGCAGATGAGTAGGCATGCACAAAATGCACTTTTATACAGATTGTCCTATTAATATAGATCAAATGTAAAAGGGTGATAGGGTAGTCTGTAGGCTGCAGAATTCACTAAAATCCGAAGCCGAAAGCTGAATCGACCGAAATTGAAATCCAATATTGACCAAATAGAAATCCGAATAGCTATACTCTACCTATGAGATAAGAATGATGTCTTTCCTGTCGCAGGCTTCGGTGTAAAATAATTTAACATTGCCTGATGCGAAGCCAAAAAATTATATATTTTTGCTTAGTGAATGGTAAATTTTTTCATAGAGAATTCTATACATAAAATAAAAGAGTAAAAATTAAAATATTTATTCGAGGATTTTAAATAACCTATAAAAAAATCGATCATTTTAAACACATTTATTTGTTATTTGTTGGTGTACACTCCAGTATACTTTATATGAAAGACAAAAAAATCAATGTTACATAGACCGATGTCTTAAAAATCAAATGAATTTAATAATGTGAGAAAAAGAAAAAAGAATCGATACTATAATCAGTAAATTCCATATTACCACTTGAATTGGATGAAATTCAAGTTCATAGAGTTTTAACTATATGTATCCATATACAGTTATAATATTTAAGTTACATTCTAGCTTCGTGTTTAAAAAACCTGTCGAGCACGAGTAAAACTCATACTACGAAGGTTCCATACATATTTCGGCACTTATAAATATTTAAGCGTACATATACTGTATACGCTATAAATTAGCTGTAATTACAAATATTAATTTTTCAACACGTAAATATTTTGCAACCTACATACAAACGTAGGTTTCCCCGTATTTTCAAAATACCCATATTTTCATTATTTTAGGTATTCAAGTTTCGAAAATATAGAGGGACATATTTTTTAGCACACATCTGAAGATATAAAAGCTAAAATTACGAAAAAAAATTGAAGTACTTTATATTTTTTTTAATTTCAGCTACTATAACGTGGTTAATATGTTGTGCGAATTAATATGTTGTATTACTATGCCAAATTCCAAGTTTTCACATCAAGCGGTTTCTGAGAAAAACGGCCGTGATGGACATACAGACATATACGTAAATAATCTTATAAAGGTTTTATTAAGTTATTGAACCCTAAAACCAACCAAGTTCATATTGGAACACGCATAAAGTAAATTTCTCTATTTTTTTTCCATACTTATTCAAATTATTAACGCAAGTTAACTGAAATAATGTGAATTGGAAGTTCTAATGAAATGATGGCACCTAGAAATTTTTCAGGTGTTTCAAATCTACGGTTGAAATACTAGAAGAAAGTGAACATGTCGCCTATAATGTTGAAGCGTTATACTTCGCAAACAAAACTTAAAAATTATGAGTAATTACCTAATGAAAAAGGTCCAGACTAAAAGAAAATATTTTAATAAATGTGATGATGCAACATTTTTATGGTAAATTACATATAGATATATTTCTAGTTGGTAGTTATTTTATGAAATAGGGTATGTAAATATTTGAATTGATTGAGGAAATTAACTCAGAATTCCACTCATAAAAATAACTTAATAGCAGTCACATAATCGACTATAATATGTGAACCCCTTTCGTCACAATCTACGACATCTAACTAAATAAGTAGCCATAGTCTGAGATTAAAATTACAAATCAACAAGCGCTGATTCATAGCAGCAGCGACGACGGCACACAAGACTAGTTTGTGTTAGACAGAACGCAGTGCCGCTACGTACCGTAGTACCACAGTACCGTAGTAAAAGCTAGTTAACCCGTAAATTCGGCTACTTGTTGCAGGCGGCGCCACTCAGGGCGGTTGCGACAAGCGTGACGCGTCAGGAACCAGTTGGAGCGCGCACGTGCGCGCGATTCGAGAGTGGGGCGACGTTCGATATCCGGATTGAAGTGTCGATGCAACCGGCATATGATGCATTCAGTTTATCGAAAAATGGATTTAAATATCATGCGGATAAAATGTATAGTAATAACAACAATAATATTTAAATAAAAATTAGTAATTATGTATTGTTATATATTGTATTTTAATATAGTTCTGTAAGTTAATAAAATTGACTATATGGTTCTGAACATTATGTTGCAATAACGGCCACATAAATTCCATTGTCTCAGCACATGCAAAATATTTTATATATCTAATGCTTTTTCTGTAGTGTATTTCAAAAAGAACATACGGGTTAAGATTTCTTTTATATCTTCTACGATGTAAAGGAATAAAAAAACATTAACCCTAACTTATGCCGGAATTTAATTGCATACTTTCATCTCAATTAACAATTTCTTCGTTTAATTAAAAATTCACAGGCATGAAACGCCTGAAATAAATTAAAAATGAACTAACATTAACCATGTAAAAATACACGACTTTAACAATTGATGTGTCCGACTTATATGTAAAGCATTATATGACACAAGCTCCAATAAATAATTAATTCCTCTCTGCTAACCTTTTCAGTAAATTTTATTACAATAAATTATAAAAAATGCACTTTAGATCTGCAGTTATGTTGAAGATTCACAATTTTTTTCCTATTGCTAAAAGTTGTTTCGGAAAAATAATTATCCAGTAAAAATTTATCTCACTCTTATGTCGAACAACTTAAGACTAATTTTTAATTGATATGAAAAATATTTTAAGATTTTCTTGCTCTACTAACATAAATATTACACCAATTCAATTTTTAGAATAGATGGTCTAATATACAATACACCAACATCTATAACAATATATAATGTAAACATACATATACATGTGTAGATTTTACACAGGTATTACCAGAATTTTTTTGTTTTACTAAAATCGTGCGATTTTATTCCTATAAATTATTTGTCTCGACGTAAATTTCAGTTAATATTGAAAGACTTAAGAATATTATTGTGTTATTAGCGATTATTGCGCGATAACTTCATGTAGCACGTGAATACTCCTACTTCTAATGTGAAATATACAGTATTCTAAAATTTATTTTCTTTGATTACTTAATGGTTAAAGTTACAATTACATCGATTAATACAGACCGTGAATGACATCACTAGCGACTCCCTGATACGAGCTTGAGAAGTAATAAATATGATAGTTTCGATTTGAAATACACAACGGCTCTCATTGTGCAAGATAGTGCACGCCAGGTACAGCCGATGGCGGCGCGTTACGACCGTACTTTGCATACAAACGTGTCGGCGGCGGCGCGCACTCTCTTAATCATTGGCTCGCTTCTAGTGACGAGTGCGGACTCACTAATGGCTGTAGAAATGGTTTTATGCTTGTCTGTCTGTAGTTTAGTATAGTAAGTGTATAGAAACTTACTCATAGTCGAAAATAAATAGTAGTCGAAATAAAATTAATCACATTCTTTGGTCATTATTCAATATCTCCTTTATATACACTAAGGTTTATAAACATTAAGAACGAACGTAGAATATGAATGTTAAATTCGTTTAGTTTGTTACTTAATAATCTACCTTTATCCATTTTATTTCATAACTCTAGTTTCATTTTTCCCATCGTTTATAATATAGAATGTAATCAGAATGTTTAAACCTGAGAGAAGTTTAAAAAATCAATAGTTTAAACAGTTTCAATTGATTTTAGTATAGACTCTATACAGACGTAAATAATAAAAATTAAAGTGTGGGCAAGGCGTACTTAATAAAATTATTCTTTTAAAATTATGAAATATAAAAATATAATTTCTTTATATAAATATATAAAATTAAACCATTCTCAGTTCTTTAACATGAACATAGCCGTAGTAGGTAGAGTAAGAATTAAATTCTAAGTGCGACTAAATGACGTCGTTGAAAATCATTAATACTAAATATGTTTATTAATCTGCCTGAAGAAATAAGTAGTGATATTAATTAAAATCAGAAATTTGTTCGTATTTTTGTCTATATTCATTTATTGCTAGCCGTAACTACTGAAATCAATTCACAATTTTCAAAATTATCGCAAAAGCTTAAGTCTCTCTATAAGTGACAGTCAAAGATGTCGCATTCGTGGTTTGTTTCAATTATTTATACTTAAAATGTCTGACAACAGTTACTTTTTGCGAGCAGTTTTCTTTTAACGATATACATTTTCAATCGATATAACGATAAATAATAAACAAACAATTTGAGTCGAAATGTATATAATTTTAATGTTTTTCTTTTTATTTTTTCTTCATAACGATAAATAATAAACAAAGAATATAAGTCGAAATGTATATAATTTGAATGTTTTCCTTTTTATACATTTCTTTTTTTTTTAATTTTATGATAATAAATCTATCAAGACTTTTTCAAAAGTCTTAATTAGTAAATTGAGGTTTTTTCCTAAAGAAATACTAACCACGGAATTTCATTTCGTACGGAATTGGATTTGAAATTAGCTTTAATATTTTGTTTAATAGAACATAATTAAAATTGAAATTTTAGTTATTTTCTATATGCGAAATCTGCAAAAACATATACACTTGGCTTTACGTAGTATAAGTTCCACGGATATAATAAAACAACAAGTCATTAATTAACAGTTGGATTACAGTTTCACAAATATTTATTAACCAATTTGAGTTAGTCCAGAGATGACAGAGCCTAGCCAATTCATTATGGCGAAGTTCGACGTGTTTATTATCAGCGTGGTACAGTCAACTTGTCAATAGGATTATTTATAAAACCTTTTTTTAAATGGATTGATCCTGCTTTTCTTGGTTTATAATACATTCTTTTCGTTACCATATAATATTTGTAATATAGTAAAAAATGTATTTTTTTGTTCTTCAGTAGTTTCATCAAATAAATGTCTGGTAGATCTGTTTTGTATGCCTATTGGTAAATATGGGTGAAAAAATTAAGAACTAAAATATAAAACGTAAATAAAAAATATAAAATGTATTTGCGGGTATTGCAAAGAGGAGAATATTTTTTTGCTCCGTCTTGAAATCAAGTTCATCTTTAAATTACTTCAAATCGCGTACAGAAAATTGTGCACTTGGTTTTTGAAATAATATAAAATTTTTCTTTCTTTCTTACTTTCTTAATTATTAGGATTTAAATATCGAAATAATTTGCAATGGAATTTATTTAAACACGTTAAACCAAATTTGTTTAGGTTATTGTTAAATATCTATGTCAAAAATGACACAAGGCAAAAAAAGGTTTCCAGCGTCATACAGTTTAATTTTGATTTTGAATATTAATAAAAAATACGTTTTGAAACTTAGAAAATTTTAAAGATGCTTTTTTTTATGACTGTTCTATTGTGGAAGTTGAATGAAGCAGCCCGGCTGTAATAAATTGTCTTCTAATAATTAAAAGCTCACCGGGTCGGTTATTAGATCGCTCCATTTATTCATATCGTAACAGTTAAGTACAATAAATAATTTATTAAAGAGAATTTATAAACATGTTCCGTTTGTTAGTGATAACGTAATGTGATTTGGAGTTTTTCGGTGAGGATTGGTATTGCTTGTTATAATGTGTATACATATTGTATATACTTTAAACGAATAATTGACTTTTTTAGGAATAATTAAAAATAAAGTTTCTTATTTTTGTGTTTAAAAATAAAAAGTTAGCCAACACATACACAAATTATTTTATCGAAGTACGAACCAGGGAATATTTTGTAATAATAAAATATTTCAACAAAATATATGAAAACGACATTCAAATTATTTAGTTACTAGTTATTTTATTTTTATTACTTATTTTATTACTTAAATGCGTTATCTCGAACGATTATATGAAGTTGACCATCTATTTGATAAATGTTCTGTGTATTGATTACGGCTAAATATTCCGCGTGTGTCAAGCTTCTAACGACGTCGTCTCTATAACTGTAGTGAATAATTTTAAAACAAACATTTTTACCACGTATGTGTGTGATATTATAATTTATTTAAACAAATTGAAAATAAAATTAAATTTAACCATGTCTAATGACATAAAAGAACCAACACGGAACAATCATAGATGGGGTTTTCATAAGATACTGAAATACAATAAATGCAAGAATATTTGTATCGTAATTTAGTTATCATGAGCCATTGATTTTATTTGTAAATAAAAATGAAGAATCGGACGAATGAAGGAAATTATTATTGAAAGGGATGAGCAATAATGTATGCATACTTTCACACTTA
The DNA here is from genome assembly GCA_039881145.1 of Druceiella hillmani. Lineage (NCBI taxonomy): Eukaryota > Metazoa > Arthropoda > Insecta > Lepidoptera > Hepialidae > Druceiella > Druceiella hillmani. The sequence continues at coordinate 10,672,914 of JAYKKI010000008.1, forward strand.
ACTATTTATTTTAACATACTCAAAAAAAATGTAATTACTGATAACTAATGATTATTATACATTATTAACTTACATAAACTGTCAAGAGTTTCACTTCATCTCTAGGCTTATGTGGCTTACACCTTTATATCGGTTTTAAATCGGTTGATATTATAAAAGTGTGAAATATAGAATTTAATTTTATGTCCAGTTAATGTTGGCGTTCCCCTTAAGTGTCGAAATTATAAGATGTACATATACAGCACCTGTTTGATTCATACAGAGATTCAATATTAATATGCTGCTTGTTAACATCTATGTAAACACCTTTTTCATTAAATATCACGTAATAGAAATATTGTTTTATCTGTACATAACCCTATTTAAATGTATGGTGATTAACGTTATACCATTATATGTCAATCTGCAAAACTAACTTTATTTTGAAAAATTTCCAGTTTTGAAAAAATTATAATAATAGAATTATGGGAAATTATAATAATGACAAAAGTGTATTGAATTTTTTATAAAAAATTAATTTCAAATTTAAGTCACATAAAAGAAAGGTAGAAATTTAAATAATAAAATAATTTAAAAATTTAAATCATAACATATAGGAGCCGAAATTATAAAAGAAGGAATATAAATGTGTGATGAACAAAAAATACGAGTTCAAAATTATGTTCAAAAACTACGGGATAAAAGATCGCTAAAAATATGAATAAATGAGGTTAAAAATTTAATGGAAAAAATACAATAATAAATAAAAAATTTTCAGGACTCTCACGTAAAATAATTAAGTAAAAGTCCTCGCAAAAATAAATTAGTTCGACTTATAGAAAAGACAAAAAATATTTATGCTTCTATATACAGTATTGAGGGTAAAATTATAAAAACAATGAAATACCACAGAAGATAAACCTTGTAAATACGGAAGAAATCTTCTCACTACAGAAGATAAATCTTGTAAGTATGGAAGAAATCTTCTTCACAACGAGGATCGAGAAGAAAATAAATGTAAAATTTGACGCTATGCTCGACGTTAAACAATTATTTATCTCTAATTAAATATGTACTAATCAATGATCATCCATGACGATTAGTATTTGATATATTATTTCGGTTTTGCTATATATAAAAGAGAAAATGTACTGACTGAAACGTAAAACGAAGACATTTTTCGAACGACAAAATCCACGACGAAATTATCAAAGATAATGTGAACATGACTATTTCCTGATAGACTTCTTGTCAATTATAAACAGATTCCTCCATAATTGTATATGTGGTATAATTTAACTTACTCTTCTGTGTTAAAGTTTCTACTTCGGGTCCCGTGAAATATTGGTGCCGAAAATACAGTACAATTAGCATATATGTATACAAAAGTAAACAGAAAGCTTTAAAATCCGACCAATACTCCTCGTCCGATTCTAATACTAATTTAACTTGTAACAACCACAAAACCTAAACCCTTGCAGCCGCCTATCCACGCCGCACCCCGACGACACATTTCAAACAAAAGGAAAGTAAACAGCGAACGGGCGCGTAACGCGACACCACGCACGATTGCTCGGAAGTAATCGAGCGGCTATTCTAGTTCGCGGCATATGCTTCCGCAGAAAGCAACCCGCACACCCTGGCGGGGGCTAAAAATAATAATTGTACAACAAATAAGGAGGGGTATTGTTCACGAATCGGATACGACTGTAAACATGATGCAAGATGATGGATGCTATTTGTGTATCGCCACAAAAGCAGTTTTACTCGTGTGTGTATTGGTCATAAACAGGTCACGTAAGGTGACCCGATAAAATTTGTTATAATAGTTATTGCAAGTAAAGAAAATTATCTTTTGACTTATATTATTACTTAATAGCTAAATTACATAAAATTTCCTAATGCAGAACCTCATTACCATAGTTGGTTATCAGGCGATCTGATTTTTCTTATCGTTAACTAAATAAAATATATTTCACTGAATATATTTAGTATATCAAACACGGCGCGAGTTAGCAAGTTTGTAACTTTTACATTTTTTTTAAATAATACCGACGGCACTCCGTGCATCATTTCACTGAGGGAATTGCTGGGAGAAATATTCGGCCCACTCTTTCTTGGACGTATCTACCACGGCCTTTTCAAAGGCAGTCACCGCTTATTCTTTACAGGGAATCATGTTCCTCGCAGTTTCTATTTCACTCCTGGGTATAAATGAACTCCATGATGCGAGGTTGAGGCTGTAGGGCGGACGATACATACTTCCTATTCCCAACTTGGTCAAATATTCGGTCATTCGTCTGGCTGAGTGAGCAGGAGGATGAAAAAGAATTTTACTGGGGGGGAAGGGGCGTTGTTCTTGAACGTTTTCTCAATCAAAAGGCCAAAATTTGTTTATATACCACTCTATAGTACATAACAACAGTACAAAACAATTGTTGCATAATAACCCATCCATCCTAAGGAAGAGATCTTTTTTCCTTTCTCTACCTTCGTAAGTAACTCTTCGAAAGGAACCACCCACTGCGCAGAGTACCTCTGAGGTTCGGGTTCACATATTGCGATATGAACCTGAACCTGTTTTCACCCTTGACGATATCCAGTTTTTGACCCTTGACGATAACAAAGTAATTTCAGTGATCTCCCTCGAATTTTTCTAAGATTTTACGACATAAATCAACACTAAGCCAACGAAACACTTAGCCTAAAACTTCCTGATTGAACATTTTCGTAACAAAAATTTTCTCGTATTAAATTTATCTTTACGTGATACATGTAATTTTTAAATTGCAGCCAATTTGCAAATTAATTTTCAAAAAGTTTGGTTTTCGAAATTTGCAATTATTTTTTTTCATTAATCTTATAAATGACCCACCTAAATAAACGTGTATAATTATGTTCTAAATAAACAGAAATGCTAAATCTTTAAAGAAATCGAATAATTAAATCTACTGAATTTACAAAGGAACGAAATCAAAAATATGGTATGAAAAGTGGTGGAATGACAATAAATTTATTTTGTTATATTTCGTCAATATATCAGAATAAAAAAACTCATTCCTAGTGTATATCTTGGGGACAGCTAAATACTGACGATATGAGTTTTACAATATTATGGACGCTCGATCACTATTCTTTTTCGTTATTGTTTGATATATCATGTAGTCTAATTCTTAGAATTTCTAACTTTGAACGTTTTAGAGAATAGAATAAAGAATACCACTACTAATAACTACTAATAACTACAAGATTTTCAAAATATCAAACAACTCATATGACCCTAGTCTACCTAATTCGGTATAAACCCTCATCCAGAATCCTCGTCTCACTAGAAATGAGAACAAATACATGCAATTGGCACCATAAACACATTTTATTTATAAGTTAAATAAACAAAAATATTTATTAATAGAATCGAAACTAACTTTACATTTTTAGGGGTCTTTTCTAGATGACAATCTTGATTGTGCCTAAACTTTAGACATAATGTTAAGTATATCGTGTCAGATTTATACAATAAAGACATCACTGCTAACAATAGAATTGCAAATAATTTATTGAATGAAATTGTAACACGATTCTAAAGCTAAAAAATTATTTTAAAGAATTTAGTTTCAACGCGTAATATCAAAACGTAATATCTCTAACGAAATGAAAATGACACTGTAGCCAATTTAATCTTGTTCCGATTAGCGAATTTTTTTGTTCAATTCGCCCATGTAATTTAATCTGCATAATGTAGGGTTAGTTATAATAAAAAGAATATTACATTTGACATTTATTAGAATGGGACATAAGTTATGTATGACCAATTACAAACTCAAGATCATCCGACTTTGTTTTCATAAAATCAAAACTTAGAAAACGGGAAACTGCCCACAATTGTTTTCCCTTTTATACATTTTTTTCAGAAAATTTCATCTATATAACATGTGGTACAAATATTAGATGGTGGCACCACTTACAAATAATCGATACCAATTGTATTGCGGATTTTCCATTCGGCTAACATTAAATCTTACTTCGTTTTTAATAAAAAAAATATACAACTTATGCTCACCTCAATACATCCTTGTGTCAAGCCAATCTAAAAACTATAAAATCAACGAACGAAAAATTATTCGTTGATTTCATAAAATAACTTTCCACGAGAATGACATGCAAAAACAACTATTTAAGGTATGTTACGACAATAAAATATATATTATTTTGAATCAAAATCGTTTATTCGATCAATATATAAATCGTTAACTGTATATTTACGTTTTTTATTATCGCATCTCTCCAAATATTTATATCATCTTAATTATACTTTGTAAAAAAGCGCAATAGTAGTAAATTCGGCAATTTATCAACATCGACAAAACTAAATCCATGCATTTGTTTCAAGCGCACAAACGACGTGTTCAGTTACGAGAATAGATTGAAACATCTAAGTAAAAAGTCAAAATCAAATTTAATAAAATTGGTAATAACTATGTATTTTTTATTTAACTCTTCATCGATAAACAATTCATCATGCTTTTATTCATTCAACTCTTGACTCTTTCCCACCTAAACTTTCAACACCAAATCAGATACGCTTCAAGAAACAAACAATGTTAAAACTTTAAGTGATTTAATTAACCTTTAAATTTAATCTACGATGACCACCTACATTACCCGTATCTCTATATCGCGCGCTGCATTGCTCAAGCATACAGAGAGTATTTAACGGTATCGTTCGGTAAGCTTTCGTTCACGACGTGGCCCGTACATTCGTCAAGTTCCACATGATCGTGTCACGTAGATGTTTTGCCGGCACATTTCACAAGACGTGGTCCTGCTCGATATGCCGGCTATTAACACGCAATCGATCAGCCAATTGACCCGAATGTGACGAGGTATACGGGTCACGAGCGGGCCAGTGATTTTCCAATTAGCCACTGCTAAATGCTCTCAGTTGATCTTTTATCTTTTGCCGTGAAAATTAAATGTCACTTGCTTCGATTAGCGTAAACGGTCGGACATTTGCTGCGTTCAAGAGAAATAAATGACAGTTTCAATTTTTTGTTCTGTTTTATAAAGCGATATTATTATATTTAAATGATGATATTGCGCAAATTAGTCAAACATACCGTATGTTTGATGTGACAACAGTTAATCAATAATTCCATTTACTATCGTTAATTACTAAAGTGATAAATTGTGATAAGTGATAATTTTCTGAAAGTGATAAATTCTAGCAAACTTTAAAAGCGTCCCAGAAGTCCTGGAAGTAAAATTAAAAGTACATACAGTTATGGTACAAAGTGGGTCTCGGTCTGATCAAGGAGCTCCTAATGTGACTAAACATGACCTGTGGGGAGCTTGTCTCTGCGCACGTGTCCCGGTCTCCTCCTCCTTCTCAGTTGCAGCTTTAAGCACTCGAGCAGTTGTGTTTTACAGCGAATGCAATTTGGTAGCCAGGTCGACGTCCGCCTTCGACCCCAGCTTTTTGTTTTATTAGCATGTGTTCATCCATTGAAAAGAGGATATTTATTTATGAATCTCAAAAAGCACAAACCTTGGCGCGTGTGCCGGAAGTGCATTGACACCTCCGACGTATATAAAACCATTATAAAAAGCTTTTTTTAAAAAACTCTTTAATATTTTTTCGTGTTTTAATAGTATTATGCTCTTCATATTTGATTATGAGTTGTAGGATTGAGAACTGTATGACTAAGGGTGGAATAATTTAATCATGAATGGTAACATTATTGTATAAATTGAATAGATTAATGTACTAGGTTTATTGTACGTTATTAACATTGTATGTATCTATTGTCGTCCATATAAGAATGAGAACGAATGAATGTTTCCATGGTGTTACATTTAAAAAGATCAGTTGTATTATATGATAAAGTATCGAAATAATATACCTTTTTATTTCTTAAATTCTCTTTAAACGGATGTTAGTATTTTTACATACACAATGTTTATACCTACATCTTTTCCAAATTAAAATATTTTTTCGATTTTCTCGGATAGGCCAAACAATAGACGGTTTATTGCTGATTATATTTAAATAATCGTATATATATATATATAATATATATATATATATATATATATATATATATATATATATATATATATACATACATAAGTAAAAAACTAGATTTACAAAAAGAAAGGGAATTAAATTTTCATAACTTCCCGCAAATACATGACAATAAGATTATTACATTAAATAAACATGTCAGTAATATTCTTAAAATGGTCCTAAAAGAAAGGAAATTACCCTATATTCGTCGCCGTGGTGTGTTGGGTTGATCACAAGGCATACGGCCTTTGACGATGCGACGCACCGCGGCGACCCGGGTTCGATTCCCGGCCGTTCGTCGAACGGGGCTGGACTGGTGTTGTGGTTGGCTGTAAGAGATTGCTCTTGTAGCAATAAGTCCGCCATATGTATCAATTAGATACATTAAAGTAGATAAATAAATAAATAAAATATATTTAATATAACTATATCTTTTATTTAAGTATACTTTCTTTATAGTTCTTGTATGATTGAAGACACTTATTTGTTGGTTTTATAAGTATATAATGTATTTATTTAACATAATGTCATTGTCTGTCATGAAAGGTTTACAAAACTAAATTTGTCTTTCAACTTCATTAAAGAGTTAATTTGTTAAAATATTTGAAAACTTCTATTTTTACTATCCATTAGTACAACGAAAAATAATATGTTTTTAAAGTTCGTTAAATCAAACCATTTACAATTGACTAATAAATAAAACTGCAGAAACCTACCCTTCAAAATTTCCTAGAAATCATTGTCAACTATCTATTTCACTTATCTTTATTGGTTAAAATTATTTTACCCAATCTGTTGTATAACACTATGAACTGTATCGACGTAAATACGGTTATCTCTTTCGTACTACATGCCGAACGAATTAATTTGAGTGAGCTGACGATCTTCTTTGAAGATTCCTTAATTTTTTGTGCCATTTTTATGCTCTGCTATTTTCATTCATGCGAACAAAGCAAGTGTAAAATGTGAATGGAGTCCTTATTATTTTACGATGTTTTTTGTCCTTTTCTATTGAGATTCCGTCACAGGCAAAGAAGTATCTATTCTATTTGCTGCCTAGTGCGGGGATCCTCAACTTTTTTTTGCAAACCTTGATTTGTTTAGAATGTATATATATATATATATATATATATATATATATATATATATATATATATATATATACATATATATATATATATATATATACATATATATATATATATATATATATATATATATATATATGTATGGGTGTGTGAGTGTGTACACAAAAAGATAATTTTTCGTCAGCTTTTTTGTTGACTTTTCATACAAAATTTGAAATTTTTCACATCGGGCTATATTATCTATGTAGTTCTTTAATAATACGTTTTTTTTACGGCACTTTTAGAGTAAATATTTATCATAAAGCACCATCATTATGGTAAACCCCTGGAAAATGTTTGAAACAGGAAAAGCTATATTTTCATTCGAAGCCTTTATAATAATGTGAAAAACTACGTCCTAATGAAACTATGATAAAATTTTGCTTTTTACGTCGCCTGAAATCAGAAAAAATAGGCTTTGTCCGACGTCTGATTCGATCCACGAATATTCCATTTTTAAAATTTTATTAAAAACTTTAAAAATAGAAAAATATAAAAATGTTAATTGGCAATTTTTGGGGATAACTTACTTTAGTCAATTCAGAAATAAATCATTACTTTTCTTTCTCTGTCATCGTGTGGAATATTTAATGGATACTGATAAAGGAGGTACTGATAAATTTAAAAATATAACATTAATTTTTACGTGAAAAAAATATTCTTTGATAAAGTTTTCAAAAATTCAGTATAAGTAATAAAAGTATAAGTCATTGTAGCAAAAAAACACGTAATCAAATCAGAGAGACATGTAATAATCCATACAAATCTTCGGATTCATCCATTTTATTTAAACTTAAGACCCATCTTACTTAATTTCTAAGAATTCTGGAATGTTTAAATCAGGAACATTCACCAAAAATCAATTTTAATTTCAATTATGCATTCGAAACATAGATATTTGAATGTCTGATTATAATTAGTTTAGGAACAGTAACTGAAAAACTACTGTGACTAAATATAAATTCCCAGTTCATTTAATATGAAATATGCATTTTAAGTCATTTATTTTATGCTAAATCAATTTATGGCCATGGTTTTATCCAGGTGACTGTTTTATTAAGGCATTGAGCTCTCAGTACACGTTAAAATTTGGTACAAAAGTTACCCCATCCATCGATATTAATATTGATCTATTGAAATCATTCTATTGGCATAAAATTTAGCCTTTAACATATAATATATTGTTATTAAGCAGTAAATTATATCGTGTTTCACTCTACTGGAATTATACGAATCATAAACTATGTCAATACCGATTTTCATGAAAATCTGCTCAGCAATTTAGACGTAATATTGGTACAGATTCGTTGCTTTATTACGGTTATTAAGACACTAACAAATTGAAAAACAAATCAACCCTCTGACTTACAATATTTGTACGGATGTTTAATAACTTATCTACTTCCTTGGAATGTTGAAAAAAAGTGACATAACTGAAGTAGGTATTTTGCGAAGCGTCTTCGCAAAACGTCTTTTGTAAAAATTGTATACATATAGAATCTCGATTTCATTTCGAAATACGTATCAAATGATACTCTAAGGAATGGGATGCTCAAAAAAAATTAGAGCCCTTTTACTTTTAATGGAACCTTCCCATAAATATAAAGAGGGCCTGGAGAGAACCTTGAATTTCTTTTAATACCTTGCCACATATTAACACAGATCTTCATGTGATGCATATACTTGCAAAATATAATTTATATAGGTCTAAAACTATAGAAATTGCGAGACTGTGACAGATAGACAATGAATGGATATGATGAAATTATAAAGGTTCTTTGTTTCAATACGAACCCCTAAAGGCATTACAACTTGCTGCAAATATAAATTTTAGATAGGAATAGAATGTAAAGGAAAAGGTTGACAAGCTCTGAAGCATAGTGTCATCTACCTGCCGAATCAATGCGCAGGCGCACATGCCATTATATTGTTTATTTTCGGGTCCCGAGCAAAAGAATACCCGGGAGGTAAAATGAATTCTCTATATATTGAACTACTGAGTTTTACTGGTGACATGATTAATATTTCGTCGGAGAATTCACGGCATCTGCGATTGCTTTTTGTAAAAAAAAACCGCTTGAATCGACTTGATAAACCTGTTGTGTGTATATTTGTTTTGTTACTAACGAACCAGATTTGTTTGCTCTTTATCTTGTTAATTTAACAAGTGGTTTTGCAATAGAAGTAATTTTTCACAATAAAATATCGTATTCGCCCCACTACTTATAATACCCACGTAATTATCGTGAAGGGTCAGTTGAAAAAGATACAAGAAATAAAGTATATATCATGATCTATACTTGGAAAACTTGTGTTAGGAAATTTAGTCATCGATACTATTCATCTTATCTACACCTCGCTCTCTCATGATTGGATCACAAATTAAACTAACGTATCTAATAAGATACCCTTTTATCAAATAAATTTTACTTTTCTTGTTACCTTCACCTTTACTACTAGGAGAACATAAATGAAACACAATAGCATCCAATTTACAATAATTGATTAATACTCACTGTTGAAACAGTGCTTGCAGTTTGTAGATTTATTATTGATGTTGACTCAATTGTTTTTAATATAATGCAGAAATGAATTAATCTGATTCATTTTACCAAGGTATTATGATAACTAGCAAGGTACAATCTTTACCAGTCTTACCGTGATCTGCCTACCGACGAATCATTTTTCTTTTATTTAGTTATTGGTAATTTTTAGATTCATTCCGAATAGAAAAGTGTGAAATATAGTCGATTATTGGGCAAATACTATATCCGACATACTACTTTGTACTCATAATATGTGATGACTTAGTTATATAAAGAAACAATTTATGTATACAATGGTCCCATCGATAAAATCTAGAAATGCAACCGTGTAATAAAATATATTTTATAACCCATAAGTATCCATACCTCAACTTACAATAACCGCATTTACTATATAAGTAAGACACTTGAAGTACATAGAACACGTGCTACGGTTTTGCACAAGGGGGACCTCGTCATATAGGGACAGCTGGTTGGAAATAGTCGCCGGGCCCCTACGAGTCAAGATGTATGGGCGAATGTATAAAGAAAGAAATCTTTGTGTTTTTTTTCCTGAAGGCGCTTAAAATTTCTTGAAAGGTAAAGTTTATTCATTTTTTTGTACGCAGTTCATGTAAATACTTATTCGGTATTTGTTATGCTGCTCCACGCGCCATTTTGAATCTTTGCGTCAGTGTTGTTAAGAACGTGTTTCGAAATTTTCAATTTAGGTCGTTAGGTTGTTTCGAGGCGGGGCGAAATAATATTGCCTCAACGGCAGGCTGAATAACAACCTGCAGCACTGGGCATTGTTCATGGGTTCTGAAAGGACATTTTTTTTTGGCACAGCTGTTTGCGGCATCGCGCGAGGCAACGTTCGCTTGCGGATATCGCATGTTGATATATGTCTTTGTAACGTATGTTTACTGGGACGGATTTTCTGATAGTATCAATAATTATATTTATCTATCTATACTTGCGGGCCATTTTTCACTAGCGGAAACTGGCAGTGATAATAGTCATATACAAGTGCCTTTATTGTTAAATTGTCATGTAAATAGAGTTTTTCTTTTCTGCTGACTGAAAAAAAAATAAAACCTCGTATTTATATGTGGAGCGTTTGGACACAACATTAAATTTACTTCAAACGCGTTTAAGTTGATATATGAGTGTCTTTAATTAATGAAATAAATAAGAGCGTTTCGGAACACGTGCATAGTAGAGTCCTGTACCTGGTTTTATCTCTGAAACTGGTTGATACAAGTTATTTAAATAATTATATTTGAGAGTTTAGATCCGACGATACTTCTTTTCTAGTACTTAGATTTTTTTATCGATTTTTGAAACTTGTTTGAAGACCAATTGTATGTAATTTTGAAGCTTATTATTTCATGAAATGAAAAACGATAATGATACTTCAATTTTATTTTAAACCACCTATTCAATGATATCCCACTCAATGAGACGAAAAAATATTTTAGTATGTTATATGTACGAGAAGTACATTTAACGTTTTTACTTTTTCAATATTTTCCCTTGTATTAATAAATATATCTATATGGGGCACCTAAATACGTGTGAAATTTCATACACATAGAGCGAAAATTGAAGAAGCTGTGAAGCTATATCTAATAGACGAACGGAAACTCGTGAAGAAATTATAATTGTTTTTGTTTTATTACGGAACCTTAAAAAAACTATATACTTTCAATACCATTTCTGAATATATATACGCAATAATAATAAAAAGACATTGAATATTTCATAAAAAAACTAACTGACGTAATCATTATTTCGTGAGTATGGTTTTATGAAAAAAGTTATCAATCTCATTTCAAGGGTGCAGCAAATTTTCAGTAAAGAGGCTCTATTGTATATTTGTTTTCATTATATGCTTATACAAATTTAATTTTATTAGTTTTGTCAAGTTGTGTTTTGTAAGTGAGACAGATTTCCTTTCTCTAATTTTCTCCATATATATTATATCGATGTTTATGAAGTGGCAAGAAATAATAGTTACCTACCGTCGTAATGTACTTAAAATATAGCTAAATTATTTATCCTGTTGCGGTAGAAACTATACACTTAATATATGTATATGTACTCGTATATGTATATGTATATGTATATGTATATGTATATGTATATGTATATGTATATGTATATGTATATGTATATGTATATGTATATGTATATGTATATGTATATGTATATGTATATGTATATGTATATGTATATGTATATGTATATGTATATGTATATGTATATGTATATGTATATGTATATGTATATGTATATGTATATGTATATGTATATGTATATGTATATGTATATGTATATGTATATGTATATGTATATGTATATGTATATGTATATGTATATGTATATGTATATGTATATGTATATGTATATGTATATGTATATGTATATGTATATGTATATGTATATGTATATGTATATGTATATGTATATGTATATGTATATGTATATGTATATGTATATGTATATGTATATGTATATGTATATGTATATGTATACGTATACGTATACGTATACGTATACGTATACGTATACGTATACGTATACGTATACGTATACGTATACCTATATGTATATGTATATGTATACGTTTACGTATACGTATACGTATACGTATACGTATACGTATATGTATATGTATATGTATACGTATACGTATACGTATACGTATACGTATACGTATACGTATACGTATACGTATACGTATACGTATACGTATACGTATACGTATACGTATATGTATATGTATATGTATATGTATATGTATATGTATATGTATATGTATATGTATATGTATATGTATATGTATATGTATATGTATATGTATATGTATATGTATATGTATATGTATATGTATATGTATATGTATATGTATATGTATATGTATATGTATATGTATATGTATATGTATATGTATATGTATATGTATATGTATATGTATATGTATATGTATATGTATATGAATATGTATATGTATATGTATATGTATAAGCATATGTATGTAAATATATGTATATATATATATATATATATATATATATATGTATATATACGTATATATATATATATATATATATATATATATATATATATATGCATATATAGAACTATTACGTATTTGAAAACAAACATGAATGAATGCATTAATGGAAATCAAAACTAAATATTCAGAAACGTCATTAGAATGTTTCCAAAAATCATGTCAAAACGCCAATCAGCTTGTAGTAGTGTCATGCTATCAGTTATTTGACAGAGACCTATAAATGTATAATGAGTATCATTTCATTTTCTTAAAATGGAAACAGGTTTTTAATTGAAGAGGTATTTAATTGTTATGTTTTACTCTGCGCCGATTTCAAAAATATAAAACCAATAAAAAGTAATAAAAAATAGTTATAAATGTTACATGGGACAAGAAATATTAAACTACGCTATAAAAAATCATTAATATCATACTTTTTTTGGTTGGATTTGTGTTTTTGAAGCCGATTTTTTTTTGGTTGAAAGTTATTTTTTTTTTTTTTCATTTTTAGTGATATGTAATTATTGGCAGACCTAGTAAGAACGCCTCTCGAATAACAAAATAACGACTGGTTGAAATGAAGACAAATCATTTAATAAAAACAGAACCAGAAATGTTGGAAATATTGGAAATAATGATAGTTCACAGGAATGCGAAGACAGAGCTTATGTATTAAATAAATTAGGAGAGGAAAGTCAAGAAGATTGAGATTATTGTCTTAATTCAGTATGTGATAATTTAACTAACGACTATGAGGAACAATGAGCGGCTAGCCAAGGAATCTGATGAACAGCGATCACAGCGATTTATCGTATTATGTAATTATTCCTAACAAAGCTCCATAATAATACTCTAGAGGATAGGATCAGCCGATTATTTAATCTATGACAAGCAGCACAGTATTCAAAAAATATATTCGGTGTAGAATAATTTCGGACAGCCATTAATGTTTTTGCAAATTTACCATGCGCCATATGCAATAAAATACTTTATTCGCAACAACATGTTAATTTGCAAACGACAACTTTCAGCTTTATTTTACCTCTGGATTTAGTTTCAGTAATGGTAACATAATAATAAAAGTAATGATGTGTTCTGAATATTTGATATTCAATGCTACTGGAAAACGTAAAATTCAGCTGGAAGCTTTTTGGAATAAGATGATTGTTGCTACTATACCAAACGAATTAGCGGATTTAAACGAAGCTGAAAAACGATTTTTATCTAGAATAGTTCCATTTATTAAAATGATGAGACTACAAAACCATTCCAGCCTAGATTAGTGTATAGTTCAAGTTATGTTGTTGTTCAACCTCATTTTAAGGGTGAAACAGATATTTCTGAATACGTACAAGTAACCGATGAACCACCTAATAACCACACCGAAACTTCGAAAATGACTACATTTATCGACTATTTGACACAAATTTATTTGATACAAGTATTTTGCATGGTTCTTATCATCAAGGTGATGGGCAAGATTTTGTTTGTAATACATTGCAATTGGAACTGTTTCTTTTATATCTTTTGCTTGCTCGATCCAAGCTTATGGTGCAAAAGTGGCATGAATTATACTTTGATAGTAGGGGATAAATATAATCGTGATTGTAAAGCGGCTCGACTAATCCCAATTATGAATGAATCAAACCCTGAATATCTTGCAACTTTCGTCATGGATTATTTTAACAGGCAAATGGTATCTCTGTGGTTATGACCAGCCGGTTTATAACGGTTATGTAATAATTGATTACATCAAAGTTAATACCCAATTTTGAAGAATGCTCTAAATATTATTTTTGAGGAGCAATATTATAATTTGCTAACAATTAATTTTACAACAATCGCTTTTACAACAATCGCAATTCAGACGTCAATCAGAATTTATTACATTAAAAGAAATGGTTTGTTATATGCGAGAAACGGATCGTAGAAACGGATTTAGAGACAAAAGAGACATACCTATAATGCTCGTAAACTATTTTAAAAGCCGTGTTATTTCCACTGATAATAGTTTTTATAGAAATGACTATTTTATACATTGTCAATTGTTGAGTATTATCGAGCCAAGTTTAGTATATCATGTCGTGTAGAATTACAAATACCTTAAGAGTTTGTTATTAATCACCAGATAATAATGCACTTTACTATGAGAAATATAAGATAATCTGTATCATATTCGTGAAAATGTAGTTCGGGGCTCATTGCGATGGTGGTGGTGACTTTTTACTTCTCTGCTATGAGTTGCATTGGCAAAATCTGATTAAAGCATTACTTATAGTAAATAATCGAGACCTTAATGAAGCAGGGCAGCTTTCATTTCAAATGTTGTTTGAGAGGTCTATTTGTGGATTATCGGTATCGAGTGGAATTTCCAAATATAGGAAGTCCAAATCTTCATATGTTGGTATGATTTGAGGACTTTCCCGCCCCAAAAAGTGGAGATCTGTAGTCAACAGTGAAGTTAGCTTCAGAGTAGCCGGACGAGCTGAGGCGAAATGTAATATATCGGTCTCGGATATAAATGATCGTCCAGGAATTAAAGTGGTCTGTCCTTCGGAGAGAACAAATTGAGGAAGGGGAATTACTTAAAAGTGTCTTAATAAAATTTTATTATGATACGAATAGAAGGGT
The DNA here is from genome assembly GCA_039881145.1 of Druceiella hillmani. Classification (NCBI taxonomy): domain Eukaryota; kingdom Metazoa; phylum Arthropoda; class Insecta; order Lepidoptera; family Hepialidae; genus Druceiella; species Druceiella hillmani. The sequence continues at coordinate 10,688,301 of JAYKKI010000008.1, forward strand.
AATTTAAGATGGGAATGGCTTTGTTGGAATAACACCTGCAGCTATAACATTCCGAGTGACTAAAGTATAGGGAGACGCCGAGTGCCAAATATTATCTTTAATTCTGAGCTGGGATATCACGGTGTACAAGTTGCAGGACACTACTCTTGATAAAGCTATTATTGACCTTGACAAGAAAAATTTTGCTAAAATTCAAATGTATATAGTATTCAGTGGTGTGAATTTTGGACCGGATAGCATTATTTGATTTAGAACCAATTAAATTATTGAGTGTCGAAACACAACGAAAGATCATCGTCAGAAATGACGAGATTGCGAAGTATAACTTCATCCTCTAATGAATATATTTTATACTTATCCAATGTTCTTGTTTTTGATCATAAACTTGGTAATAAAATTAATACAATCACACCTAGCCTAGGATTTTTACAATTCACCGTGAACACCGTGTTTGAGCTGTTTATCGAGATCCTTTTTGTGTCTCCGTAGTTGAAGGTCATTTTGGCTTTGATCACAATTAGATACCTACTAGCAAATCTACAAAAACCTACTACAAAACCTTAATCACTACACAACTTCTCTTTACTTACGAAGAGTTCCGTGGTGTATCTTCAAAGTTTAAAATCAGATACCAATTACATTAAAATTGGACACTTTGGAACTACACTTATTCTGTCGCAAATAATCATCAAGACCAGGTTATAAACAAAGAACTTATGAGAGGAGATAGGTAAAAAACAAAGGAAAAGTTATGATTGTTTGAAAAGTGGAATGATATGAACAAAACTTCATCGAAGTTACCCTCATAACAAATAATTTTAAAGAGGTTTCGTAAAGTAGATGCCTTCTTATGGCTTTCATACACTTTCTTATTATTTCTGTGTCATTTAGCATGGAAATCATTAGAGTAATTTTACTGAACCAGCGGAAACTTAGTGCGAGAAAAATGCGAATGTTGATTAAAGGGATATCATTTCTGAATTTTATTATAAAATCACACTTCTAATGTAAAATATTTAGTTATTTATTATTTAATTTAGATTTAATACAAGAATTGCTCAGAAAACTTTTTCCAACACTTTGGACAAGTGTACCAAGGATCACTTGTCAAAAGTAACGAGTGAGACGACGTGAGTGAAATGACGTAAGTGAGAAGACGTCACATCACGTGACGTGGTATTTTACCGCGAATTTAGAAATCGTATATTTTGCATTTACTTTCAATAATAACCATTTTATTTGAAGTTATAAATCTTTGCGACAAGCTTATATAAATTTAACATGCAAGTTCCCCATTTAAACCTCAGATCTTTTTTATATAACAAGTTGAAAATAATGTTTAGTATTTCTCTTTTCTCTTATCATATTGTTGTTCATAAGCATTATATAGTTCCTTTATGAGCATGTAACACAATTTGTTTTCCTTTACATGTATGTCAGAAATATTTGTGTATATTACCTGAGAATAATTATAAAAAAATATTAAATGTGGCAGCTCGCTCTTAGCTTTGATTAATGCATATCTTGAAAATTAATCGCCTTACTTAATTTCTAACACATGTCTGTCTTTTACGAAGTGATTAATTCATCTATTTTGTACACCGTCGTAATTTAAAATTGACTGAATCCCAATACTGGTACTACATCTCCATTAAATAAATTCATTATTAAACGTACATAGTTTTACTTTTCCTTATCTGTAGTACCTGCACCCCTTTCTTTTTCTTTTCCTTTTTTAAATCGTATTATTATCGTCATCGTATCTTTGTAGTTTAATTTCTTTTTTAATTTATTACAGAAATTTTCATTATTTATTTCCATTTTCTCCTTTTCGTTTTTGTTTTCTTGGTTTCTTCGTTTACTACTTTTTGTTTGCAGTCCACTAAATTATCAATCTTTCATACCTTATTGTGTAGATATGCGACCATTTTTTGTTTATCGTAACTCTTTTAAATAATAAAAAGGATCTCGATAAACAGCTCAAACACGGTGATTGATTTATTGTGGGAATTGTGAAAACCCTAGGCTAGGTGTGATTGTATTAATTTTATTAGCAAGTTTATGATCAAAAACAAGAACATTGGATAAGTATAAAATATATTAATTAGAGGATGAAGTAAATGATTACTGAAATTATAATACAAGTTATACGATATATAGATACTTATTTTAAGATAGTGAATATCAAAAAAAATCGTAGGAACTATCGCATTCCTGTCAACTTGTCAGCTGAATCTCGTGTATTAATTGCTGTGACGTTTTTTTGACATAGATACAATTATTAAAATTATATGTATATATATATATATATATATATATATATATGTGTGTGTGTGTGTGTACGTGTGTGTGTGTGTATGAGTACGAAAGAAGAATCAAATTTTATTACAACCATGTTAATCTTCAGTATCGTTGTAAAAACGAACATACTTAATGTTTGATTCTTTGTTCCATTTTCTGGCCTCAATTACTTAACCAATCACCATGAAATTGCATGCATGTAACCTGTATCATGAAAATGAACATAGGATATCCTGAAATAGAATTCATCTCTTTTAGTACTTTACAAAATTATCGCTTTTAGCAGAAGCACTTGGGCATCAGTAAGATTCTGTAGTCGATATGTGAATTCTGAGCATTTCAAACTAATTAGCCAGTCCAATAATTTTTTTTTTTAAACTTCACCACACTTTTTTCCTTTTCCATGCGAGCCGCGAATCAAAGCTAGTTTCAAAATAAAATAAAATTAAAAAGTTATACTCCCACAAAACCTATTTTTATTGTGATTATTTTTAACTGAATCATCATTTACCAGTAATTCAGCATTTAACTGAATCGTCATTTCATTGGTGTAAGACACGATGCATTCATTGTTTTCTTAAACTTAAAGTGATAATTTATACATTTTGGGCATCCACATGTAGACACATAGTCCCCTTCGAATCGAAGTAAAAATATCTAAATAGGTACTTTAGGAAGGATATTCATACCCATAAGAAATGGGTACATAAAAACGAACGCTATACAACCAGGTAAGTAAATATAACAAGAGTACATCTTATATTTAGCTTCAGTTAGGGTAGGCCAAGACGCAAGTGTGAGGGGAACACTCAGTCATATTTAGGACGCCGTTACACCGAGTGAGCCTCTTATTCGTGTTTAATAATTCAGTCTGTTAAATGATGGCTTTGATTTTTTGGGTTTGATAATAAAATCAGTAAACTTTATTACTTTGTCATGTCCGTCAATCCGTTCGTCTGTCTGTCACGGTGTAATAATATTTAAATATTTATACTAATAAAATTTTGCAAATATATTTACTATGTATAGATTCCAATTAATATACATCAACATATAAAAAAAAGTTGTGTAATCCATGTTTACAAACCTCTCCATGTATTTTTCGCTTATGTACGTTTTTAACCTTCTTTCGAAAAATATTCAGCTTCAAAGTGAAGTGTAATGATTATTCTCCATACTTAATTTAATAGTAACAATGGGTTTCAAATATTTGGAGATATTCCATAAACCCCAATTTTACTGAAACTTTAAAATTAAATTATTTTGAATTACTTTAGTTTGAAAATATAGGCACTTAAGGAACTCTACTTTGTGCATATACCAATATGCATTGAGTCTATTTTATTTTGTCCTAGATATGCATATATATATATATATATATATATATATATATATATTGGTAACAAATCTATTTCTGAATCATACATAATAAATCATTAACAACAAAACAAAAAAATGTGAACTTTAATTTGGAAACAAAAGTTTGTGGTCAAATTCATACAAATTTTTACGCACCGTTATTGGTATGAATGCATCCTATGCGCCCTGGAGAAATGTTTTAAAAGCGTCTTTCAACTTACAATGATGCTTAAAGGCAGGTGTGAAAGGGGAGTTTTTACTTCCGATCGTCGTGAAGCAGTGCGCCCTGGTCCTCGTTTCGACTCTATGGCTCCGGCGTCGGGATTTAGCAGAGGACTCCGGTGGCTGCGATTGTTACCCTCTAAAGTTAATTTTGGAACATCTTATTTAATTTAGCTAGGGCAAAAGTAAGTTTAAATGAAAGCATCGTCACCGTGAGGAGATAAATATTAGTAACTCGCAGTCTCGGCATTACTATTTAATAAGATGCAATTACTTCATCTTTAACGTTAATCCTCCACGCAGATGATCATGATTGCTGCTAGATGGCTTTAAGAGGCAATTCCAACTTGTTTATATAAAGTGTTCATATATACTGCACAAAATTTATATAATATTTATGAATAGCATGAATATAAACTAAATACAAGCAGTTTCGGCTCTGGGCGTTGTAACTCCATCGCGGGCGCACCTCCGCACCTTCATACTTTGAACTTTGAATTTATACTTGCATTTATAATTTATCTTAAAAAAAAGAAAAAAGAGTTAAAAAAAGTAAATTTTTTTACATTACGAATTTTCATAAGTTTATAGAATTTTTATTGATAATCAAAATTACATTTTTACAAAGTGGAATACAATTTTAATCACAAAATATTTTTTCTATCTCGCTCTCTCACATTTAGCTCACATTTAGCCAGAAACTTAGCTCACATTTTTCTATCTCACTCTCTCACATTTAGCTCACATTTAGTATGTTTTGTTCATAAAGTAATATATGGATGAGCATTGTCCTGCAACAGTAAAATCTGACCAATAAACAGTCAGTTCTCCCCGGTATATTCACTCAAATAGAGCATTTGATTATTACAGCGTTTGACATTGACGATTTCACCAGTCTCCAGCAATTCATATTACACAAGCTTTTGTACCAGATGCGTAACAATATCATTGCCGGCTGCCCATAATCGCAATGAACCTACTTTACATATCCTTTACGATTTTTTCACAGAAAATAATGATTTTCTTTGATAAGCAAGAAGTGAAACATAAGTGTTCAGGCGATCCTTAATGTTTCATCCTACAAGCGATTTTGAACTAGACTAGACTCTAGACCGTGCTAAGTCCAACGATTATCCAATGGTTAACCTGTAACTTCTTACTTTTTCTATATTTCTTTAACGCGGATCTACTTCAAGTAGCACTTGTAGATCATTATTTTGCTATTCTTGAGCTCTTCCTGGATTATCTTTTGAGTCAAAAATCTCCCACCCCAAACTAAACAAACCATTCTAAAGGTGTGCTTGTAATAACGCTGCCATCTCCGAGAACTTCGTCGATCGAATGACGTTTGTCGCAGACTTTCTTAGATTGAAAATGAATAATTAGTATGTCGAATGCACATCTCGCCATAATATAGCTAATGAACTATGAACTCGTTTTACCATGAAACTAGGTGTTAATCTACGTAAATCTATTTAATTTTTTTGTGTCCCCCACCCCTCTCCATATAGCTTCGCCCGGATAACCAAAATTTGTGCAAGAAACTTATGCACCTCATCTTAACCGTTAATCCAGTCTACGTCGTTTGCTTAAGTCTACTTTATCTGAAAAAAAACGGCAACAGAAATTATGCAACCCAAAACATAGGAAACCGGCATTTTATACATTCTCATAATTATCTATCTGACTAATATTTTTTAGACGCTTTTTTATGTTAAGCACTCAGTATATTCGGTTTCTCATATTAATTATGCATTCTTTGCAAGCAGTTTGCAACCAAAAAATAAATTAACATTAAAACCATGCAGAAAAAATGATACACCTATCCAGAGCGACCTGTTTTTTATTGTGAAATTTGACCCACTTTAAAGCACGGGTAACGATTCGACTCCGACTCTCACGGTAAAGTTTTTATGCTTCTAATTTGAAGTCAAAAAAGTATTACATAATAAGTACATCGTTTAAAAAGATTTTACGACACTATTGAAGCTCGTATATGGATATGAATAATTCAGTTTGATAAATAATTTATTTACATAAATGTATATATTATACAACAGATTGATTGTTATTTCCGTCCTCTCCCCTCATTTAATTTATAGCATAAAACTTTGTGAATATCGGCACCGTTATTATAATTTTAAAATACGCTCGAGGCTTGGTTCATTTGGAAAAGTCTACGCTATAATTAGTTTTAAAAATTACCAACCTGATGAAAAGCTATTATCTGTTGACGGATAATCTTACTTTTTTTAAAAAATCTCTCCCAATTAAATCATAAATAAATTGAAATAGTAGATATATTTTCATTATTTATATACAACGATTTAAAATGATTTTTGTAGCAATTTTCACCAGATGATTGGAAACCAAAATATTTAATTAAGAACTCACTGAGTTTTTATAATAATAAAATTGTTATTATTATTCCAAATAAAAAAAAATTATGAGTGGGTCTTAAACCTAACTAATATCACTAATTGATGATTTTATGCAGATATTAGATTTTTTAGATGTGACATATTGCGTCTTCCCCGGATCATGCTTAACAGATGTTCTTTAATATGATATTTATACGTACTTTGTCTGTCCTGTCACGGGTACACGAACGAGAGACTGGATTTACTTAAATGTCTTCACTATAGCTGAAGCTGCTGAAGTAAAAAGTTTGAAACATTGTCGGATACAGGACTACATGAGTATTATACAAAACTATTAATTATATTATGAGTCGTTAATTTTAAAATAATTTAAAATAGAGGTGATGAAATTGAAGTGAATTATATCCGATCATGTTTATTATAAAACCTGAGGGAAACAAATGAGGACAGTACCCGTACATTTTTTAATATGAAAATCCATTAAACTTTTTCAGTGATTTCTCCAATATAAGTATATAAGTTACTTCATGCGGAGAATAGATGACTCCAATCCTACGGACTAAAGATTTGAACAAGGTCACAACACAACCACTGTCATGGGAAACATGGGTAGGTCGCATGACAAATTTTAGGACCTGCGGACTTCTGACAGTTTTCAAGGATATGATCGTGAAATGTTATATGGTTATTTATAATTAAACCGAGCTTACGCACGGATGGTACCTTTTGGAGTGTTTTCCATTTAACTCATAATTCTGCATCAAGCATACACGTTGAAGGTTATACGTCATAATTGCACATTTTCTCACATTAGTTTGTAGCTTATAGCTTATTGAAAATTAAGTCAACATAACTTTGAAACAGCTCACAATCAGATTGCTTTTCTACCCCCGAGAACAGTTCCAAATGATCGGCAAACGGAAGGCAACGAGCAGTGCTGACAACTGAGGGCATATCTTTAATAATAATAAAGAGGAACAAAAGAGAGACTAAATTACTATCTTGGCTGACCCCAGATTGAGTAATATATGGCCTTGTTTTGAAATTTCCAAACAGAACATGTTGATTTCGAGCCTGAAATTCGAAAATTTCCTATTAAACAGGAGAAAAATTGTACAGAGGTATAATAATCTTAGTGTGCGAGTGGTAAATTGCATTTGAACGTATTTTTTTATAATCCTAGTTTATTACTTCGATGAAAGACTGATGAATTTCTATTTCCCATTTATTCCAAAAGAGAACAAAAAAATACTGTCAAAATTGGGTTCAATCATCTGAACCCATTTAAATCAAAGTATGATCTTTTATGATGAATGAAAATAAATTTAATGAAATTTGTTTTCACTAACTGAGTATGACATAATTTTTCTTCTTATTATTATTATTTAAATGCATAGGTTTTTGAGCCTAAAGTCTTGGTACCAAGGTATTTAAAAAATATATTTTTACAGACCGGAAACATTAGATCAACTAAAACTGAAATATCTTTTGCCATTTTTCGAAAAAATGACTATGAATCTATAAATCGCACTTGTCTCTAGGAAGTCAAATATTCCTAAGAATTGATTTTAATTTATTAGCATTGATTTGTTACGGAGTGATTGAAGAATTTATTCCATTTTTATTTAGACCAAACTTTACTGCATATTTCGTAACCAACTGTAAATTGTTTTTACCACTGCTTTTTTTAATAGATATAGTAAATATACGTCAAGTAAGAACGTAACCTCAACTAAATCTATTTTTCTTAAAAATGTATATAATTTATTTTTGAATACAATGTATAAAAATAAAGTTCAATTTTGACTACGCGTACCAAAAATATATTCGAAAATGTTATCCTCAAAATTGATTTTAGAAACGAAAATGAAGCTTTAGTAGTGCTTACCGAATCCAATACAATCAACATAAATAATATATAAATACATATACAACATATAATAAAATATATATCGGAAAAATATATATATCGGAATTTAATAGACATAACGCAATTTCAGAATTGTTCGTTGAGAAAATTCCACCTCATCATAAAACAGTAGAAAATTATAGCACCTATGAATGCATTTATTCTATATTTATAAATTCACTGCTTCGATGAAATTTATAAACCATTCGCGTTTAAATATAATACAGACCCCACAATACTACGATTCATTTAAACCCGTAACAGGTTCACAAATCAAATACATTACCAAAATCTATTCCATATCTAAAGATTAACCGTCTCTTTATAAAATCATTAATACAGTTTCCAGCTAACAAAGGAGACTTCATGTATAAAAATACAGGTATAAATCATATCGACCAACTGGTTTGTACCTGAGTCCAATGGGTCACAATAGAGTAGGTACTTTTAATATGTAACGGTTTTTCATCATTTAATACTCGATAATTGAATGAACTGGTTTCGAAATCAAAAATCAAATACCGTATGTATGAGTACCAGTGGAAGGGTCTTATTGTAACGAGTCCTACCTGTCTCGGAGCTGAGACGTTTTGTTTAGTGACTATTATTGTAACGTCGATACAGCATCCGTGGGTAATCAGATGATGAGAGGATCCCAGTACTGTAAAGAGATATATTAGTTCGTAGGTATACATTATTAAATAATTCATCAGTTTAATTATTCTTATTTTTTACTTATGACACATTTTTAAGCAGTGACTTAATTTGGTTTATTAATCAGAGGTATTTGAGATGATACATGTACTAATAGAAATTTTCCCATCAATGTAAGAGTTCTAGATGAATGAATTACCTGTTTTGATAATATCACATTTTTTAATGTGAGAGTAATAAATTGGAAGAGTAATATAGTGGAAGTATTTATATATTTTACATTATGAAAGTCGTCCGATATTATGAATGAGGGATGGGATAACATGGGGTGTTGCTTGTAAAATAAGCAGTACAGATATGATACATGATAATTTTTCCATTAGATGATAATCCTGATTCTAACTAACAATGGTACTTTTCTAATATTATAAAGTTACATCTTTTTTAATTCCATAAATATTAATTGTGAAAAAAAAACAAATTCCTTTCATAAAGATACTTATTATAAAATAGGACTACAATTGGTTTATTTTATTACTACCTTAACAATCACAAATGCTTTGCTAGATATTGAAATATTTTCTTTAATACGATATAAACAAATTACGTTTCCATTAATTAATAAATACGGTTCCTTAAAACTTCTAAGTTTATTTCTGTTCAATAATAATTAAATGATATTGTTGAAATCGAGTAACAAATTCGATTACCGTAGTTTCTATAAAGCATTATCAAGCATAAAAGTTTATTCACAACATTTGCTTTTCATATATATTGTAAAAAATTTCGGGCAACTATAAAAATTAATAAAAAATTTAAAAGAAAATATAACATTTTCTCGTTATCACGTATTAAAGACATGAAAACTTTAAGCTCAATAGTTTAACACCGAATTTAAGTTGATGGCCATCGCTAATAAGACAGGCATCTATTTTCTTTACTTTAATCGTAGTATTTATATTATGAGTATCATTTACTGAACAATAAGATATTTACTGATGATAAAATAAAATAAAAAATATAAATAAAAAGTACTAGATTTTGATACAGATCATTTAAAATTCATTTAAAATAGTTCGACGACCTAATAATTAACAAAAAATAGGTCAAATTATCGAAAACCGCTCCGCTAAATTATTTGAGGAACAGCGTTGATCAACTTAAACAAAGTAATCACATGCATTTAAATTATATTCTTAGGCGTGATGACATATTAAAAAGTGATTACATATTATAAAGTACATACTTTAAATTAGTACAATGTATTTTGTTGATTAATGTATACTTGTCAATATGTACGTTGCTAATCCCTTATATAATCACCTCAACTACATTACCAAACTTTCACACGATTCTGAGTTATATTATTATTCATTCCCAATATTCCCCCAAATATATAACAATTTTACACATTTTTCGAATACCTACATAATTTTTAAACGAGCTTGAAGCAAGTTTACCCCTCTGTTAAGTTTTTTCTTCTGACATTACGTACATTTCTTTCGTTTCCTCAAACAGGGTATTTGAGTTCGAAAGGTCAGAACTCATCGTCGGTGAGACAAGTGACGCTCCTGTGGGAACTTAACGGGATGTGCAACATCCGTGAGAACCAACTCGCTACTTGCATCGAAACGGTCACTGCAAGCATATCTGTAACAATAACGTATGCTTATTTATAAAACAGTTTCGCTGTGCAAAATACAGGTCCGAAAACTGACATCGAGAGGCTTTTGTATTATTATTCTCGCTGTAACGGACGAGATGTTTAATTGTAACGATGAAATGGCAGCTGATGTGGCGTTTCATTGTTCGATTCCGCTTTGCGAGACGGCTGCTCTGCACGGACGAAATAGCGTCAATCCGCCGCTCGTGAGATGAACCGGATAAAAGAACTTTATATTTTCGCTTAATAATGTTGTAATGCAAATTCGAATACGTCATATTAGCTGAAGAAGATCAGTCGCTAGTTCGTGATCTTCTTCCGTGTGTCAATGGATTGTTTGAAGGCGATACCGAGGTTGGATGAAAGTGTTTTTTGAAAGTTTTGCTCGAACTAATCTCGGTATCTGCCGTGGAAAAGATTATCTATCGATATAAAATGATAGCGCGCTTATACCAAACTAACATTGGGCATACATGTGAAAGTAAACATTACAAAGTTAAATAACATCGATCATAAACTTTGCACGTTCAGTAGACACGAATGGATGTGATCTATCTAGGACGGAAAATGACGAGCTTTATATTAAAATTATTTAAAGTTATATTATCTTGTTATTGATTTTGTGTTAAGTCTCTCTTAATAGAGATAAATGAATGTTGAATGGTCGCGTAAAGTAGCAAATAAAAGTAAAAGCTTTATTTCCATTGTTTTATGATGACTGTAGAATATAGGTGAATAGATTTATAGAACAGTAACCTTGTGAAAAGGCTCATATTAAGTAAGTATTTAATGACAGCACAATTGTGAATACGAAAATAAAGATGATTGATCATGATAATGAGTGACTTGGATATGATTGGCCACGCATTGGTGGAAAGTGAAAAACTAACAAAATAGTTATTTAGTAAGCTAGACTAATAAAAATTAGAAGCAGTAAAAAAGAAAAAAAATTGAAACTACTATGGCTGATATGGTTATTTATTGATAACAAAAATTTCACTTTTACAATTTTGTTCCAAGTATGTAATATTCCTCAAAAGGAGCGAAATAAGGGAACCAATCCTTATATTTTAAATTACTTTAACAGTACTTTACTTATCTTTAATAAGAATGGTTTAAACACACAATCCCATTTAGATTCAACTTTTGAATTAATATAATATTTCGAATTAAGTAAATGTTTTGAATTAAGTAAATATTTTAAAATCTTTAGTTGAGTTATAGTAATGTAGTTTAGTTGAAATTTAATAAAAACTGTTTATCTTTTATATTATTTATGTAATTTAATCTTTAATCTAATAATGTTTAATCTAAAGTTTATTCTTCTAGTAAAGTTATTTTTAATTTTTGAAGAGCCAGTTTTGCACTCTACTTGTATGTATTAAAATGACTAGCTAAATAACTTATGTATACAAGAAGTGCAAAATTAGATAAGTAGTACATACGAATTAAAAAATAGATAGGCAAGCGACATAATATCAAACTTATAAAGGAAAAATAAATATGTGTTAAATAATTAGTGCTTACCTCCTTTTAATGGGAGATTGTAACATTATCGCAAAAGTAAAAAGTTGTTTGTACTGATAAAAGAATTTTTTAAAAGATTGTGTAGATCATTTATTTTTTTTTATAAATAGTTTTTCAAATAGTTTACAATAGTCCTGTACATGTATTAAAAGTTTTATTATCAATATGTAACTGTAATTGTTACGGAGGTGTAACATTTTTGTATTAAACATTATATGTACATATATATATATATATATATATATATACATACATACATACATATATATATATATATATATATATATATATATATATATATGTATATGTATATGTATATGTATATGTATATGGAGAGAGATAGAAAGAGAGAGAGAGCGCAAAAATGAAGATCAATATTATAAATCGCAATATACAATGATCAAGAGGCATAAAATCAATATGCGCGTGCGCATCTGTATACCATATAATAGTGTATATTGGTGCACGTCACACACGTGCGCGGCACACTCCCACACACCGGTCGCGAGCGAGGGGTGTACATGATCTATCTGCAAGTTCGAGGGGTAACCTTCACTCATCGGGGCGAAGTAAATTTCTTATACAGTTTGTTGCATTTTGTAAAGTTTTAATATTAAAGATTTCCACATTTTTTTAAAAATATTTGCGTTAAAATTTATGTTAACAGAATTATTTTTAAAAAAATTAAATTTTATCGTCAATGACCGTGGCGTGAAAAAATTCACTATGTCCTCGTTTTCGTCGCGAATATAGAAGAAGACTGAACGAACTTTGAACGTAAATTTCGCCTGTTTACAACTTATCGTTGATTAAATTTTAGATATTTATACAAATATGTTCAATTGAAAAGAGTTGATTTTAGGTACCTACCTAAGTATACTCTTACGTCACCTTCGTTTCAAAACAAGATACTTTGATCAAGAATGCTATTAGATAAATAGGAAGAATGTATTGTCTAAAGAGAAATTTTTCAAATCTACCCCAGACGAGTAAAAATGGAACGAGGCGTTAATTATAAGGAAGTTGAATAAAGAAATTATACACTGAAAATGAGTTGTCATTTTCATAGTGTTTCTGAAGAACATAGCAAACATACACTCTGAAACGTTAGTATTTTCCTTTCTCTAAAGATAATTTTTCACATAATTTTATAGCTTTACTTAATTTTTAAATTGTTAGAATTAATTCGTCATATACATCATATACAGATTGAATCATATACACAAAGGAGAAGTATCTTTACGATCCTCAATAGTAAATAATAATTATTAAAAAATATCGAAGACTGATATATTAACTATTACTACGGCTTAAAAACTCCTTTATTTCACCGCAACCACTTAAAGTATACAAAACGCAAATTTCTCCTGAAGAAAATATAAAATGTTCACAAAGTGGACATCCTAGAATGACTACTCTCAGACGCAAATTTACAAAGGGGTCCACATGTGCGACAGCAACAAACGCAGCATTACATCGCACCTTCGCGGCGGCACGCGCCCTGCCATGTGTCAGAAGGTCGTGGGCGACTGCTATTTTTGCCCTTCCCTGCATATTGGGTCTTCCGTAAGAATAGCCGACCGTTATGCGGTATCGAGACCTCTGCCTACCTTAGCGGAAAAACATTGGCATGTGTTTATTTATAATCGTATAGATTTTTTTACCTGATTTATATTAGAAGTTATCTTTACATATTTAGATTTAAGGCGCATAAGCTGTAGCTTATTTTTGACCATATTTTCAATGTTTTACTGCCTAATGTAACTATTTAGTAAAGTTTGAGTAATATCGCAGTCGAAAATGTTTTATCGCTAGATGCACATTTCAGTTTCTGCCTATTATTGATTGCTACTACGGAACGAAAAGTCAGATTTTTTATGGAGATATGAAACCACTCCCTCCCCACCCCCACCCTCCTTCGCCCTATGAAGAAGCCAAAACAACTTTTACGATGAGCAAAAGCAATGCTTTTTATCACTTCTCTATACGAAATACGAAATACAAATAATTCAAAATTCAGATAATTATTGAATCAGCATTTTCTCTTTTAAGTATGTACAAATAGAACGATCGAGAGCGATCTTTTTCGTTCCCCTCTCCGATTCCGTAACAAAATTTTGAAACTTCTTCATTTTCTCCGAAACTATACATGTTATTGACTCGAATTAGCTTACCAACATTGCGCTTGTATAACTTAGCATTATTATATAAGTTACTTGTCCACATTTAGTCCCAGTCCTAAAATCTCAAAAATTGAAGAAAAGAAGAGTCTCTCAAAGGAAGAAGAAAAGAAAGAATTAGTCGAAAACGAGGGGTTCAACATTTTTATTCCTTTAAATAGGTCGAGTGGGGTTTAATATGAACGGTTATGAAATTTACTACTGGAAGTTATTTCCAGTACTAAAAAGAGTTTAAACTGGAGGTCCAAGTAGAACAGATTCCATGTATCTGCATACGCAGTTTCATATTAAATACGAGTAAAATATTAGCTAAAACTGTGCAAATTACATGAACCATCAGGTTGATATTCTGTAGAGAATTGGTATTCATGTTTCAGGTCAAACAGATTTCAATATTTACTTATTATAATCTACTGATTATAAGCCATGTGGTAGTTACCTCCAAGGTTTGATAAAATACAGGTACGTGATGCATAAAAATTAAAGTATCATAATCTTAATCTAAATTTGGAAATAAGATGCATATAGGTCTGACAATAATAACTTATAACAATGTGCATAATTTTACATTCCCTATAGAATGCTAAAAATAGAAATAAAATCGGCATAATTTAAATTTTAAAATGTCCTAATCGATTTTTTATTTGAATTTAAAAATAAATTGTTCGCGAAAATTTCAAAATTTTAAAATATTTATTTAGTCATTGTGTTTTTATACGCCTCTGCGTGAATTTTACACGTGATGTCTAGATATATCATAATTCATTAGAAACTGTGTACTTTTAGTTTTAAATCTGCAATAAATTTTATTTATAAATTAAAAAAGTAATAAATCATTTTAAATTATATTCCATGACAATTCTGTTTTCCTTATTAAGCAGTGGAGAACTGCGGAATATATTCGTAATTTCTAAAACGATTAAAAAATGTACACCTATGCCTTATAGATCAATTAAAAATATTTTTTAAAGTAATAAAGTGGCCTGAATAAGCACTTTATAGTGAAATAGTGGGATTCGGCATAAATTATATCAAATAATATCTCAAACACAAAATATACGTAAACTTAAAACCGGTCGGCAAACTTTGCTGTGAAGCAGGTTTGATTACAAAAAATATGCATTTTATATCCTGTGATTATGCTACATGAATTATGCTAAATAACAATTATTTGTTTAATATTTCGATAAAAAACTACCCCTTCCAAAAAAATATTCGTTTAAAAAGAACAAAAAATAAAACTTAATATGTAGAGACATAAAAAAATGACGTCGGTGTAACCGAAATTATATTTATGCACAAAATCAGAAGGGTATAAAAAACTTTATAATAGAAATAGTTGTTTGAACTATAGACCCGCATAACCGCTGTGAGAAATAATATAAATTCAAGAGAGTGCTTTCTGAATTAAAACACATGCAAAATCGTACAAGAAATGAAGGGTTTTTATGCAACTTTCATTATTAAGATTAAAAAGGATGCATCTGCTCTGATAACGGTTATAAAAACTAGTTATTGTCTTCTATTGTATTTGTACAAATGCAAGTGACCAAAAGTTTTTGTGTATTTTAATTGTTCGTATTTAACTCGCTAAGAAATTAACGTTACCTTATGGAAAGGAACTTATAAACAGAGAGCTTCGTGAGGCTTTACAAAAACAGATAGTATAATGAATATGGATTCATATCATATAGTAGCTACTTCGATAAACATTGGTTACTTTCATTCTGAAATAAATGACATTAACACTTCGTAATACATTGTGATATGTAATTTAGCATTTCCGGCCAGAAAACTCACACTGGATTTAAAGTGTATTTTAATGACTTTTTTCTCCATTATCTATTGTATATTTAAATTACAAATTTGTATACATATTTGTAATTTAAATACAGGACAACCTAAGTAAAGTTAAAAAAACAAGTAAAGTTACTTATATTTTTTAATTTTGTACAAACCTATTTACAAAATATGGCAAGACTAACAAATTCATATATTTTATGGAAAAAACTTTTACAATTTCATGTGCTAACCGAAACGGATCAAAGATAAATGTATGCTCTACAGCATACGCTGAATTCAAATTCCAATTTAAAAGACGACCTTTATAAAGATTGAATTAATATTAGAAAATAAATAAATATTTAGAAAATGTCTTCTTATATCCATTTAAAATTTGTTAAAAATAATTACGCTGTAGTTTTGGACATTTGAATCTTTATTGCTCACAATGATATTTTATAATGAAATTAAAAGATAAGATCGATAATTCTTTTAACTTGTTATCTTTTAACTTGAACATAATTTAAACTTATTTTCTTTAGATTATATTTAAAGTGCTTGTTATTATTAAAACTTTAAATGCCATGGAGGTCACCGGTAATGGTCACCTAACTGCTTCAATCGAGCTCTGGGGTCACCAGTGACCGGTTAATATAATCTGTTTTCAAGCGTTTACTGCAGGCCGATGACAGTGTTTTGTTAGTATTTTTCCATATAGAGTGACTCGCGCGGCCCCACTGAACATTTCTTAGTAGCTAACCAATATGTTTTCCCCTTGCTTAGAAAGTTATAATACAACAAAGTATAAAGTAGACAGAAAAAATACTAAACGGCGTATTTTCATAGTATAATCTTCTTTTAAATCAAAGTATAAAAAAAATAAAAAGGTTTATTATAAATCACAAAAAAAAGTAAAAGAACAAAATAAAAAGTATTTTTCTTAATGTTGTCTTCTTATAAATCATAAAACAAAAGTTCTAAGCGATAAAAAGACCACTAACAATGTTCTCTATTAAAACATGTCAAGCAATAAAGTGGCTGAGATGGACAATAATGACAATAAGTTGATACCTTTTTTATTTTATTTTATTGCATTTTTCTGTCAGAACTAGCCACATTAATTATTTAACAGCCTTAACAAAGTCTTGTTTTTTTCTAACACCTTCTTTGGTTTTAGTTCATGTTTCTCTCGTATCCCCCTATTTCATTTTCGTTATACCTTAGTCATCTTCTGCAGCTATTAAATCTTCTATTTTTAACGTAGCATTAATAACATCCTTTGGTAAATTTGGTAGTTCCATTTTTTTCTTAAAGTTCCGACTACGCTTGTATACCAAGTCTACGCTGGTATACCAATTGTAGGTATATGAAGTGTGTCCCATATGTCGGGATCACATGGGGGGATGGAATCCATCAATTTCAATTTATTGTTATAACCATGTTTTAAAATTTTTGATCTCGTATTTGTACCTCTTTTGTTTTAAATACTCACGAAATAAAAGGCCGTCACATAAACGGACCATACTTTTTTCTACACATAATTTTATTCGGAATATAATATTTATTTGGAATGTAATGAAATTTATAATTGAGATTCATATAATTTACCAAATCCCTTATTTTTTAAAGTGTATCACTGCTTTCGAATGATCAGAAAAATGTTGTACACGCAGTAATATTTCAAATCTATTTCGACTCACAGTATGCCTTGCAAACTTTTGTCTATAATGGTGATTTTTGGACCAATAGAAGCAAACATTTTATTAATGTTAGTTTTATTAAACCTGTATCTAAAATAAATCCGAAAAACTTTTTTATTCCATCAGAGTTAGTTGGTTCATTCTTTGAGTGTTTCGGCATCACACTTTTAATAGGTTATTTAATAATTATTCAGCAAACAAATTTGCCTGTACAGCGATTTTCCCAAACATATAATTTGGGACAATCAGTCGATAGAAAGTTCCGACTTTAAATTAATCATAGAGCTTCTTAAGCTCACAAGTTTCAAACCTGGAAAGTCAATAAACAGAATTATCCTTGGCTGTCATTCTGCTAATGCAGACTATTTTGTTGTTGTAGAAATACATTTCGAAGACGGTGGGCATGTAATTTCGTTGTCGCTCTCTCTGCCTGATATAATAAAACTACCTTTTCGATTCCTCACATAATTTAACAATTCATCAATTTTATTCGAGTCTTGTGGTTTTCTTATATTATTACTATCAAAGCGAAGTGAAGCGCTGGAGTAATGAAGCCAAATACACCAAATTATCTTGAGTCAATTGAAAATCTTCCGATAACATTATTTCAAACTAAATTTTGAGAATAAGAAACTGTATATAAACACGAAATAAAAAAAATCACTCTCAAAACTAAACATCAACGGCGCGAATTCACAATAATATGAGCTCCGAGCAATTTTAAAATAACGATCAATAACTATAACGTCAGTTATTGATTATAGCGAGACAGGTGACTATCGATATAACCCGCACGGCGTCTAAGCATTATTTGATTACATTTGAGCCGCGACGGTCACCAATGACGTCAATAATAAAAATCATCAAGTTTGCTAAGTAAATACTCTGACAGGAAAAATCTTTTAAATTTGAGTATACCGTAATTATCATATATATTATATGTTGGATATTTTATAAAATATCACCGTGGCTTTCAAAATGTTAGAGAAAAGTAACTAATTGCCCAATACAGTCATTGACAGACTAACTTCCCTTATTTATTCTTCATTTTTTATTTTTTATAATTTTGACAAACAAAAAAGAAAGTAGAGACAGGCCACACCGGGTTCTATACACACTGTCCCCCGCACACATGGTGGTTAGTAGAACACAGGAAGATGGTCCCCTCACCTGTCCGAAGGGGAATCCTTGTTCCGTATTTGTATTAGGGGTGAAATGGTCTATTTATATTCCGTGATTCATTTAGAAAGAAAAAATGGGATGCCCTTAAACTATTGGGCAATGTCTAACTTTACAATGTAACTACGTATTTTTTCTGTTCATTATTACGAATTATAAACTAAATATGCAATTATTCCAGCCAATTAACTGCCACGGAAAATTATTTTTAATATTCGCGCATTGAAAGTCCACGAGGAAATAAACTCCACGAGGATTTCATATTAAAGCATTAATTCAACATATTTTTTTTTGTAAGTTCCGACCAGTTTAATTCTAAACAGTGTGTTTTAGCAAATATTAATTTGAGTTGAAAATTTCCTCAGAATAATTAATGGGTAATAACAAAGATAATGGAAATAAATAGGGTAATGAATAAAAATTTACCAAACAAATTAACAAATAACAGTCCATGGTGAAGATTTGATGATTTAGAACTAATCGGTTAGTTTTAAAAGTGTTCGATTTAAAAAGTCATCGCGTCTGAAATATAACGGAACCCATAGACTACTTGTGATATAAGTACAGAGCATAATTATAAAAAAATACTTAAAAATGGCTAATGCCTATTTTTTAACTATTCTGAATAAGTTTAGTGGCATTGCTGGCCCAACTAACAACGAAGTGAAAGTGAGTACAAACTGCGTCCCACTAATTTTATTGAAATACAATCAGATAACACGTTCAGGGTATGCTTCTTACGATATCTTGTCGTCAACTTCGTGTTATTATTGGCCATCACCCTTATCGTTCCCAAATGGTCTTACTTTAACACATCGGCACACGTGTGTAACACACAGACGCCGCCCGCGACACGTGCGACTGTGAAGTGTGCGGTTTCTTTCTTCGCCTGTTAATGTCTGCCCTATCGGATTGTAAGGTATATCCATTAGTAATATATTCATAAAAGCTAGTATTTAAAGAAAATTTACTTGATTAATACTTCAAGTAATTTAGAAAGGTTGAAAATTAGAACTATTATCCGACTATCACAATAAAAGAAAGGCCAAAAAGTTATTTTTACATTTTAAGACTATGGTGCGTACACTTAAAAAAAGCGTTAAAAGAAGAGGATTATATTTATTTATTTCTGTAATTTAATGTATATAATAAATACATATGGCGGA
This sequence comes from Druceiella hillmani, assembly GCA_039881145.1. NCBI lineage: Eukaryota > Metazoa > Arthropoda > Insecta > Lepidoptera > Hepialidae > Druceiella > Druceiella hillmani. The sequence goes on from JAYKKI010000008.1 coordinate 10,708,324, forward strand.
CTTATTGTTACAACAGCAATTTCGTACAGCCAAGCAGAACATTCGGTCCAGCCCTGCTCGACGAGCGGCCGGGAATCGAATCCAGGTCCCCACAGTGCGCCGTGCCGTCAAAGGCCGTATGCTTTGTAATCAATCCAACACACCACGACAACGACTTGGATTTACTTCGTACGATAATACTTTTATTTAAAATTCTTTCAGCTATCGAAACATGAACGAGTAATTCTTTTAAATATATTTTAAGCATTATGTAGACAAATTCTGCTATATGTAAGTCAATTAAATTCAAACTAAAATCGTATAATCACAAGAAAGGTATCTCGGAAATATCAAAACCCTATAAAAAGTGATTGTAATTGGATTCTAATATTTAAACTTTTGAAATAAATTTGAAATGAATAATTACTCAGAAAATTATGTTTGTTAAATAGAATGGAAATCTTTATTGTAATGATAATCGTCAAATTTTTGATAAATTTCCTGTTTAATACTGGCGAAAATAAGTATTATTTGAATCTATATTAACATTATATACCGATTTACTTGTTTGTTGGAGAACTTTAGAGCACACACGCAATTGTATTACGCTAAATAGCTCTGGTAGTGCAAATCATGAAAGCAGTCAAAGTAATGCCATAAATAAAATTTCGCTATATTTTGCGTTTTTTATATATGTATATATGTATATATGTATATATATATATATATATATATATGTATGTGTGTGTGTGTGTGTGTGGAACATATGCACTTTACATAATTTTTTTCTATGCACTTTACATAATTTCTCACTATATTTACAATCAATTTATCGTTGGACATTACACATTTGACACACACAAAGGAATTAAAAAATTAAATCATTTAAAATGAACATTTAAAATTATGTTATAAAATTTAATTTTTAACAGTCTTAAACGTTCAAATAAGAAAATTATTAATCATACCAACTTAATATGTTTCACTATCTTTAAATCTTTAATTTATGGTTCCTTTTCTTTTCTTTTAATTTATGATTAGCAAAAATGAAATATATGTATAAAATGAGAAAAAAAACTTTTATTTATTTTCCCTTTAATATTATTGTAATACGAATATTTAAAAAAAATTGGTGGTGTAAAATATATACAAAATATGTGGATCAATAAGATGATTACTATACCGACTTTAAAGTTAAATGTAAATATGTTGCCTACTATATCTTTCGTAGGCGTAAAACATGGGGAATACTTAATAAATTATGACATCCAGAATCATTACACTTTACACTACAGATTTCCCACAACCTTAGCGCGGGCGAGCTTTGAATAGTTCCAAAAATAAGGGGGGAACATAATTTCTTTGTATATTTTCATATTCAAGGATGTAAATTCAAAGACATACATACACCTTTGAATATACAATACTTAAAATGATAAAAAATATTTTAAGACCTTTATAACTAGACTTTTCAAAGTATAACCCGCAAGATATATAAAATTAAAAAAAATTTCGGACATTTTCAAATTTGTGCGTTTGTTTGTCTTTCTAACCACGTTGAAATAATTTTTGGAATATCCAATTTTAAAATTGAAAAAAGAGGAAATAAGCATTTTAAATCTTTTTTCGCATTTCAAGTAAGGTATAATTGTATGGAATGAATCCTCTAAAGACCTTTATTACCATTTTTGCGGGAAATAGTTTCAAAAAGCCGATTTTTGAAGAAGAGATTCGAAGGTTCTTAAAAATTAAGAAATGAAAAAAAAATGTTTTATTAGATTTTAAACGTTATAATACTATTTTTATTATTTTTTATAGAGTGAAATAAAAACCATTATTTTCGTCATATCCGTTCGTTTACGTTTTATCGTTTTACGTTTTTTTTCCTTTACTTCTTAGGGTTTATATAGTTTTGAACCTACGTGTATGAAATTTGCAAGTAGATAAATCAGATTAAGAATTTAATCATAAAAAGAAACAACCACGAAACCCTCCTTTGTTCGTAACCCAATGCCCAATTGGACGGTTTTTTATTCAAGCTACCTTAATTTTTTTCAGTATTGCCAATGTTAGTAAAGCGAAGGTCAATAACCTATCTAAGGTTAGAAAAAACGTCTGGTACTGGTTTTCATTTTGACACTATTCATATCTTTTTTTGAAAAGGCAAGCTGCAGATAGTTTCCTCTCGAAAGGAAAACAACTAAAATATTCTTTGAAAGTCACAGGATTCCGGTGTATGGGATTTTCCGTGTCCTAGAAAGGAATTTTGTTGGATTCCATGGGTAATATTGAGGGAAATTTGTCCCCAATCTTCTCTTTGTCAAGCAGTTTTTACCGCATTCTCACATCTTTCATCAACAAACATAATTTTTTTAAGAAAATGATTTAAGGGCAGATATTTCTTTATTTGGTACACCACACAACAAATATCCTAGAGAACAACTATATCAACATATGAACACGAATAATACACGAACTGAGAGCAGATTTTTACAAGATTCAGAATTAAGGACCAGCGTTCCTACTTTGGTACTAAAATTTCGATAGAATATTGTAATCTGGGCTCCAAAAACAGACTCTTTTCTCCTGTGACGTTAGAACAATCATCAATTCGTCCTTCTGTATTTCTAAAATAATCTTTTGTTGTTTTTTCCTATTTTATTTTCTTTACGTAAACATTTTATTGCAGTCTCGATGATATTGCCGAACGCAGGATAATACTGCATCGCAACTTTACTTTTACATTTAGCTCCCAAAACAAGAATTTTTTGACCTGAATTACTGGAAAAATCTATTTATTTGTTAACAAATTAACTACCTTTTTGAATTTTTCTCTATTCTGTTAAGTCAGCACACGTCTGAAAGGGGACCTTTTTTTTCACCAGCAACGCTGCTTCTTCTCACGCTGTCAGTCAATGTTGGCAGCTATAGAAAATAAAGCTATTGAAGTGTACTATGTGAAAAATACTTCAATAAATGTGTTCGACTCATATATAAAAAAATGCTTTAAAAAAATTAGATGTAATTTCTAATTCTGGCTTTATAAATTTTTTAGCTTTATCGTAAAACATTCTATGTGTCCCATGTAATTAATAAATTTACAGCCATTCAATTCCAATTTACAGTGTATAGAGTAATAAAGACAATAGAGTAATTTAGCCCCGATAAACAAAAGTTCCTTATTTCAAGGACTGTTTTTAAATCAATATAAATATCTCAACACTAGAGCGTTTAGAGAGAAAATTGTTCATATGCAGATATCATATCTGTGATATTAAATAATATTCGAATACTATTATTTCGATTTCGTCCACGAATGAATAATAATTTCGAACTTATTCCCCTTCATGATTTCAAGAAAATCTTTTGGTTTTACTTTTCGCGACACATAGTTTGTATAGTTAAAAATATTGAATACGTCACCTTCTAAATTAACCCCAATATTTGAATAAGACCCTTTAAGTTCTTAATCAACAACCAAACATTAGTGAGTCCTTAATCAACAACAACGGTATCATTGTTCCCTTCATTTTTCTTATCTGGAACTATACTCAATCATTATATATTAATGCCCTCATTGCCGCTATCGGCCGTAATGAAGGAAATCGTTGAATCGGACTTTACACAAAGAAAGCTCGCAATCTACGTGCCAACAACCTCCTGCCCCACGGCCCTTTGTGGAGACACGTGTTTGTTGACACAGCCTGAGCCGCAACGTCACTCGCTGTGCTCCTTTTTGTTTTCTTTGGGAGGGGACTCCTCAATAGACTATTGCGTGATAAATATATAGGAGGGCTTTAATAGGTAGGCAACTGGAAAGTTTCCGTGCGGATTATGTGTATGTAAATATTATTGAACCTACTTGTATACAACGTATAATAAGGTCTTTCGTAATGTAGGTAGCATTTTCCACTAATTTGGGGTAAATTTAATGTTATTTAGAAGCTGCACTTGAAAAAATTTTGCAAACTGACTCTCATATCTCTATATATTTTACTCAATTTCTCAGAATTTATTGAAAATTACAAATTTAAACTTTATACAATGGATCTGATTTAATCCCCTAAGACGTCCGAATCTTTTGCACCTGACATAAAGGAATAATATTATGAATAATTAAAAAAAAAAATTACAGAATTTCATAACAACTCACACTCGAGACGTCCCTCGTAATTTTAAGAACAGAGTGCTTGAAACTCAATGCAAATTATAATACTTCATCAAGACGAAACATTTCCTGTATTTTTAAAAATCATTTAACTTTCGTTCATAATAAGTGATATTGATAGGCGTGAACGCCCAACATTAATTATTTTGGATCTCACGAATTTCCATGATATCACTTTTACCAGCAATATTTCATATGCGTTCTAAATGCAAGGCATTCACTACTATTCAGATAATCGTATAAATTTCAAAAAAATAATGTACTTATATTTGTGAAAAAAAGTTTTTTAGGTTATTCCGGTCTCCAAAAAAATTAACGTCGATTTAATCTTCACAGTCTAAAAAATTAGTATTTGTGTTAATCACTATAAAACTAATTTATGTGTATCCATGTATTATAACTTGTTCTAACTATTGTTGAATACCTCCTCCTTGAAGTTGGTTAAAAAATTGATATACGTTAATTCTTAATGTTGCTGATACTGCCTTCTTCTTAAAAACAAATAAAACCTAATATATACATATATATATATATATATATATATATATATATATATATATATATATATATATAAATATATATATATATATATATATATATATATATATATATATATATATATACAAGGTGTCCAGTGGCAGATTTCAAAGTTTGAACAAACATAGTTTCTGAACGCAACACATAAGAGGGGCGCGGGTGGCGTCGTTAGAAGCGCAAGCGGTGCGGATGTTTTAGTAGCCATGGAACAGTGGAGTGGAGAGCACCGCGCTTTTGTCGTCGAGGCGTACATTTCGAGTGTATTTTCGCTGTCTGTAGCACGCCGTCAATGTAATAATCGTTACAGTATTCGTCGATTACGTGATGGACCATCGATCAACCTCATTCAGTCATGGGTAGCAAGGTTCAGAGCTACAGGATCAACATTAAATAGGCCAAGGCCAGGACCTACACCACTGGTAGCCACGGATGAAAATGTCGAGCGTGTTATGGTTTCTGTCGTTGAAAATGCCCGTTTAAAGCGGTACCGTGTTATGGTTTCTGTCGTTGAAAAACCCCGTTTAAAACGGTACCGTACCGTGGCCACCTAGGTCGATTTAAGCCCATGTGACTTTTTCTTATGGAGATACTTAAAATCCGTTGTTTACAAAACAAATCCGAGCACTGTGACACAACTTAATGAAAATATTCAAGCCGAAGTCAATAGGATACCCCAGTCGCTCTGCAAACGCGTTTTTAAAAACATGCGTGCTAGACTCGAAGAGTGTGTCAGACTCGATGGCCGCCATTTGGAAAACGTGGTTTTTAAAAAATGAAATCCGCATTTGTTGTCATAAAGTTAAACTAAACCTACTTTGTATAGTTTTTTTTTTACAATTTTTCAAACAATGAAATCTGCCACTGGACACCTGTATATATATATATATATATATATATATATATATGTACATACACACATATATATATATATATATGTATATATATATATATATATATATATATATATATATATATATATAGCGCTCAGCGACTTTTTCTATGTTGTCAATAAAGTTGTCAGTTTCCTGTTGATATAATTAATTCAATCATCGTTATATTAGAAAAGATTCTGTCAAATGGTTTCAAAATTCGTAACCGAGATGTCACCGTACGTTAGTCACAATTTTTTCACTGTAACAGTCAAATTCGAATAAATGATACTCTATTCTTGAAAGATTCCTATATTTATTTAAGACAAGTTGTTGAAACAGCACAACCCTTCGTAACACCATAAAAAATAACCAGCTGCTATAGCTTTTTTGACAAATCGTATTCTCCCTAAAAATACTTACTACTAATCTTATCTATCGGATTTGTCGAAGAAAACAGCGTTTTGGGGATCGCTTTATTTTTTATCTGCAAGACATTTTTGCAGCGCGCCTGAAACGGTGCGCCGCGACCGATTCGTCTTTGGTGGACTCGTCTCTTATCTCGCCGCTTCAAATCTGACGCTTTTACCGCCCCGTCATTACATTGCAGGTTAGAAAGGTAATTGCTCAGCAAGTTTTATCTATCCCGGTTTAAATTATTTCTAAATTTATAGAAATAATCTCTAAGAAACAACTGTAGTACGTGTTTCACTGTTGTAATTTCGTTAAATATCTTTATGTACTGCGTGCGAAAAGAGGACGTTATAAAAATAGTACATTTGGTCCCCACACAAAAATGTTTTTTTCTTGAGTCTTTAATGAACGGAAAATACAAATTATATTGTCCAGGTAGTGGTGGAAATATTTTTTTCACGATTATATTAGAAAATATCTACACGACCATGAGGTACCGAAATGACACATCGTGGACATTCGTGTAACCGATGATACACGAATCTCCACGACGTATAATTTTCATTCAGAAACTTATAAAAAATTATTCTATTTTATTAAAATGAAGCTTCAAATATTAACAAACGTTCGGGCAGAGCAGCTCACGCCGCCCCAAAGTTTTTTTGTTTATATTTTCCGTAACCGACAATAAATATCTGGGCAATGTCACTATATCTTTCGGTTCGTATGTATAATTGATGCAAAATGTGTTGTCTATTATAATAACAACAATATATTAAGTCATTCATAAAACAGAAGAACTATATTGTATAAGATCACCCAAAGAAACATTCTAAAAGGCTACGATCACTTCTAGATTAAATAATTTATATTTTTAATTTTTTATAGAAGGCTAAATAACTTTTTTTTTAACAATGAGTCTGTCTTTAAAATTTCTGTTATATTCCATTTTCTGTTATATAGTTTTTAAGGAAGTAGAAATATTTCAATATTTTTTTTTTTTGCGAATCCTATTTTTGATACAATAAAAAAGAGAAGACAGAGTGAGTAAATCTAATTGAATAAATGGCTCCTGTGAATTATCAAGAAAAAATAAATTAGTACATTAAATATCTTGAAAGGAACGTCAAAATCAGTAATCAATCCTATAATCCTTACCCGCGATCGTAGATGGAAATACGTTAGGAAACATTAGTGTCATATACTTTATAAATCAAATTTCAAAATAATTGCTTTTTCTTGTCGATCTTTCAAATTGATTATCTTATAGCTAACAATAACACATCGGTGTTTACTTTTGTTTTGTGTCTCTAATTAGATTCAGTAGATAAATTGTCTTATTAAATGCTACAAACGTTTTGTAACTATCTAATTCTCAAGATGTCTGTGTCCAATTTTACAAGTAGCCGTATTTTTTTCTACTTTTTATATTCTGAGACTCGATTATGGCTTTTCTAGGTATTTACGCCTTTTCTTGCTGCATTCTAAAGTCAGTCCATTCTCTTACATATAACAATTTCAAAAGAAAGGAATTTTAACCGAAAATATAATGGCAGTGTATTAGACGATATCATAATCTGTTATTATAATGAGATAGTCGAGGATTCGAAGTTGGTTGTTTCGACATATCTGTTTCTCCAATCGGAGGAAATAAAAAGGTGTTTATCATTTTACGAAGAGAAATATAGATAACACATTCTGACACCGGATACTGTGAAGTATCACTAATATTTGTCTTGTGTTTCCGGTTTTTAAGACATGCTTGTTGCTCGATAAACTGATATCGTTTGGCACATATTCGGCAAAATAAACAAGTCGGTTTCAATTGGTAACTGTGTCAAGGTTTTACCTATTTACAATTGCACGTGTGTGCTTTCATTTAAATGTCCTAATTAAGGCCTTGAAAAATATTTATTTCTAATATTCTTTATAATAATAAAAGATTTATTTCCACATCCCACTTTACGTGACGCGTTTTCGATAGCTTCAATTATAAAACTGATTTGTCCGGTTTCATTTTACAACATATATGTTTGTATGTTGTTCTAAAGATGAAAATACATTCTGAAATATCATGTCATTTCCTGAAAATCACAGACATAGACACTTTAATAAAATTTCTTAATTGAGTTGACCTTACCATTAAGCGTTATTTGTTAGTGTATAGTATGGAAACATTCTTTGTGATCGGTTTTACCGTTTAACTAGCGACGCTCATCGATTTTTTCCGAACTATTATGCTTTAATACACTACTTTAAAAATATTGAGTCCCGATGTTCGTATGAGTGTTGTTGTGAAATCCGGTATGTGTAATTAAGCTTTCTTAAAAATATGGTCATTTAAAAATTAAAGAGAAATTTCATCTATATTAGTTGAGAAAGATTAGCATAAAATTTCTTTTGATAAGGATTAAGAGGGTTGTGCATAATAAACTGTAGAAAATTGAGTTAAAAATTATGTTTTTTAAATTTTTTTAGAAGAACAATAATGCCATACATTGTTATTTGTCTCTGGCGATTTAAGCATAGCACGACTAGATACCCTCTGACGAATACTTTATTTACGACTTTAACAACATTCATCGTCACAAATCAGAAATTTTCACAAAACATTCATTATTTATATATTTAAAACTTTATCGTGCGTAAATCCATCAACTAATGAAAAACGGAACAAAATCTATTAAGAAATTACTGAAATCGTAAAAAAAAGAATTTCAGTATTTCAATTTCAATTTGATACCTGCACGTGTTCCTGAGAAAAGGGATCTTGAGGGACTTTCCTTTTAAGATACGGAATCCTAAAAACGTTATTACTGACAGTTTATCTAAAGATGATTCTAAAATTCATAGTTTATAAGTTGTTCAAGATATTTTAGAAACGTGAAATCTATACTAGGCAACGTATTTATGGTTATTACATGGTAAAATACAACATTAATATTTGTAAATATTTCTTTACTTATCTCAGTGAGTTAATTTTTAAAATATACATATCATTTCTTAAATAAACATATTAAACACGACCTAGAATTCTAAATACGGTACATATTCAGACATAGATATCTACCCTTATATATATATATGCCTAAATTTGTACTGAAATGGTCATCTTGAATTTTCAAAATCTGAGATTACATGAATCATGCTCACTTTTTCTGTTCCTGATAATAATTACTGTAAATAAGCAAATAGAATAAGATCGTTTACTAATTTAATAATTGTGGCTATAATGTTAGTAGACAATGATAATTAACCAACCATTCAGGCACTCTATTAATGAATAATGTTGTTGCGTATATTTTTAATAGTACTTTTTCTTTATCATTCATATCAAATGATTAATGTAATCATTTTATATGAATGAACGACACCTACATTTTTTAATTTTATAAAATATATAAGTTAGGTATAGTCTTCGCTCGTGCCAAATTTGCCGTAAATTATATAGTTATGCGGCAGGTTTGCACAAGCTACGATTCACTATAGAAATATTTCACTTGAGATTTCACTTTAAAATGGCTCGGGACAGCTGCTTCTCACGTACCATTCAACGTTTCCTCAAGGCGGATAACAATCAAAAATATTTTTACGCATTTCGGCCACAGCGCCTGACATTATGGCCCCAAGTGACTCGGGATTAAATGATATTGTAGCGTAAAATTTTCTAGTGACTTGGGCCGTTTGCTGAAAGAGAATCAAGCGAATGTGAGCTTTTTGAATGGCAGTGTTTGTATGCGTGAAAAATTGTTGCATCGAACGTGTGCAGTTTACGGGAGATCTGCATCAAGTTTCTACCATATTTCTTTTTTTTTTGGTGAAGACTTTGGTGAAGCCCTATTTTTTATATTTAATACAAATGTTAAATCTTCCTAAACTTCCTAGAGCTTTCAGATTAACACTAAATTACGTAGAGCTAATGTCGTAAAATATCAAAATATTGAATTAAAATTTACGAACAAATATAGTTCATGCATTTGTAATAAGTTAATAGTGAATAAGACGAAAAAAATGTTTATAAGACTCGAAAATTTATTTAATGTCGAGAAACTATCTGGCTTCTTTGCCATATTTTACGACAGCGGTGTTTTTTTATTTGTATTTTATTTTATTCTTACAGATTCCATAATATCTTTCCCAAAATGACGGTCCGTATAAGTATTGGTGTCGCTGTTAGAAATACAAATTTATATAAGTGTATGTAAATATATATTTATTTGTGTATGTTCACTAATACATAATTATATAGGAAGGTAAAGGCATGGAATAAAAGTAAAAAAAATTACATTATAGCATGTTTAATCCCCATTTCAAGTAGAGGAATATAATTTCGAAAAGCTGAAGGTGGAGTTAAGTCTATTTCAGGAACAGGAATGAGTGATAAAGATATCAAAAAGAAAAAAATATTATTTATTGACATTGTTGGATTTTTAACTATAATTTCCCATAAAATTACTAAAATTCTTAAGGGCAGTCAAGTTTAGTTTAAAAAATATAGGACTTTTCATGAGGGTACTTACAATTTGAGAATTATACTATTAAAAAAAACCATGTTACTTTCTCTTTTTTAACTACTGAGTAATATTTAACAATTAAAACGTGACAATCTTAAAATTTCGAAAACTAACAGAGCAAGGAGGACTTTGTTCTTTGCAACGATCGGAAAATTTTTAGCATATTTTCTTTCCACAAGATAGACTTATTATAAAGGTTTCTGGCGAGAAAAATGAAAAAACAATCTTTTCCTTGGTGCGTTTAATATGCAGAAAATGATATTTTCTTTGTTCTCTTCAAAGTTTCCCTTCTTTTGAAGGGTTTTTATCAACTGGAAGAGATGTTTTTTTTTTTATTTTGGTCATCGTAAGTCATAATTTTCTAGACAGTCTCAAATCGTGGAATCGTATCATAAGATTAGCACGATTTAATTCTTCAGCTACTTCTAAAATACCAATTTGGATCTTTTTAGTATGAAAAAATTCAAAATCCAACATTTAAGCAAAAAACTATCTACTTGTTTGGTAGTTGTATGGATATACAGAGCGCTATAATATGACATCCTTTCAGATTTTTTGGTCGCATGATCAACGAAATCACCATGGAGTGTAAAGAATATAATAAAACACTTGCAACCAGAGTAAATGGTTTTATAAATCAAAATATATTTATACTTGTACTATTAGAAGCTTTTTGGTAAAATAGTGTTACTACGACTACTAAATACCACTTTGATAATATAACATTAAAAAATACAGCATATTTGATGAAAATGCAAGTTTAATTCCATCAACTGTATGAGTTCAGCGGATTCCGCCCACGCGTTTAATCAACGACGTATCCAGCACGCGCATACGTCGTCTCTCCTCCTTCGTCGGCATGCTACTGCGGAAAAGTACAAAAAAATGGCATCGTACATATGGAAGTTTGTAAATTCAAAGCAAATAATTTTTACGTAGATTCCTAGGAGTCTATGATACAAATGAAGAATTAAAACATAATTTGACAATTGAAACAATTACTGTCACTGTCTGTTAAAACGATAAAAGTATATATTGGTAAGTGGCGTGTATAAAAATTGTTTAGAAGAAATATTAAACATCGCAATAATGTCTTATATTATTGCGAACTACTTAAACTGAAGCCAAAAGTACGTAGATTTTTATACCTCAAAAACGGACTCAATAGCGTTTATGCTAAAGTAATTTTATAAAAAGAACCCAAAGATGCGAAGTAATAATTTTATTTTAGTAAATTATTTTTACAGTTTAACAATGACCCAAATACATCTAACCTAATAAATAGTTTCCTGGCCCACTACTATATATCCGTCAATCATTAGATTTTGAAATCGTTTTAGGATAGAAATGAACTGGTTTTATTATATTTTAGATTTCCTGAAATTTCTATAATTTACATTTTTGGAATATGAAATACTAGAAATATTAAAAAAAATATTTAGATAAAACAGCTAATAAGTATGGAAGAAGGAGACAGTCGAAATCGCATTAGATACTGAAGTTCCACAACCTGACATAACAATAATACCATTGAACAGAAATACCTTTCATCCCACCCACCAAATCAAGCGGATGTTAAAGCTCGATGACTTGCGAAAGCTTACGAGTCCACTGTGCCCGTCAAGTCTAGTCGACCCCAACACCGGCACGCTGTACAAATATATCTAATAAGAATAAATTCAAATAAGATGTTTTTTATTGAACAAGACGCCGACTGTGTGTACGATGATTCTTCGTCGGCTTTTGGCACGTGTCACCACCTGCCCGAGATTGTGTACGTACTCTCTGTTGAGACCCAGTGGTTTCAAACTAGTGTTAAAAATATTTTTTTAGTAGCTAGTTTATACTAATTGCATTATATCAAATCTAACGAAGTCAGAGATCTTCTTTTGAATTGTTATACTTTTAAAATTATATTTAGAGATATAAAGTGAGTTAATGACGGTGATAATGTAGTTTTATATTAGCCTATACATATTATGCACTTTACATGGTTATTTATTTCACTATATTTTATTAACCGTCACCGTCGTCAACGTAAATTTGACGTATTTTTTTTATGTAAAGGGGTAATCAGTTTAACTTAGTTAACAGTAATCAGTTTACGCTTTGCAACAAAACAAAATATATCCATTAAATGCTTACGGCGAAAAACTATTATGTAAAAATAAAAAAATACAATATTCTTGTTAGAAAAAATAAAAACTTGTCAGATTAAATATAGTAGGGCAAAATCTTTTTAGAAAGTTTCTCGTTAAAATTGTATTGAACCACTGACCGCCGCGCCGCGTGCGTGGGCGTGCGCTCTTCTACGGTGTAAGCTCATCACAGCTGTACTGACATCGCCGTAGCACATGACTCATGTTTATGCGGATAAATATTATATAAACGAGTCAATATGTACTTTGCGGAGTACTTACATTCACTTTTTTAGTGTGTTAGTAGGTAAATGATTTAAAGTGAGTTTAAAATATAACTTTCGGAATAAATACTTGAAAATATTGTTACTGATTTGATTCGCCAACCAGAATGTTACATTTTTAAAATTCTCTTTTTGGCGGTAATTCTAGCTTCTATAACTTAGGAACCATTTAAAAATGTTATATTAATTATTTCAGGTAATTATATCATAAATCTAATCTTAAAGTTGTAGTATAAAACATTGTAAAATAAACGTTTATAGTTGCTGAAATTGAAGGTTTAAAAATCAAAATGTATTATCAAGAGAATTAAAACTCAATTAAATCATTATTCATCATTTTTGACAGAATAATATTGAAATAAGAAAATACATTTTCCCATCACTAACCTTCGCCGTTCGGAGTCCTTACGATTGATTTAAGATAAAAAAATGACTAAGTCCATTGAGTAATTTTAACCTGTTATTGTACAAACTGACTAGTGCTTAGTTAGACCTTCCGTAATAATTAACTAGCCCTGATCGAAAAACGTATACAGGTCGTAGGTGGAGAACCCCGGATTGTGGAATAAGCTATCCCGCTTTGATTATATTAGCATAAGAGACTAAGCTTTGATAACCAAATACTCCTATATCTATATCGTTAGCTGACAATAGCTTTGTAGTAATGAGTGTACTCATTTTTCTGATGTTTAATTGCGGATAGATTTTACCTATCGAAAATATTTGAAATCAACTTTCATGCTTCATTTCATTTATTATCTTTATGTTGTTGTATGTTGTATGTTGAAAAGAAAATGAAGAAAATGATAATATGACATAGGTATAAAGAAATTGTCGAATATCAACTTCCACTCACTTGATTAACCGTATTCGCAAATAATTTTTTTTCTAGGTATCCATGGAATAATACAACAGTTTATTATATTATTATATTGGCACTTATACGCACACACACACACACATTTTGAACGTCTTCCTTTCTGTAAAATTGTTAATATACAAATTATTGCTTAGGACTCTGTACAAGTGCTAATCAGGTGGCACAATATCGAGTGAATGATATGATTGTATTTTGTATTAGCATTATAATGTAGAGAGTAACTCGGTCGTTTCGACCATTTAGTTTGTTACCTAGTTGATATAATTGCTTACAGCAAATCTACATTTATCACAAGTTCCTTCGGAAGTAACTTTCAATGAATAACACTTGCGTTGCTTTTCTGATTTTCAGTTCAGGTATATATGTATATATATATATATATATATATATATATATATATATATATATAAGTGTGTATATATATAAATATATAATATATATATATATATATATATATATATATATATATATATATATATATATATATATATATATATATGAGTCATTTATTGCTCCTTATTCCACTTCAGATTAATGCCAGCTTTCTTGAAAATATTTTCCAAATAAGAACTGTGTTTGGTATATTTTCGTTGTATGAAAGTAGATCAAGTTAAACCCATTACATACAAACATTAAATAATGACTTAAAACAAAATAGTGTAGAAATCAAATTACATAAAGTAGATATATGAAACGAAAAAAAATACTCTGAAGGTTAAAAAGAGCTGAGGTTTACTTTGGTCGTCCAGTATGATAACACGAATAACGAAACGATACCGATTCGCTGTAAATGAAGTGCGTAAAGTAATGTATGTTATAAATTTATTACTAGCATTTAAATATTAAAAGAGAACGTGGCGGACGTTTTATATATTACTAAACTCACTAGCTTCCAAGTTAAACACTTTTGTTTTAGGCATTCAGTGTCACGTATACAATGTATAAGATATAAAATTTCTCTGAAGCATATCCTTAATATCGACAAACGTCGACATGTCCCGTAACCCTTCAACTTCTTTCGCCAAAACAGTAAACATCAAACAGACAGCAGACAGCGAACGTGACGACACGATTTGTTTGAACAGTCCCGGCACAGGTATTGTTCAACACAGGGCGCCTTTGTGCCGCAGCCAGCTGTACGGCGCGACGCGACACCTCAACGCGGCTGATTGTTCGCTGGTTATCGGCAGGTATAATTTAACAACTTATAAAGAAAACCTTATATTATCTAGCTATTGTCCGACAACGAAGGTCATTCTGCGGTTGTTGGGGCAATTTAATGCGAGAAAGCTCCGGGGTGTTTGCGTAAGCTTTTGCCTTTATTTTTTGCGGTTTTTATACAGTATAATAGAGAGCTGCAAATGATTCATATAGTTATATGAATCATTTGCAGTTCAGATATTACAAAAAAAGGTGTAAAAGTATTTAGTGGATAGAGTTATAGGAAAACAAAATTAATTTACCCACATCTAGAGCATAGTTACGCTTCTTGGAATACTCTGATGTCCCTCACAGATTTTATAAAATATTTAAGTATAGATCGATGAAGATACTATCAAATAGGGGTAGCATTTGGTTAAGTTTGGCTTATCCTTGATTAACTTGAGAAATTTGAGCATTGAAAAGGTTTATTCAATAATAAGCAATTATTACCAGCTGGTGAGGTTGCTTGATGCACTTTAATTGGTACTCATATATGTATACGATAGACAGATGTCATTATTTCAAACCTTACCATTTAATTATAATAATTGGATACACGAAATGACAAAAGAAAATTACAGAGCTAAATGAAGTATGCCTCTACTCTGTAATTTTCTTTAAATTTTCTCTTTTAAAACACTTTTTTATCATGTATTTTCTTTATCTCGAACATAAATTTATTGATCTCTTACTTAGTATTCCTTCAGTTTCATAATAATAACTCCCCATGCAGGCTTTGATCAGGTAAAAAAGACAACGATTGCATTTTATTTTAGTTGGGCTACCTACTATTGTTTCATTTTTTATTCTGTTTTAATAGGATACAGAACTCCGCAGTCCAAAAGCGTAAAAAAATTATAAAAATTTGCTCTTTATATTATGTTTTGTATATTTGCAGATAATCTACAATATTTTTGCACATTATTTGAAAATATCTGTATTTATTCAAACGTTTAAATAAAAAATTAACCCAGTTTGACCTTGAGTCACTTTTCTAAAATTGTTTTTTACATTACACGCATGTCCTGAAATATTTTTTATACTCTATGTCCGTTTGGACACCGTCAACTATACGATAATGAATTTACGTGAATAAGAAAAGTCTATCGAAATTTTAGAAATCAACTTTCCCTTTAATGAAATTAGAATGATTATAAATGTTAATCAACTATGAAGAAACGTAAGTTTTTCAATAATTTATTTCAGAGAACTTTAATTCCTTAACAGCACAGCCCAATTAAGTGAAGGGAAAACATAGATATAAACAGAGGTCAATATTATAGCCGAAATATGATCTCGTACGAAAGGTAGGATGAGAATTACAACATGCTTACGGGTACAAAACTTTTACATGTCAAGTCTTACGTTACGCAGATTATCATACAGACGGCACAGTGCTTTGTTTGAGGCCATCATTTACATGTCACTCGGATGACATCACTTAAAAAAGCTTCGGAGGATCGGTGTTGAAAATATTACAATACATGTTTTTTAATCAAAACCTGATGTCACTCGTGCTCATCTTGATCCAGTGATTATACTATCTTATTGTTTAGCGTTTTCTGTATAGCGCTATTTACTTTAAATATATGCACCAGAGTGCAAGTTTTTGATATTAGATTATTACAACGCTTTAAAATATTTATAGCTAGGAAGCAACTATGATATTAACAGGCAAGTAGGTACGTAAGTATATACAATATATAAAAAGACGTGAAAAAACTAGTTCGTTAGTTGGAGTCGGTGCCACTTTAAATGTGTAGCTTACATATTTGTATGTGGGTGTTCATGTACATGAAAGAGGAAGGAGTTGGTACCGATTCCTAAAATTTTTAGCGGTATCATTATTTTGCAAATTTATTTATGTTTGGAAATAATATTGTACTGCAAAAATTCTAAATAAGTACTCATATTTTTGTCTGTTTAAATATTCGAAGCGTTAATTCCATAGTTAATTTCGTTTTTTATCCAATATATAATTATATGTTTTTTATCCAATAATAATATATATATAATAGGTTATTTCGTTTTTTTTAAAGTTTTATTGTACTGATATTACCGGTGAAAAAGTAGAGATGGTGAAAATCTTTGACCCAAAAGCTGTCCCACGCACTTTTATGGGTTGCGTTATGATTCACTTGACCAACGCACCGTATCTATGGAGTCCCGACTTCTTAAGACAAGTTATTAATACAGCGATTATGATTGATATAGTTTCACCAAACTAAGTTCTTTTTGCGTGTCCAAGATATATTTGAGCATTGTACTTTCCCATCTTACTCTTCTGTATTTTTTAACCTATTTATCGCATTTAAATTAAAAAAAAATAAATATAAGTTAATAGTAATGTCAAATTATCTAGTTCCTTATTACCATATTATCATTGCCTGAAAAGTTACCACCGCCATTATTTATTTTACAGGTTTATTCACTTCATCACATAAGCTATTGATTGTTGCATTTTTCGCATAACTACTGAATCATTTTCGGTTCTTTGGGATGTATATCTAGCAATAGATTATGACCATTTGAATAATAACAATGCGTCAACTATATTAAATCACGAACCTCCTTTCTTCAATCTAACGACGTAATCTTCTCTCTGGCTCGTTACGGCTTGTATATTCTTATATAACTGACAGTACCTAAAATGTAACACTATCTAATTATATCTAAAACAGAACATACCCAATTGCCTCCAAGATATTGCATAGTTTGTGAAGGTCTGTATGTTGCTAATTAATGCAATAAATGGAAACATAAAAAATAGTATCTATGAGATTCCATAAAGGTCATAGAATTGTAAAATGCTTCAACATTTTCTGGCATTTTTTTTTTCTAAATATTTTGTATTTTCTTAAAAAATATTTTTTATTTATTTTCCTTATTTGCATAATTGTTAATATTTTTCTAATACAGACATTTTTATAATAACATACTTCAAAACAGGATGCTACTAATATACCGTAACATTTAAAATAATACAAACAATCGCGGTGTAAAGACAAATTATATATGATGGAACTATGTGGCCAAAATGGGAATAATATGCTATATATGAATCGTTAATATGTACTAAGTTTTGTTAAGCGACCTCTTTAGTAGTTATTATTAATAGCGGTGGTTTGTACGATAAATTTAGAAATAAATATGTGTATAAAAATCGAAATCAACTATTAATACTTAAAAGATTTTGTTCAATTCTTTAAAGACTTAACTCACTACATTTGCAAGAATACCTATAAAATTAAACCAATATCATTTTCTTACTTAGTCCTAATTTAAATCTGCTGTAAAAATGAATAATAATATTGGTAAAAACAAATGAAATGTCAATCGATGTAGTCGTAGTGTTGCCAACTGGATGCATCGCATTCCGTTTCAAGCGGCGCATCGGAATGCACCCGCCTGACTGACGTTTCACATTGCGCAAGCGCTATGGCTCGTGCCGCCGAATTGGCGGGTGAAATGACAGGTCACGACTGAGCAGAGATTATTCGAAAGCTGCCTCGCTTTATGGCTACTTAAGAGAGGTTTTCGGAACAAATGATTATTCTCATAAAGATCACGGACGGTTGACATGCATTTTTAATGTATTCGGAGCGATTGCTTAATTCTGTTACGTTTATGAATGCGTCGGATATTATCCCCGGATCGTTTATGTTTATGTATGTTAATTAGGCAAGATTTTTATTATGTAACATTGGAAGTTAAATTTTATCCGTTTTGGTATATTATCAAGCTTAAAGTGAATGATATTATTCGGGATAACGTATATTCAAAATAGCAAGTTTAGATAGTTTCATTGAATGAGGGATACAAAAGGGAGTAGATTGACATAAAAAATTCTAAAAGACTTTCTCACAGCAAGTGTAAGTTATTATTATTCAGTAATGGAGGAAGTTAATTCTCCTTGGCACAACTGACAAGAATTACATATATAAGAAGCTATCTGATCATACGTACATCATTTCTACCGATGTGACTACTAACGATAAGGTTACGTTCGGACCTTTTTCGTGTAGAATCCGTAATAGTAATTTGTAGTAGCATGAAGATAAATATAAAAAAGGATGACTTTTGAGCATTATGAGTATTGAGGTTATTAATCAATTTAAGGATTACTCTGCTTGAACGCAACTAAAAAATACTTGTTAAATAACAGTAGAAACCACATTATGAGAAGTACTATCAGGTAACTACAAAAACATCAAAATTTCTGAGTATATAATATTTTCATAAAATTTAAAATTATAAACATTTCTGAAAACGAAAATTGTTATTTTTCACTAAGTATAGCTATTTCTTGTCAAGTTTTTTTCACAGACGTAAGATAAAAAATTAAAATATCAATTTCTCCTAAAAATAAAAATTATCTAAAGAAAACTTGTTCATAATTGCAAAGCCTAAAATAGACTAATTATGTATATATGGACTAGTTGTAATACATTATAATCATCGACAAAAATCATAAGGTACTTTTGTTCGACTTCCCACAAGTGTACAAAAAGTACACGTGTGTGAGGTCGCAACACTCATTTTTCACGTACTTTCCGACGCCAAAAGCTCAAAGTATAAGTGAAAAAATAAACGGAATATTTTTCAGCCCTCCATAAAATACTCTTAGCGACGACACGCGTATATCAATAAAGAGATTGCTGTTAAATCTTAATGAGAAAATTCAGAAACTCGTAACATAGCTTTATTGTGTAATATCTGTATGGACATGAGAAGTTCTTTTGCATTGGACAAAATTATCTCATTGTATTTTTTGCAGCGAATTGAATCGAAAAAATGCCATAAAGCCAGGCTAATCCGATACCGGTATCTCCTACGGTTCCAAATTCCACCTGCCTAATTCAGCACGCACCACGTAATAGGTCACATGAGGCCAATGCATTGACATTTAACGGAATTTGTACGGTTGCTTGCGTCGCAGATAGCTAATCCTGAAATCATGAGCATTAAATCCTTCCATTATGATGAATAACGATGATGTGAAGTTTAGTTTTCGTTACTGTTCAGTTAAAATTTAACAAAAGGTCAGGATATGAAATGCAGATTAAGCTACTACAAAACTGTAAACTGCCGAATTTTAATCTAATTATAATTTTAACACCATTATCTAATATTTTATAAATGATTCAATTAACGATGACTCTTTTTAAAGGTATTGTATATGTTAAGAAAATAATAAATTAGTTATGAAATATTAAAACGCAATAGGGAAATAAATAAAATTTAATAAATATTGTTACCATGTTTACAGTTCCATTATAGATACAGCCGAGAAACGGCCCAGCAATAGCATCGTAGGGTATTAGGGAGACCATAATTATATATATTTTTCAATTATATATCAAAAAGGTCAAATGTTGTCGATGGTGAGGTAAAATAAAAGTGAACGTGATATTACAACACAATAGCTCAAATCATATAACAGCTAAAAGTGATTACATGATCAATTAACGTGAGTTTTAGGGAAAATAAAGCATAAAGAAATCAATATTCGTCAATTGTATATGTTAAAAAATCTATTAAATTGTAGCATTTTCTCTTTTTTATTGCAGGGAGATATCTCATTGTATACCATTCTTCTCTTTTTGCTTACATAACACCGTAAATTATTGTTTATCACATTTTCTGCACTCATCGAAAGCTTGTCATTATATAAGATATCTTCAGTCGATCTGACGAATCAAAGTACTGATTGCTCTTACAAAAGTCGCGCTGTCATCCTAAGGTGTACGATCTGCAATTGATGCAAATTTTCTCCGCGGACAATGTGGTGATTTAGCAAAACGTGCCAGGAAGTATAATACCTACGTCAGAGAAATCATGATAAGCAGCATTGAAGAGCTCGGTTAAAACTGCATTGACGACTTTAATCTGTTGCACGAGATTATCACTTCAATTTCCACAATAACATCAAATTAACAAGAAATAATGATCATATTATTATTCCTAGTAAACTTTCAGGTACCAATTAATGATTTGGCAATGACGAAATATCCCATTGTCAAAATTACCAGTAACCGATTGTAATAAGTTAAATACGTCGAATGTCTACTTTCATGTTTTTTTTTCAGAAAAATAGTATAAACATATTTAAGCCAAAAATTACTATTCAGATTTGGACAATAATCTAAGTCAATTTAGTTATTTCTCTGATAGTTTCTAATCGATTTTTCAATGAACTTTAATTTTGATTAAGATCTTCTAGGTCAAAATATTCAGTTGATACAATTTATAAGGTCGAAACCGGAGATATCACTAACAATGTAAATGTTTGTATCTTTCCATCCGCAAATTTGTTTTCGAATCTATTACTCAGTTTTTGTTTATGTAAAATGTGTATTAAATTTAAAAAACAAAAATTAAAAAATAGCAAACAATTCGTGAATTTTGACATATGAAAAAAAGGTAACATACATTTTTTTGTTACATTTATTTATGGTAATATGTTAATATACATTTTTTGTGTGGTGACAAAGTGATTCTAAAAAAAATTTACTCAAAAAATTATAAATAAACAAATAATAATAAATGAGATTCAGGAAACAATTAACGAGGAAAAGCAGTCAAAGATCAGAGAAAAGGCAGTGAAATTACTCAAGACAGTTTTCGATAAAAACAGAGTTCTAATTTTTTACGAATATTTTTTAATTTTGTTTATGTTTATAAAAACCGGGTATTACATATTGTTATGCAATTTGAAAAGTTATAATTAGACATTTTTTCTAAATGTAACCATTTATAAAAAAAATAATAAAAACGTGTTTTCAAAGCAAAATTCCATTAATATTTTGAAAATCATGACGATGCTTAGATCATTTGTACTTCTGTAGTAAATTGACGTATGCCTTATCGAATTTGGTACGTGCCAAATTCAAGAACACCTCAATGAATATCGTCGAGTTATTTCAATAAATGGCTTCTTTAATAAAGGTTATTACATAGATTTCGTAATAAACAATGGTTTCAATACATCACCTATCATTATTGGCAACATTATTGTAAAGCACAGTTCCGATAGGTACTTATCGATAACCACTATTTAGTTGCTGCATTGTTACTTTCGACACCACCAATAAGTGTTCAATGCCAATATTCAATCCGCACCTATTCAACTCCAGCACCATTCTCCTCGACATGTTCATTGTGGCTCCTGACGTCTTTTATATCAGTATCGTTATCATCTATGTCTGCAACAGCGGCATCGTTATCCACTTGACGTCTTTCTACGTCGCACTCAGCGACCAAGCGCGGACTCGTATTACCCAACCGCCGCCTCCGCTGCGCAGACAGACAGATTATGTTATTCATTCCACATGAGAGGCGGTACGGGTCACGAAACGAAATGTTCAATGAGATATAAATCATTGTTTATGAATAAATGTTGCGTTATTTTACCGAATTCTGATTTGAAGCTTATTGTAACTAGGTACTGAGAGGCAAATATGAGCTTATTTTTTTCGGCCAATGATGGTATTGAGTGACTTTTGTCAATTTGCATTTCATAAACCGAATTTTTCGTATTGAAAGTAACTTTCATACTCAGTACTTATTACTCATTGAAAATCTGTAAAAAGTACTCATCAAAAGTGTATAAAAAATGAAATATTTAATGTATGTTAGAACTTCTGACATGATGATTTAATCCAGTATTACGAATATCAACATAATAAGAGACAGTTTTTCTAAAAGTTATCCGTACTTTTCTCTTAGGTTTTCAATAAAATATAATACATGAAAATGATATAAAATATAATACATGAAAATGATATAAAATATAATACATATTTTAGCCTATCATATAAAACGGCCAACATAATTCTTTTGCTTGGAATATGTACGAAAATATGTTTTTACTCATTAAAGCCACTTTTTAAAATACCTAGCCATGTGAGCATAAAAAAGGGAGTTTTTAATTACACAAACAACGAAAATATCTTACAATTTTCCCATAGAGAAACTTTGGTTTAAATTCAATACTTTGTTAAGGGAATATCCAGCCCACAATGATGTTAATTGTTTATTTTTCTAGCAATCAATAATATGTATATATATATATATATATATGTGTGTGTGTGTGTATATACATATTTATATATATTTATATATATATATATATATATATATATATATATATATATATATGTATATATATATTACATTTTTAATTCACCCAGGAATTAACTTTTTTACTTTTAAGATTTGTCCTTAAATCGATTGAAGGCATTATTACAAAATACTTCTGTGCATGTTCCTTTAAAACAAACAGAAAATAATGTTAACTACACCCATAACGATTTCTTACTATGTACGTAATTTATCAAGACCCCGTGCTCTAATAAACTACGTGAATGTCAATTAAATTTCACTACACGGCACGCTCGTTCTCCCTAAGGAAACTCCGCGTAATATGACCGCAGCTTTATAGCTTTAATGTCATCTTGATAAAGAATTCACTTGCTCAGTTGAAGCAGATCATATTTTGTAGCATTTGTCCCGTTGCATTCAGCTGAATTGTGAGCATAAACGTTTCATAACACTTCTTGTCTCGTGTCATCGGGTGACGTTGGCGTCACACGTTTCTGTATAAGTGTCTTTAGGTCTGGCATTTGCATAATATTACGGTTATAATAGTTACTCCGTTATGTCATGTCCGAAGTGGATCATTTATTTCCGCGTTTGTAAGTCGCTGATGTGTGTAATTGCGTGCGCCGAGTGCGGTGCATTGTAGTTTGAATTTCACAACAAAGAGTGATGTACAAGTGATACACAACAATAACGTGTGATCTGCAAAGTTCAGTCCACGATGTTGTCTTAATAGTGCAGAGATAAATTCACTTTCACTTAAGTATTTTTATATAACAACATCAAATAAGATTTAATCGATTCTGAAGACAAATATTGGAAGAGCTATAATCTGAAGGCCATAAGGCAATAAAATAAACTCCGCTTAGATTTTTGTCACAGAGACCAATACCGTTAGCGTATTTTAAAAACACATAGCATTTTGCGTCACTGCGTATTGATAGATCTACACTTCTATGGTATTTCTAATATGCGGTAAAACCACTTAGGTTAAATTTAGATGTTTGAAAATTTCAGTGCATTTATACATGTAATTTCACTTAATGATCTTACCTCCATTCTCTTTCCTTTCTTCTAATTCTTATAATTTGAGACTGGAAATTAATTGAAATTTTAAAAATTATCTTATGAATTTGAGTAACAATCTAATTTACTTAAGACATAAGGAAATGTATCGAAGTCTTTTAATGTGAATATTGTGATACGGATATAATAGGTCAAATAATTTAATTGTTCAATATTTTACTATATTAATCAATAAGTTTCAAGGATTTTTAGATCATGGATCGCTATATGACAAATATAAAATATAAATATAAATTAAAATACTAATAATCGCGGAAGGCTACAAAATAACTGAAACTGTAATATATTAGAGAAACACTGTCCAAATTAAAAAAAAAACTAAAAATTACCATAGTTATGATTTTATAATAAAGTAATATTATGCTACTAATAAAATGTTAAATATTTTGTCTTATGATACACATAGTAATTTATTGAAATGTTTATCCCATATTAATATTTCTTCTTGCTAGGTAAAAATATCTGTTAAATTGATATCATTTTTATTAATATACAAGTGATAGAAAGAAATAACAATGACAGTTTCAAACTGCCAATTATTTAAAAACAATATTAAATTCGTAACAGATCTCAAAATAATTTTTATTTTTGTTGAAAGCCAATTTAAAAATCATAGAAAATAAAATGTTATTATTGAATGTGCATATAGTTAGAAAAATTATAACTTAAATATATGGCATTATTAAGTTACTTTTTTATAGCAATATAACATTGAGGTAACAATGTCACTGAATCGTAAAGGTGAATTCCCTATACGCCAATGCGACATGTAAATATTTACATAAAAATATTCGTAAATAATAAAATTTTATTTTGTATTCATTTTTTTTTTGGAATACCTCATGCTTATATATAAAACACAAAATAAACTGGAATTAAGAAATGTTTTAACAAATAAGAAATACCCTTCACCCCATCTTTTACTAATCAAATGACCACGGAAAACTTATTAGTTAGTCATTCGACAGGATCTACAAATAAGAGATGATGTAGTTACGACGGACACGTGACCAGTAAGCCTTGCGGAAACGGAAGTACCCTCCGCGCCACGCGACTAGTGTACGACATACCTATGTTCAACGCTCGATTAATACCAATCTACATGACAAATCGTCCTCATACGCTTAATTGAAAGGATACTTAATTGAAGGGAGGATTATTTTGCTCACTGTTCACTTCACGTAAATATTTACATCCGCTTCGTACATATTTCCGCGTCGCTCATATTTACTTAATAATCAAATAAATTAAAATTAAAACAAACTATATTCTGTATTTTATATGTTACGATATTAGCACAAAATATTTTAATCTATATCATTTACATAATATCTTCAAGAACATATTTTAGATATAATCAACCCAAAAATCATGGACAAAAATCCATGGACATCATTAAGACCATGATTAAAAGGATCAAACTGTATTCTATCAATAATCTAATACTTCGTTTCGAATAGTGTGTCTATATGAACCGTGTTTATCTAATTAACAATATGATAAGTCGCTAATGAATTTATTTCAGGTGTTAGTAATTTCTGTGTTATTATTTGATTTATAGATATTTCAGAACGTATCGTATATTTTCCACTTGTTAAGTGTAAAATATGTGGATGTTTAAAAATTTTGTCTTATATTAAATATTCTGAACAAATGTAATAATATACATTTATTCATATATGTTATTAAAACACAGTCTTTAACTGATTTAAATATTTTCAATTTCAATGTTAAAACTCACTTTCAATTTAATGTAAAACATGGTAAATTAGATATTTTCATTATTATTCATTGGGACATAAAATTTAGACATCCAAAAGAAAATTTGGATGTGTACATCTTTACGTTGCAACGTTGCAAAATTGTCTTAAAATTATTTTCACAAGTCATATAAAATCAAGCCACCTGGTATGATTAATTTTAGTATGGAATAAAAAGATGTATAAAAATTACAATACAAACACTACGAAACATGTTCAATATATTTATGAACACCAATTTCAATAGAGAAATTTTATATTATTGGATGTCGGTTTAACATAACTCATGAAGCCGCTTCTTAAAGCGAATTGTATTTTATCCAGCCAGTTTTCCTTATATATACATGGAGGTATAACATTTATTATTCATTATTATTCATACAAATAGTTCTTTGCATCTCAGTACATATGAAACATGTTTTTATGAATAAATATATTCTTTTTAGGGTTCCGTAGCCAAACCCTTATAATTTCGTCATGCCCTTCTGTCCGTCTGTCTATTTGTCCGTAAGTCACAGCTATTTTACTCGGAGACCATTGGCATTATATGGATGACATATGGATGATAGGTCGAGTCTATGAATAATATATAGCCATATATAATGAAACAGTGGATTTACGAACAAAAATAATATTAGGGGTGGAACATGTAACTGAGGATGAAAAAAAATCCAACGCACATCGGCGTGTGGAGTATCGTTGGGTAGGTCTTAAAAATGATAAAGAGATTACAAAATAACTTTTTCATTTAAGTCAATAGTTTTAATTTCTTAAAAAGTGTGTGTCGGACACACACACTTTTTACAGGAACGATCTAACTTACTGGACACTCTTTAACTGACGTAAATTCGGCATAAAACTTAATGATAGGAACTTAATGGTAGAACGTCCAGACCCTCGTCCTTCGGGAAGGAGCTTCCGGAAGGACACTCCAGCGGAAGTGCTTCCTGCCAGCATTACTGACTTTGTTGCAGAATTTGTATAAGTAACAGAGGCTGTTAGGCTGTCCTTCTGGCAGTACCCACTACAGCAGATTTCCATGCGTAATGAAATTAGGCAGGGATAAATAATATTTCTGTTATAGGTATAGGTATGAAAAAAAGACTCAGGTGCGATTCAAGTCTATGAAGAAACTAAATAAAAAACAAGTTATGAGAATCACGTTTATTTTTAGAATGCAAAAAATGCATAGTTACGCTGGGATTCCATGCACGATATGGTAGGTGAAGCAATTTCTTCCTGTCTGTGGAGAGCATAAGACACACGGTGGACCACATGTCTTCCTTTCCGTTGCTTCTTGTGAATTCGGGAGCAAACTACACATTTACGTTGAACCTCTCTCATCCGATTTTGACAAGGCTTCAAGAATTTTATCTCCCCTAGAAGCGATGTTCTCATGACGTGGCGCCTCATTTTGTAGTTGGTCATCAGTGTCTTAGCCTGTCAGAGCCAATACTAAGTTGATAGTAAACCACCTGTGAGATACTTGATCATGCTCTGAATGAAAGAAATTGTTATAAATGACATATGCATTTGTTTCTACTATGCCTAAAACTGAAGCATATATTTTGTGTTCCCGTTTATGTGTGCTCAAAGCTTTCTCTAATGCCAATCCATCCTGCCTAATATGATTATGAATATCGATAGCCGCACCAACTTCAAAATATTACTTTACGACTGTAGGCCTATCGACTTCATTGAAAAATTTATTTCCATCATCGTCCCATCTCCTTTTAGGCGATGGCCGACCAGTCAGTGTCGTTTCGCAAGTGGCAATAAATTTATAATTTTTTGTTATCTCTCCACGCACAGGCAATGAGCAGCACCGAGTCTTTTTCCACTGTACTCACAACAGATGCCCCTTTACGCGGTAGACAATTTGCAGCCATCTTAGACACAAGATAAAAACTGTGCGCCGTCCATACTACCCCAATGAAATACATTCTATCTTTGAATAATTCCACAGCGGTTTTGATCAAAGCAAACCACGAGTCTCCAAGTACTTCTCTTTACTCTTCGAGAATCATGCCTTGGCTCAGTTAATCTCAAAGTAGTTGCAGTCGCTGCGCCAAATTCCCTTTGCCGCTTCTTAGCACTCATTGATTCTTTGCCCTAATTGATTTTTGCCCTCATTAATTTCTATCATGATCATAATATTTGTACCACTATCACATGCTATTTTTACTTCGCAACCGACTCCTTTCGGTTTTCTTTTAATTTTCGTAACTGCCGGCATACCTTCTTTGAAATATGTATCTGTTCCTTACCATGTGAATATGGATTCATCTACAGTGATTTTTGAACCAGGGCAGATGGTACATTTCAGTTTTTCATTCACGATCGTTACTAAAGTCCTGACGTTACGCCATAATCGTCGAGATATGATGGTTGTGTGAACCGCAGTCCCGTGAGAATTGTCTCAAATCTCTGACGACTCATTCCGAATCGTTGTCCAAAAATTGGAGCGGGATATATTCCATCAGAAGTGGTATTCTGGTAGTTCCTAAAGAGTCATAAAATATAATATACCAAAAAAAAAATTAATAACTCTTTCTTACTTAGCATTTTTTGTTTTGCTGGAAACGTAGAATTTGTGCATTGAACTACTTAAAAAAAGTTCTCCCGCGGAAATAACAAAAAGAATACGTGCTTGACATTTTGTACGGCCCTCAATGGTTCTAGTAAAGTAGCTTTGAAATTCCTTTGTTATCGTTGGTTGACAAGCATTCCTTCAATAAAAGTCCAGGTAACACCATTTACAACGGCTACATTCCTTGAAGAATTTGTTGCGCTGCTCCTACCGGCGGTCAGATATTCTGGATTATTTGCCTTGTCACCTTCACTCGAAATCGACAAACCTGATTCAGACGGTGCTGAAAAAAGCAACATAACTATAAAGAAAATACAGCAAGTGATCGTTACTTAGGTACTGTATCTGTATGTACAGACGAAATCACGTCATCGTGAGACTGTCGTTCAAATATAACGCTTAGCGCAACGGAGTAATTTGCCACTGAATTACACGTGATGTTCGTTATCTGTCCAATTATAAGGATAGCTTATAATAAATACTTCGTAAAAATATGTGCATGTGAAACTAAAAAAAATCCAAGTGCGAGTCAGAAGCGCAGACGAAGAGATCCATGCCAGTTTAGTAAAAAACGCCAAAAAAAACTAGCTTCTTGTATGGAAATCCTTTTCCATTTATAACTTCATTTTATTTTCATTTCATTTGTTGTTATAGAGGCCATAATGATACACAATTTATGAACATTTTAAGTGCCTACCTATTACGGTTCAAAAGATACAATCCAGTGTCAGACAGATGGACGGACGGTCAGACAGATGGACAGAGATAGATGGATGGATAGACAGACAGACGAACAGAGAAACAGCTAAGTCTTAGTTACTTCCGTTGAAGCCCTTTGGGTACGGAATCAAACAGCAAACTAACCTAAGCATAAGAATAAAATAAGAGAGTATATAAGTACTTACAGTGCTCTTCTTTGATATTTGCTTCTATTATTGTATTCTCATTTTCGTTGGATTCGTTATCAGCATCTAAAATTCCAACAGGCACGGTCGAAACTTTTTTGTCAATATCCCAATGCACTCTTGCAAAGTTGCTTTTTACTTTTCTTATAGCTCCCCAACAATAACTAATATCGTAGTCATCGCCAAAATGTTTGCGGCTCCACGTGTTTCCGCCATATTGTTCGTCGAAATAAGTAGCTTTGGCGCGAACGCGGACCCCACGTCTTATACTCGTAGCCATGTCGTCCCAACTGATTGTAGAAATATGATTCAAAAACTCGCTAAGAGGAGATTTATTTGACTTAGAAGTCTTCAAAAAACCAAAAAACTTGCGTCCTACCTATAGGCCGCAGACTCCTGCCAGTTCTCTGGACATATTCGGGACATTCTATAATTAAAATAGACTTTCAACCAAAATTGGTTCAAATAAGATACGTTGTGAAGTTTTTCAGATATGGGATATTCTCGGTACCGATCGTAGCTAGAAGTTTGTTTCTGAGAAATACAAACTTATAAGCTTAATATTGTTCGGTGGAAAGAAACCCTTTATGCGCGAGTCCGACCCGCACTTTGTCGTTTTATTTTTCGTTGTAATTGTAACTTTGACCGTTATTTTTTCAGAAACGGTTGAGAATTGCTATATAATTCTTTAGTATTTTGCACACTACTCAATTAATGCACAGAGTCATTAACGATTTTCATGATCAGTACAGAAGGTAAAATAAGATTTTCCCTGAGTAAACTATACATTATTCCTCTTATTTTGATAACGCTTCTATAAAATTAATTAATTATATAAAATAAGGTTTTAAATCCATTACGTAAAAGCAACTAGATTTAAATCGACGCTAGATAAAAACGCTTCTACTTGATTAGATAAAGTTTTCATCACTTCTTGATAATGAAAAGAAACTTTGATTGACTAAATTAATAAGTAAATAGCGATAAAAAGTGGATTACGTGCAATAATTACAGACCCAGATGCCAATGGATCAGTGCAAGTCAAACAAAAGTGTCAATACACAAACCTGAACTGAATATTAGAAAGGCAACGCAAGAGTTATTCATTGAAAGTTACTTCCGTCCTGTGGTTGTAGGGACCTGTGGTAAATGTAGCTTTTCTGTAATTAGATCGACTAGGTAACAAACTAAATGATCAAAAGGACCGAGTTACTCTCTATATTATAATGTCAATACAAAATACAACCACGTTATTCACTCGATATTGTGCCATCTGATTACCACTTGTTCAGAGTCCTAAGCAATAATTTGTATATTAACAATATGACAGAAAGGAAGACGTCAAAAAATCCATGTCAGTAGATTTTTGCTAACCCCTATCCGAATTTATCCTACCGCCATCCGCGTCGTCAGATACGCATAGTTCGATTTCTTATATATATATATATATATATATATATATATATATATATATATATATATATATATATATAATCTTGAAGTATTTTCATGGCAACATGTCGGGCTTAAAAATATATTAGTCAATTCAATAAATTTTTAATACGGAAAATGAGTCTAGAATAGTTAGGGTATTCAACAATTTAGGTAATTATTACTATTTCAAAATTCTCAAAATATCAATTAATTATTTAACCTAATTTCCCATAACAAAATTAAATAAATCTCAAATACAGCAAATAGAGAAAAACGAGAAATAAATAAATGGCAAAACGTCACTATGTCAAGCATCGTCCACGTATTCCGTCAATGGTAAAAAATCTTAATGATATCAATTTTAGCAGATTGCCGAGAAAAGATAAGGACTACAGCTGAATGGCCTAGAAGGAACTTGGTATAGTTAACAGAAGACAATAGAGAAATAACGGTCGCAAACTTGAATAATAAGCAGCTGATAAAAATAACATAATACAAAAGGGGTTTCAAAGACTTACAATTTGTACTTAATTTCGATGGTGTTAGAAACTGGTTTAATACAATTTTATGATTTAATCTGGAAATTATTACAATGGCTTACATATAAACATACTCTTATTTCATACTGAACGCAAGTTGCCGGTAACAGTGTACTTATAACAGTATAATAAATAGCTTATTCTTATCACGCACATTAAATAACAGCGTCTAGGCTACGCCCAGTCTCCTATAAAACATAAGAAAGTTGCATCTAACATTTAAAAGTAGTTCTTATACTAAATAAATAAAGTTTAATATCAGATTAAAGTGGCAGTATCCACTGTAATACTAACTGTGCATTTTACATGGGAGTTGTATGCGACGACTAGATAATCAGTATGCGGATGCTGAGCCTGAGATCTTGGTCACTTGACCATTGTGGTTAGCGCTGGCCGGAGACAGGTACTTTTCTTTTATTGTAACTAACGGTCGAGTTACAGGATTTTATCTTAAGTTAATTTATAGTAACAATTATTATTTTAAGATATTTCCAGTGCCTTTAGGAGTGAATAGTAATTCAATGAATGGTATTTTATTTAGCAGTATATGTTTTTAGGGATGGCCAAGTAGTGAAAAACAAAGCATTTATAATTGCACTATGATCATCTGGCTCTCCACCCGTATGCCACAGCATAATAACTCTTTCAATTTAAAGCCGATCGTAATTAAAATTTACAGCAAAGTGTAAATAAATTAGTCGGCAAACAAAATTTAATCTAATGCAAAATAATTACTTTTCTTTACTACACTATGAAACCATATTCAACGTTCATTGTAAATTCGACAAGGTTTAGGAAAACATTAATAAAAACCTTACAGTTTTACTTATAATACAGCAGGCTTCCTAATTAACTCTAACCTAAACTACAAGAAGTAGGTCATCATATATCATTATCTAGTTTTATATCTTTACGGAATAACCATAGATGTTTAATTTACGGCATTTGACTGTAAACTGTATTTTATTGCATTACTCACAAAAACAATAAAATGTTTTATTGCTTTCGCGAGCAACGCAATTATAGCCATTTATGGCAAAATGGTTTTAAACAATCCAATCGATACAATGGACAGATTTTTTTAGAGATGAACGTAATAAATTCGCTTCAATTGATTACGTTGTGCTTAGTGCTAATTATGTACTTGTGACAAAAGTACATTATTTAGTTTGCTAAATTTAAATGAATACTCTAAATAAGGTGAACTTCTTTTACAAAAATTGCTTCTATGTTTTCCCAAGGTAAACAGTAAATTGGACTACAACATTTAGTATATATACTATAAAGAAAGTAAAAACTAATGAGTTGCATATAAATGGAACTAAAACGTAGTGTTTTCGAAAGGCAGTCAGGTGAAAATTTAATGGAAAAAAAAATGTACTTGCATCTATTTTGGACTAACTTCTCTTCTACTACTATGTTATCTTGCCATATAATTTTGTATTTGTGGCCTTTCTGTAGGGTTTTCCCCCCATTTTCTCCACTAAACAACAAGAGCCTTATTTACAGGCTATGAAGCCGGCTCTTTCCAGCTTAAGTTTCGCTGCTCATTTGACAACATTAGTTAAAAATGATTTTGCTATGTTATGTTTGTTTTTTTAATCTCTCAGCCAGCACTGAAAACAACAAAGTTATTCATATTGAATGAATGGACTTAGGTGTTTTCAATTCAGCGAAAGGAAGATCATCGCTAAATGAAACACTGCGTTAAATATATAATTCAGGTAGCTCAGATAGCAGTCTGCAAGTGGTTATTCGTGAGCAATTTATTTAGTCTCATGCAGAATGTTGAAATATCAGAAATGATCGACACAGTATTGCCTGTTTCTCACATTCCATTCTGAAGTTGAATAATAATGCAAATATGGTATGCGAAAATTTAATCAAGAGTAATTTTGAGTTCGAAAGGAAACTAATAATATGATCTTATCGTGAAGCCCCGTCATGCTTTTAGAATTGTGCAAGTATGTGATTATGTTTACATTCCTTTTGACGATTTATTACTATGTTTGAAATTCCGATTCCACCGTAAAGAGAAACGATCTAATGAAATTATAATATTTTCTTTAAAAGAAAATACAATGTTTTGTAAAGGATAATTTGATAAACATTTCTCAATCTAATGAGTGTTGTACGTCGATTGAAAAATAACTACAAAATACAAGAAAATATTCCGATCAAGATGCTTTGATTAATTTAATTGTACTTAATTAAAATCTAATTAAAGGATTAGAGAGCTCGATTGCGACATGTATCGACTGGGAAAATATAAACTTGGAGAGCGTCGATATAAATAGTCTGTTAGATGAATTTACCTCGATTATTCGAATGATTTTCGTATACTTTTATTCTTTACAACAAATACTAACTTTCATTTATTCAGCAAATGATAAACAATATAATTTTTTCGGCTAAAAGTGTGTTTTTACATTTCATAAAATATTCACAATAATTTTCCGTTTCTAGGTTTCAGAATATTTTCGAACTATTTCATAGCATAATTTTTAAGAAGACAGTTACTTAATTAACCATTTTTTTTATTTTCAAACTACTTTGGAATCGCTCTAAAATACTAAAGTATCAGTCTGATATTTTTAAATTGATGTTTTTTCGTCTTCATAATAATTTTATAGAAAAAAAATAATTTATGTTCCGAAATGTCATTGTAAGATTTTCCCAAAACTTTAAATTAC
The DNA here is from genome assembly GCA_039881145.1 of Druceiella hillmani. Taxonomy (NCBI): domain Eukaryota; kingdom Metazoa; phylum Arthropoda; class Insecta; order Lepidoptera; family Hepialidae; genus Druceiella; species Druceiella hillmani. Next base: position 10,742,417 of record JAYKKI010000008.1, read on the forward strand.
CCTTACAATATGCTTCGATATCTGAGCGCACCTCCTCTTTTTAACGGCGGCATATATGCACGGTAGCTTAACCGTAAGAGATATGTTATGTTGGTGATTTCCTTTCCGGACGAAAATTTCCTATAATTATAAATTTACCTAAAGGTCACATATGATTAAAGAAAAACAACTACATAATTCGTCATGATGATGCACCAGCATTCACACTGTTCTTAAATCTTCGAATTTTCATATACTATTTAACCTAAGAATCCATAAATAACTTTAATTTCTTGAATATTAAGTCGATTATAATTTTAAAGGTAATTAATAGAGAAAAGGAAAAAACAACAGAAAAAGGAGATAAAAAGGGCCTATAAATAATAAACGTGCAAAGTGAAAGCGAAAATTAAATTATATATACTCATGTAGTTTAATTTACACATCTGCCAAGAACCTACTTTAATTGCAGAGATCAAAAAGACGCGCAATGCTGTGGACACAGAAGGAAACAGGGTGGTTGATCCTGTAGGACCAATTTGGAGGCAGAAAGAGACCAGAACGATCGTAAGCATAATGGTTGGACGACGTTGTCGATGACTTGACCACGCTGTGCGTGATAATGCTGGCGGAGGTGTGCTAGGGACCGTGAAGATTGACGTAAAGTAGTGAAGTGAGCCAAAGCCTTTCTTGAATTGTAACACCAAAGATAATGCTATGACTATTGTATTAAATAAATTCAGATGAAACACGTACACAAAAAAGCTGAGAAAATAGTGTAAAAGCGAGGAATAAGTCGGGGGAGAATAAAATTCGCTTAAAATAATAATTAGTATTCAATAAAGGAACGTCCAGGCTCAGAAATACATCGTTAATGTGAAAAATGTGGAATAATAGAGATAGGTAAGATTGTATTTTGTCAGTATCTTGGGACATATCATTTTCTAAATAGATATTCTATTCCGCACCAGATTATCTTAAAAAGGTAAACGTATGTAATAAATAAAAAAATGTGATTTAATGTGTAATTTTCTTTATTTTAGTTATATAATTAAAACCAAAAAACAAATGACATTATATATAAACTTAGAATATACAAAAACATTGAAAATTAAACCAAACAATTTCTTAATCGTAAAGCCCTTTTAACAAAACCGCCGCTATAAACACGGAACCATAAAACAATAGCTGCGGTATAGAAAACTAACGGCTCACATCGTAAACTAATAAAGATACCATGTTAAGCTAAACTGCAGGCGGCAACCGGCATTAATTAAACTGTTTTTGTGCGGCGGCGGTACACGGAACGGGTCGGGGGTGGGAGCCAGCGAACCATAACGAGCGGTCCGCTCGTCCAATTACCCTCGTTTTGGCATTAATTTCATTAAAAGCTTATTTTATTCCATTTTATGCATACGACGATGATGTCTGACTAACTAATGACAAAAGCCACAACAGTTGGTCGGTTAGGACAATAATGTCAAACGAGGTTGAGCAACACGTGTAGCAGCGTGAGTAGCGTAAGTGTAAAATCAGTAATTAATTGGTAAAAAATTGATCAAAATTTACAGTTTATTTAAAGTGTAAGATCAAATATATTTTAATCTGAAAGTCCTCTTTGATAGTTCTACAAATATAAACGACATCAATGCAACTATGGTGCTTTACGTAGAATTACAGAAACTCAGTAAAACCAGTTTTACTTCTTAAATATCATAAAAAACAAATATTTAATATTTTTAACAATTAGCTGCTTAAACGATTGTACCCTATGTGGCCTTTTATAAGCTTAAGATCAATCAGACTGCACTCCCTTCATAAAATTTTGAGTATTTTTTTAAGAACGTCGATATCCCTGAGAAAAAATATCTTAACCCACATTTTGCAGTTTTACATGACAAAATTCCAAAACATTATAAAATACTTCATAATCGCGCCATAAACTTTCCCTGCAAATTTTAGCATTTAAAAGTAAATATAATAGTTCTTTTATATAATTATCAAGTAATATTAATATTATTTTAATAGTTTAAATAAATTGCACAGTACATCTTTCACAGGTTTACACTTGTGAAATTGTAATGTGTAAATTATATTTTAATATCTGAAATTTTTTAAATTTTTTCCATAATTTTAACTTCAGTTTCGGAGTTGGCAGGTGACTTATTTATAGCTGACTTTTTCTCCATTATCTCCAGAATTATCTTATACAAAATTCTAACATCATTTTTGCTTCCTCATAACTTGATATTTAAATTGATATTAAAATGACATGAGACATGAACTAGTAAAAAAAAAACATTTTCTAATTCTTTATTTACACTCATTGTACTATTGCGAATATACTAGAATATAGGAGGCACATAGTCATATATATACATTTAACCACGAATATACATAGCACAATTTTCTTTCGTTAATATTCAGATAACTATTAACGTGAACGATTAATTCAATAGCATTGTATTTAGTGGCTATGTAAAATTGTATAATCATTTGTTAAAATTTTAATCAGCATGGATCAATGAGTTATTCAAGATATCAATACCATTGTGAAACAAATGTACAAATAGAATTATTTCCATAAACCGCCAGTCATTACCGATGCCTTTAAAACTAAAAGTCCCTTACTAAATGAAGCTAAATGAAGCATAATATATTGTTAAAGTGTAATGTCCAATATGAAACTACCCAACTAAACATAAACTTTTAAGCTCTAATGCATGAAAAATGGAATATGATTTGGTCGTAAAAAATACACGTACTCTAAATTAGCAGCAATTGGAGCAAACGTTTGAAATGAGAGCAAAACGTAACTTGTAGAGAGAGAGAGAGAGTAAGAGAGAATTTTCCATATTTAATGAAAACAACAAATGTTAAAATTTAGCCGAATTTTCGGAGACTGCGATATATACGTCTAAATGCATAAAATTAATAAGGGAAAAATAATAAACCAAAAATGTGAGATAGGCGGCATTCGGAAAATATACATTTTGTAATAAAAGTAATGTTTTAATATGTAGTTAAATAGATGTGAAGAAATGTATTTAAATGTGAAGAATGGAAAATACAAATTATGAGAAAGGTCCCATCGAAACGAACTAACTACCCCAAATTGGCCCCTATGACTGACATGCTCCTAATATTTTCAGAAATTAACCCCACGAGCGTATTAAATGCGGGTGTGCTACAATAATATAGTCCACTGTAATTATAGCGGAATTAGCTTTAAATGATCTAAATAGGAAATAATATTCATTTACCGGTATGTGATGCCACGCGTCTGCCCAGCACCATCTGCCGTGCGCAATGGCACATGCCATGCGTGTCTGCAGGAACCGTGACGATATGACCATCCCACTCAAGTGACCATAGGTGCTTGTGAAATATTGTGCGTTTATTTCTTTCTTCACGTTTTTTTAAAATCCAATACTTCGCTAGATGGTGCAGAATATCATGATGATTTTCCAAAAGTATATATTTCACCATTATTAGGATTTTGCAGACAAATTTGACATCCATGCCCGTCTGTCTGTCTGTCCATCTGCATGTCACTGCCGCTTAACTTATGGATTATTATTAGTGCTAAAAAAATTTTAAAAAAATTGTAAAGCTGCAATTTTGATTGGTTATATATATTTATAACGCCAACAAAGTGGTAAGATGAAATCTAAATTTTTAAAAAAGTTTTTGTGTACCTCCCTTACATGTAAAGTGTAGGTGATTTTGTTTCCCATACTCTATTGTATGTATATGGTATCATTGAATAGGTCTTTAAAAATATTTGGAGGTATTCCATAAACACTTTTTCGATATGGGGACCCGTTTACGAAAAATTAAGTTTTTTAATGGACCTTTTGGTCAAAGTTACGTGTCCCCAACCCCCTACCAACTAAACCGCTATTTTTGAATATCTGAAAATATTCACAAAACTAAATATGTATTAAAATAAAAATTATCATAGCAAAGTAGGCTCTACATATTTACGAGTAAAAGTCGACCAACTTAAAACATGTCATTGAGCCTACAAAAATTTCTTAGAAGCTCCATTGTTGTACCGAACAATTGTTGAATAAATTTATTTAATTTTATACTTTCAAAATTGATAAGTGCATTAGGTTCATCTTACAATTTACTAAGTGCTTATGTATTGCTTATATTACGAGTCAATTAGAAGTGATGCAAAACTAGTGTAACACACGTTTAATGTTTTTGTTGCATACGATGTACCGTAGATCGCAAGATTTTTAATCTAACTTTGGTCAGAGACACAAAACGATCCAAAAACACTTCAAGCTCCCAAAACCATACCTTTTAATAAATCTTAGATGTATATTGCTAATAAATTGTTATAATAATTTTGTTGGAAACACCGTTATGTCATAGTTTACATATTTTCAAGCGGAGACGCTCCTTAGCTTCGCGGTTACTTCATTTTATTTTTTTATTCATTAAAAAAGAAAAAAAAGCATGATTAGATTACATTAATCTGCGTGGAATCACAATGGCTCCTAAATCATTACTCTCATAACATCGCCAACTCTATATATTTTCGACCAATAGAAAAACATAAATAAGGGTCCAATAGAAAAACATGCTCTAATAACAATGTTTTTATCATTGCTTATTAAGAAATGTTTTTTATATATTTTTACGTAATTTTAAAATGACATCAATAACGTTCTCATTTTTCACAACATCTGTTTAAATGCGTAATCCTAAATCGAGCAAGTTTTGGCAATAATTTATAATTCCGAAATAATTTATATCGACCTAGCATAGTTTGTTTATTAGAACAACAAGAAAAACATTTTCAAAATAGTTATAACGCTGTTAATAAACATAATTGACAAATGGATTCCCACAAAAGCCCGGGTCTCTATGTCCACACTATGCGTGGTCAGCGAATAAGATCGGCGCATCGTTGATAAGCGTGCCGATAAGGTACGGGATGGCGCGCGCGGTGCCGCCTGTCGTCAGGTGGGGGCGATACCTGTGACATCCTTATCGCGCTGCTGCACCATATTGTGGGGTTGCGACCAACGGATTGTCGGTTTAGGGTTGTTTGGTTTCTTTCAATTCTATAGAAGAAGTGTAAATACATAAACGTGTTTCATTAACCTTCATGTATTTACACTTTCTCTCTTAAAATTATGAATATTTTAAATTGCAATTAGAATTTTACCATTTTATAGCCTAATTGTATATGTAGTTTTTAATTAATGCATTTTACACGTAGCTTTTGATTAATGCTCTTATACATTGTTCCTTATTTGAAAGCGTAATATTCTGCAAACGGAGCTTAAAAACGGAAAATGAAACCTCAATTTTATTTTGAAAGACCTATCCAGTAATTTTTTACTCAATGTGATGCTCGAAATTGTAAATCTTTGAAATTAAAGTAATTGAAAATTGAAGTAAGTGAATCTGCTTTTTCACTTAAATATAGTTTTTTCTGAATTTATTTGTGGCATTAGAAAAAAAAACACTTATAAAATCATAACGTCATAACTCTTTTAAATTAAAAATTATTTACACAATCTTTAAAATTTATTGAAACATCTAGTAAAAAACAAACGAATAATCCAAAATTTTACCTTCCACTAAAAATTCGGCAACAATATTTCGAAAACTTCGTTAAAGGACACAAAAACCCTGAGGGTTGGCAAGACAATGCGTTACGCTCTCTGAGCTAGGGGTGCTGCAGGTCGCGTCTCCACTGGTGACAGCTGGTGTTCAGGATCAGGTGCGTCTACGGCACCCAACCGTAGATCCTGAGGAAGTATATTTTAATTGGTACTGGGTCTTAGTATTGTCATAGAGTAAGTCATCAGTTTGTAGACTGCTTACGGTTCAGACACCTGTTTGTATTTATTTATCTATAATTTTATATTACTTCCCGTCAAAGACATAATAATGAATTATCTTAACAAAAGTAAGTATCGATAACAAAAAAGTTATTTCTAGGACATTGATGACAACGAAAGTTTTTAAGACTATTCCATAGATATTTGGAATTATTTGCAATTGTTCTGCTACTTTTGATACCTAATAGGGTTTTTGATACCCAATACTTAATATAATAGAATAAAAGGGTACTTTATCCCAAGTCTCCTTTAAACCCAAATCTTTATTTTTTGTTACTGCTGGCCTAATCGTACATTACTATGAAAATAACTTTTTTTATATCAACAAAAACTTAACTATTCTTATATGTATTAGAATAATATTCAAAATCACATCCAACATTTTCTTTTATTTATATCAATGTTCTATGTTACTCACTCTTGAAATTTTATTTTCATTTATTATCATTTAATTCTATTGAATAATTATTACAAAATCAAACCGCAAATGAAAGGTCAACCGGGATTATATTTTGAAATATTACTCGAATAATTTTAGCTATAACACAGCAATTTCAATTGATTCATCTCAAGACTACGACTTCCTTTATCTGCAATGTATTCTAAATTAGCTTAAATCTAAATCATTTTATCTGCGTATAAGCGGATTTAATACTGCATGCAATTAGATATAGATGGCGTTTCATAATGTCAAGTTACATTACCTTATTTATTATTTATGTGTATAATACAACGTTTCAATAGTTACGTATCGTTTCTATATAAACAACGATATAGTATCAAGTTTTTTTGAACATAATAATATTTCTAATTAACGTGTTAGATTTGTCAACTAAAGGAACAAAAATGAGTGTAGTTTACCTGTAATATTTAAATATTTCTTTATTTAAATAGATTTTGAGGTAGTTTATTTATTTATTTAGAAACAAAGTGTTTTTTACATATTTTTACATAAAATTGATCGTTTCAATCTTGGACCCAAAAACTATATTTAATTGCGATTTTTCTTATTTTATTTAAATATTTTCCACGAATAGCAAAACCCATAAAAATTTCACAAATCTATGATTCAGTCTCGAAAAAAATAACCTTTGATTTTGAAAGGCAAACTATGAATAATCTTACAAAGTTTCTAAGTTCTTGCGTTTCGAGTTACGGAACCCTGAATAAATTTTTAATTACAATGAAGAAGTCTGTAAGTTAACGACGGAAAAAAATCCAAACATATGAACATGAAAAAGTAGAATTGGTCAAAATTTACGTTTAAAGTTATATTGAAGAACTCTAAATAATTTTAAGTAACATTAAATATTGCTGGGGAAACTAAAATGGCATATTAATTATTAATCTCACTTAATTCTAAATCAATAAATCTGAGCTTGCTAAATAAATATTTTAATCAAGATAAATGTTATCAGTACAAAATTCCAAAGTTTCCGTTGCTCATTACTTGTAAGAGTAATGAGCAATTATTACTCTTACAAAATCATTCCCCATTATTTACTATTAAAACTAGGACATTAGGAAATGTAAGACTCAGTACAATATCTAAAGGAATAAATATTTTCAACTTGTCGGTATAAATGCTATTGTTATCTGCATCGAATATCATTACGTGCGTCTTGTCCTTAATAGCAATTATCTGAACACGTATCGAAGGGTGCGGTCAATGAAATATTTTGATTAAATTGAAAGCAAATTAATTAAATAACGATTTGGATATTGCGCTCCAACCGCATTGCTGACGGCGCTCTTGTAATTAAGCTTGATATCGCTACATGAATCTCAAGCTTTCAACAATGGTGTCAGGCCTATATAGTTTCATTCATTTTAACTTAAAGTTTAAGGTTAAATGAGCGCAAATATGTACTTCCTTAATGATTTGTAAATTAAAGGTAGGTCTTTGGACCTTATATAATTCGAATGTAAAAATAATTATTATTGACTGGTCTTTATTTCGTTTGAATTTCTTGTTTCGAATTGGATAAAAATATTTGAACCGAAACTCATAAATTAATTACGAAATATATACACAAATCTATTTTTAAATTTATGCTTTTAATAATATTAGATTATTTTTAAGTTGTCTAGGGCAATCAAAATGAATAATGAAAAAGTGCAACTATAGTCAAAATAAATTATTTTTAATTTTGTAATTAAAAATATATAATCCTACTTATATTCTGTATTAGTCATTTATAAATAGAAAGCATGTTATTATTCCGAGACAAGTATTATTGAAACTTGAAAATTTATTTTTGTTGTTCAAATTAACATATTAATTGTATAAATGATTTGCATCACTCTGAATGTTTCATCCTCATTACATGTTCGTTGATATGATGTAGTCCGTTTATTGATATGATGTACGAAAATGTTCTTAGAATATTTCCAGTAGCATTTTCTGTGTTTAGTAATTCCGTTTTTCTCTTTCTTTTTATGAAATCTTTAAATTATTTTCTCATATTGAAAATATAAGGAAATTTAAATATAGTATAGTCCGTTATGTCCATAGACTTCAATATTAAGATAAAAGACAAACACGTTTTTTCATTAGGATAAGAATGTACCCTTTTTTTTATTTGTATAAATCTGATGAAAAATGTGAACTTACACTCTAATAAAGTGCGAAATATTATTGTAGCTTTATTGTAGCCTTGTCGACATGTATAATGTTAAAAAATTAATCGAATATTTTAGCGTTCTGATAAAATCAGATCCAGAGAAAACAATTATAGAAATTACCAATAAAATCTATTTGTTTTTATTAGAGATTTCGTAATTTTTTTTCTAAGAAGGTAAAGATACATGCTCAGTGTTGAAAATCAATCAATACATATATATCGAAGTTTTATCTAGAAGAACAGTAAAAAAGTTATAAATAAAATCCTTTAAAATTTATGACCGTCTTTTTAAAATGGGGTGGAAATATTTTTTTACCAATACATTGAAAAGAATTCTTTGAATAGGGTACAAAAATATCCGTTTTTCCTTTTTTCAGGTACTTTGTCCCTGAATATTATTTTAAATATCGTCAGTTTGTAACTGTGCCTTAGCTTGTAGCTATACCATATAATATAATGGAATACAGACATGCATGCGTAGTAAATACATGTGACTAACTAAGCTACCCAAGCTTCTTGTTATTAATGGGGGTAGCGATATGGTGTTAAACTTACTCTTAACTCACATGGGAAAAATGCTCAATAAAATCAAAACATTAATGTTTACACAAAGATTTATTTATTTCCGAAGAGACCTATCGACTCTCCTACTTTTTTACTTTATTTAAATATACTCGAATTGCCAACTATATTTTTGTATTAGTTTTTTTAACATACCAAATAAAAAAATAATAAAAGTGTAAATTAAGGATTTATTTTCAATTTTTATGCCTTATGTTTAACCACACTGAATATTATTTCATTTTGTGATTTGACACTGGAACGAAACTATATATGGAATACATATATTTATATATCGGCTCTAGATCTACTTTTATTGTATTATTAGTATCATATTAAATATGTTTACTCTTTACGTTTCAAAATATGTTGATATCGTTAATTTCTTATCAATTGCTGAAACATTATTAATTATATGTATAACTATAATCACATTAAGATTACATTAGAAAAACATAACATCATGCGGATTAAGTAGTTTATTGAAATTCATTTTATTAACGAAACCCTATCTTGATCAGTTAGTTATATAAGCAGTAATAACTCAGTGAAATAGCTGGATCGTATATGAACGGTTATTTAATAAATAAAATAACAAATCAGGTTGTGTCCCCACAGGCTATGGGAACTGAGCACTAGACGTCTAGCGCCCATTGTTCCTGCCACTCTCCAGACCGCGTGACCCTCTACGGAAGCTGCGTGCTCTCGTCAGTTGCTTACCACAGGACAAAGGGTCGCTTCGCCGTTGAAAGATTGGGGTTGAATTTATTGTGCAATGTGCTGAGGTCAAACGTATGCAGGTACGTTTTGCATCGCATGGCATAGGACCGTTTGCAAAACGTGTCTTATTGTTTGGAGCTTCAGTTATATGAGCCCACGGTGATGTAAAATTCATCTCTTAAATTATTTGACTAATGTACTAACTTGAGATAATTAAAATGACGAGCGGGTTATAAAATAGTACCTTCAGATTTGGTAAAATGTCGGACAAAAAAGTTTCTCCTGCTATTTTCATTTAAATTGCTGTTTAATTTAAAAAAAGAAACAATGTAATACTAAGTCGTAAGTTCGCATGGACAAATAAAGTGTTGATTTTCAATATAATAATTAAAGTGAAAATGTACAACCGACAATCCGATAGAAAATATTTTAACGCAGAAAAGTTCACTAAAACAATAACAAGGCACTGTGACCCAACATATTAGAAATAATACATGTTAACCTTTAACTTAAGCAATTACTTAACATTTTACATTTTACTAGTGTACACATATCTTAGTAGTGATAAAAAACGATAAATGATTTGTAAGCATATGAAATTAGTAATTTTCCGATTAACTTCTTCTATTCATAAATTGTAAATTAATTACTTGTTGATCATGATAAGTCATAATACCAATTTTGCCATAATTGTAATAGATTTGCACTTTCATTTATTAACTCTAATTAATAATGAAGAAGTAAATAGTATGATAATTACGAGATTATTTTATTATGACAATTACGTAATTAGTTTCTAAAAGATAAAATCCCAAATTGAAATCAATTTGCTTTATAATGAAAGGTCACAATTATTTCGTATATATTTTATTTCGATATTTGTTTAAACACCTTTTTATTTTTAGATTTGTAGGATTTTTACAATATTGGAGTCGATATTAAACTTTAAATTATCAAAAGCGTCTCTGTTTTCACATATACAATTAGCTTTATTTTACTAATAATTACTATAAAATCTCGTCATTAACAATTTTACAATAATCACTTTCAAAATTAATTTCAAAATCTTGTCAATAATGATCGAGTTTTATTTATTATACTTAATAATTTATGTGCATTTTATAAATTATTATCTTTTATTAGTGAATGTAGATCTTTTATTCATATCTTTACAAAAGCAGATGGTTATCGGATTTCCGAAACAGATGCATACCCACGCTTTTGCGTAATATTTTTTCTCGGTAATCACATTATTTAGCCCAACAGGTCACTCGCAACAGATTTTATCACCACCCTCCTCTAAATGACAGAGAAGGGTGGCCGGCGGCTGCGAGTCGATTGTTTGTGTTGTGGGAAAACGATCTCAGCAATAATAATGCGATTCGCGAAGCTACCCTCTATTCGTGGACTCGGGGGAGGATTCCCACCCTAGCGAATTATGAGCCAGGTGCCAAAGATGACGAAACAGGATTTGTTTGCTACACTGCCAGTTAACCTGCTATGGGAACTCGTCCTTCCTGGAGTATCCCACGAGGAAGCGTTTCCGTAATGTTCCTGTCAGACCGGTTTCCTAAAATCGCATCGAAGTTCAGTTCCGTGTCGTCGCCTTTTAGAAGCGCGGTTTATTTACAATTGTTAGTGGATATTGTTGTGAAGTTATTGTCAACTTTCATTATTCGTTTGTCACATTACCAAGCCGGTTTTAGTATAAACGCTTCCCTGTTTGATCAAAAATTAAAAAAGTGTGAGCGTTCAATGCACTATGCATATTGTATTTGCATACTGTACTGCACTATGCATACTGTACTGTCAATTCGTATTCAAAAGTAATAAGTATAAATAATCAAATAATTTAATTCGCTTAAAACATCACAATTCCTCAAAATAATTTGGCTTTATTATATTTTGAAATAAATTACAATGTGAATAAATATTATTTAGGACAATTTTAAGTTTTTTATATGAATTTTTTCATGTTCGGTCTCTGTTTCTCGATATATTTTAGTTTTATGTTTATTTAATGTATATACTAATGATAATTCACCTATTAATCTATAAATATTTTTTCTCTTATATTTTTTTATAAATCTTGCTATCGCGGCAACAGCATTGCTATGTTGTTTGTATATTTTCATCTAAATTTTATTGCTTTCCACAGTCCAAATGCACAATTTTCGAACTTGAGATAAAATTCAACAGTTTAATTGACGAGAACTTGTTGCCAGATCGTTATTGAAAGCATCATCATTATATAACATATCGGCATTAGGTAACAGTAATTATGTAATGTTAACGTGTAAATATTTCATGAAAACTTATCAGGAGAGAAATTAGAGCAAACAAAATTTTTCGAATAAACTAATATTTAATTGATTATAAATATTTTTATCTGTTTTTTAATCTTTTGTTTAGTTTTTTCACCTTATCTCACGGTACATATACTCTCTGCTCTAATGGTGCAGTAACAGAGTGCCGCATCACACATACATTTCTCTCCATAAAATCACTTAAACCCCACTTTCGAGGCTCAAAGAATGGAAGATCATTGCACCCTTCGCTCCACCAAGGAAGTGTAATTTGCATCGTCCAAAACAGCATTGCTTTTCTTTACTATTAGATGACGGGTGAATTTATGATTTCATTATTACAAGGAAAATGCTTAATCGAAGTGATATTATATCCCAAGAAGCCTTGATTATATATGTGCAGGCGCTTGTTCTGTCCTCGTGCCGTTATATTGGTACTTTAGTGTTTTTTCAGGTCTCATTCATGATTCGGAAGCAATTTATAATGTTTTATAGGAGCTATTTTCTTTGTGAAGTATATATGAAACAATTAAATTTACACTTTATATGTAAAGTAAGTACTTATATATACATTTCTTCCGCATATATTTTTGAATGCTCTGGTATCGTTATCATATTTAGTCAAATAAGTTTTTTTACTACTTTTTGTTGCTGTGGACTTAAAAAATTCTCTCCTTTCCTCTTCCTGGCCTGTGAATGTTAATATGAGTGTAATTTTTCAGTTTTCAAAATTTTAAATCTAAGAGTAGGAAATTTTGCAAGTAGATACTTCATTTCAATTATTGTTGAAAATTATACATATCAATATAACATTGATATTTGATTGAAATTTGTCGACTTTTGATCGTTACATCTTCTACCTAATAGACTAATAAAAGTGTAAGCACACTGAAGATATTTTGAGAAATTATAATTCACATATTAAATACGACCTTTACAACAGGTAAAAACTATTGAAATACAGATTATTCTTCTGCATGATTCATGCGTTGAAAGGTTTAATTTCTTTACATCTTAAATATTATTGTTATAGCGTAATAACGCTTATGGATAATGAATGCTTCATTAAAGTTGATACAATAGTCATCCAATTGTACTCAGATAAACTTACGGAGTAAGTAGATGAAACGTTTCTTAAATTCGATTTTTTCTTTTTTTCACTGCTCCTAACCACCAAGAAAAGTTATTACGTTTATTATTAATAAATAAAACGTCATTTATTTCATTACATTTTTTTAAATACGCTTTTATATTACATCTAATACATAGCAGAATATTCTACACGTACAAGGAATATTTGATATGCTGCTTTCTTCAAATATTCCTATTTATAGTAGTCTCTTGAAACTTTATGTCCATCCACTGCGGTAAGCGCGCGGCAAGTGACAATACAAACTATTCAGCAAATAGTTATCTCACAGCGGCGGCTGGGCCATTGTCTCAGACGACGCGGGCGGAGGGCGGTCCTCATTTACATCTGATCAAATTAATTATTTACGATAACAGATAATACCTCTCCAAAAGTTTAACGAGACTCTGCATATGCAGTGAGTATAATTGGATACAGAATAATAAAAGTAATTATTTGGATATTTATGAATTTCGGTATCCGGTTACGTTCATCGTTTTGCCAATAATTATATTAAGTTTAAGAGAGAGGCAAAGTTTATAGAGACAATACCACAAGCCGTTAATTATTAATTAAACGATAATCTAAATCAAAGTTTGCATAGAGACTTTCTTGCATAATTTTAACTAGTTCTATGAAGAAGAAAAAACAAAAAGCAGCATTAACATATGTTGATTTTAATTTTCTTTTGAGATATTGGCACAAAAGGGAAAACACCAAATGATAATTTTTACCAATTTTAATTTTTTTTTGGGAATTTACCATTTTTACATCATTTTTTTTAAATTTTTTAGCTTTCTAGTAGATGTATACTAAATTTAAAACTGTGACCTGCAAAGTTTTTATAAAAATAGCATGAGTGATTTTTGTTACATTTCGCTACATTCTTTTTTAAACACTAAAATAAAAATTGTGTCAGGTTTGCTACGTTTCGTTTCCGATGAAGTTATAGTAATATTTTTAAGAAAATTTAATATAATAACAAAAAAAAACTTTTAGAATGGTACTAATTTATTAACTCATATCGCTCAAATAATACCTGTCACAGGCTAGACACTATCCGTAAAGTATTTATAAATACCCTGGTGGTATTCTTATAAATTGTACATAATAAAAAAATACTTAATTTACAATTTTGTGATCATTACACTATAACATATTTATTATATCATTGCACTTGTCAGATCATGCTCTGTCTCAAATGTTTTAGAATTTGTGTGATATGAAATAGTGTGAATGTAAGGTGGTTATAAAAGATTGCTAACACGCAAGAAACCAATTTGTATTTTTTTTTGTCACAATGAGAAATATAATCTCGATGTTACCTTATGTGTATAATCTCATATATCTCGTCTTTAAGGACGTGCCAAGCTGGGTATTGTTTAAGATTTATCGATGGTTGCCAATCATTACAATAGTACCAGGTGTCATTGTTATATTGTTGCGATAAATGATAATTATATACATTCTATAGACGTCGATACCACACTTGAAACTGATTAACACTTTATAAATTACAATGCCTTTTATATTACCTTAGACAACAGATACACATGCGATTTCGATCTCTATTCAAACTTTGCTAAAGTTGGACGTTTATAAAAGTATTTTTCTTTTTTCAGAATATAATATTTTTTTCTGTGTAGCAGTATTAATTGTATTCGTATCTAAATTTTGACATTCGTTTACAGTATAAACTGATTAGAAATAAAATTATTTAAAATAGTAATCAGTGCCGAGCTGAATGAGATTTCACTAAAACAAGCAAAAATTTAAAATGTATAACTATTCACCATTAAAATACCATCATTTGGTATATAAATAAAATTGTAGACTGTTAAAAATATTCAATATTTTTTCATATACTACTTTTATCTACAGCAAAATCTGGTTGAATAGTTCAAGCAAAACATGAAATGTTGTATGAACGCTTTAAATACCAAGTTAGCTTCGTGTCAGAATGCACAACCCAAACACAGTCATAAATTCACAAAACCTAAAGTATCGACGATACATACCGGTGCTAGTCAGTCAGTCCAATTTAATTGTCATACCATTTTAGAAATCCGAGCTTAGAAATCGCTACTTAAGCTCCTCCCACGCTTGCGCTGCTCCCAGGCGCCGCTTGCTACACACACTGCGAATTTTCCGTCGGTGCGCGCCACCCAGATGTTTCAAACGTGTTCTGGTGAAAAATATGAGTTTACGATGGATATTTGCATAAGGTAATGGCTAGACGCCGTCGTAACTCTCATCGGCTGACAGGAGCGACACAGCAACAATGCCTGACGCAACGGTCGGCTGCGATACTGCGAGTGACGACGTTGCGTCGTCGTTGCCAGAAGTTGGGATTGGTTTCCACTATGGCGTGACTGGAAAGTTAATCTGAAATAAATCTACGATATTATAAAAAGCTAGGAATGTCAACATCTTTTTCTATGAAAAGAAAAAATGTCTTTAAATCTATAATAAATAACACTTATATCTTTTTAGGTATGTTATTTATGTTTGTTGCCAAAATTATGTTATGTATTTCTTGTGTTTAGTAATCAAAAGTTCATCCAGACAATTCTCGAATCGGGGCTTTAATATTCTATTTCCCGACTTTCATCCTCTTTATATCTTTCATTACCCGACCATAATTTGTTTGGTGTGTTTTTTTGGTGCTTATTAAGTAATTCTTTTGTTTTTTTGGCATTATTCATTCATTCTATATATATATATATAATCGAATTCAATTCGTACTCGTTACTATGTAATATCATCAGACCCGATTGCTAAATATTAACCAAACCATAAAGTTATACCCGATTTATGCATTATGTAAAACATCATCTCATTTACCCATCCTCACTGATAAGTATTGTTTATTAGATGAATTTAAAAGAAGCTTTGAAGTTCTTTGTGCATATAACATGTAGTCTGTCGGCAAAGAAATATAAAATCAGCACAAAAATATATATTCGCCAAAACTACTAAATACGCGGTACTTTTAATGTATTGAAATAAATATTTAGATTTTGGTTACTTCAACACAGATTTCAGTGAATTGATTAAATTTCACATATAAATTAATGATACCAGACATTTCTAGCGGTATAAAAATATATAGGTACATAATATTTACTATTTTTTTTATGTTGTCAGAAATTCATGAATTATAACTTACGAGTATTAAATAACTATTTTTTTTAGATATTTAACATATATAGGCTAATCCTAATAAATAAAAAAGTTATAGAAGACCACAACTTGAAAGTTTGTTTAAAATTACTTATTAACAAGGTTATTTAACAAGTTAGTTATTTAGTAAGGTTACTGAATAATAATATTTGAATGGTCATTTATGGTATTTAAAAAATGTAAAGAATAATTACACCAGAAATATAACTGCTAAACATATTCAAATAAGTATGAATTACAATTTTATGGGTGCTCTCAACATAGAACAGGTCAAAATAATTTTCTTTGTCTGAGGTATGCCAAACCTTTCATACAGCAGAATAGAAAGATACAAAAGTTACTTTGTTAACTAAACCAATTAGAATTACAGTTAAAATAAATACAAGCGATATTAGAATTACGAGATATTAGA
Organism: Druceiella hillmani; assembly: GCA_039881145.1. Taxonomy (NCBI): domain Eukaryota; kingdom Metazoa; phylum Arthropoda; class Insecta; order Lepidoptera; family Hepialidae; genus Druceiella; species Druceiella hillmani. Next base: position 10,759,198 of record JAYKKI010000008.1, read on the forward strand.
ATCACGCTTGTAATCATTAAAAAATATTGAAAAGTATTAAGTTCCCATAAGAATCATATTTATTTGTTCTTGTCAGAGTAATAGGAATGGTTATATGTAATATAATAAGATTTCTGTGTTTCCACCGTTCTTTTTCTTTGAATCTTACGGCTGTACTTGCAGTTTTTTATTTTACTTTTTGTTATATTTGTATAAAATTCGAACACTTTATGATGTTTTGATATGTAATAATAAAAATACTAAAACGATGAGGATCTTATGATGTAAAAATATATACTCGCACATAAATTCCCATTCTTTATCCTCCACGATATGAACTTATAATTGGATTTATAATCCAATTGGCAAAATATATAAGAAATTAGAAATGAAATTATTTTTGAAGCACAAAATAAAGCATTTTTCTGTTTTTAAATATTTTGTTTTGTTGGTTAACTTGCAATTTTAAGTACCTCATGAAAGAAAGAAATTTTGATTTTTACTTTTCTGACTTTCTGAGTTTTCTACAAATTTTTCTATCAAATATAGTATCAACTGGCAATGAAAAAAAAAATCAACGATTATATTTTCATTAAACACATTTTCTAAAAATTGTGAAAAATGTATGAGACAAACTTAGTAATGAAGGTAAAACATGTAAATAGTTATGAACACATCTAATTATAACTATATCAGAGAAAATTGATCAGCAGACTGGTATTTACAAAATTTATGGGTGTACGCCAATATGTACATGTGAAATGAATTCTGATTTTGGGGGTTTTATTTTATTTCCAAAAAATATTCACTCGAATTCAATTCGTACTCGTTACTATGTAATACCTTCAGACCCGATTGCTAAATATTAAGCAAATCATAAAGTTATACCCGATTTGTGCATTATGTAAAATATCATCTCATTTATCAATCCTCACTGATAAGTATTGCTTATTAAATTAATTTAAAAGAAGCTTTGAAGTTCTTTGTGCATATCACATGACTTCTGTCGGTAAAGAAATATAAAATCAGTACAAAAATATATTCGCCAAACTACTAAACCAATTTAAATGCAATGTTGCCTATTATCACAAAATATACACAATTAGGTAAATTTCATTACAATCTGTACAAATGGAAGATATTTGAAATTTAGTATGTCTATAAAAAATCACGAAATATATTTATAGTTTAGTCCGCATAATGCTTAAGTTTGATATTTTATTTCTAAAGAAAATGTTTTTGTAAAAGTTATAGTCAATGTATAATTCATATACAAAGACCTCTTGGTTAGAATATTTTTTCTAATATAAAATAGAGTTTCTAACAAAACTGTTAATATAATTTTATTGTTAGATAAAAGCATGGTTTTATTTCTCAAAATGCCGTCTTTTTTATCGTCTTTACTAATATGCTATATCGAAAATCCAAAACAATCTACGCTGCAATCAATGGAACTCAATTAAAATGAGATAGCATCAATATTGAAATATAAATTAGATACTGACTTTATGTCATATTTCTAACTATTAACGCCAGTTCTGTCTATTGGTCCCATTGTATTAAATTGTAAGAGATATAATTTAATTACTATTGACGAGTTATCATTTAGTTTTACGAGAGGACGTGGGCAGGAGCACGCTCTGTACGAGAGCGGACTCCGCGTTACATATATTGGTACCCCATTTGGTTGGATGCGCGTACGTACCGTACAAATATGCCGTAATGGTTATTGCTTTAGATAATTGTTAAACAAGTATTTTACGGGCATTGCTCTGTATGGGTGTCGAGTTTGGGTAGCCCGATTGCGGAACGAGCATTTATTTTTGGAGTAAATATTACGTATAGTAATTTCAGATTTCAAAATTGTTAATTATATTCCTTAATAAAAATAACAAAATTGTTAATGACATTGGCCAAGAATGCTTTATTTTTAGAGTTTTGTACCTGAATATAAAATGATAACCACTGTAAAATCATTTAAGTATTCGTCCGCATGTTTTGTAAAATTATTCCACATTTAAATAAACTTAAAAATTATAAAAGATATTCAGCCGCATATATACCAAGAGTTAGGACCTAAAAATATTCACATGGAGATTATAGAGTGGACAAATTTGTATTGGGATTTATTTAAATTCAATATACATTGAAAAGAATCTCAAGTATTTGATCTACAATGATTTCTGAAAGTTTACGTAAACTTTACAGATACACTATAGTGATCATTGTAGGCATAACGGTTTTAGGGTAATGCACGAACACGGTGAATATTATAATAATATTAATAAATGGTTTAATAGAGATATCACATATGGTTATGAGCTTAACTTTTGTATTTGTACGGAACTTACATAGTGCGAATTTCACTCCCACACAGAAGATTTTATTAATGGATTTTTAGTAGGTTAGAAAGTGTAATTCTTCTCAATGAGACGTTTTGTAATTTATTATGTACGTACACAACACTGAGCCATTTACTGAGAAAATGGATGAATATTTCTTTATGAATATATCTTAGAGACAGTTTGTATAAACTATTCAAGGCAACCATCAAATTTAAAATAAAATAAAGAGAAAAAAAATGGGACCTGAAATAATGGTTCTGTATACTTAATATCCAAACAGCAAAATATATGCATCGCTGGTATAGAATATATGTCAGAGGTAACATTTTTATAGTTATCCATCATTATTGACTCTGTTATAGTAATATAATTCAGGTTTAAGTTAAAATAAATAAGATTTCTTAAAGCTTTGTATCGGAGCATTCCGCTAAGAAATACTAGAGAAGGGAAAAGACTCCACAAATATCTCAGTAAATATTTTGTATAGTAATTAGTTAAGAAAAACATTTTTCTTCAAATATATTCTGTTCTTATTCATTAATAAATTAATATTTTTCTTTTTATGGTTCCTTAACCGATCCTATTTACGTTGAATCATGTGTCTTGTTTTTTTCCTTAATTTGAGTGTTTCCACTTTATTATTTACTTTTTATTATTTTTCAATTTGCCTTCCGAAATAATCTATATACTCCATAAGCATCATCACCCGTTATCGACCAACACTTGTCCTTAGCGTGTGTTCCGGAATAAAATTCCTTCTTAGTAAAATTCTTTGGGCTTTTCGCTGAAAGAATATATCGTGTAAATATTTAAACAGAGAATGAAATACATGGTAATCAAAGGGTCAGAAGTGTGCGATAGGTAATAATATGTGATTGAACACTTTAGATCCAAGTGTTCGTCGGCGTTTTTCTGAAGTTGGGCTAGGGTGTTTGCTAATATGGTAACCAACCATGAAACTGTATTTTGCATAGAAAATTGTATATTTTATTTCCCTTCGTGAATTTTCCACATTACGTTTTGGAGTTGGTAACTGATCATAGGCCGTGCACTTTATGCGAGTTTCCCGCCAGATACATTCGATAAGTATCTATAACATACTACATGTCGCTGTAATGTTGATTTGTTAATTGCCTGTATAAAAAAAAAAGAAGAAAAAAGAAAAAAAAAAAAGAAAAAAAATATATGTATATATATATATATATATATATATATATATATATATATATATATATATATAATTACTATGGTCAGTATGTATATACACATTTGTAAACACCTATATAAGTTAAATTAAGATTCTTTAAGCTCTTAATAAAAATTACTTTCTTTCAAAAATATAAGTGTTTTTCTACGTTTCGAATAATTTATCACATACCATGCACCTGTGAAGACATTTTTTCACAAAACCGATACAAAAAACGTCGTCTGGCAAGTAGCACAATCCCAAGACATGAGTTCAAATGACAAATCAAAGTCTGTAGGAATCAGGAGCCTGATTCTGGAAGTATGCATTCGACTGTTATTCTTAATTAAAGTCTCAACAAGGTTACTTCATTCCTTCAAGTTCTACTTTATTATTATAAAAGGTTACATTTTGAACTTGTTTACAGTCTTATCATGGATGAATTTAATTCTGATCAATTTTATTAAGTCTTTTATTTTGACTTAAAATTTTGTCATTTAATTAATTTAATCACAGCATTATAATAATGAATTATATTATAGCCAATCTTTTAACTGATAAAATATTTCTTCAAAATATTTTTTATAAATCGTGGTAAGTTTTATTTTGATAAGTCGTTTATTTTTATCATCCATTCCACATTACCAACTTTCCTACAATTCATCCAGTGAATATTTTAATAATTCGTAATTTCAAAGAAAAAATTATCATATTTTTTGTAGTAATCTTGTTATTAATTCAAATATATAATTTTTTCGTTTTAACAAAATTAATAAATTCCAAAATTTTACCCTTTTTTGAAACAGTTAGTGTTTTATGTATATTTTTCGCTCAATATAATTTAAAATATTTATTACTTACCTGCTGAAACCATATTGATTTCATTGCTCTCGCCGTAATTCATGCACGTAACAAATGTATACTTTTATGAATTTTGTTAATCCTTGTACGGTTTATTTACCGATTTTCAAAAAAGGAGAAAATACTAAATTTGACTATATGTATATCATATCTACAGTATTTCTCAACCAATTTCAATTATTATTATTTTTTTTTTCTTTTGGAAGGATATATTTCCAATATGAACCTATGAAAATGTGGTTTGAAACTGATAATGGAAATTGAATTTATACCACAATATTTCCGAAAATTTAAGAATACAGATGCCGTAATCGAGTTTGAATTACATAAGTATAATGAAAATCTAGTCGGACACGACAGACCTGAATTTTTTTCTTTTACAGAATCAAGATACAACTCATGGAGCCGGAAGGTAGTTAAAGTAGGAAGAACAGGAATTATTCAGTGGTGAGGAGTAAACTCATCGAGTTGGGACTCGTTTGAATGTCTTGACATAGCAAGAAAGTAGTAGAATAAATAGTTGGGAAAGTAAATACGGGTCCATTCAATATAATTTAGAATTTTGATCTATAAATTCTGATGCTGTAAATTTTGTTACCTTTGTAAACCGAGACACTTGAAGATCTGTTGTTTTTAAATTAGTTTTGTGGCTCTTAAACACAGACTGTCATTGAACTCCGGGTTTCAAATCCTCAGTGCTGATACTGAAAGCGAACTGCTCGCCTAAACTGTGAAACTTGAGGATCCGCTGTTTTTAAATTAGTATTTTGGGTCTCAAGCCGTGACTTTGCCACTTAACTTCGGCTTTCAACCCTTCGGTCTTGACGCTGTGAGGGTACTGTCTGCCTAAACTACGGGATTTAAGGATATGCTATTTTTAAATTTAAATTATCGCTCTCAAGCAGAGAATCTGTCATTGAAATCCGGTTTCCAGCTCCTAAGCATGTTGATTCAGGGAAATTGTCTACTTAAACTGTGAGATTTGAGAATATGCTCTTTTTAAATTCGTGCTGTTTCGAGCAGAGACTCCGCCACTATACTCCGAGTTCCAACTTCTAGTTCTTGACGCTGTGGCAGTACTGCTTGCTTAAATAATGAGATTTCAGTATTAATTACTTTAAATTATAGTCGTGAGTCTCAAGTAGAAACTCTGACATTGAATTCCGAACTCCTCAGCCCTGATGCTGCAAATTACCTGAGCTGTCAGATTTGAGTATTAACTATTTTTGAATTAGTATTTTGAGTTTCAAGCAGAGTTTCTACCATTAAACTCCGGGTTCCAACTCCTCAGATTTGGTGCCGTGGGATTACAATCTGTTTAAACCGCGAAAATTGAGGATCTATTGTTTTTAAATTAATTTTGTAGGTTTCAAGTAGAGACTTTGCCACTAAAATCCGGGTTCATACTCCTGAGTCCATATTCTGCATGGGTACTGCCTGATAAAATTATGATACTTGCGGACCTGCTGTTTTTAAATTAGTATTTTGCATCAATAATATTGCGGGTTTCAAACAGAGTTTTCGTCATTAAACTCCGTACTCCAATTTATCATTCTGATGCTGCAGTGGTGCTGTCTGTTTTGTGTATGTTAACTAATATATCTAACATGAATCAATCAATTTGGATGATTCTTTTTTTCATATTTGAATGACTCCAAAGTAGTATCATAAAAAATGGATAGAATTTGACCATAGAAATTAAAGAGGCACCAAATAATTCCTTAAAAATGTACAGCACAGGTGCCGTGATCAGGATTGGACAATGTAGGTTTAATGATAATCTAATAATAAAGTCTCCGAAGTTTTGACAGGACTAAGGGCTACCTGAGTCTACCCTTTAGAAAAATCAGTGCAGGAAGGTAGTAACATGAACTTTTTACAGATGAGTAAATTCATCGAGTCTGGACTGATTTCACTTGTATTGAGTTAAGCAAGAAAATAACAGAGTAAAGTAGATAAGTATATAAAGGTACATAACAATATAAAGGAAGATGTAATTAAAACACATACAAAGGAAACTAAAAGACTAGTTTTTAGTTAGATACGTAAGTACGTGCAGTTATGAATAAATACATGAATTGATTAAACATTAGTTCCTTGGTAGGTAAATAAGTAAGTATGTACAGGTATGTATAAAGACCTAGCCTTGAAAAGTAGAAAATGATGCAAATACGAGTACTCAGTTGGAACTTTTGCGGTACAATATTGTTTCCAAATATAAATAAATTTGTAAAATATTTCTACTGCTATAGAATTTTCGAATCGGTGCCAAGTAAAATGTAGCGCTCATCTGTGTGTTTATGTCTATGGATGTGCATGTACTTGAGAGAGAAAAAAAGCATCACTTAGCACAGAATCCAAAAATGTCTAGCAGGAGCCGTATTTTGCAAATTTATTTATGTTGGGATACGACATTATATCGCTATATATATACGACATTATATAATTGAGTTCTCATATTTCCATTATTTCATATTTTTCAACGCGCTTCTTATTCGCTGGGTATTTAAAGTCAGCTAAATTTTTTGTAAAAATGTTTTATTTTTATCAACTTTATAATGAACATTCTTTCTATGGACTTCCAATCCTATCTTGAGATTTTACTGTACATAATCGGTGCTTTTTTCCAAATACCTTATAAATAAATAATACAATTTCGCATGTTTTTCTTACAAAATTTCATACTGACTACTTTCAAGGTTCAAATAAATTTCTTTCCTTTCTCATGTAATATTTTAAAGAATTTATTATAATTTTACTATTTGTTACTGAATTGCGCACCGACTGAGTTAAAATGGTAAATATTTTTAAGACAGGAAATCCTGTCACATTGTGCGTCGGATGCAGCAGGTACTCGCACGCACTTGTAGCTCGAGTAACGCGAGATGCGCTTCCTCTTTTGTCTCCGAATACTTGCGTCCTTCGAATGTTTATCGAGCTTAAGAATTTACTTTTTGTCGCACTCTCCTAAACTTTTTGTCGCCCTCTCCTAAACTTTTTGTCGGAGCTTTTTGTAGATGTTTGTTCAAGCTTCTATTTTAGGCTATTTAAATCCTAATAATTTTAAGTCGAACTATTGTGATGCTTTGATTTAAATATGTTTGTATTATTTTAAGATACATTTTAAAAAATTGGCGTTTATATTTTTATAAAACTATTTAATTTTTTTAAGGTAACATTGCTTAATTTTGTAACTAACATTTTATTTTTTTTTATAATACTATCCTTTATAAAAGCTCGTTGTTTATTGTATTTATGTTAGCTTAATAATTCATTAACATTTCGTCAGAAAAGTGTCGATACAAATCAAAGGGACTTCTATGATTGCAGTTTCGAGATATAAACTCGAAAAATTTTGTTTAACTAAAGAAGTATAAAATTTACAAAAAATTTAATGTTAAAAATGACTTAAATAAATATTAAAATCAAACATTGCTTAGTATAGCATTTACTCGCACTATGGGCGTTCGACTGAATAAAAAGATGCAAATTAATTGTGTTTCCAAACTTGTAATTCTACGGTATATTTCCTTGAAAACTAAGAAAAAAATATGGTACAGAAAACAATATGAACGCAAATTATGATAAGTCTTGTAGCGTTTCTTTAATTAACAAAGTTGTATTTATTCTTGTACAGAATTCATATTTTACCATTTGTTCTAGATGTTATTACAGCATCGGTGTGTAAATAAGATACTCACCACTTTTTCTACTACAACAGACTCGATAAGCAATACATCAAGGACTTTTGCTTCAGAAATAAGTCAAAACCGAGTAATAAATCAATCACCTGATTCCGCCACATAAATCTTCTCAGATAAAGATAGCGTTTAAAACATTCCGGTCGAGTAATCACTTGCAAAGCAAATAATTGTTGAATTATTAAAGATATAGTTTCGTAAGATATATTTCGATTCCGATGCCAGACTTCCCTTAGCGACCGGCGGCGTACGACTGTCAGGATTCACAAATAAAACTGGAGATGATCAATTATTCATGAACCGAGCTACATTATCTAACCAGACTGTCGTCTATATGAATAGTTAAATATTCAAATCGGACACACGATATCTGAGCGACATGCTCGACAAATATAGGCATATTCTGTTTCTTCGTATGTTGTCAAGTTTATATTGAAGCGAGATCGACTGAGCGACGCTCGATTTGCAAGTACAAGAAAGGCGCAATACATTTACATGGTTTTATTAACCAGGTTAGAAATGGAGGTACAAGTACAGTGTCGATGATTCGACGTCTTACTGCTGTCCTTTACATAACACATATATTCTATTTTAAATATTTCTATCACTTCGAACCGCCTGTATAGCATACTGCAAGTTTTTTTTAAGTTATTCGTTACATTATTTAGTCTTAGTTTAAAATAATTTTTTAAATTTGAGGGCATAAATGTTTGCCCATGTCCAGTGAAAATTATATATATCGACATATAAATTATCATTTCATAAATAGGGAATCATATTTGTAAGCATTTAATAAGACAACAAAGACTAGAATCCTACAATCACATGCGTAATATGATAATTAAATAATAAATTTTACGAAATTGACTATTCAATATGTTTTAATAATTAAGAATTTCATTATACTTAAATATATTATCATTGCATGAAAATGATTTTTTTCATTCTGGTATAGTTTAAAGTCTAAAAACTAGAACGAAAACATTAACCAAAATCATTTTTTTTAATGTTGAATAGTAAAGTTCAAAAACACATATCACAAAAAAGGAACTGCATATCATAAAGCATAAAAAATCAGCTATCATATTGTTAATTTGAAAATAGATCGACTTTTTATGTTTAAAATATATTACATGACAAAGTTATATTTAAAATTACAATTATAATTAAAAATGTTATTATACTTACATAAATTAACTTAGTTTATGATTGATTTTTGGACAACAGGATACTAAAATAAAGTAAGAAAATTAAAGAAGAAAATTGACTGAATTTTTTCTTTATTATTGGATAATGATGTGCTATAAGGAACTATACAGAAAAGTAATCCTACAAACTGCGTGCATTCTACACAAATGTATATCAATATAAAATGAATAGATTAAAAACTATTTAAGTAGTATGAGGATTCCAGTAAAAAGTAAAACAGTAAAACTATTCCAGTAAAACAGTAAAACTATTCCAGTAAAAAGTAAAAGTAAAAGTAAAACAGTAAAACTATTCCAGTAAAACTATTTAAGTAATATGACGATTCAAAAACTATTTAAGTAGTATGACGATTCCATTTATTTGGTTATTTTTTCCGTATTGGGAATTACAGAATATATTCTGTATAAACCGACAAGACAAAACTGACGGACTTTTTATCTTCTCGTGAATATTATTATTATTAGTGCAAACATGTGCTATAATTTCAAACATATAAAGACACCAAACCCTCCCAATAGTTTTAAATATTCGACTGCTCCACGGCCAGAGTCCTCACTGAATATTCGTATTAGGGCTGAAAATATCATAAGTTTCTTTTAATAAAATTCTAAGTCTTAAAATTTTGATTGGATGAATATACTATATATAGATTCAATGCAAGAGACCGGGGAAATTGGGTTCGGCGTTACGGAAATAAAATACAATTTTTAAAATATTTGATATTCTTTAGAATATAAAAAAATCATCCATTCAACCATTTACAATAAAAAAAGATCAAAAAAATACAACAAAATTTGTAACCATAAAACAAAATAAAAAAGCTGTCTTCATAAATGGTCATACATTATATTTTTAATTTATCAAGAACTGTTAATAAAGAATAAAAAATTTAAAATTTAACGAAATACATAATAACGTACTTTATTAAATTTTTCTTCGTTTCATGTTTTTTTTTTAATTTGTAGCCATTGTCTAAATAAATTAAAACTAAACTGTTAAATGAAATTAACGTTGTTATCAAAATAAATGTCTTTTTCGGTCTTATTGAGTTTTACGTGTTTTTTTCGACGACCTGTTGGACCTGCGTGTTCTATGTAGTATGTTACATCTGAATGTGGAAAATATAACGGGACACAATATCCACTTTGTGAACTTTTGAAAATTGTTATGAAAAGTAATATCACTTTTCATGAAAAATACAAAAATTCTTAGTTATCTGATTGATAATTTAAACAAAACGAGACAAGTCGGGTTTAGCAGCAATGCAAATTTTGTATTTTTTTCTTGTTTTAAATGAATGAGTATAAGTCGATAAAAAAACAAACCCAAAAAATTAAAAAAAAATGAAATTGCACAAATAAGATGGCAGAAAGTGACGTTATAAAAGTTATGTTTGACAACCAAGTGACTGGCACTTCTACATGGAAAGAGCGTATTTGAAGTACGTTGAATGTCAAATCAGTCACATTATCAACATTTTAATGCACACAACTTATTCCGTTATGTTATTACTGTGTTGTTATTAGAAATTATAGATTTTCGAAGATGATCATTGTTTCTCTTTATTTGCATACCTGTGATATTAGCAGTAATAGGCAGTACTGTTGATAAATATTTTTAATGGACTTTTCTGTCAATAGATATTTGTCAAAAATTATTAATGCCCTGTAGGTTCAAATCACGCAAATACTGTATTCCATTGTTACTCTTTTTTGCGTCTTACAGCTAATATACATTTGTTGACGGACTTCACGACTCAAACGACGGACTCAAAATATATTTATCAAAAATTATTTATGGCTGAAAGGTTTTAATTACAAAAATACCGTTTTTCTTTGTTTCTTTCTTTTTATATACGTGTTCTACGTTTTACCGCTAATAAATATAATTAATGGATTTTCTGTCAAAACATACTTGACAAACATTATTTATGGCCCATAGGTTTAACTTACAAAAATACCGTATCACATTGTCATTTTTTCTTTTTTGCTTACGTGTTCTGCACCTTACCGCTAATAAATATTATTGAAGGACTATTATATCAAAAAATACTTGTTAAAAATTATTAATAGCCAATAAGTTTTAATTACAAAAATACCGTATTCCATTGTTTCTCTCTTTTTGCACAAGTGCTCTATGTCTTATCGCTAATAAATATTATTGATGGATTTTCTGTCAAAAGATATTTGTCAAAAAATATTAATGGCAGAAAAGTTTCAATTACAAATATGCAGTATTCCATTGTTTCTCTTTAATTGTGTTCTGCATTTCACCGCTAATAAATATTATTGAGGGATTTTATGTCAAAACACATTTGTCAAAAAATATTTCTGGCTGAAAAGTTTAATTAGAAAAATATCGTATTCTATTGTTTTTTTTTCCTTTTTGCTTACGTGTTCTGCATCTGACCGCTAATAAATATTATTATTAAACTTTTCTGTAGGTACCTTTCTGTCACGGGCGACAAAGGCTGAGTATACTGTTACTAACCCGAAACTAAAAAACAGTCTGCGTTTCCTTCTGAAGAGTTGCCTGCAAAAGTGAAGATCCCATCTTCACTTTTGATAATATGCTGAAAAAAGGACGGTAGCTTTGTTCTTCGGACGAGCGGATTATTATGCCAAAACACATTTGTCAAAAAATATTTCTGGCTGAAAGGTTTAATTAGAAAAATATCGTATTCTATTGTTTTTTTTTTCCTTTTTGCTTATGTGTTCTGCATCTGACCGCTAATAAATATTATTATTAAACTTTTCTGTAGGTATCTTTCTGTCATGGGCGACAAAGGCTGAGTATACTGTTACTAACGATATAGTATTCTGGAAATGGAAAGTTAATTTACCGCAGACCGATATATTAGCAATTGTTTGCAATTTGTTTTGGAAAAGATATTGAGCTCGGTCCTCGCAATAGATTCTTCAGTCATCACGACAAAGTTTCTGCACAACCAGACAAACGAATAACTGTATACTTAAATATATCGGGTATAGAATTATAAGTTATTTACCATACAGTTCCAATCCTAGGAATAAGAGAAAAACTAGGAATAAAAGAAAACTGTGAGATACCATTCCCGAACGCCGAAGAAGCAGCACCTGTTTCGTGGAAGAGACGTCCAAGAAAGAGAGGGTATTCTCTCAGTGGTTCCATCGAATGAAACTATGCATAAAGTACCACGGAGGGAATTTAAAAAAAAATAAATAAATTGCAAACAAGCAAGTTGGTTACATTCTTCCTATTCTAAAAACTTTCAGTCTTGCCTAACGTAATCACAACGCACAATTTTATGAGCCATTTGATATATGTTATTATATTATAGCAATTATAGAAACTAGTTTGCTTATACTTAGAACATTAATAGCATAAGACTTAGATATTAATTACAATTATTTGATTTTGATAAATAAGCTATGAATCAGTTCATTAAAAGGAAAAAAATAAGTAAAATTTTATTAAGATGGTACGTTTTTAACGTAATTAATTAACACAAAGCATAAGTAAAATACGCTTCTATTAGTGTATCTTGCAGCGAGCTTAACTTTACTGTTTTTCATATTATTCACATGAACTTGTTGAGATGCTGAGGCTAGGATTCTTCTAATTAGGTATAATACTTTACAGTACTGGAGCTAATCAATTTTGGACTGAGATTAGAAACTGGAAATGTATACAGCACCTTTCTTATCACATAGTAACGTGCCGCTAACACCATAATGTAAATATTCCTGACAAGGAATGTGTGATACAAGTTTTCTATCGGATAGTTCAGTACTTTAAGGTGTCAGTACTTTAAGGTAGTTGTCTTGGAAAATGCATAGTCTACGAAATTCGTTGAATTTTTGATATATTATTCAAACTATAAATCTCTTACTTATTTTAAAATTTAAAAATGATTTACCGTTAATTTTGGTAAAAATCGCTCTGAAAAGTAATAATTAATATGTTGTTAACCATTAAAATGTTGTTATATTAACAATTTGGAAAAAGAAATAATTTTCAATAAAAAAATTTATAATAATTTTTAGATTTTGCTGTTACACTACAACCGCCTTAATAAACGGCTTCCGTTAATAAAATGCATACCTGTGTAACGCACACAAGCTGTGTGTGTCTATCCAAAGACTTCAGTATAAGTGGCATTTATTATATGACAATTTTCGAATCAATATAAGAGAATATAAGCACGTAAAATTGCATATACAACGTAAATCTACATGATCACTATTTACAATGGGAATTATTACACTATCAATCTCAGAAACCTTATGAGATGTTTCTGCTATATTCAGCCAAGAGCAGCCGTAAGGAAACGCGTCATTATTGATTATTCTTGTAAATCGATATTTTTCCATGAACCAATGTTACCAGAGGGGGAATGTACCCAGCATCGTTGTTTATAATCCCGGTAGTCCTTTCGACCTACAGACGGCGTGTATTCCATTATGTAATAATTTTTTACCTGATGTGAGCCAATTTGATCGACTTGATATTTGGAAAATCAGAAATACCCTCTACGGAATGGTATTTGTGACCCCGTATGTTTATGGATGCATGACAACAGTACCATGAAAAACAACGAGTCATTCATCCGGATTACCACATTATGTACTCAGGTGTCCTGTGCAGTTAGAATAAATCAGTAAAATTTGTAGTCAAAATAATTTCAAGGGCAGCTGTATTGCAGTACCAATAGCCAAATATAGTCATGTTCTAAATGCATGACAGACAGTTTTATCTCAGAGATATTAATCAATTCAGACGATCAAAAAACTTAATTTAAAAAACATTAATTTACGTTTTTATTTTTTTTTTAGAAATGTATAAACAATAAGGTAGAAACGCGATTATTTTTACAGTACTGTAAAATAGAGACAGCTAAATACAGAGGATTAGTAAATAAAAGTCACGTGAAGTGATAAAATATGTCAATACTTGTTCTAGATACAATTACCATTATTTACTTAACGTTTTTATTTCAAATGTTTACTTGTTACCTATTCCTGTTGCAAATACTTAAAATAATAGAATAGAGAAAATAAAATGGGAACAATAAATAAAAAGATAATTATATGTGAACGGATAATCCGAAAAAAGGATTAAGTAATACTAAGCACGAACGCTACCACATTAACCACATCATCGCTCTCAAAAAACTTTATAATTTTTTTGATTTGATGAGTTAGGTTAGGCACTTTTTCCGCCATTTATAAGAAAATCAATATTTAGCAAAAAAATATGCCTCACTGTATTCATCAATTAAAAGTTGACCTCAGTTTCCTGGTGACAAATCTAGCATGAATCAATCGTTAATAGCAACATGGAGAGAAAAAAAATTTCCTAAAGATTATGGCACTGCCAAATGATTGCCTTAAATCGTGAGCACTAAAATAATTGCACGTTTTTATTAACGTTCTGTTATTAAATTAGATTCAAAATGTTAATAAAAAACTTTTCGTTTTCGACTTACCTCTTATCCATGGTGTCTTTGAGAGCTTCTAACTCATTGAAATATAGTGATGATTATCTATTTTCTTTTACGAGAACGAAAAAAAATACGAGATACATATATATGTGATAAAAATTGAAGCTGCAAATAATTTCAATTATTTTGATATCTGAGTTGGAAGGGGGCCATCGACATGACAAACAATAAAATGCCAAGTACGAGTTGAACTCGCACTACGAAGGTTCCATACACATTTAGATATTATTTACGAATTTTAATTTTTCATAACTTTAACATATTACATATCATTGGGTTGGCTAATAAGTTTTTAACCCCGAGTTGCTGTCAACAATTTTTATTAAAAAATTTGTATGTTACACTAAATTTAATTTAAGAATGCACCGCTATTTTCTACTACTTGTCGCTATCTAGTTGCCAATGACAATATGCCACTCTTATAAAATTCCGGTGACTGATTAAAAAAACTGCGCGAGATCGTTTTGGAGATCTCCTTTAACGTCGAATTTTGAATAAATGGTAATCAGAGGCCGCAATGTCTGGCGAATATGGTGGATGAGTGAGTAGAACCCAGCCGAGCTCCTCTAACTTAACGAGTACATTTTGAAACATGTGGTCTAGCATTATCGTGTCGAAAATAAATCCGATACTGTTGACTTCTCAATTTGTTAGCTATTCGGTCCAATTGTTCACAGTAAATATCTGCATTTTTTGCATATCCTTCTGGAAGCAACTTCCGATGAACAATGACCTTGATATTTCACCAACAGTTGGGCATTACCTTTTTGGCACTTATATCAGGTTTGGATACTGAAACTCCTGTTTCTCCAATACATTTTCGTGTACGGTTAACGTATGTAACCTACTTCTCATCGCCAGTTATTAACTGATTCAGCCAGTCAGAGTTACGTTTCAATGTCAATAACTATTAACAAGTATCAACTAGTCGGGTATCCACACACAGTATTTTAAAACTTTTCCCAATTCGCGCAAATGTGTTTCTATAGTGTCATGACTGCAGTGTAGCTTATCTGCCGTCAATTGGTCAGTCGAAAATCCTCCTCAATAAGGCGACGTAATCGTTGAATATCCAATTCAATAGGACGTCCGGTACGGGGTTCGTCATCAAGATCGTAGTCCTCATTCCTGAACTTTCTGAACTAAATATTTGCTGTCGCGCAGGATACCGTAGACTTGCCCATCGCTAGACATATATTATTTGTGACAGTCTTTACATCGTGACCCAGACAAAATTCGTAAAGTAGTGGAATCCGTATTTGAGATAGATTTAAATCCGTTAACTTTTATGTAATTCACTTAAAGCTACGGCGTTGACTGTTGGCAATTGACTGCAATTTGGCATATTTATAAACTACAGTAAAACCTAGTAGAAGTTTCGAGAATCTTTCGAGAAAAGTCCCCAAATTGTGGCTAAAAATTTACTAGCCGACCTGATATATCTTCTGCAGACCTAAAAAATATGGTGCATATTTAAATAATAAACTACTCAGCTGTGATAATTTTTCTTTCAATTTCATTATATATATATTTCTTTCAATTTCATTATATACCATTGTAAATACTTTCAGATACTCAAAAATACCTGTTTAAATGGATAAAAGGTGGGGACAAGCATCTCTAGAAAAACCACCATTTTAAAGCTTAATACTTCGTAAACCAATCCCTGTATGAAAAAAGTACTCATGACATAATCCCAATATTTTTTAAAGACTTATTCAACGATACTCTATACAATGGAATATGCGAAAAAAGTTTATCAACTTTATATGTACGGGAAGTGCTCTAAAAATAGTGATATCCTTCTTTCTGAAAGATTTTATTTTATAACTTTGAAGACGTTATAATAATAAAAAATAATAATAAAGCTTTATTAAGTTAAATTAAAGTCCATGCAACAATTTTCAATGCCACAATTTCTTTGCATTCAACAAACAAAATTATAAATAGTTATTAATATAATTAAAAACGATTTAATATAGTTAAACATAGTTTAAAAATAAGTATATCATAATTGGAATTGAATCTCTAATAATTATTTACATTTGTATTGTAATGTTACATTATAAGTAGAAATTATTTTTGTATGGATTCGAGTAAACTTTTACTCGAAGGTATGCCACTTCTTTCTATCTTTGGTGGTGTTAAGCCAACCTCGCCTTGTTACTTTCGATATTTCATCCGCCCATCTGGTGTGCGGTCGGCCTCTCGCTCTTCTTCCTCGCAATCTGGATCATTTTACCGCTCTCTGAGTCCATCTGTTGTCGTTATACCTAGCCGCGTGACCTGCGCACTTCCATTTACTTTGTAGTCAGAAATTTAAAGCATGAAGACGTTATAAACATATATAATCAAGCCAAATTTCGACCTTATACGCACTAATAGTTTACGAGTAAAATGGCTGTGACGTACTGATAGGCAGACATACAGATGGACATGGCATATTTATAAGGTTTCTTAGATTGGCAACGGAACCGTGAAAACTCTGGTAACTCTCATTATTTAAAACTAATAAAAATTTCGTTCCATGGAAATATTACGTAGAAAATATGAAATGATTTATATATTAAAAAGTTATTGAGAATTAGTAAAGTAAATGAAATAAGCATATAGCAAATGAGATAAAACATATGTCAACATGCGACGCAAATTAGAAATTTATTTATCTTTAAAAAAAATATTTCAGTTTTTCAAAAAATCTACTTATATCATAAAACTCCTTACTCGAGGCGTATGTAATTAAAGGTTACCATATACAAAAAGAAGTAATGAGTAGATGAGGCCCGAATAGAGTATATACGTATGACGAAAGGCATTAACATGTAGACTCGTGAAATAATTGAAACTCATCGCACAAACTCGTCATTTTTACTGAAGTGAATAAAAACTATTTATCATAATTCGCATGTCTTCTTAGTTTGATATTTCATAGGTTATTATACGTTTGCGTTGCAAATACTTTCAAGAGGTATAAAAAATTTCGAAAATATTTTTTTTTTTTGTAATTTCTTTCCTCATTCACTTAGCTACACAAATGTGTCGTCTTCTGTAAGACAGAGGGATGACACAACGTACCTAGGTTTGTAACAATAGTTATAAATTTCGTTGACGAACAATTGAAAAAAGAAAAATTTTCCGTAGTTCAATCTCAAAACGACACGTTATATCCACGATGTCGTCGTAGCCTTATTAAAACCCTAAAGTGACTTACTTACCCTTTATATGAATTTCTAAAGACTTGCCTATCCATAAGACAAGTAAAGTGTTCGTGTCGTATATTGTCTTTATAAAATGTTTATCAATTCCCTATTCAGTAAAAAATATATACCGTTCTCTTAGTAATATTGTACGATTTTCATTGGCAAAAGCCAGTTTTTTATATGGCCAGTACAAATCATCTCTAATATGAATCAAATCCGGACATACCATCTGGATCTATCTAAATGATTATTTCGTACATGATATCATTATTATAAATTGATATGTACTGATCTACTGTAAAAATGCGGAATTTTCATGTGTGCAAAAAGTGATATATAAAATCATGATAGCACAAACTGAAATAACTTTTGAAGTGAAATGTTCTTAGATTCTCTTAAAATTTTGGTTTGGAGACTTGACACTTTTCAAATTCATCGTGAATTTAAAAAAGTGTCAAGTTCTGACAATTTAGCGTAATTGATGTTCACCCTTTTAAAGTAGTGAAAAATGACAATAAAATGTTTAAAACTATAATAGATAAACAAGAAGTCACCATAAGGGGACTATCAACTTGGCACCTAGCCAGTCATGATTTCGGAACTCAATTTATTTTATATAACCCACGCCAGTAACCATGAAGTAGACTCCGGAGCAGGATTTTACATTTAAAATTTGGTAAGGTTTTTTTCTACATGCAAGGACAGGGGCTCCACTTACTCAATAAGAGAAACAACATCTTATTTAAAATCAATTCTATCAATAACAATAATTTCACGGTCAAACAGACAACAGCAGACTCATAGCAACAAGTGTTTCTTGTTGTTGGAAATCTATTGAAAATTTGACAGATATATAGAACGAAAAGACTGACACGATAGGAAAAAAATCACATATGTACATATATATTAATAATTTCATATACATTACATACACAGTGATATGGGTACCAGCTCGCCATCCGGTCATAGGTCCGCCAGATTTTTTATTAAAATTTGTTCTTATAAATTTATACACTTTGTTTGACCATTGGTTTCGATATCGGACTGAATCAGATCGGGCCAATACTAACAATGAACACTAAAACATCCTAATACTGTATCGCCTAATATAACTGTCTCTTCAATTTTAATAAATACGTAAACTACGTAAATTTATCATGGAAATTTATTAAAAAAAATACAACACTGCAATCGCGTACGTCCTTATGACAAAATATTGTCAATTAGTCAAGAACTATGTGATTTATAATCACGTAGTTTGAATATATAATTTTCCGGTAAATTTAGGCAAAGTTCCATTAATGTTATTTTTTCAAAATGTCGACTGTAAGAGTCTCGGAGATGGGATACATGAATTGGACATTTTCAGCAATATCTCTAGAATTATTTTACATAGAAGTCGGTAAAAAGTAATTTTTGAATTCTAGTAAAGCAAGAATCAGGTACTTCTATTTTGCCCTCTATACATTTCACACGAATATTTTTCAGTGTTAACTTTTGAGATATACGTTGGTTACTATGCTTTATTTTTATAATAAATTTTAAGCTACGTTAAACGGTTACTGAGAAAAATGGCTGTGACAGACGGACAAAATATATTGACACTTGAGTGATCTCATACGGGTTATATTTGTTTCCTTTTCAGACACAGAACTCTAAAAAATAATCCGTTAGAATACTCTTTTTTGTAAAAAATAATAAAATAGTATATTTATTATGCACTAATATTGTATTGCCAAATTTTAGTTCCGCTATTTAAATTTGATCAATACGCAGTCGGCTCGATCATCAAGGAGTGAACGCCAGTAGGTGTCGTTTTGGAAGCGAAAAGAAGGTGCCGGATTTAAATTTTTGGTGATTTTTGCATTTTAATCAGTGTTCAATAATATGTTATTGATTTTGTAAATTTTAGTATATATTAATGAACTTATAAGAAAATTTACAACAATTTTTACAACAATTATTCGTGGTTGAATTATTAATGGTATTTAAACTAGGTATTTATTCTGTACCGAAGTGTAGGGTCAAGCTTGAAATATAAAAATACTTATGAATAATTGTCTATAATAATTAGCGATGGAACTGTTTAATAGATTTTCATATTATTTTTTGGATTAAACTCTATCCTACCCAGTACTTTCAAGCAACTACGTGAGCCATCACCACCATTCGGCTCAGTCTGTTCATGCAGCGCGCTTAAAAAGAACGGAAGTGTAAAGTGAGTAAGAGTCCATACGACCCGCTTGCGACTATTAACGCAAGTTTATTTTTATTAAGTGATAAGGGATCTGTATTTGTTCTTTGCAATGATGTCGCGGAACTTTATCTGATTCAAAAACACAAATATTCTTGGCTGACCACGAAGTTGAACCACAAATTGCCTCGAAATCAGAGAAGGTAACATCGAATGTGATGAACATAAAAAGAATTTATGTAAGAGTGGTAACAATGATAGAAATTAATACTCTCAATGATACCATGCCTGAGATCCGTAGTAGGGTCATAGCAGCTAACCCCTGTTTTTTTGGTTTTAAAAAGTACATAAGTCTAGCTTCACTAGTAGAAAAACAAAGATTCTGATTTACAAAAGCTTAATTATATCTATTCTTACATACTCTGCTGAGACATGGACGATGACAGAAAAAATTAAACATACCATTTTTTTTTGAAAGAAAGATTTTAAGAAGTATTTTGGTGGTCTAAAACGTAACAACATCTGGAGAAGAAGAAATAACTATGAACTTTACAAATTATTTAAAGAACCAGATGTGGTCAAATACATCGCAATTCAGAGAACCAAATGGGCAGGGCACTTGAAGAATGAACGACAGTCGGGCAACAAAAAGATCTTCTCAGCCAGACCATTGGGCTCTCGAAAAAGAGGAAGACCTAAACTTAGGAGGCTCGACTGCCTGGAAAAATACTTAAAAAATCTAAGTGTAACGAACTGGATGTCTCTGGCCAAGAACAGGAAAGCTTAGGAGTTGATTCTGCGGAAGGCTGGGGCCCATCCTGGGCTGTAAAGCCATTGAAGAAAAAGAAGAAGGGAACAATGATCTTCCTATAGTTGTGTCTTCTGTCAGTTGTCAGTATCTTCTGATGTTTTATGAGAGAAAACCAGTTCTAAATGTTCACTAATAATGATGTGTAGAGGATATTACATGGGGAAAGACAATGTAATACTCGTACATTGGAATACTGCGAATAGATTACATCTTCAGGTGGGATATCTTTGCTAATATCCTACCTGAAGATGTTGTAATACAACGAAACCTAGGTCGTGGTAAAGAAAGTAGAAATAATACTACATCACGTAGTTTCATTTAATTGTTCATGTGATATGTTTTACTACGTCGGTAAACTTCATGGAGCACATCTGAATACGAAGGATTTGTAGGAAACTGATTTTACAAGATCAAATATATATATATATATACATATCGAGTACGTCAAAGAAAGTTTTTCAGTTTTCATTTCGATGTCTAAGATATCGAAATGAAAACTGAAAAACTTTAAAATAAAATGAAAAACTTTAAATAAAATTGACATAATCGTAAGAAGAGATGGCAGAATCATAGACTGGTATCAATTAGAGCGATTTTCTCAAAAAATAAATGGCGATGTCACCTTTGACAGGACATATCGAATAACACAGCGGTGTATGGAAAAAAATATTTCAAATTACTGATTCAAGAATTCATTATATTACAAATGTAGAAATAATTTATCATGTATTGAAAACGCTAAACTGGTGTGTTCCAATTATAATGAAAAGCTTAAAAGTCAAAATCAAAGTAAAATGTTCCTCTACAACTGCCACATCTAATGCAAAGCAATCTCATTTTATGCCAACTTTAAAAACCTGAGCCATTAGTTGGCAATGTCAAGTAAATGATATTGGTCGGAGTATTTTTAGCAGAATAGAGAATGTGTCCATCATTAAAAACTTTCTATCTGTGAAAACCAAAGCCCACCTTGGTCAAATATTCTTATTGCTTTTACTTTTCTATAGAGATGTATTCTACCCAGGTCTTACTAAAGCTTATCTTAAAATTTTAATTTATACTAGAACGCTTTAAAAACCTGTGCTTCCGTTACGTTTTTGGTGTCGGAAAATATTTCCACATTTCTCGATTCAGAGCGCAAATCAAATGGATGGGTAAAGGTAATTATCGTCATTTAATTTACATATACTTTATTTATATATACTTCTTAACAATATTACTTACAGATATAAATATTTAAAAAGAAATATTTAAAAAAATCGAAAGTGACCAACTTATAAAAATATTCAAATACTTGTTAAGTGAGGCTACTCGCCGTGTAAGACTATATTCTGAAACCTCGTTCAGGAGACTTGTTGTTTATTACATTGTAATATTATCTTTTTATTTTTCTTCTCTTATCTACCTAAGTGTATAAAGTTTGTAGATTTATTTACTATGGTAAATTTCTTAAAATATTTCACGGTAATCCAAACGACTATATTTTCAAACTGAACTATAGTGTTTGCTTGAAAAAAATAAGTCGAATAAATATCTACATTTTTATTTATGTGTTCGTAAAAATATGGAAATAAATTAATAAATAATCGTTTCTCTAATATATTGTTACTACATACTCTTAGCTTAACATATTGAACAGTTTATGTTCTAAAAAATAGCTTACTTGGCTTAAAAATAGCTTACTTAGCTTAACATATTGAGCAGTTTATGTTCTTATGAATCTAAAAACTAGTCTATTTCTATAGACCAAAATGTTATACTATATTAAAAATTTCTCAAGCTGTCACTGATGAACATGTAAATACTTATCTTTAGACTGTTTGTTTTAAACTTAATAAGCATTATGTTCGACACGATATAATTTAATTAAAAACATATATCTTTTACAAAAAATAAACATTCATTAAAAACATCTGATTAATTCACTAATGTACAGTACGGGGTTTATATACAAACCGGATTGACTATATTCATCGTGACAGTTCTTCCAAAAATAACGTTTTAATAAACATCTAACGTTTTCAGTTAATTTTTTTACAATACCGAAACCCCGGTCAGGAACTCTTATATTCTCGTCGTGTCTCTCTGTCTGCATGTCATCTCCCGATTACTATGTCATATTTGTACATATTGCCGTGAAATTGAGTGTACAAATATAAGTTAAAGACGCACAATAAAATATGAAGATAAATTTTAAAAATATAACACCCCCATTCACAAAATGAAAGGGACAAAATTTAAAAAATACTAAATAAAAAAAATTTGTTTTCTAGGTATTTCCTTTAAAAGTCGTCATTAAGATGAAGTACCCCTTTAACTTCGAAAATTACATTTCAAAAATTCTGATAAAATACAGAAATGTGGCTCTCAACAAAAATTTACAACGAAAGTTATAACGGATACTGTAATAATGATATTTTCATGTAATAATGATATTTTGTGAAGGTGAAGACTTATCATGCTATATCAGCACAATTTTAATACTATTTTATGACATCTAATACCTAAAAATCTATGGCTACCAATCCCGAATGTATTCAATACGCTTTCAACCGGTTTTATATTAAGACATAACCTTTTATTTGATATAGTTTTTAACCTTTTTTAATTTTATGAGTATTGCCAGATTTTCTCTTCTTTTTCCAAGTACGCTGTAACTTTAGAAGCAAGAATAATAAAACAAAACTCAAAATTATATTTTCGTTCATATAAATCTTTCGATAACCATATACTCTCGTAATAAATGTTTGAATATAAAATAATGAATAATATAGTCTTAGTTTCAGTCATGCTTTATTTTAGAGAAAATAATTTAAATATTTGTTTGAATTGAAAGATCAAAAGACATATTTTGTCTAGCTTATACCATTTTTCCTTATTAATATAATGTCGAAAATAAAACTAATCATATTATAAATGTAATTATTGATCTGACGACAGTTTCTTATCTAGAAAACGTTAATCTGAATACAATTCAATATATTTTTGTATAAAGAATTTCTTTCACTTCCATTTCAAAAATAAGCATAACGCAATAAGATTGTTTATTTTTAGCTGTAATATAGCCGATCAATCAATATACATACAAATTAATTTTAGTGCATTTTTCATGTTAGAATATTGTATTTTTCGGATTTTTAACAGATTCTCACGCCCATTTTCCACTTTACAAATTGGAAGTAACAAACATTACCAAAAATATAATTTTGATTGTTACTATCACCTCATCGAATCATGTAGAATTCTTATGTCTATGGAATAAGAAGGAACGAATGCTAAGTTTGACATTGAAATTCATTCAAATGCCAAACTTAGCATTCAGTCTTTATTATTGTTCAAACATTAGAATTCTACATGATTCGACCAAGTGCATCCTCTCCACTACGCTATCCATGATATCCGGTCTCACTATAGACTTGACCTAGATACTTACATATGTCGGCTTATTTAGCGAGTTTCATATTACATATTTTAAATAATTGAATATAACAGCAAAATGTACAACGATGCAAATAAATAACTATAAAATAGTAATAAAGTAAACATCAAAACGCACATTAATATTTTCTATAACTGACAAAAACAATTCAAGGAAATAAAACTTACAACAAAACTGGCATTCTGTTGCCCAATGATCAAAAAGACGTAGAATATTTTTGATCAGTGGGAAAGGCAATACACCACTCGTGACCTACAGAATAAATTAAAAACATTTTTAAGGAAATAATATAAATCGTGAACTACAAAATAGTCAACTAAGTTTACATTTTTAATAGTCAAATAAGTTACATTATTTGATAACTCACATGTCATATATAATTAGAATATAAATATGTTAAATTGTAATAGTGAACGATATAAAGTTTTATATTCATTTCAATTAGCTCTGCTTTCAAATGATATGCCTATTATGCGTCAACACTTCATCGTGATTCTGTGTACTTCAATATAGTTGCATTTATTAACGCACCGTACATTTGGTTATCTGTTATTAAAGTCATTTTATTTCTATTTCTTAATTAAATATATAGTATTAGAGATATGGCATCTACCTTTTTAATTGGAAATTATTTTACCAATAGTTCAGTAGATCCTTCAGTTTCCTCACCTCTGATGCGGCACTGTCGTTTTAAAATAAATACGTAAATGTATCATTACATAAATTCGTGAGATTCAAACTAATATTTTTGATTCCATTTCTTGTAGAATGGTACAACGTTAAATATAATTTTTCAGCCTCAGCATAATACCTAGGTTTATTATGCTACAAAAAAATTTAAAACTAATATCGATCTAGTGAATAGTTAGTCAATCTTGAAAAATCCCTCGACAAGGGGAAATACTGATATAAAACACTTGACCCAGTGTTATGTATTTATTCGTATGTGTCGATTTGCATGGGATTCCAAGTGTGACAGTGATGACACTCATCAGCATTCAATATGCCACCGCTCCAGCCATCATTTGCCCATTAATATTTTATGACGAATATATTTGAATCTTCCTAGCGTAGGTCCAGCAGAAAAGCGCAGTATCTTTGGTTGTCGTTTTTCCTGATAGACTTCAATATTCTATAAAAAGCGGGAATAAAATTATACTTTTATGGATGAATTGCGAATGGACAAATTAAACTAATTACATACTTAAAACTTAGAAGTCGATTTTATTGTTTTATTTCAAATAATTTCTGAACCTTAAACAGCTGTCATCTTACGCGATATACTCTGCAACCATTGTACCTCAAGTGGTGTCCGCTTGTTCTATATATTGCTGGTTATCTCTTACCTCTACTGCACCTGAACTGATATTGATTGAACTTTTCTTGATTGTTTCAACATCTCTGTTTTAATTCTCGTTCCGTCATTATAATGTCTTTGTTCGATATCGACTAATTTTGACTCAGAATTTCTCATGAAAAATAGCTTCAAAATCTTGAATACAAAATTATTTTGGACTATGTAATTGTAGTCATTCCACCCGATCGTTAACTATTCTCGGTGATGCCATTTGAACTATTTGATTGTTATGGAAAAACAAAAGTAATTGTTTGTGGTTATTAAGCTATTAATTTTCACGTTCACGGAATTTTAATTACATTGGGTGTACAATATTAAAATTCTTCTGCCAATTTCCGAAAATGTTACTATAATCTTACAGTTTGCGTTAGAACTATTCAACTTAATATAATTTCGATTTTAATATTGGTAGTCATGGTGAAGTAATTGCAGTACTTGTGTATAAAATCTACGTAATATACTACATATTAGATTGGTAAAAAATAATATGACAGAAAATATTTACCGAATTTCGTATGATGTTAATATAAACTAGTCTATTTTTTTTCGTAATGCTAGTTCTGTTTTTTCACCTTTTCACAACCCTACTGAGACAATATTATTATATAATTTATCAGTGTCTAAACTAACATAAAAAGCCTTCTGAAACAGTTATATTAAAATGTTACAACATAACAAATTATAAATGAAATTAAAACGCAAGGTTTCCTAGTCACCAATTTTTTGATGGATATATAAATTCATATGAGCACAAAGTATGCAAAAAAATATGGCGCCTGGCGCCATGTTGGTCGATGATATTTCTCTTGAACCTTGATGATTCACTCTTTGAACCTTTTACAAAGATTCGCAATTTTCAATTCAACATGACTGGTATAAATTCATTTTAAGACTTTTCTTTTGAGAAACTGCTTAAACCACTGAGTATTGTGTGAAAGTCTCTACGATGAACACCAACGATAATCACTGTCATGACAACAACTCTTCCATAATAATGGTTATTGTCAGCAAATCAAATTGATACTGAATTCATTCTAATTCAAGGTTTTTCAAACCCTGCGAAAAAGAATTTTGGAGAAATTGTCTTCTTAACTACAAAAAGGTGTAAGAACACTTTTCTGCACTTGAATCAGTTTTATACTCTGATCCTGTAACGGTAGTTATAAGGTATCGCTCTAGATACTGAATAATGATACAAGTTTCAAAAGAAACAAAGGCTTTTTCATAGTCCGCAAACGCTAGACATAACGGCTGAGTATATTTCTCGGATTTCGCATAATCTGGCGTAGCTTATAAGAATGGTCTATAGCAATCTAGCCTTTTTGGAAACCAGCTTGCTCGAGAAACTGGAAATAGTCAAACCTGAACACAAGTTGGATCATGATGATTCTCCAATACCACTTATGATTATGGCCCTGGAAAATAATGTGTTAATAATACTTTACTGGGCGTTATCATGCTTTTTAAAAAAATATTCTCACCACACCTTGGATTGTGAATTTGACCTAACACCCTCATGCATGACGGAATTGGAAAGCTTCTAAAGGGTTTTCACTAGGTGGTGTGCTACATATATTTAGAAGTTCAGGGATAATTCTATCGTCACATAGCACTTGTTCTTTAATTGTTTGAGATGCACTCTAGCTTATTGCAGACTGATTCATCCGGGACGTGTTCGAAAAAGTTACGGATCAACATATCTTTAAATCCTTAGCTACTGACAGGTTTTCATGACGAGGTCTATAACTATTCATTGAACGTCTCAAGTATCCTAAGATTTCTGGTTTCGACGAAACTACGTTGCCACTATCCATCTTTAGTCTCGCTAACTGTCTCTGTCCAATAGAGAGACCTCTTGCGAATACTTAGAGTCTTTATTACGCTCGATCGTTTCTTCAATATAACTTATAATAAAAACACAAATATTGTATAGATTTCAAGACTTACTTACAATATGGTAAATCAAATGAAGACTATGCTACGTTTCGCTATGTGTATTGCCCACAAATTTAATATTGCTATTAGAATTTTAAATCGGTAGTTTCGTCCAATGTCCGAAATGCAAGGAGGAAAATTCTATACAGTAGGTATTCAAAAATAGTATGTGAACTAAGATATTATTAGTGGGGCATTTAATAAAAGCGTTAAATATATATATATATATATATATATATATATATATATATATATATATATATTGATTAAAGAATAAAGACAGATTTACAAAATTAAACAGATCTAGATGGGCAAGTTAGACTTCACTCACATTACATTAATCAATCGGACTGTTACAATTTTGAAATAGTCCGATTAGTATATATTTTCAATGCCTGACTCATAGATTCGTCCTTTCTTTATATCACTTTTTGCATAAGCCCTAAAAACATTCGTAGCAAACTAATGCACCAATATAAATAACGTTTGGATATCTGGACTTAACTTTGAATGTGATAGCATCGCATATAACTTTTACTAAATCTTAAAATAACAACACAATTCTCGCAAAAATGTATAATTAATAAATTTTGGAGATAAACAAATTTGAAAAACATATTATTTCCCTAAATTAAATTGCAGATAAATAAACATCATATTGGGATAAATTATTTATTGCACACCAGAAAAGAAAATTTTTCATTGTTTACGTCAACTAGTAAGAATGATTAAACATTACTATGTAACTTATTAATGTATAACTTCAACATTTCATTATTTGATAAGTCGCTTTACACTTTG
The DNA here is from genome assembly GCA_039881145.1 of Druceiella hillmani. Lineage (NCBI taxonomy): Eukaryota > Metazoa > Arthropoda > Insecta > Lepidoptera > Hepialidae > Druceiella > Druceiella hillmani. The sequence goes on from JAYKKI010000008.1 coordinate 10,787,698, forward strand.
TTGAAATTTGAAAGATAACCTTAATGTTTGTAGTTTAGAATTTAAAAATAAATTGAATGTCATTCAATATTTTATCATAAAATCATTTATATAAATTTATTATTCTAATATAATCAGTATTACTCTTAAAGAAATGAATGAAAATATATACTGTTCATATAAAAATCTGAAATAAATAAATATGAAAAAATCTAAAATCTGAAAATATATATGCACAAGGGCATGAAAATTATTATATTGGAATTCCTTGATCGTGACACAGATTTACAAAGGTTTGCAAATGTATTATTACATCATTGAAACGTGTAATTAGTTAAACTTTATTTATATGTAAAAAAGAGCAGTTTTAATAGTTTGTTTTGTTTTATTTGTTAATCGAGAAATCGCTTGACCGCTTGTTCCTCCTTGAGTACATGCCTTTTTACTTTATTTTAATTTAATTTCACATTTTTTATTTTTCTTTACATAATAAAATCATGCAAATTTCATTATTCAAAATTATTAAGTATATATAACGAGTAAATAACAAGAAACAAGTGATAAAGTAAAAGCAGTCTAAGATCTGTTATAAGATATGCTCTACATTTACGAAAAATAATATTATATTACCTTCTATGATTAACATATAAATAAATTATGCTTACAAATATAATTATTTAAACATAGCTTGTCGTACACTATTTTTATCATAATATCTTTAAAGAGCGAGTGTGCTTAATATTTTCAAGAGTAGTAAGTTAATAAAAACGATATCATTTTTTTATAAAGAATTTTTCCACTTATTGCATTTTTCCAGCGGTAGTGCAAGTTTAGTCGACCGTAGATCTATAATATAAAAAAGACTTAACCGACTATAACAATTTACTTAGTTAAACGATACTTATTTGTTTAGAGAAATTAGATATTTGAAGCTTAGTCGTATTCATGTCACAATTGAATATACTCGTACATTCATCCATAAACATGCTGGATGGATAAATGATATTTTATTGGGAGCTATTGGAATATTCCAATACGTGATCCAGAGATGACAATTGTTAGAGTGGACGATGTGCTGTGGGGTTGAATAGCAATTTATGCTTAGTTTTAGTGATAAAAATTCACATGTTTTTATTTATTTTATTGAGACTGGTAAGAGTTTGAGCGATCATGTAAGTTAAGTATGTAATAACATTTTTAAATAAGAAAACTTCTAAAGTTACAGAAATTAATGTTTGGCGAACTAAGATAACAAGTACTAGTAATGGCGTTAATTTTATTTGTAAAACTGACCGGGACGGCAAAAGATAAAACTATAAACTTAGGACTTTATAATGCTCAAAATTGATTTGCCAATCCAATTATCCGTAAAGTAGGTCACCAAAGATGCTATGTTCAATTAAGTAGATGCTTATGAATTAAATAGCAGACTATTAAGGTTTATTTATGACAAAAAATTGTACATTTTAAAAGAGTTACCAGCAAAGCTTATTTTAAAAAGTATAGTTACTTGTTTTTAAGTTTCAAATTTATGCACCCGAGGGAAACCTTTCACCAAAATCTGCACACGATGTTATCCAGTAAAAATATAATAAACGGTAAAGACGGCAAAATTTACTTAATTAATCTATTAATTGTGATATTTCTACAATAGTCCATTAAATTTTATTTCTAAGAAGTAAAGGGGAATGACAAGATACTGTCTGGCGAGCAGTTGAGATCGATATTTTTTATAACCCACGTAATTTATGTTTTGTACTAGTGATTTCAAAGATCAAGCAGATATTCATGTATGTGGGCTGAAGTGGTAAGCGCGATCCTTTCCGTTTTCGTTATTTATGATCCTATCCGTAAAAACTCTCATTTGTGTATACGAAATTGTTTTCTTTCTTCTCACAAATGGTCATTCGTCCCCAACCTCATTTTGTTTAAACGATTTTTTCTCATTAAAATAGTGCTCTTAGTAGACCTTTTCAATGTTAAATATGTCTAAAAAAACCATCAAAAATGATAAAATTAATTAAACTTGGAAAGAGAAAAACCAGCTTTTAATGCAATTCTAGGAAGCATTGGATGATAGATAATTTACATGGTAACATAAACAAATATCAAAACACAAAGTATGTATTCGATGAAGATACGTCAATAAAATACCTTGAACTATAGAGGAGAATAGTTACATTTTTTTTTCCTTTCTACTGAGCATACTTTATTGGTTACTAAAATAGTGCTTCTAGCACGATGCTACACGGGAATGTAAAATATTAATATTATACGAGCCAACTTCCTTTAAAGCAGAAAGGGGAAAAAAATAAATAAAAATCGTATTGAAAATGAAAATTTTAAAACTTACTTCTTTTTAAACAATAGTAATTACAGTAGGATGCGAATATTTACTATACAATCTTTGTTTACATTAATATAAAATAATGTTATTTTGCTAAGCAATAAAATTATTTAACAGCAATAAAAACTTCTAACTTAAATGAGATTTGAATTCGAATGTTTACTAGTAATTTCCTATTCCATACTACGATATTGGAATGATGATATTAATTATGATTTATTCAATATTTAAAGTTACATTCGCTATTGGAATATTATATTTCTTATTCGACAAAGATTCGAATAGGAATCTATCCCAGGAACAATATAAATGAATGTCGTATCCGGTGATTAAGAATTATGAAAAAGGGCTAATCACCTTACGACCACATGATCCCCAATTTTGCGACTGCATATACTTCACTACGCTGTATCGATATCGAACGGATGGAAGTGAATGGACTAAACACGCGCCGGCATAAAATCGTAATCAGCCTAAATATTCAAAATATGTGTGTAACCCAGACGAACGCATACTATTACATTATGCATGAAAATATTTGCCTTTTTAAGTACAACATTGATCCATTCATAATCCAATCTCGTAAACATGAGCAAACATCTGCGTTGCATTTGCAATAAGGCATTAGTTTCGCTAATCGATCGATGACGCCCGCCGTGTCTGGAGCATCCGAAGATGGCCCTTCATAAATACGGCAAACCGTCCAAATAGATAATTTTTAAATAAAGAATATTTATATCTACCGTATTTAATATTAGTACCTACTATTTAATATTTCATTAAACGGTTTAATGTTAATATAATGTGGATAAATTTACATTACATTAAGGCTAAATAGCGATATTGAAGGTGGTTATTTGACTAACATTATGTGGGTAGATTTAAAAGACCTTTACAACTTTGTGTTTTGTATCAAAATTATTCTGGTTCTTAATTATGTTTATTTTAAATCAGACTAAAGTCAAACTTTTGTTTACTTCAGAAGACCGAATTTTCTGAAATCGATGAATTCGCTGAAATATTCAATAGCAAATATACGAAATTCATTGCCATTATTAACTTAAGGTCTTATTACATAATATACAGTTAACTCCCTAATGTGGACTTATCTATATTCGAGGTTTTATTTATGTTTTCTTTACAATAACTATTGTAATCTATGTTATATACAGTTTTTGATTAACTTTTAAATTAAGCAACTTTTAAGCATGACAATCATTTTTTTAAATTTCATCAGAGCCTGTTTCTAAGAAAATGAAAGAATAAATCTAAAATACAATTTAATAATTCTATTCAACATATTAAGTTGAATGTAAACAGGAAAAAATAAATTTAGACGTAAAATTACTTGCCGTACTAATAAAAAATAAGTTTATATTTATTTATATCCTTTTTATTAAATGTATCTCATCAGGACGTGAAAAATTATATTTGAGTAGGCATTTTTTATCTATTTTGAGAGCATATACCGAAAACAGATAGAATATTTTTGAATTAAAATACTTAAAACATTAGGAAATATCCATTAACAAGTTAAGGAGATCAATGTTGATGGCTAGGTGGTATGCATTTACGATTGTAACTTCATGTTGAGGCAATGTGATGTTGACTGGTGTGCTTCAGTACAGCTTTCACTGTTTCTATCTGAATTTGTTGAAAATGGTACTTAACTGAACTTGAAGTCAGCAGTTTTGATGAGAAAACAAGGCCTCTACCTAACCGATCCTTCTTGTCCTTTCGCAGAGCAGTGCAGCCTTTGATTGATAGTTTTAAATTTGGATTTAATTTTGTTTTTTTCGGATTTAACATTGTTTTCTCTAAGGATTTCTGAAAGTTCATGAGTCTTTTTCTGGGTATCGTTTATATTTAACTGTAGAATATTCAAGGTCCTCGACGCATACTCCTGACCATGGACTCGGACATCAGCTCGTGGCGCGTCGGCTGCCCCGCACGCGGTAACATTATATCTATCATAAATTATTGCACTGTCCATGGGAAAAGAGGGGGTGCCAGAGCCCTCGAAGGGGTTGGATTTCTACCTGTTGGTATTTTATTCTACCTGTTAGTATTTTGGAGGAATTTTATTTCCCTCCTACCACCCAAACAAAAATCCAATTGAGACATTCCCCAATCCGCCACCTGGGGATGCGCTCTCTAGGGGTTACAGGCTTCCCCGAGAGATGTAATGTAAGTTAATAAACCAATTGAACAGAAATTAAAGATAGGTAAAGCTAAGGTTAGTGGTCAGAAAATATCATACCGGCAAATAAATGGCAGTATGAGGTACTTGGCAGTCCTCACCAGGAAATAGTGTTTTTTTCAGTAAACTATGTCAATTTTTAATAATGAATATGGGTTTATACCAAAAAATTTTCAAAAATTGAAAAAGAAACAGCTTCTGCATAATATACAGTGAACATTCGGAATTGGAATCTTTTGTCGATGCAGTAACGCAATAGACATAATGTCTTTAAATTACCTAGTGGTGTCGTGTCATGAGAAACTAGAATGCAATGTAGTATAAGGCTTATCGAATAAACTTTTTTTTTCCTTCAGGTAAATTTTCAGTTTGTTTTTTATCCTAATGCCATACGCCACGAAGAATTTATCAGTACGTGTATGTATACATAAGTCGGTGTGTCTATGGGTTTCCCTCTAGAGTCAGAACAAATAATTCGAGTTTAACAAATGAGGTATGGTCCGGATGACCTCAGGTAACGTCACAACCTAAATAATATGGCGGCTGAGTATGGCCATTTTATCTAATGGGAAAAAATAAAAATTCGTAAAGGTTATCGCGATGCTTGCCACATTAAAAGCCTTGTTGAACAAACTTAAAAAATATCTTATATTGAGTAAATAAATAGGATATTAAATAAACAATCTCAAAGTGTCAGCTCCGATGCGTGAATGGAGTTTACTCCTTTAGTACGATTGTCTTGGAATGTATAAAATAGGTAACACTATATATAAGTATAAATATCAATATCGCTAAATGTAAATGGAAGATTATTTAATAAAAATAATTTTCCATTTATATTTAGTGCTTAAAATATTTTCAAATAAAACACAAATGAACAAAATCAAATTCATACAACAAAATTAAAAACATTTAGTAACGTCAGACGCTCAATTTCTTGCCTCATTTTCACTCAATTTCTTTTTAATTCTGACTTTTTCTTTTTAATTCTTTTCAACTGACGTTGGCTAAAAATGAGAATACCCGAATGCTAGCTGCTGGTGCGGTTCCTGCTTATTGATACATTTGTGCCCATGTCCAACATGGTTTCCTGTACATCACCCCTAGGCTGACCAGCAGGGACATCTTCGTTGCCTCTGATGATGTTGGCAAAGTTTCCGCGGCTCCAGCAAAAACTTGACTTATACTCGTTGGATGTTACTTAGATGGATCTGTAGATAAAAGATTCTAATTAATTAAATTTCAAGTCATGAATGTAACAAGTTTTAAATTTGAACGCATTTTTGCATATCGCTAGAAAGAAAAGAAAATAAAAGTCCAATTGAAAGATTCTTAGATGAATTTTACAATTTGTAATTTTAAAGGTGATTAAATTACAAATTACTTTCATTTGTAATACTGTTTCTTCAGTATTAAATATAAATTCGAATGAAATTTATTTCAAATAAATCAATCTATAACTTTCGGTGCCCTGTTACTATGTTAATCAATTTCTAAAAAAATACTACAAATAAAAGATTAATTGTACGATCATCGAAATTCACGTTGTTTACCTCGATTGAATTGCTGGATAGAATCGTTTGATGGGACTTCCACGATTAACTCTGGCGCTATTATGGAAACGATGGTGTCAATTTAGATATCGTTAATCGCGTCTCTTCCACCGGTGGCCATTCACTGTTGCCTTTCCCTTGCCAACTCTCTTCTCTGCTTGGCTTTTATATTAATACAAAGTCGGCACAGTTGACTTCCTTTTTCCTAAAGAAACAAATGAAGTACACTTTCCTTAGATTACGTTGTGACGTGTGTTACAACGTAACGTAAGGAAGTATGCGTAACATCAAGATGCCATAAGAAAATGCCAAACAAACATATTGATATCTCACTCTAAAGATGCGCAGAAATGTTGCGCGGAAAGGGCACCTAACTATTACTATTGTTTAATGCTCTGATCTTCGTAAGCTCTGAACTTCTAATTTTACTACTCATAAAACTTCAAACCGGGCGCCATATATGAAAATCGATTCTTAAATAGTAAACTTCAAAACTTGCCATTCAACATGGCTTAGAACATGGCTTTGGGCTATTCGGTAATGTCTGAATAAAAAATCTAGTTTTCAACCTAAAATTATTAATTACTGTATAACTGTCATAATATATATCTGAAAACCGAGACAAAATTATTTCTTCCACCAATGCCCTATACATCAATTTTACTAATTCACCAAAATATGGGGGAGGTGAAATATTATTTGTGGACGTTTTCAACAATATCTCTACATAAAATTCTGCCTGTTTTCCTATTTAGGTGTAGAAGCCTAAAAATCAAGAATTTTAATTCATTTCCGCTGTTGTATTCTGTTATTATTACTAGTGTTATTTCTGCTGTTGTATTTGAATCCTAGATGTTTCAAAAAATGTTTAACAGTTATGTTAATATATATGTTGTACTGTGTTTTTGTGAAAGTATTGCGTATCCGAGAGGAGACAATGAAAATAAAGGAAAAAGGTATTTTCAAAGGAAATGTTAGCGGAAAAGCAAGAACCACATCACACTGTGTAAAGATATATGTATCCCACCCACGTATATGCTTTTTCAATAGCTTAAAAATCTTAAAGGAGCATTCGATCGACTAGGAATTTTATGATAGTTCTCAGCGGAATGAACAAAATGAAAAATTTCTGATTTCAGAGATCCTTTCCGCCCTAAAGTTATTCCACCGAAAATTTTAACCTATGTCCTACGAAAACTAATTGAATGAGAAACATTGAAGAAAAAACTGATGAAAAAACTTCAAAAAATTCGGTTCGGCCCATAAATGGTACGTATTGATTTCAGTTATAATTGAATAAAGGCGGAAAGCTGATATGTTTTTCTCCGTACACTAGAAAGTTATATTAGTAGGCGCGCGCGTGCGGAAGAAAAATACGACTGTTGCGTTAAGCTAATTGTCATGGTTATATTGTTTGAGAGCTAAGATTCTAGATATTATTCTTTTCTGCTATAACTCGAATAAGTTTTCTACTCTAAAAGAGAAGCGACCAACTATGTTTGTCACGTGATTTATTATTGAATTTTTGGCCGTATCATACTTTTATTATTACAATTCACACATTTCCACATTTTGATAAAAGTTTCATCTGTCTGCCTGTGATGGCTCCTTTGCATAGAAATTGGTTAGTGTTAATGAACATTAATTTTTTTTAAGTTGAATTTCATAATCCTGACAAGGACTAACATTGTGAAAGAATTACGACTGTCATTGGTAGCAACTAAAGGAAAAAATAATTAAAACTGGTCTGAGCGGACGCAGACTGGCCATGAAAAAATAAGAAACATCTAGGAACAAAATAACATAATGAAATAATTTAACCTTAATTTTTTTTAGACATACGACGATTTTTTTAAGATACGATTACTAATCCAAATCATAAGATCTTTTTCGAAAATGTTTGAATAGGTAGATCATAGCGAAAAATAAATAATTTTCTTTGTTTTTTTTTAATATTTCATCACATCATTACAATTATGATTTTTTTGTAGCATACTCACTAACGTTTTATGAAGCATAATTTTATTAAAGTTTTTTCAAGAAGAAGATGGCACAGGATATAACAACCTTCTTATTTTTTATATGCAGTTTTTTGTTAGCATAGTTATAGTTTTTTATAGAATATATGAACGCAGTTTCCCAACGAATTCTTTTTGCTATTTTTAATGCAAAAATGACGGAATATGATCTTTTGGTAAATTACTTTCTCCTGCTTCATCAAATAACGTCAGATAAAATTACTTTGCAAAATAATTGATCATATTTTTAAGTTCATTTTCTTTAACTATTGTGAAAGTAGAACATACTTCAATGAGATTTACATCTTCAATATATAATCAATTATTTATCAAATGACTGACAAAAATGCTTCCTTCTACGATTACATCGTTTCTGAAATGTATTACGTTAGAATTAATATTTTCATAATTAATACAACAATATTTATGTGTCTTTGATTAGAAATTGCCAAATATTCCTCTTCAGATACATTTAAGTTCGCTTTAAGCTGAATTTTAAATGAAGGATTATTATAGATTCCCGTGCTATTTTAAGTTAGTGTTTTAAACTCGGAGTACCTCATTGTTTTATTTTCTTTCAGACTGTACTCTAAATCATAAGATTATATTAAATTTAATTTAAGATTTAGACTGTACTCTAAATCATAAGATAGCACGATTCCAATAATCTTCAATTATTGGAATCGTGCTATTTTACTCAGTGTTTTTTGCACTAGTCTTTTGCAAATAACACATTTTGTATCCTTTTTACTCGAAGAGTTTTAAAAAATATGAAAATTGTACAAAAACCAATGTGTGTGTAACATTGCATATAAATAGAAATACATAAAAGAATAACTATTACAATTAAAACTATTCTTGTTTATTAAAATTGAGTGATCAATACTAGAACTCTTAAAACTACCAATTATTATAACAAAGAAATTTTGAACAAAAGAGCCGTTTAATACCAAGACATCCAATAAATATCAAAAAATTATATTCTATAAAATATTTTTGATATATTAAATGAAAAGTATACAGTTTTAGTAACGAAATAGTAAAATTTCAAAAATGTTAAATGGATGTCTACCCCAAATGGTTTCTGGAAAAAACAGAAATTATATTACATCTAATTCTACCGGGATTTCAGTTTTTTTAATAAAGAACCTAATTTTTTTTTGATAAAGAAACTTAGAAGTAAAAAAAATATTTTCCCTTAAACAGGATAACATGTTTTAAAAGATCAGTAATTATGTTCCGGTTTCAAACGCTCATCTATTCATTAATTTAAATCTATGAAATGTGCATTGTACAGAAAGGATTCAAATTAATAGTATTTATGCCTGACCATGTTGGCTATAGTGGCTTCCACATAAAAAGTAAATAAATGCTGTCACGGACTTTTTGTTAGAAATATTTAAGAGAAACAATCCGACGATACATTATCTATGTATAACTTTAACGGTTTAGGCAGTACCTATACGCTAAGATAACTCTCACAGGGCAGGTAGTTTTTCGACTGATTTGATTCTTATCGTTATATAATAGCCAAATCACACAATATCTTTTAATTTGTTGTCTATGTGTTATTCTGATGTATATTACCGTAAAGTTTCATCAAAATCTGTTCAGTAATTTTTGCGTGAAAGAGCTCAGCAGTTCATACATCCTTACAAACTTTGCAGTTCATACATCCTTACAAACTTTCGCGTTTATAATAGTAGTAGAATAATCGATTTTATATATGTGTATAGTTTCTTTCATTAGAAAAAATATTTAGATTATTATATATCTGATTACAACACGCACTAACATCCCGCTCGTTGTCAATTATTGAACAACGAGCAAATTAATGAACAACGAGCGTCCACTTCGTGTCACTGAATTGTTTAACTAATTTAACGGTTATTTTTCAAGTGTTATAGTATAATTAATAAAATATTTTTAAAAACATATCAATATTAAAATTAAAAATCAATTTTACGCTACGGATGCAGATACAAAATAATATCCATTTCTATAATATGTAATTTATTTTATTCCTCCTTTAGAAGGATTATATTTACTTATTATATATTATATGCCTTGAAACCGCATGTACGTTTAGATATATAAAGTTTATAATCTTTTCAACAAGTGATTTTTACCGAATTAATGAGAAAATTGAATGATTATTTTTCACATACATATTTATTGATGTATTCATTACTTCTAGTTGAAATAAAAAAAGAGATCATTTAGACTCAATTAATTACTTCGTAATTCAAGTAAAAAAAATTAAAAATAATTTTCAAATAATTTTATTTTTATAATAATAAATTATTATGTCTTTTTTTAAATCAACAATTATGCAGATGTTAAGAATTGTATTCTCTAAAATATTTCAAATTTACAACACAGGTACGTGCTAGATATTGTAAAACTCTCTCTGTAAAATGTATTTGTAAAGAAGTGGGAAACCCTACTACGTCTAATATCTGTATAGACCGAAAGGCCACCATAAACATGTATTGTCTTACATTATGTATTGTCTACGCTTATTTTAGACTGCATCAGGTGCAATAAAAGGGATCACAAAGGACTGAGAACCCCAAAGGCAGCCAAGTAGCTGCCCCACCATGATAGTTTAAGAGATTATTAGCCAATAAAATTAGTTTATTTTAAGCACCGATGTCTTTTGTAACTATAATAAAATTTGTAAACGACACTTCGATCTTGGCAGTCAAACACTTAACACCGATTTAATAAACATCACATATTCAAAATTTGTGTCAAATAATTAATTTTTTTTGTGAGCGTCATAATAAAATAAGTCGCTAGTGTCGCTAGTTGTAATAATAATGAGATATTGTTATTTCACTTGTACACCCCATAAGAGATAAAACATAAATATTAATACGCGATATTAATCAATTGAATGTCGCAATAATCACTTACAAAAACCATGATTTATTAATATATCTTCCGCCATCGACAAGTAAAATAAATATACTGTGTATATATGTTCATTAAAAACGAACCGACGAAGTCTGTCATTTCCAAAAAAAATATGTACCATTATTATAGCTTAGCAACGGTAGTAACTGAAAAAATAAACGATGAAACTAACTTTGTATTCTATAATTAAGATGTAGAAATACTATAACTTGTGAAGAAAATCAAAATGTACGATTGGCCTATTTACGAACTTTGTAATGGCACTCAAAGTCGAAAGTAGGATAACCTAAGTCCAATATTTGCCAGCAACGTATACAGTATTTCGCTACTTTGAAACATTTGAGGGTTCTTAATTTCTTCCCGTACGATGATTACTTAAAGTTATAATATAGAAATGCAATAATTCTCAAAAATAATTACCCTGAGAGGATTTGTTTATTGTCATTACGAAAGCAATTCCGTGCAGCGAGCAAGTATCGTCGTAGCACCCAATATAAACAGATTTGATAAAATATTATTAAAATTCTGCGGCGTTATGATGATATTTTGTAAAAATAAGAGACTGACTATAGAATAAATTAGAAAATCCATCGAGGTGAATATTAGATTAAACTAAATTATACAACATAGTATTTACAATGAATTTGCAGCATGCATTTATTATTAAAGTACAAAGCCAGAGAACTACCTTAGCTAACTAAAAATGATAAATAAAGTAATACGTAAATAAACAGAAAGAATAATATATTACATATATGAACACATACACACACACAAATATATATATATATATATATATATATATATGTATTTAAATATATATATATATATATATATATATATATATATATATATATATATATATACACTACCCTGTTCATTTTAGGAAATTGGTGTCAAAGCAAAAACATGGGTTCTCAAAATAGACCAATGTTACAAATCTATAAATAAACTCCCCATACTTAATCTACACCATAACTTGGTAAGAAGACAAGTAGATAGGGAGGGAGTGCCTCTCCATGAATATTGTATGAGAACGTGCTTCGCGACAAATTGGTTGCGCGTGCGCACGTGTCGAGCGCATGTGAAAATGATCCATGGATCCCGGAACAGAAGCCGAATGAATTCGAAGTAACGCGATCGATCTCCGATAACGATGATCTATGGGTGAATAAATAATGTAGCCGTCTACGAATTGCTGATAGATTAATGCTTCCACTGCTTTATGTTAGATACTTCTAATTACTGCCGGTTTAGTTTTAAAAAGAATATTATCACCCTTTTAATAGAATATATGAAGTATTGACGCGGAAATAGGTACATTAACCTATATAAATGAACAATATACACAAAAACAGAAAAAAACCTGATGGTTGTTTCGAGGCCCAGTGCCGCATAAAAACTTTTAAGGATTTTCACGTGGTAGTGATAGTAGGATATGACTGCCAAATAACGGTATTCATTTTCCTTTGGAAAAAACCTTTCCAAGGTAATGGATATTTCAAATTAACAAGTAACTTATGTTTGTAGAAACGCCTAAAATAAACGATTCTAATAAAATATTTATAACAATGATATATTTTTGACACCTGCTACTGCTAAATGGAACAAAAAATATTATAACTGACACCAGATATTAAATCCAGTTGACCCAAATAATATTCGAGTACATTAAAATATTTCAGTCTTCCCATAACATTATAATAATAAACATGTCATTGAATCTTCAATTTCTATTCTAGTGACATGGACAGGTATTGACAATTAAAAATTTGTAATAGGTAATTTATACTAACGAAATAAAAGCCTTGCTTCTCAGAATGGACGACATCGTGTCAATGAGATGCTAAAACGATACGTTTCCCCAGCTTGTAGAAACAGGGACATAAAGCCATTAATTGATTCAACCACTTTCGAATATAAAACAATATAACATGTAACGAAGCGAATCCACGCCCAATGGCCGTAACTATTGCAATCTGCGATCGAATTGCTTATACAAAATTAATCTGTCATCTGGATAAAATATGATCCGGAATCATATTTTATCGATTAACAGCGCGCCTTCTTGTCGCGCTTACATTACTACTTACACATGCTTGTGCCTCTGGACGCAACATAAGCCACTTACGAATTAGTAAGTACCCATTTTTAGAAATTGACAAACAATCTGAACATATATGCATTTGTCAGCCCTCTTATTAGTATTGCAAACTTGTCTCGAAGTTTCGGGATAACATACAAATCTTTATGCCCTTACTTAACGAGGATCAGATCCGGTGAAGCACCGGCTCATGTACTGTCATTCACTGACCATATTAATTACACGGTACACGCGTTAGCCAGATAGATATGATCAATTCACTTCTTATACCATCACTGCGAAGCTTCGCTAATGTGTTGGTTTACTTATTATCGTACGCCGTTGCTATTGGTCAATACAAGTTTAATAGTCTTGACATTTGCGTATCGGTAGCTCTCTATTTGTTCTGTGTAGCGGTACAACGACATATTTCGCGAGATAAACGTTGGTGATAAATTATGGCTGCTAAATCTGTCGTGTCAAAGATCTGGGCATCGCACTTTAATAATGACTCGAGTTATATAACTGGAGCACAGTGAAATATGAATGTATGATGCGAATTTATGTTCAGAGAGGATAAAAGCACGTGTTATCGGCTGCTATGAGTACTGAGACTATTTTTTATCCGACTATGGCACATCAACTATTTTGAGTACATTTTCCAGTCAATGTTCCGAGAAGGAGATTTTATTTATCAGATGAAGATAAATAAAATCTCCTTCTATCCGCAGATATATTATATTCATAGGAGTTTAAAAATCGTCGGGTGAACCCCATAAACTCACCTGCGATATTTTGTGTTCTTTCGATTGAATATATAAGTTTTACATTTTTCGTTACTAGACTAAACCTTGAATTTGAATCAAATCGGCAAGTTTGTTTTTGGGAAATAGAAATTTTGGTAGCAAGTTTTAGATCCAACCATGTTATCCCCAGGGTGGGATAATCAGAGATAATAAATGCCTATTTTGTACTTAAGGTCCGGTACGTCATCTTTCGGGGATCTTGCTTTTTGTAGGATATTCAGTGTAACATTTTCTATTCAGAGCCACCAGCTTTTTCTTTACCACCAAGATAAACATCTACAATTGAACTATTCCATGTCTCATTATCGGAGTAACTTATATAAAAACTTGAGAAACTGTGAGATTGTGAGGGACAGACGGATGGTCATGACAAAATTACAAGAGTTCTTAATCCCATAACATTCCGTAGTTAAAAAAGAACTCTTATAATATTGTAATGACCGTCCATCTGTCTAACACAGTTTTGGAGTTTCTAAAGTTTCAGACCTACGGGAAAAGTTTGAAAATTCAAGTGTCTTCCCATGTATATCCCCGTCATATACATGAAGTGGAAAATTGAATGTAATATGATGGGGCTTCTCTCACTCATTTTTAATTTCTCCATTTTCTCTCTCATTTTTATATTAAGCTTCAAGGTGTCATGCAAGATTATCGTCGTCCTCCACTAGCTTTGAACCATGGGTTTGGTCACTAAAATTTTCAAATGAAATTATTTCATTTAACTTATGTGAGCATTTTAGGAAATTTTAACAACTACAGATCCTTATTTTGAGCGTATTTCAACACGCAATTAACCAGTTTTTTTTGTGAGAAGGTAAATGAAATTACTGTACTGAAAAAAATCTGGGCCGGGAAAGGTTTGTTAAGATAGATGCAATTACTAGACATTTACTACTAATAAACATAATTTTAATTTCTTGTGTTAACAATAAATTAATTTGTTATTTTCAAAATTGTAAATATTTTGAAATCCAGAAATTATTATTAATAATAGAAACTTTTTTTATACAAGTTCTCATTATTAAAACCAGATTTCTGCGACTGATACCAACATTTCTTTCACCTGATCTTTCAATTAATTTTCCTTGAAATAGTCATAAGAGTTAATTCACACAAGAATCTTTAATACGAGTTAATTCACTTTTTATATAAATATACTTTTATGTATTGTTTGTTTCATGATAATTTCACATGAATATTAACTTTAAACTAAAAAAGTGAACACATAATATAATAATAAGCACTTCGAATAAAGATAGTGATACACGTGCAAGCATAACGATAATTGATAAATAACCCCAAAAATTCATGAAAGCATCGGTTTATATATCCGCGAGTGCTTTAAATCTTTATCAATATGATAAAGAAATGATAACCTTATAAAAACAAATTGCGTAAAATTTACCCTCATGCTTCAAAAACCTCGAACTACTTTAAGTGCTTTACAGTAAAATGTAGACCTTTCTCAAACTCTTCTCAGTCTCTTTACTGCGCGCTTGAATGGAACTCTATTTTAAATATGAAATAAAAAGTATGTATAAATTCATATAAAATTTACAAATTTAAGTCACACTTCAAGTATTTTTTAATAGATTTGCTGTTATTCTAAAATACAATTCTTAATATGCAATTCTGAATAAAATCTTTCAGAAAGTTTACATAATAAATAGAAATTATGGTAACATTTTTATAAACAGAAATGAGGCATAACAAAGTAAAATAAACGATTTGGGAAACAAAAAAGTTTTGAGGTACGAAATATTAAAATGATTTGGGGAACAAAAAAGTTTCAATGATAAATATGTACTATGGAAACTATTTTGTAAACGAAACATAAGATTTGTGGTGAAAAAAGTTTCCATAATAAATAAATATTACACAACGTTCATTCGTTGAATAATATACATTCTACTGAATAGCACTCGATGTTACGAAGAATATTTTCACTGGATTAGGTATGTCGCAGCCTGCTTCCTCATTCATTTATTTCCAAGGTCATAGATTGTTTAATTCCCCTTTCCATATCTTATCCTCACATAATTTTATTTTTATGATTTTTAAATTGAGCCGCCTATGCGGAAAACTAAATAGCGTAGGTAAATTTTATACTTTGCATTCATAAATCACATAGTTTCTACTATAAAAAAATTACTATGATAATGCCATTTGTCTTAAAAGGAGTCTAATAAAAATGGAAGTTCCTCCATCGTGACATGAAATTACTTCCATAATATAATATGGAAATAGAAAGTGATTACATTTTTGGAGTTAACAGCGCCTATTAACGATAGCCTTATTTGCGACATCACGTAGCCGCCACCTAAATCAATAAAATATCGAACAAAAATAACAAAAATTTGTTTAATCATTTTAGTTTGTTGTACCTCAGTTTTATCGGTTTTTTTAAACGATCATATGTTTTTTTATCATGTCGTGCACTCATTTATGGTAACACGTTTTATTATTTTGCGTAGAATTTGAAAGCTAACCTTTAAGGCTAATATTAAAAGGTGGGGAAAAGAACTACAAAATTTGATATTTTTTGTTTGTATAAAAACGTGAATGTTAAAAACACGTGCTGTGGATACAATATCTTGAAATTATATGTATGAGCTTTCATTGAAAATTGTTACTGTTAAAGTTTTTTATTTTTCCCGAAATGAGAAGTTTTTTTATATTTTCTTACACTCCCTGTTCACTTCTAAAATAAAGTGGATATTTTGTTCAACTAATGAGACTGTTTTTATTCTTCACTGATGCGAACGTTTCTAATCAAGATATTTAAAATGTGCATTTAATAAGTCATTTCGAACCTATCTAAAAGACAATCTTGAAATTAATATTAATAATTTTATTCTAAAAAAACAAGATATTTATAACGATAAATTCCTGACAAAAATTCTATCGTAATAACAATTTTTGATCTATGAAATATAGAGCATATTTTACAGGTAATTTCTTATCGAAAATCGAAAACGAATCTACCCCTGAACTTATAAGTTTTATATCTTTTCAAAGTCTGTTTACAAATAGACATATGTAGATGCCATAGATCTATAGTCAGATTTGTACCATCGGTATAGAGAATGCGTGTTAAGTTGCTATTATGTGATAGAGTTAAGTTTTTTTAAATTGAAAAATCAATACTTCAAAAGTTGGCAATTTGTAGCAATAATAAGTAAATTTACTTATGTGTATTAGGTTTGAATTTCGTACATCTCATTTTTTACAGGGTTAAGTATAAAAATATTATTCGGTTCTATCGTAATAACTGCTTATAACATTTAAATAAATAAAATAATTATTTGAACAAAAAATAGCTGTTTCATTGTTATTACTAGCTTCATAACGATCGTATGTCTGAATGATCGAATGTAAATACCATTAGGAACGAAAACACTATGTTTAGATATAAACACACCACATAGGAATACAATGATACTTTCTTCCTTCAGTATTCCCCTTCATACAAATAAAAGTCCCCTAAGAAATTTACCCCATCGTTTATACCTGTTTATAGATCTAACCAGATAACAAAACTGTGGGAATGTGGGAATTTTATTATTTAGGTATATCAAGTCTCCTGATCATGAATAAAGCGACATGGATTTTCCTTGCCTTAAAAGCTGTACGCAATACTGATAAATATATTTCGCATGCTATAAAAGTATTATTGTGGATTTTTAACACAATTTTTCCGGACTCAGAAGTCAAGTCTTCTTTTAGATTTTAGTTATCTTATAATTTTTATTAATGTTATTAATAATACTTGTATTCTTAAATAAAATTTATCATTTGACATGTATGTTACGTAATATCGTGACTCAGTAGACATCAGTCGAAGGAAATGACTTCTAATCTATGATTACTTGTGGACGCGCCCGTCGTTACTATCGCCATTACAAGGCGAAATACTTTCATCATTTTGTGTGCCATTAATTGATAAAATACCTTAAGCTAGATGGTGATGCAAGTTTTTATTTAAGTCATTTTATATCACTTTTTTAACTTGGGTTCCAATGCAATAAATACCGAAAAGAATTTCTATAAACACACAAAAAATCGTATTACTTTAAATGAATGATTAAACAAAGCCATTAATGTTTTACGTAAAATTGTTGTTTGATCTAGTTGGAGAGTGAATTCCTTTATATTAAAAAATAGGCAAATCATGATTAAATTTAATCATCAACTTAGAGAAAAAGTCTTGATAATCTCATATACTATACACGGCAGCGTTAACAGATTCTTAAGGTAAGTAAAACGTACTAATAATCACTTGCTTTCTATAAGACATAACTAGGCCTGCAAAAGTTTAACGACAAATCAAACTAACACGCATACCGCATAACTTGCCCACCACAAATTTCTCGGCTAACAATACATAAGACTTACTTGTGCACAAAGCTCGTGTAATTGCACTGCGTTAAATGTCGTTTAATTGTTATTTAGAATAATGTTCAAACGGTTATTTGGTGTGCGAGGTGGATTAGAAATGCTAAGCTGCTCGCTACACAACGGAAAGTGCTTTCTAATTGCGTTTCGATGTTTTCTTTGTTTATGTATAGTTAGCTCTTCGGTTGTCATCGATCTTTCATCCTTTTAATATATGTATCAGTGAACATTCTGGATTTTGTTGATTGTCATAAATTAAGTGAACGTGAATTACATAAAGGCTAATAAATACACTTTATGTTTAGTAACGACTAAACATAAACCACTTTCGCTCTAATTTTTCTTTTTTTTCAAATCGCGTTATTGTATCTGAGATATCCATGCTATGAAATAAATTTCGCTCTAATAATCAAAACTCGCCACTGTTATGTTTAATATGTACAAGGGCCACGTTTATTTTTTGAAGTGAAACTTCTTTAGGCGCGATGAGAGTAAAATGTGAAGGTCGCAACGTCCTTCATGCAGCTTTTTTGAGGTTGCTGATCATTATATATACTTAACTTCGAGAAAGAGGTCAATGAGTGAATCCAATTTGGCTGGGTAGCATTCCAGAAACTTCCAAGGGAATGATCCAGTATTTAAAGATAAAAGTTTTCAATCATTGCATGTTGCCAGCAAGCATATGGATCTAACGCGTGGCCGCTTACTATTGACAGTGAGCTACGGCAAGGGTTATGCTTGGAGTTTCTCTTCGAAATATGATCCGTAATGTGGAAATTCGTAAGTGAACTAAGATCACCGACTTAAATTGTAGGATGAATAGACTGAAGTATCGATGGTTAGATGATATAGCGCGCAGAACCGACAACCTCGATCACGTGCCGGTAGACCCCAAATGGGATAGACCCAAGCTAGCTGCACTGATGATCTAATAAAGGTAGCGGGAAACCGTTGGATATATACCGCACGGGATTGATCTTTGTGGGAATCAGTGCGGAGGTATGTTCAACAGTAGAAGTCTTCCGACTGATATGAATAGCAAATTATCAGATCATTGTTATAACAAAGTGATTCTATGTGTTAGTGTGGGATATGTGATGCACTCGAAACAATACAAGGGATTGTTTTATTATGAATATAGCGGTAAGCTTTAAATATAAATTATGTATCTATAAACTTGCTTTCGCTCTACAAATCGGCAGCTTTGAAATACGTAATAAATTTTACTGCTTACATAACGGAAGATGAAATTTAAATAGGAAAAATGGACATATTTTCATTTAGTATATTAATTTATATAAAATAAAGTTTAGCCTTATTAATTTTTACCAGTATTTTTATGCTGGCAGTCAAACTCTATTGTTAAAAATAGTTTTTCCTATTTTCTTAAAAAATTACTTACTTCTTAGTAATGAACACGGAAACAGTTTCTCTTGATAAATTAAATTATGTTTCTTCTACTATTTTCCTATGTACGTTACTCCGAGTCATATACTTCTTCCTAGTAAAAAGGAAAACAATTATGTTTCTTTATTACAACCTAACGTACCTATACTTTGATAATAATATTAAATAAATATTTACGAATCATGATAAGAATAATAATGTGTATATATGTTATAAAAACGATGTATTTAATTTTAAATCAAACAACACAATTTTCAAATAAAGTATCGTATTCGGTATTCGACCAAATACTAAAAAAGTAGCCGAATACTGAATATGCGTTGCAATTCTAATAAACATCAAAAATGTATTGGGTAAAATTACACAAAGTATAAAATAGATAAACCATCATTTCTACAAATGCATGGCTCGCGATATCCAAGCCCATTTCGTTCGCGGTTCAATTCTGGAGTCATTTGGGAATTTATGAGCAATGATACGATGCTACCGTCTGTGTTAATATGTTTTATGCCAGCTTAGACAACATGATCAATGAATTTATTGATGGAACGGAATAAGTTGGCAACCTAAAATAGCGTGGAAGTTACGACAATGACTTTTTAAACTAACAGAGTTATTTAAAGGTTACTTGGAGTTCATTTTTGAAAGTTGTATCTATAAACATATATGAATGGAGACGTATTGCTGTAGAAGCAATTAAAAGAAAACGTAAAATACATTGCACATATACAAACACATCATAAAACCACTCAAATAATAACTGAACTCACGGACTTCCGATTCCCTAAAATAATGAAATAAAACTGACGGCAAGTTCCAATCAGAAGGAAGATTTTAATTTGTGAAAAAAATTTTAAAAAATGTAATACCGCAACATCTATTTGACTTCCAGTAGGACCTTCATAAGAAGTTAATATTGTTGTACAACCTTATATCGAACCTATTATATCGACGTATCTAGTTTATGTTACCTATACCATTAGATAAAAAATTAATATTAATTAATCTGCAAAATATTCGTTAAATAATAGCACGCAATACAGAATCGCAAGCGCAATACAATCGCAATATAGAATCAAATATTCCATTTCACAAATAAATATTTATTAAAATGAAATGAGCTCCATACAGCTACTGTAAGAATTACAAGTCTACAGGTTAGAATTAAAATTGAAACCGTTTTCATTTTTTTTTATAAATGATGGAAAACAATTTTCACTCCACAATAGTTAAGATGTATTAAAAATTATTTTTATTAAGGTATCATTTGTATTCTTCGGTCATAGAACGAATTTTTAGCGAATTCTTTTACTCTTTGAACTCAGCGGGAGTTCAAATTCATTTTGAAAATATTTGTCCAATTTTGTCCATCTACGAACTTAACCTAGATTTTAATGATTTTAATTTTAACACCAAGTTTCATCCAAGTGCCAATTTAAAAATATAATCCCAATAGAAATATTCCAAATTTCCTGAGAAATATCATAAGGCTGCTTCCAATGAGTTGAGTTATGACTTTTTACTTGATTTCTTATCACAGGTGTTATATAGAGCATAGATTTGGGACCTTTGGTATTTGTGGACCAATTTAGTACTAACATGGACTCCTTTGGGAGAAAATATTAGACGGACTGAGCTGTATGTTTTGGGTTTTCATCGTGTTGAAATGTCCATATAACCGGAAGAGTTTCTTTGTAATAAGGCAACACGGGTTTCTGTAATATTTTTTTGTATTTGTGTTGATCAAGAGTGACATCAATTTTGGTGTATGTCCAACCACAGGTCAAAAATAATATCAAATTTTTACAAAGTTGCTTCCATCTTTTAATTTCTTTTTTGTGTGTTTTGGTTTCACTTTACGTATTGTCTGCCGTACGCATTTTTTTCCATCTGATGAAGTAAAATTTATCTTGATCAGAAAATAAAACATGTTTCTACAAGAACAGATCTAATATTCATATTTTCTAGCAAATGCTAACTGCTATCTGTATTATCTTTTCATTAATAGAGGTTTTGAGCAACTCTTCTGAACAACTTTGCCTCCACTAGTCGTCACGTCGAACAGTCCTTGCTAATGAACCGGTATTTGGTTCTGGCCCAAATACTTCCCATTAATCAGTAAGGAAATTTTAAACGATTCTCTCTCTTATTATTTGTAACCATCCTACAATCTCCATATGGCATTTTTCCTAGTTTCTTCTCTCCGGATATCTGAGAAAAAAAGGGATCTTTTCGGAAATGTATTTATCGATCAAGGGTAACTGGAGCTGATAACACACAATATACACACAACTACTGAATTGAAACTATTTATGTATGCTTCAAAATATACATTTACATTTAAAGGAGTAATATATTACCTGAAAAAATTAAAAACAAATTACAGATACCTATTATCATTAAACAATATCTATATTTGAGCGTAGTATAATTTCTCTCAAAGCGCTTACTCATAACTTAAGATGCGATTGATTTGCATTCAATCCAAGTTGCACTCAATCATAACCCATAGATCATTTCAGGCGTAAAAGCTAAAGAGTAGTCAGCAGAGTCAACTTATCCGAGTGAAATATTACAATGTGAAATCATATCGCTGAATTCAATAACAATAACTTTACCGAGTCTCGAACCGTCGATTTCCGTGTCCGGAGCACAGCTGGTAAGCCAGATTATTGCCCTACTGACACGACATAGTGAGATGTGAAACTATGGAATATAATTTAATGTGCGTTAATATTTGTAGAAAGACGTAAAACTATCCGCATAGTAATTAAAATTGAATTAATAATGTACTATGTTCCATGATTACACTGATGAAATTCAGAACTTAGGAAAACCCATATAGGTATAAAAATTACATGATTTTATTTACCAACTGGGAGTGCGCGAAGGCAAAATTATGAGGTTTGTATTTTATTTGTTATTATACAGGTATATTTTTTGTGATATGAAAGCTTCATTGTTCTGGTATTTGAGATAAGAATAAATTATTTTTCCGCCTGAAAGTGAGACTGTCAAGTACTGTTTGTATGTTTATTTCTTTGTGTGTTTGTTTGAACGTATATCATGTAAAAACCACTGACTCAATTCAAATGGAGTTTGGAAAATATAGGGGTTGATTTGAAGCAACATTCAGTTTTTATTTCATTGGATTAGATACACTCAGAAAATACACGAATTAATTATTTTTCAAATATTCAGTTACATTACATTAGTACGACACCAAAGAAGTACCTAGCTATACGATACATAGTAAATATACAAATTTATATCTATAATGAACATTGGCGAAATGGGCATACAATTATAATTTATTGGCGTGGAAGGTATGTTGTTTCTGGCAAATGAATGCAGGCTGACGTATGAGGGCAGACATCGTTGTTGGGCCCTTTTCGCACATGAAATTCTTCGATGTTGTACGTACTCGATATAAGGTCACTTGATTTCCTCAAGTTTTTTTAAAATTTGTATCTATTGTCAACATTTGTAATTAAATTACTTTGAATGGTTCAGTATTTCGATATATGATGTTGAGTGTTATGTACTTTATTGTCAATACTTATAATAAAAGTGTGGATTTACCCGTCTTTATAATAAAAATATTTACGAAAAAAATGTTTAGGGGAAGATAAGAAAAGTGACAGAAAACAAAAATATTGTTTCCTACATTTTTGTGTGTATTGTCTATTTGTCAGTAAGTCTGTTTAATTGTTCGTGCATCACGCATAAATAGCTAAAGAAGTTTCAATAAAATTATCGCTAGTGGATGCTGTTAAGTCTAGAGTAATGTATAGGCTATGTTTCATCGCAATCCATCAACTAAAAATAAGATATTGTTATTTGAGAATTCAATATAAAGCGTATTTAATTAAATAAAAGTTTACTTTCATAATTGTACAATAGATACAATTATGAAAGTAAACTTTTCTTATAGTCTTAATTAAGAAATAACAGAAACAAACAAAATTATTCGGCATAACAATTAGGCAACAAATTATTAAATACATAATGAATCGTATATATATATATATATATATATATATACTTTATGACTCAAAGTAATCAGAAATGTAAAATGCCATTGATCCTGACACGGATAATGGAATAAATTTAACATTCATAGAAAAAAAACATAAATCGAAAATAACGATTCCAAATCAATATTTGAAAACAAATTCAAAACACAAAAATAACTAAAAACATAAATTCGAAAATACATTGTTTATCGATACTCCAAAATGACGTTCAAAAAAATTGTATTTTCAGATTTTTATGTTTCATTCATTGAAATGAAATCCATGACGACGATTAGACTTTAAGGTAAGGTATTACATATTTAAGGTACTGTCACAATCAATTTGCAATTTTACCTTGAAAAATGTATTTATTAGTTTTTAATTTACTATGCCTAGTTTTTAATTTATTTCTAAGTTATTATCCTTTACTCGATTCATTAAGAAACTTTACTTCATTTTTTCTAAAAGTACTGAATCTGGTGTTGCGTCTCAACAATGCATGATAAAATGAAAGAACATTTTAAAGTATATGACGGATCTCTCGTTCATTAGAGATTTTAAAGTATCCTTTTTTTTGTCAAACTGAGTACCTATAACACTTTTTCTTTTCATTTTTTGGTTAAGACTTACTGAACTATCACTATTTTGAGTAAAAACAACAACTCTTTTTAACATTTTTATCATGCTTCAGGAACGCTGTATTGTTGTGATATGCTAACAGCATATCATTAGGATGTCAGAATCACCTCTTGCTTGATATATCTCAAATCCTTTTAGGTGAGATGACTATAAAGTACAGTGATGAGACCCCTCTTTATTTTTAGATATACAGAGGAAGTCGCACTGAGCGTGCGTAATGAGCATAATATTGTACATTAGTACATATATTTATTTGTCGTTGCATTAATTCATGGTAAAGCTTTTCCTTGGAAATTCGTTAAAAGGCAACGTATTTCACGTTGTATTTCAACGATATACTCGAAGAAATATTTGTTAAAGATTAATTTACTTCTAATTGAAAAGATGTGTTTTGTATTGATCTACTTTTTTAATATTTTACACTCTTCAATATAGTGCCATTTTCCAATAAAGCGGCCGTAGCACAGCACGAACATGTATAAATTTTTGCTGAGTTGTTTCTAGGTACTAGTACTAAACATACGCAACGCAAAAGATTTATTCTGACATAATATGAGTGGACATATCAAAACGACGTAACCGATTATTACAATTGTTAATAATCTTAATTGTCTCGACTATATAAGTGATTTAGATTTACGGGTAAATACGAAAGTATTTTTATTTACCCGTGGATATTGTTAAACTCCAAAAGGACAATCGACAATTCTCTTTCTCACAAGTTCTGGCCAGCCATACGTGCATCACCACGATATTTACAGAAACTGTTTACAGCCAATTTTTACGCCTATATACTGCATTTTAAATGTCATAAAACATTTTAACAAAAAATAATTAAATAATAAAAATAAGAAAACTTAGTTGGAACTTTTGCTGTATAACGTTATCAGTCATTGATCATATTTACATGGTGTCTGATGGAAATAATTTCCTTTCAAACAAAAAGGAATCACGGAAATCGGTCAATGTATCTTCAAGTTACGGCCATACCTATAAAAAATAATATGTGTCGAATCGAGAACTTCCTTCTTTTTTAAATCGGTTAAAAAATACAGCTTTATAGTTCCTGAAATATAGACTCCCAAAAACTGCTACTTTAGATCTGATAGAATCACTCACCATCAAGACCCCTAGTCATTCAATGGACTTAGAAACTTATTCTCGAAGAAAACATTTTAATTTTTTAATGAAAAAGTCAAAGATTGATCTTGGTGAGTTAGATTTTTTTATAAAATTGATAGTGCAATTGAAGGCAGAGCATTTTATGTGTCACTTTTCTTAATCAAAGATCAAATTAGAGTAATTTTCGTTTCGGCTTACAAAATAGATTACGTTGACGTTAATTTACACTTAATTCTATTTTTTACATTGCACTATTATAAATGCCGATCCTTCTTGTACTGTGCTGTGCTGTGTGACTTAAAAACCAGCATTTCACAATTCCTTACAAAAGTATATACCATTTCACCAGTGATTCAAATTAAATTACCCTGGTACTGGTGATATTTGAACTCTTGTTCAATACGTGACGTTACTTGTATTTTATATGCGGTAATATTTTGTTGCCGTCTTAAAAACTTATTGATTTTGCCTAACATTTTGGATCTTTGAAGGTGTTTTCGTTTACTACAACATTCTATGGAATTCCTGAAAGTCCATCAAAATTCTAAATGTGAGAGCTGAGAAAGGGTCAAAATAACCATCAAATAATAGTTCAAAATAACTGTCAAATTTCAAATGGTTTCTTCATGTCGAATCAGTTTAAAATTTAAATTTATACCTTATGCTTAAAAATGTTAAGATCTCATATTTATATTTGGAGTCTGTAAATTTTAAAAGCAAGAAAAACATGTTGCAGCAACAAAAACCTAAGTTGCCAAATTATGAAAATATTTTTAAGTTATTTTATTTGGTAATTGTATTTGTTCTTACTCTCACAAACGGACTTTTATTTTTGATGAGATATTTAATCTAGCAAATTTTACCATAAGTGGTATCGAATAGTGGGTCATTATAGATATTAAAACCGTGGTTGGAGGCCGTTATCTTTATACAACATATATTAAAAAAACTTCTTCATTAAATATTTTTTAAGAAACATTAACTTAATATTTCTTAACTAAGTATGAGTATGAGTAATATTCTAAGTATGAGTAATATTTCTTGTCTAAGTATGACTTTTGGAATAATTTAACATTAAAGCGCTATTTTCTTTTTACCACCGACATAACATGAAACACGATAAAGGAACTTGCAACTCTCTCCTAATGTTTTCTTCGAAAATGAATATTCAGTACCTACTTTTGACAAAATAGACAAATAAATCGACAAAATTTTAACTGTTTACTTTTTGACACAGGTAACAGTAAACAGTAGTGAGCGCTATTTATGCTTATTTTCGCGCATGCGTACATTTTTTGTCTTATTCTATCGTGTTTATATATCTCTCTTGGTTATCAAGTACCTATTTTCCATATCTACGTACCTATTGTCCGTCCTTCTTACGAAACATTTGTTACAATTACGACAAAACATTGCATGAAAACATTGCATTAAATTGGACATAGAAATTTTACACCCATCGCGCCCAAAGAAGTTTCACTTAAAAATTACTAAATATGACAACAAATCTATTCAATTAATTTAGCAAATCGATTGTATTGTATAGAACAAAATATACATTTTAAATTTTTTCCAAAATCCTTCTCATAATGATAAAATCAAATCTCAAACATACTCGTAGGTCATATTTATAGCACGCTATTAGACAAATTGGTCCTTGTTATTATTATTCACAGAAGTAATATAATTTATAATTCATTATTGTTGGGTTGACAACTAATAAACCCGTCAGCTTAATTCCCATAATTGTTTTATTTTTCATTTGATAAAATTGATCTCCAATTATACGAGCAAAATAGTTATCTATCACTTGTCGCTCTCGTGTTTACAGAGATAACATTTCGATATTGAAGAATTCTTTGGGCTTTTAACTAAAAAATATGGTAAGTTCGACTATATTATTTTTCTATATCAGTATGAAAAAATGAATGTAACTCTGTCAAATAACATTGAATTTCAATAAGACTTCTTATTTTTTTTTAAATCAATTAAGAAGTTACCCTAGATGGGGATTATCCGATAGATCAAATAATACTTACTACAAAAAATACTTTACATCTTTAGAACTAATTCTTGGCTATGTTATGGGAGAGTACACCTGCATCCATCGTTCTAAATATATTGAGCTTTACTTTAATCGATTTTCAAAAAGGAACTCATGAGGCGCTATACATTACCTTCATAAAATGTTCATATTTTGTTATTTCTTTACTAGCAAAAATTTAATTGCTTGCTAATTCAACGGTGACAAACATCACGCTCTTTTCTTCTAAACCAACGATGTTCAAGAAGTCTCTATGATATTACAAAAATATCTAGAAAAAGTGACAGGTTCATTAGTAGCCAATCTAATACGATTGTGACTTCGTTAAATATAAACTATGTTTAATTATGTGAATTTCGTTCAAGACTTCCAGTCTATCAACCAAGTTTCATAATCCTTAGTAATTTTTAAAAGAAACCTTAGAATGTTATGGGCGACTAATCTTGGAAGAAAAAATTCATATAATTTATTTTCTTTAAATCAACACGAAACGTATCCTAAAATAGTATCTTTAGTAAAAAAAAATAGGGTAAAACTACTAATTTGTATTAATTATTACTAATTACCAGATAAGTAAGGTAGAATATTTATTATAAGAATAGAAAATCAAGATCATTATATTAAGTCACTTAAAAATACATAATGAAAACCAAAAAATGTACTTAGTTGGAATATGAAAAAGAAAATTGTGAAAATAAAAAAAGAAAAGTTAAAACAAAGAAAAAAAATACCTCGGATTAGTAGAGCATTTGCGTTCTGAAAGTTTGTTAAAAAAATATATCTACGTGGATATAAGAAGAAATATGGGTAGGAACAGTGTGTGGAATACCAGGGGAAACTTCAAGGAAATTTGAAAGAGGTCGAACTACCTGTATTTTTATGCTATCTCTCCTTAGACAGATTGACCACTAATGTTAAACGTCTCATCATACAGAAATGACGTTCATGCTTCTTGTATTGACCTGAATATCGTCAGAAATACTCGTATACTAAGATCCTTAATGTTACACTTTTAATGTAACCCATTTCTTTGGGAATCTCACATTAGAAATAGATCAGGTAAAGCAATACTCCTTGTATTGCTAATAATTGTTTCACCTTCTTATTTTTTGTTTGTAGCTTTTTGTCACTCTTACACTTATCGTTTGTTTTAGGTCTTTGTTTAGGGTTTAGGATCTTTGTTTAGGGTTTAGAGTTTTAGGTTTTTGTCACTCTTACACTTATCGTTTGTTTTAGGTCTTTGTTTGGGGTTTAGGGTTTTTGTTTAGGGTTTAGGATTTTAGGTTTTTGTCACTCTTACACTTATCGTTTGTTTTAGGTCTTTGTTTAGGGTTTAGGATCTTTGTTTAGAGTTTAGGGTTTTAGGTTTTTGTCACTCTTACACTTATCGTTTGTTTTAGGTGTTTAAATTATTTTTGCCAACCTTTCCCAATCTCTTTCATTTCACATTAATTTTTAACCTAATTTATTAGCTCATCTTTTAATTTTATCAAATTTTTTTAACAATTTTTGAGACTCATGTAAATAGCTATAAAATTAGAAAACTGTATATGATATCAACGACTCGTGTAGAGTTGTTATAGGAAATGAAACGTGTCCAGCAACAAAATAGCATCGACAAAACATCACGCTGGTACAGCATTTATTTTAAATGACGTCCACACCTCACTTCAGTGTCACTTAGTAGAAAACATCGTAAATATTAAACAGAAATTGTTATCTTAAATAATTTCCCATTACAAGTTTAATGACGACAAATTTGCTCAAGTTGTTTTAAAATACAAGTGTCAAGTAAAACCGGAGACGTATTGTTGGACGTGTGCTAGTTTACCAAAGAGTCATAAAACGATTTAACGAGTTGCATTTAAACGGAAAGCAGTTAGTTTACTTTGCAAATACAATTACGGCCCATAAAATATTATGATAACTGATTTTAAACCGAATATATTAACTTGGAGTAGCTGTGTTTAGCGCCGAGATTAACTTAACGACCTAGTTATAGATCTATCATATGGTCTATTTATATACATGTGTACATAATTAGTACAAGTATTTATCAATAAAATATATAAATGGGTATCAAAAAAATCGAAGTATTGAAAAATGTACAATATAAAGAGCGTATATAATGGTGAATAATCGAAAGAGACAAATTAATGAGGTGTTTATGAATTTAATTAAAGATAAACGGATTTCGAAAAGGACACAATGAGTATTACATTTTACGAGTGTGAGTCAGAAATGCGTTGCCTAATTTATATTAATGTGAACAAAAACAAGGCGAATGACACAAACTTTTGGCAAAACATAATAACGTTATTATGTTTTGTGAAAATTAGCCTTCGTGCACGAAATCCTATTAAATATGACATTGTTTTCATAAAATTTAAATAAAGCATTTGTAATATTAATATTTTTTGTACTCTTTTTAGGTTTAAATTAACATATGAAATAATTATAAATATTTGTAAACTGTCAAATAAACTATAAAAATGTTTACCTTCTTTCGTGGATTGTATGTAATGATAAAAGTGACTCACCATAATCTCTCTATAAACAAAATTAATACAGAATATTCTCCTTCGAGGCGACACGATCTTCTCCTTATCTCACTCTTCATCTGGATCACGTTTCCGTATTAACAACAAATCTTAATTATCTCCCAAAAAGGCTCGCCGCCTATTGCAATCGATACCTCAATGTTCTCTGCACTCGAAGGAACATAGGAAAATAGGAATTAAATTTCAAACCAATGTTAGCACGGTTAAATGGAGACAAACAGAAATGCCTTTTTAAAAATAAAAATTAATTAAGTGTATATAGAAATATTGGGTCAAGTACAGAAATAAATATTAATCAAATCTAGCAGTACCGACGAATTATATGAATTGAATAGCACTCTCTTCTGTTTACCATTAGGGTACATACTATATTCTACTATAGGTACTATTTCCTTAAATTTAACTAGCAATGATGTCAACAGAATCCATATGGCGTACGGTCTTACCCTTTTCTACGAAAAGGTAAAAGTTGCAAATTATACTTTACGTTAAGACATCAACGATGCCATTGGTCCCCATATATTTCGATTTAATCACAGGAACGTTTCCTTTGGATGTTATTTAATAAATACTTGTACTTACAATTTAAAATTACCGATAGTTGTCCCATGGAGGGATCAAATTACTGAATATGTTTACCTTTGGATTTGGATGATCTACGTAATTCCGTCAGTTTTCCATTTTTATTTTGCAAATTGAAACGTATTTTTTAATTCATTACGTTGAATTAAATCTTGCACAAACAGGATTGAAACGAAAATAAACATTAATAATAACAGACAATATATCAATTAAATATAGTGAGCGAATTGTAAACTTACCAGATACTCCGCGATCTTGAGTCGTACGACAAAGTAAACCGAAATAAGGCAGTGCTTCCAGCATCACTTAGGTGCATCACGTATCTTGAACAAAATTGATCTATGAGTTGATGTAATCAATTATTCTATCTTCATAAATAAGCTTTAATTCTATGCTTTACGGCTAACTTTTACGTTTACATATTTCATGGCTCGTTTGAAATTTTGTGAAACAAAGATTAAAAAAACATTTCTAAGTACAAAGTTTTTATTACGCTTTTCCATTTTGTATTTAAATCTAAAAAAACTGCCAAAAAAATGCGAAGACCCTATTGTCTTCGCATTTTTTTCGCTTATAACTATTTCGATATATATATATATATATATATATATATATATATATATATATGTGTGTGTAATTAACTAATTTTATAAAGATATAAGTAAATATGAAAAATGACAGCTAAGTAAGTCATGAAAAGGAATTTAAAAAAAAAATGAGCCCCGTCATGAGACGTCTGGCAGATGTGAAACAACTATTTTTTTGATATTGAACTATTTTTATTTCAATGAATTGAAAAAGAAAAAACTAATAGTTGTTAATAATAAAATATTAATTTAAATTTATAATTTTTTTTGTATGAAATAATTTATCATAAAAATATTTCTTAACAATCTATTGTAAATATATTTTTAAATTTAAAACAGGTTACTTTACAATACGTGAAGCTGGCCGAATTAAATTATGAAAAGCTGACAACACGCAAAACTGGCTGAACGGCATGTCGCGTCGTGCCATCAGAACGTTTTAACTAGAATCCCAATGCGTCATTAAGTGTTTCACATCAAAAAGAATTAGAATTATTATGGAGAAGTGTCTACGAGAATGAATATCGAACATTCACGCAATGCTCTTTATTTATATAAGAAAGGACGTGAAAATATGAGAAGATGCGTTATTTAAATTAATCCTCTACGTACAAAAGTGTAATATTCTCAACTTTTTCCTTGAATTTAAATAACCAAATAAAAAATCCTAATGTATCCTACACATAAACATCCAGACACAAAGCGACAAAACCGGTCGCTGCTTGGCATAAATCGCGGAGCATCTCCGGCACGTCGTTGCAATACTGCACTTGACTACCTCCGGTGTATCCATTTGCATAAGAAATGCGACCAGAATCGCAAAATACAGATTCGCACTGCTCGGTCTGGGAAACGGAACGAGAAGGTGTCGTCGTACACTTAATTAATCAATACATACATTGTTGTGAGGATATCGTCGATATCGTCAATGTTACCAAGATATTAATAATTCAATAATTCCTAACACAATTTGTTGCTTTAAAGCGAGTAAATGGGAGTGTATTCTCATTAAGAGCACTAACCATTTATACGGTAATTGAGTATTTTATAAATTTTACAATAACATATCTATGTATTTTAATAGAATTAGTAATCATACTCTGATCAGTTCGTTACCAGATGGATGAGCAATTATATGTTGTGGGAAAATATAAAATGTAATTTAGTTCTAACTGATAGTGCCGCAAAAGGAAGGTGCAGTATAAAGACCTGCATTTTATCTTACCCGGTGATAGCTCGGTATATAAATATATACCGAGCTAAATTTAAATTGAAGCAGTTCGATTATTATGATATTAACTATACAATAAATCCATAATTAAATGAAACTACGTGATGTAGTATTATTTCTACTTTCTTTAAGTTCTTTACCACGACCTAGGTTTCGTTGTATTACATCTTCAGGTGGGCTATTAGCAAAGATATAAGACACTTAAAGAAAGTAGAAATAATGCTATATCACGTAGTTTCATTTCATTATGAATAATGAATTTTTACAAAATTAACCCCAAATATATTCAATATAAAATATATCATGAATTCGATCATATTTTTAAATAAAACTGACGCACAATGAAAAGTATCGCAGAAAGCGTGATTTTGATGAATGTTAGCCATCAAAGAACTAATAAAAGAAATTGTACTAGAAATAACAGATAAAATTTATCAAGTTTAAACGTTTTTATATTTTTAATACTTGCTCTATTGACATTATAGCTGTTTATTTAGACAGAAAGTATCTATTTAAATAGATATAATTCTATGAAACAACAGCCCACTAAACACACCGGTGCTCTTTTACTGCATAAGTTTCAAAAATATTAATAAGCTCCTTGAAACAATCAAAGAATACTATACGATAATACAGCATAATTAATTACTTGCTAAAGCAAACCATTTTCATTAAATATTTTATATTATATCATTTCTATGGCAGTTTTTTTCATAAATAAATCAAACATAAATTTCTGCTGAGTATTTTTAAATAAAGTAATTGACCTAAGTCGGGAACCAAATTAATAATGAAACATGTGCCACAGCAGCTATCGTATATTTATTAGATTTATATGCAGCCAATGATGCTGCATTAAATATATGTTAAAGTTCTTAAATCCTTTTATATACGCGCTGCCTTTGATGTTTTGTTGCTTTTTAGTCCGTGTATTAACGTTATCTTTTGTTCGCCATATGAAGAAATGACCATACCCCAAATAGTGCTGTTATTACATTTTCTCTAATTTTGTTTATACGTAGCAAAAATTATAACACATAAATCTATACACCACCAGGCTCATCTACTATTATGGTCGAATACTTTTATAGACGAACCAACGGCGCCATATCTCACAAAGTCAGGATTCTTGATCAAGCAATGCTTAGCCTTCCGACGAGAGAAAACGGCAATGTATTTATAAATCCAGAATGTAGGAAGTGACGTTTCTATTAAGTTTTTTGTGCACACAGCCAGTTTGCGTTAAAAAATTTGCTCGAGCAAGTAGTGGCGCTGTGTTCTCTGGACCTAGTTTTTTTTTAATTTGTTTAAATAAAATAGAAGAAAAAGACGGTAGGTGCGAAATTATCTATTACTAAAAGAAATTTTACGAATGCTCTTAGACTGACAAATTAATAATTCATTATCTTTATGACAATCTAGAAAACTGATTTTGAAAGGTTCTGGAAATAACTGACCCGTCATTAGTCACAAGAAAAATAAATATTAACAAGCCTGTTTTAAGGCCATTAAGGCTGGCTTTTACTTTACGTCACCTGCCAATTGGGGATAGGTTTTTTTCATGTACATTTAGAATGTGAAAATAATTAATCACCGGAATTATATCACATATATGCCGAGAATTAATTACAATCAAGCTGTCAAGTAATGAGGCTGTCAAAGTAAGTATAAAAACTGAATGTGTGTGACTATTGTGCATGTAATTTAATTATTTTAGTTTTGCCGAAGATGACCATGTATCATCTTTTGGGAAATTTATGCAGATTTTGGATAAAATGAAATCGGTTGTGGCAACAGCAGTACCTTCTAATCACAGCTTTCGTCTACCTGTAAAATATTTTATAATTTAATGATGATTTTGTATTTTAAACACAGAGTTCGGACCTGGTCGCCACAGAAGGTTTGTCAGTAATTGCACTCGCTCAGCATGAACTAAGAGTGCATGACTTCATAAAGTAAAAAATGGTAGACAATATACCAATAAATTAACTGAAATTAACTACAATAAACAGATACAAAAAGTAAAAACATTCCGTCATAGTATCCAAACGTAGTACCGCCGCTTAATAAAAACGTAAAGGCTCGTAAAACAACCATTTAGAAAAAAAAACTGCTTGTGGTAGTCCACATGAAGAAAATATTTGGATACCAGAGACCAGCAGTTTTTTTCCCCCAGTTTATTTTTCTTCTCTCTGCAAAAGTGAGTGCACACATGTACATTTGATTCCAAATCCTTTTTGGATGTTTTTAAAGTATGAGTTTTCTTTTTACGTAGATACATGAATAATGTCTTCAATAAAAATAAACCCGGCTTGTGCTTCATCACTATTTCCAGAAGATATAATAAAATTATATTTTGTTTTTTTTTCATTTCATTGTTTTATTAATTATTTCTTCAATATTTTCAAACACAACATTTATGTGTTAATAAATCTAAAACGATTGAAAAGTAACGAATAAATATCGGTAGACCATCTTTTAAATTAAAAACTAATTTGGTTAGTTTATAGAAATAATTGTCAGTAAAATGATTGTTAATCATTATATTTTGAAGTTGTTTTTCAATTCCACGCTTATATGAATCTTCCTTTGTACCATTAAGCAAAGGTTATATTGTCTTCATAATGTGATTCATATCCATTGTGTTAATATTCAAAAGATACTAGAAAAATATTTCCTATCATATAAGAATTCGTTTTCAGAAACTCAAACGCTGTCGCTAAACTACAATCGCCTCAATAACTCAAAGACGAAATAAAACATTAGGTTCTTCATATTCAAAGTAATGGACTAGTCCATTATTTTTTTAATACAAATATTGTCGTTCGGGGTTAACGGCACCGACGGGAATAAACAAATGACTGTCCCTACTCAAATAACGAAGCCAGTAAGTATTTATTATATAGTATTAGTGTCCAAAAAATAAACAGTTATAATAGATTAAAAGATCATTTTGTAGATATAAAACTAACTTAACAGCCTGTATAAGCTCATGTGATCACAAAAGTTCTGATAGATGTATAAAATCAGGTACAATCATGATCTACAGCTTTTGTCCACGACATCCCCTATTGCAAATCATGTTATTCTCTTGCAAATAACTATAGCATCTCAATGATCGGTATGACAGTCACGACAGCAAAAACCATCACATTACTCACACGTACCGAAGACATTTAAAAAGCGATCCGCCTAACCGGATCAGGTCAGGTTAATTGCTAAGACGATCACAATAGACATAATCACATTATATTTGCACAGTGACCGTTCGCTCGCTGCTTTCGGTACTGCGACACGCCTGTACTGTTAGCCGATACCGAAACGTCGATAAAGTAACATAAGACCCGATTAAGTTAAAAAACCAGTTAACCTAGAAGTGAGACGAATTAGTGTCGCGTGCCCGTTGATTAGATCGACATCGATTGTGAGTTGATCTTTATTTAATTAACACCCGTATTAATTTGGTGGTCGCAGCGTTTGCATTATACAGAGATATTATCTCTAGGTACGGACATGTACAAAGAGTAACATAAAATTTTACATGTCTAAAGGGTGAAAGAAGAATATATAGCGATATTAAGGTTGTTTATTCAAGCCATTTTCTCTTGTTTAAGTCATAACTATTTAATAGTATTTTATAAGCTCTTTTGTATGTATCGCGTTTAACTTATAACTAAGCTTTGAATTTATTCAGTGTTCAAAATTTTACTTTCTTTCTTTTTAGGTTCAATTTGATTGGTTTCCTAAACTTACTTTACCAAGATATTTAAAGATTTTCCGTCGTTGACTCGCATTGATGATGGAAAATATAATATAATAACATTTTTAAAATCGAATATTAGATATGTACATATTTTTCCACTTAAATACTTGATAAGCAATGTTGTATATATGTGTTTATATATGTGTGTGTGTTATATATGTTTTACCGCATTCATATGTAGTGGATCAATATAATTTCCATATCTTGTTTTTTTCAGCTAAAATTCCGTATTAATTCCTTGCTCTTAATATTTTGCAAATTCTGTTTAATTTATTATATTTAAACATATTTTCAAATTCCGTTTTAATTTATTTGATACCAACTTGATTCGGTAATAAATCTATAAACATTTTGGTAACAATATAAATCCATGTCTATACAAGTTTTTTTTACACTTCATCGTTTGCGGCCGAAGAGATTGTGCAAAAAATTGTTTTGGTAGTAGGAAGGTAACTGTCCGCTTAACTTGTTAAATATATAATACAAAATAAACAAAAAATTTGTGTTTCTAGAAATAAATAAAAAATACCTAAATGTAGCCCTAATAGAGATACCAGCATTATTGTCAACGGAATTAATAAAACTTTTCACCCACCTTTTAAATTAAACGAAACCCCAATTCCTTTTTTTAAATAGAATTATTTTAACACATCAGCAAAAGAACAAATATGTTTATAGGTCACAGAAATGTCCATTATGAGAATATTGAAGGTGATAGACCTTCCATATGATTGAAATATAAAAAACGGGAAGTTTATAGACGAACCAACGAGGAAGTAAAATAAACATGTTTGGTTTGTGCTGCATAATAAATTATAATAAATTGCTCTGGTTATCAAAATTTATGGATAAGAAATAAAATAAAGTAATTGATAAAATAACAAAAAAAATCGTTATGAGACAAAATTGAGGCAGTAGAATTTTTTTTAATTATAAAACAACTTATGATACAGTAATCCTGCATAAATCGAAAAAAAACTATATTTTATTTTAATTACAGTTTCATATAATTCATTAGTTTTTTTTTGTGACAGCAGGAAACGATACTGCCAACTAATAATACACATTGACACAGCTTTGGAAATTTCCCAGTTCGTCAGAATCATTGAAGGTTTTCCGGTAAAATAAAAGAAAATAGGAAGAAAAATAAAGATCTAAATTTTGTTCATTCTAACAATTTTTCACTACAATTTTTTTTTAATAATTAAATCGACAGCTATATAACTTCTTACCATTATTATATCTATGACATTTCTTTTATATAACAAAATTTAAATAAAAGTTAAAAAAATATACACCGCAAAACTTTAGTTTACGACATATTAGCACCCTAAATGTTTATAAGCAATAATTACAAAGCTGAAATGAATTTCGATAAAGTTCCATTCTGATAACAATCTAAGTTAAGTTAAGTCAAAAACCAAAAAGGATCTGTTTATTTTATCGCCTATGCTTCAACACGGCCGACAAATAATACGAGATGAACATGCACAGCTCAGAGAGCAAGTAAGCAAATTTCATCAAATAACATCTGACTAGGAATACTTTTCGATGCGTTGTCGTACATTAACATTAATAGTTTGAACGTAGTCTCGTAACTACACTGTGTCGCCCCAACTTTCGTATACCTGGAATGTGTTCGGCTGTATGATATTAATAATAATTAAAAACCTATTAATTTCCTCTCAAAGTTTGTAAAAAAATATATAATATTTTGTAACAATGTCAAGCTTTCTAAAATGTTATTAAAACATTTTGATTCTTTCGCATTATTTAAATCCATTTAAAACCATATTAAAAACTACCAGAATCCGCACTACGAGAATCGCTTAAACACATAGTTATATATATATATATATATATATATATATATATATATATACATATATATATATATATATATATATACATATATATATATATATATATATATATATATATATATATATATATATATATATATTTACATGTATATATATATTTTAAACATTTTAAGGTATACTATGTAGGTGGTATCGCTGTTTAAGTATTCATAAGTATTAATATTATTTTTCATCATGTGCCTAGTACATGTTTCACAGATTTAAAAATAACGTGAATTTTTTGAAAAAAAAACTATGAGGTCTAAAATTATCGCAATGATTTTCCGGCAAACACTCCGTAAATTTCTACTAATTACTTGTTTTTTATTTACGACATTTCGGAATGGGAGGGAAAATGAAGCGGGTGAATTAATATAATATTACGCATACAGTTGACACTAAAAAATAAAACATTTTTAGTGTCAGTTATTGACATATGTATAGTCAAAATGCTTTAAAATTATAATAAATTTGAAATCTCGGAACGGTTTCGAAAAAAAAATCTGTGACCGATATATGAGCACGAAGGTGGTCTTAAAATGGCTCCTTTTTTCGTACTTCAAGCACGAAACCCTAAAAAGGCGCACACCAAATCATAGTATTTTCAAAATTGTGCAAAATTAATCTTCTGTATTTTTTAACTGCTGCTCTTTTGAGTTTAGGCGAAAACTCCCTAAGTTTAAGTAGACAAAGTGAAACAAAAAATATTTGCGCTATATTAGCCTTTGTTTTCTTAGGCAATTTTTTTCTAAGGGCATTCCTATGCGCTCAAGTGGGACGACATACATTGTTCCGATGGTTTCGCGCATCGGGTTCGAGTACAAATATTCGCCTCCAATTGTCGGCAGCTGTTCCGTTCACATTGCTTAAACGGGTACCGGGACCGCGTTTCGACCTATTTGTCTATCAGTTCCGGGATTAAGTTTGTAAAATGTTCGAATATTTTACTATCCATTAATATACTCTTTCTTGTTACATGTGCTTTTATTGTTGAGTCATTTGTTTATTATTTTAGAATATAAAATGACAATTTTACTTTTTTTTGTATTTAGATAGCGAGGAGTTTCTAGTTCATTTAATTTTCAAGATATTTCGCTATCACTAACGAAAAAAATACACAAACAATAGCTACGTACACATTAATACAGGCCTTTGATAGCAGTCAAACAAAATGTACACACAAGAATATATATTTAATAAAATAAAAAACCGTTGAGAGTCATCATCAAAGCGCTGTTACAATTTACATGTTTAGTACCTATAATGGAATCCAAACATTCGATAAAGTAAAAATATTCTTAAAAAGGTATAAATATTATCTGTGGAAGATACTACTTTTTATAATTTTAAATTCTCCAAAGTGGACATGACAACATATATGCAATGAATTATCATAAGTGTTTGCATACCATTAGCGGTTACTTTCAATTCTAAAAATACAATAAAATACATTAAGTGACTTATCTATCACATTATATATTTAAATATTATTTGAATACATCGCTACGACTAACAAATAATTTGTATATATATTATATGGGCGGTCTTGTGTCATAGAGCGGCAACTTTAATGTACACCGTCCATTATTAAAGGCTCAAAGACAAAACCATAAAAAGAAATACATAAAAAAGACTACATATTCTTTGAAACAAAACCTATATCGCTAATAATCCGTGCGTTGACATCGTTTTGTATCATTTGTATGTATCAAAATTATACGAGCATTACGTGCGTGCGTATTGAAGAAAATTTGTCATAAAAAAGACAGAATACATTTATTATTTAAAAAAAAATAGGCAAAATTGTATGAAAAAGTAAATTTGAGACTATAATAATTTAACAAGTGCTTAAGCAATCACTGTGTACTGATGTGTTCCTGGAAAGACATTTCAAGAATAATTGTTTACATAGAAAAAAGTTTTAAATTACCACATTTTTAAAACGGACTAAAAAGTTTAAAATAATTTCTCCTTGTCCCATAAAGATTTATAATCCGATACGAATTTATAACCCCATACATATTGCCCTGGAAATTTGAGATTGTGAATTTTATGAAAATATTTGCGAGATCTAAAACGAAAAATGTGGAACGCAAGTTCAACAATTTTATTTCACCAAAAATGAGACGACCTGCTGTGTAAGTTTTCCGTATAAACAAACAAGTAAGTCATACCGGACAAACAAACATATAAGAAAACGAACTAATAAGAAACAGATAAAAAGGGGGTGTAATGATATGCAAATATCACCATATAAACATCGAAGTAAGTCTTGTAGAATTAAGGTCATGAAATCTAAATAAATACAGCGGAAATAAAATAACAACTTACGAACAAAAAAGGGATATAATGAAAAATGGATCTGTAAATATTTAGAATTTGCAAAAAGTCCTTTTTTCCGCATCCTTCCAAAAATGATAAGTAAAAAAAACGAGAAATAAAGTTAGTTATTTCATATAAGTAAGTTATGAATAAAATATGTTACAAAATATTACCTATTGGAATAAAATTAAATTACTTTATGGAAGCGTTGATTTACCGTATTTAAATCAAGTCCACTGTGCGCTTATTACAATATATAGACGGCGACTCGCCTACTTCGGCCCAGGATATCGGTAAGGGCATGTCAAGCGAGAGTGGAATTCGCACTACGATGCTTCCGTACACGTTTAGGCATTTATTAATGGTATATAATATTACGTATTAAACTATTTACCGAATTTTCATTTTTTAAAACGGAGATATATTTCCTGCTCTATCTTTCACAGGTGCATATTAGAAAAATATTTTACAGCTCCAAAGGAACGTAGACCTAAGTATTTGGTATCAATTTCAACTTAATACCTCCACGCGTTCCTGAGAAAAAAGGTGTTGACAGATAGATTGACAGACGGACGACGAAGTGATCCTATAAGGGTTCCTTTTTACCTTTTTAGGTACGGAACCCCAAAATAAGGTAAATTATTTAAATTAATTTAAAAAATAGTGTATAAAAAGATCGTCAGACACAAAATTGTTTAGTCACCTATATTAACCTTGGTGCTAATTACTAAATTTTAATTCAAGAAATTGAAAAACGTAGGGTTTATATATATATATATATATATATATATATATATATATATATATATATATATATATGTCAAAGCGTATTTAATAAGAACCTTTCGCAGCTTTAAATTTTCGTCGTCAAACACAAAATTATTTTGTCACCTATTTTACCCGTGATGTTAGTTATTAAATTTTAGTTCGAAAAATTCAAAAACGTTGAAAACGTTGTTTTTAAACATATTAAGATCGTTACATGTGTTTAAATTTTCAAGTTACTTTACTATTAAGAATGTAAAGGCTAGACAAATGTAGAAACGTAACAGTAATGAATATCTTTTTAAAATGGGATATTTGTGAAATTTACTTAACTAATATGCAAAGAAGTAAAATGGAAACAAATGCCTAAAATAAAATTGAGTATAGTAATTATCTTTTTAATATAGTCTGTACATAACAGAGTTCTCATACCGAAAATCGCATAAACTAAAAGAAAAAGATATATATTGTTCGCAAGTATAATATTAATTTTTTTTTCTTTTACTAATAAAAACACAACGATTTTATTTAGTTATTGAAAATATACGAACTGCAAAAGTTGCAAAAAAATATTTATGAAAAAAGTCACATGAAAAAATACAAACAATTAATAATATTATTAAAACATAACTAAGGTAGTGATGCGCCATAAGCTTTCTAAGCGTCAAAGGATAGATAGACAGATCATTGACGATCGACTTTCGATTTTGCAATAAGAAGTTCAAATATATCGACTTAGCCTTACTGTTACAAAATAAGCGACGTTCTAATTGTTCCATCACGCCAGCAAACAAGTGAATGTCATATCCGCAACCTACACATGTTCGACATCCTCATTTCTCATGCCGCACAGCATCTTTAGTTGCCCATGATCTTATATCCATTACATTAATAATACCGACTTACATCCTTGCACTCCAACGTCAAATAGACTAGCCGTGACTACGTGATGTTTAGAACGAAACTTACATATTAACCGAACACGAATCGTACAGAAGCTATGTGAGGTATTTGTTTTAGAAATAAGTTTGCATCGACGGCAAAGGTCAAGCGATCAGATCGGCAAAATCAGAGGTCACGGTTCAATCTTAGCCATGATCTGCTGTAGAACAATCGATCCGCTTACAAGACAATACTTTGTTCTTTGTGTCTGCTTGTTTGAACTTGCTTAATGGTATTTTAAATACAGAGTGGAGTGCTGTCGCTCTTGACCAGTTATGGAGATCGACTCTCCCGGTGGTCGAGTCAGATAAGAAGACACGTATCAAGTTTAAATTGTCGATAAGACCATCATAAACCTAGGATATATCGATATACTAAAATAATAATAGTAGTTGAAGTTAAAATTCATTATATTTCGACTCGGTTTGAAAGTGAATTCAGATATCGTATTATCCAAATATCTTCATTATAGATTCATGATGATTTTGAGCA
Source organism: Druceiella hillmani (assembly GCA_039881145.1). NCBI lineage: Eukaryota > Metazoa > Arthropoda > Insecta > Lepidoptera > Hepialidae > Druceiella > Druceiella hillmani. Next base: position 10,830,333 of record JAYKKI010000008.1, read on the forward strand.
ATTTTTGGTAAGATTATTACTCAAATACTTTGTTGGCAAGCTAAAATGTCATTTTCTGTTTGACCTTTACTTTCTGATAGTATTACCCCAGGATGTAACGATCATAATATTGTATTTATTTTGCAAACAGATAACCGTAATAATTAGCTCTCTTTACTATTACACAATGTTAGTTTAAAAATTTTTTTTATCAGAAGAATTAATAAATTTAACATATTTCATAAATGTATATTAACAACAATTATATAATAAAATAAATCACGCAAAAAAGGATGAAAGTTAATTGGTTGCAACATGTCTGCAAAAAACATTTATGTGATAAAATTCAAATTTCTCATTGATAACGATAACTTTGTGTATAAAGAAAATATTACCTTCAAGGTAAAAACGATTTATTCACATTGCATAAAAGTTACATATTTTTGCAACTTTCTTTCACCTGGTTAAGGAATCACTTAGAGAAAATAATAAAAAAGTCATAAAAAACGAATGAACTTACTCGTATATGGAAGAAATTTACAGTGATGTGTGAAGAAACCAAAGTTTTCTATTAATAAAGCAGTTTATTGGATTATATGTTCCCTGGATATGAAATAAACAAGATAATGTAGACAAAATGAAAGATAGATATTCTTTTGCTTACGAAATTCAAAAAGCACCGTATGATGGGTATTCCCCGATACAATTTCCGTTAGACGTTAGAGAATACAGTCCAAACGACTCTTATTGTAATGTTACTTCTTTATCCACAATGGATTTTATTAAAATCGTTATTGAACAATGAGCTCGCTTCACTACGGAAGAGACTATTACGTTTTAAATCAAATTATCGAATAGGTACCATCTCCACGCAACATCAAGGCGAGTGGACCACCTGTGTTCGAGCCGGTTTTTTCAACGAATCGTTTCCATATCGAGATCGGTTTCCTATGAATCCCAGCAACGGAAAAAACAGTTTATTTTTTTTGTTTACTGCTCAATGCTGTATGAAAATAAGATGTAAACTCATCGAAGATGAAACCTTGAGAATAGTATTAGCAGATTCCCCAAGTTAATAAAGACGTGGTAAAAATAATTTCATAAAAACGTTTTATTATACCATATATGTAACTAAACAATACTTGAATAATGTAAAGACAATGTGTAATATGTAAAAACAATGTGTCGTGTACGTATATGGTATTTTGTTTCTTTCACCCATTATTATAAGAGTTTCATAATAGTTAGATGTTTTTAATGTCTTTTTGCACAAGAACAATTTTCTTTTGGATTTATATGTAATTTCTGAAATAAAATCATCCAAATGTGCCGTTTGAATGAACAGTGTTACAAAATAAACCATAAGCTAAAAAAATATATTTATTACGAACGGATGATTTATTATTGCTACATGGAAGCGAACCTAAAATCTACAGGTGTATTAACGATCATTACTACAATTTGCAACCTGTAGATATTAGCTATTATTAAAATTATTTTTGGTTTAATAAACACACATAATAGTCAATATAATTATATATATATATATATATATATATATATATATATATATATATATATATATATATATATATATATATATATATATATATAAAAGATACTCACAATGACCACTCACTGATTGACTCATTCCGAATTTCAAATGAATTTTTCGAAATTAAACCCCTATAGGTGTCAAAAAGTGGGTGAAAAATTGTATGGAAATTTTGAAATAATTAAAGATAAAACATGAAAATTTATATTTTGACTCGAAATAGTATTTTAGAAAATCCCTAACCATAAACAGGGACGCACAGTTGGTGAATACATATATTTCTTACGTGAAATGTATATATGTGTAATATATTAATTACAAAGGTCCTTTACGATTTTTAGTCTGTCACCATCGCGATCTTGTTTTTATCGGAAATATGCTTACAATTTCCATTTAATTTTCTTTCTGTATGAAAGAATTTTTTTATGAAATTTTTGATGCAGCTAATATTTTAAATTATACTCACCTGAATGCAAGGAAGTAATTTTCGTAAAATTGTTTGGTCGGGCAGCTGGAAACTATTACATTTTCTAATAACATACGGTTTAACTTTAAAATCTATCGTATCTTTATGTGGTTTAGTCAATTATTAAACAAAGCATTACAGCATGTTACGGCATAAAGGTCTGTAATTGAAATTTTATTTTTCTCACATTAAATATAGTATTTATTATTAAATTGACAACTAAACAAGATCGCTTCCACGAATCCTCTAAGACAAAGCATGTAAAAGTACATTCCTAAAACGAAACAATTCATTACCCGAAGCTCTCAAGCACTAGTACTCGAGCAAGTAGCCTAAATACCGCAAAGCAGGTAGTCGGAATCAAATCAGCCGCTTGAGTATGATGAATCGGTATCGTACTCACGAAACAATTCACTGCGTACATCCACCGTCCAGTTCGTGGAACTAGCAGATATATACAAATTTAATGGACAGAGCTCACTTTCATTTTTAGCGAAACAACGAACTCGTCTATTGTAATGTTTATATATATCCAAGCTATAAATCCTATAAAAATAGACGCACCTTATAGATTACCTTACAAGCAATTTATACCATATAAATTAAGTGTAACTTTCCGTCGTTATTGCCTAACCATCGTGGTCTAAATATTTACTAACTCAAAAAAAAAATAAATTAAATAATAACAACGAAATTTAAAATGTCTTTTTTTAACAAATTATTTCGACCTCTATAATAATGTCCCAAATATTGACAAGCGGCTAATTTTGCGTTAGTTAAGTGCTGGACTTCTGATTCTATCGGTACGTTTCCTTTAAGTATTAGTAAATGAATCCCTTTATAGCCAAAAGGGTTGTATTATGGAGATCATTTATGTTCATTGTTGGACTAAATGGTACTTTAAAGATGAGATTGCCGATTATTCCTACTCAGTATTTCTGGAAAGTCAGCGAAGACTCGCCCCGGCTATCAAAGGTTCTGATGGGAATGGCGTCTTCTACATAAGCTTACATCATATCATCCTTAAACATTTAGATCTAATGTATCAAGACATGAGTGATAAAGTGCATTTTATTTAAGCGCAATGAGGTTAAGTGTAAAGTATTGTCAGATATTTTGCGTCAAATAATTTACGGTAGACGCATGAAACATTCGCTTAACAGGTAGTTACTTCAGTTCGCTTTTTTCTTAATAAATATATATTTAATGCATTTAGAACTGTAATAAAGTGCATATTTGAAAAAAAAAAGGAAATTTTAAAGAACTTATTGCCTAGGGATGCTTTCACTCGATAAAGAAATGAAACTCTGTTGAGCGTTGGTAGCAAATAAAGGACAATATATAGGTTTTCAAAAGACATATGTCTTTTTTATTTAGCATCGGGAGAATCATCGCGATTTTCTTTCACTTCTTTTAACGGTGACTTTCGTTTTTCACATTATTTTTTCTTCGCCATTCTTTTATACATCGACATTTCAAGCCTCAAACATTTTTTTTGCTATCTCCATCACAATACGTGATTTCATTCAAAACAACCTTTATTATCAACCTTTTAATCTATGTCACTGTCAAGGTGCTAAAAAAGCTAGGTGGTTTATCACATTTTGAAAGAAAAAATAAAGGTAGCATTAATAACTAAGTGTCTCCTCCAATTATTGAAACGTATCCAGATTATCGTGTTACAAAACACGTTTCGGTATAGAGCAGATTTGAGTTTGGGAGCGTGGACTGGAGTACATATTATTTATACATTATCTATGCATTGAATCGTCTGCGTCGGTCCGGGAAGCGCGGTGGCTGCGATGAAAGCGTCGATAGAAACGACAGCCGAAGCACGCGCCCGTCCGGGCACCTGTCGGGCCGTTCGTCTCGCGGTCCCGCTCGACATGTCCGAACGCATTCGGTTTATCGATTGTTTCGAACTCTTACGACTCTCGGAACCAACCGAACGCTTCACATAGCTGATTCTCGGCATTGTTGGAATCTCTCGCCGAAATACTGCTGGTCGTGATGTATGGAGCGGTCTCTTTGTGGGTCGACATGCGAAAGTCGAAATGAAACTTGGGTACCGCCGATCGTTAAAGTAGTGATCCCTGTGAAATGACATGTGTAGATCTGGCGATATTTTCTTCGTTATTGATTGTTTTTACTTACATATATCGTATTAGTTCCCAAGTATTCGTGGTATTTCAATTCTCTTTTCATTTCTTAAGTGAAAACATGTATTTGGGTTACATATGATACATATTTATGTAGAAATAACAAATATTTCTAATATATAATTTATGACTTACAACTATTAGCGTTATATTGTCCGGCAGTAACTTTTAACGTTTTCATCCATTAAGACTTCGTAATATTCCTTAAAGCCGGTTTTATATTTTAATAATTTTAATTTTCGTAATTGGACCTACGCATCTGTTAGGGTGCCAGCATATTTTCTAAATTTTATAAATTTAATATGGGAAAATATTTGCTACGTTTTTTAAGTTTATTTGGTTGTAATGTATATTTAACCTATTAAGTAAATAAATAAAAGTAATTATTTTGTACTAGCAGGATATAATATATGAATAAAATATTCCATAAAATTATTCTTTGCGAATTAAGCTTTTATTTCAACTTCTTATAAATAAATACCGCTTTTTTCTCATTATAATTACCACAGATACAAGAGATGGTACAATGCGCGTACGACATACCCAATAAGTGCAATTAAATTTGACTTATGCTTTGATGACTATTACAGGTACTATATTGATACAATATACAAATATTCTTTCCATAATACCAACAGAGTAATATGATATTTCTTAGATTGCTTCTGTAGATTCTACAAAAATTCCTTCAAATTTTCTCTGACATGCATTTTTACAATAAGATATTAACACTAAATTAAATAATATACTAAACTGGTACAAAATTTAAAAAATATGGACAATTTTCTACGTTGATATTATACTTTTTATATAATATTGTGTTCAAACTTTGTAGGATGTATCGGCCAATGGGCTCGTTGATGAATACACAAAATATAAATTATATGAACGATTTTGCCCTGGCTTTGCCCGCGTAGTATTAGAAAAATGTAAAAATTGTATAGTAAATGTAATAAAAATAGTTTTCAATCAATCTATTTATAAAATGATGACAGCAGCTAACTACTCCTGAAAATAGCATGTTAAACAGAACATATTTCACTGTTCAATTCAGTTTTTCGTGTGCAGGCGATAATTCTTTTTAGCGTTTATTTTCCCTGCTTTGCTAGGAACAAATAAATAATAGCATAATTGTATAGTATACTTTTAGTCTAGCATCCACATTACCTAAATACAAAATTTAGTCTAGCATCTACATTACCTAAATACATCTACATTTAGTCTAGCATCTACATTACCTAAATACATCTACATTTAGTCTAGCATCTACATTACCTAAATACATCTACATTTAGTCTAGCATCTACATTACCTAAATACATCTACATTTAGTCTAGCATCTACATTATCTAAATACGAAATTTAGTCTAGCATCTACATTACCTAAATATATCTACATTTAGTCTAGCATCTACATTACCTAAATACGAAATTTAGTCTAGCATCTACATTACCTAAATACATCTACATTTAGTCTAGCATCTACATTACCTAAATACAAAATTTCATGGAAGAATTAACCCACGAATTGAGTATGTTATTTGAAACACATTCCACTAATTTTAAAAATTAAATTAATAGCGGCGCATTAAATTTTCCGTTATATTTTTAGCGGTTATATTTAACACACTGTCTCTGTAAATGATATAGAAAAAGTGATGTGAAAGAAACATAAAGAAATAAATAAACGGACAACGTTTCACTTCAAGTCATAATCTTGCAAATGACACGTCGACTTTGAGGCTTATGGTCAGCCATTTCAATTGCTACAAACTTCTTATTCGACTAAATATGCCATTGTTGATAGCACATAGACGTGCTACATATGCATACTATCTGTAGGGGCTACTCGCTTTATTCTGGAATTCAAATTTCCGCTAATAATTCTTATTCTCTATTATTTTTATCCATATTTTGCGAAGTTTTTCCATAATTTTCAAAGGCTAAGTCCCTTTTGATGAACTGGAAATTTGAATAGTTTTCTTATTTTAATACATTTTCGTAACGAGTACGAGCCCGAATGAGAAATAACTTTTGATGTCCAAATAATCTAAAATTCAGCAGCTATTGGCTGGATATGTTTATTTTTATTTTAAAATTGTATTCTTAAATTGCTAAAATTATTTCGAAACTACTACTTTTAATCACAAACTAATATTAATTTTTGAAGAACTTTTTAAATAAAGAATATATTTAAATTTTTGACAAGATAGTCAAAAACCAGTATGTATTAATTTTTAATCATCGATTAAAATTTATATCGTCAATTATTGTCTGCCAGTATTATTTAAGATTAAGGGATTACGGGATTACCAAGTTGTATCGCTTTTAGGGTCTCATAGTTCCTTATAGTTTCGCCACGTTCGTCTCTCTGCCTCGTTCGTCTCTCTGGGTCTTTACTCACAGACTATTAGTGCAATATAATTAACATGGCAAATTTGACACGGTATTGAATATCTATAAAGCCCACAAAGTTATAAAATGAAACGTGAAACAAAGTTTTTTGGTGTACTTTTCCAACATGTAAAACGAATGTGATTATTTTTCGCATACTCCAGTGTATAGCGTATTCTTTAATGGGTATTTCAAAAACAATGGAATATGTCATAAACTCTTTTTCGATGCAGTGATCCGTGTACGAAACATTAATATTTAAAATGGTCGTTTAGAGTTAAGTGTCCCCAACCCTTAGCAACTAACCCGCTATTTTTTAATATCTGAAACATATTCGCAATAGTAGTATATATATAACGAAATTAAAAGGAAAATTATCATTGAAAAGTATGCTTTACTAGTTTACGGGTAAAAGTCGACCAACTTATGTCAGGCCTGTAAAAATTCATAGAAACTCCATACAAGTGTCTTAAATCAACTGCAAAAATAACTTCGTAGTATAAAATGTATCAAGTCTATGAAAGATATACTAGGCAATATATATGTATATATATATATATATATACACATATATATATATATATATATATACACATATATATATATATATATATATATATATATATATATATGGGCGTAAATATGGTGAGCCTTTGTGGTGTGTTTTTATCGTAATTAACAGGTTTCTTGAAAAAGTATCAGTCATCGCCATGTTTCTAATTAAGATATCCATCCGTAAGTCCTTGAACTACAATTTCATTAAACACGTTGTTGAAACGCAAAGGCGCCGTATGCAAAGGTTTTCTACATATAGTATATAACAAAACTACTCTGCGTACTCGAGTCACGTGACGGAAACGCTATTTTATTTATCTAAATATATTTTAATTTCAGGCTATATATTTATCCGTTCAAAGCGTATCTCGGTCTGCGCTTCGTCAATGGCAATTCTGTCGGCGTCGCGTGTCGACTGTTGCATATCGGCCGGTGCGAACGGTCGCCGCGCCCTATCTCGTGCTACAATCACATTTGTCTAATTTAACGAAGAAGGTTTATCACGACTCCAGGCTAGCCGCCAGTATTGACACCAATATCGGAGTCCGATTAGAGACCAGAAATCAGGTTCCTTGTTTTGATTACGGACTCGTGTCGCAACGCGATAATCTTGTCATGATCTGAAACTTGTCGTTTATTTGTAAGTATTCTTGTTCGAGTTTATACGTTCGTGTGCACGAGAAATCGATTAGTATGTCATTGGATACTCGTATGTTGGGCTTTTTAATGATACGTTGAGACAATATATCATGGCTGGCCAGAAACAGTATCGGAGTGTCTCACTGCTTTGGGCCACTAATTTATGTGCTCTTGTCTTTATCGCGCGTACATTTGTTGCTTGATTACTTAATATAGTCTCAGTTTCATATAAACATATTTAATCTCTCTTTATATGTTCTTAATTTAAAAACAACTATCACTAGTTTACGATTCTGAATGCAACTCGGTTGATTTTTTAAAATTGAACTACGTTCAAATAAATTTAAAACAAGTTAATACGCCAATTGTAAAATATTAATATACCGTGAGGTATTTATTGTAAAAAGTGGATTAACTCAATCTTACTTAATATTCTAAACTATACAACATAATTTTCAAAAAAGTAAATTTCCACCATCCGTTTCGGTTTATTGTTCTATAAAGCGCACTATAGTAGGTAAGTATTTCTTATCATACATAACGAACCAATTGCTTTTTTTAAAAGAAAATTCTATTAAAATCAAAAACTATATCGGCATAATATAAGTTTCCACATATATTAACACAATTTACTAACATGTAATTGCTTATAGTAATTTTTCGTTTTTGAAACTTCCAAAAGCCTAACTATCCTAGATATTAATTCATATATTTATTTAAATTTAAATGTTAAAATAAACTTGTTAAGTACAAGTACTACGAGAATTCCGAACACACCAGGTATCAGTGAATATATAAGAGTATATAATTTCTCTATTATACGTAAACTGTTTACAAATAATAGTATTACATCAAACACATTACTGCAGAAAAAGCCAAGTTCACGTTTAAAAAGTTAATCGTGAAAAGTAGTAAAATAAAAGCAGCCAAGTTCTTGCAGAGTAAAACGAGGAGTCGATGTGAGTGCTGTAACACACTTTGCGTCTAGATTCATTGAGCATTATAATTATATCGTAACATCGAACCAGGAAAATGTTAACCTCGATAATCAGTCTAAAACTCGTATATCACTTGTTCATATGAAAAGATCAATAAAACTATTAGAATCTTCTTCTGGTCGCTAAAACGATAAATATCTGAAAATTATACACTGTGGTAAAATTCAATGTTGAGGTGGATGTAACATGCAAAAGTACCCTTTTAATATCACTCCGCGGGAAACATAGGCCTCCCACAAGACCAACAGTACCACCATCTATTCGGTTTCTTAGTATACGATTATCATATACCTCAAACGATTATGGTAAATGCACATATTGACCCAAAAAGAAATGTATGATGCGGTATGATGCAATTATAAACTTTGGTGTTGGGATCAATTTTATCACGTTCGTTAACATGTAAATCTAAAGCTCTACTTAATGATCTACTGCTCCGTGTTTGATCTGACTCTAGAAGTTACTCATTACTTCCGGGCACAGAATAACAAATAACATAAACATGACTCATCCCCTGATATGTGTGTTTCCTCGGGGCCTAAAGTTTTTTCAAGCTACAAAATACTCCACTGCAAAATAGTATAAAAATGAACCGATTCTTTCTTTAAAGACAAAATTCCCTTCAAAGAAATCAAACTTTTTCATGTGTTTCAAATAAAACCACGTAATATCAATTTTTCAGTTACTTACAAACCAAAATCGGTTTTTCAAAGCCAAAGCGTTAAAATTGTTAAAATAAAAATCGATATCGTAAATGATTTTAAAAAATTTGTTTTTGAAAACATTTTATTTGTTTTCGAGGTAACTGGATAAAAATGAAAAAGAAATCAGTTATATCATATCGCCAGTACCAAGAATATTTACAAAAAAAGCCTAAATGTAGTAGTATAAGACAAAACTATAGTGAATATAGCCATTGAAGTACTAAGCGAATTTGTAATTCTAAATAAGTAAATATTATTAATATTTTAATTTTATTTAATATTTTTTTAAAACCACAACAGCTGTGCCACAAAACCTACTATATATAAAAGTTGGTAAGTGCGATAACATAAACTTTATCTCTATCACTAGCCAACAATTTCCAGATTTCTAAATTATTTGTATTCTAAACTCTAAAAATCTTCCAAATTTCAAGTTTCTATCTTTTCGGAAAGTGACCAATAGGCTTTCACAATCAGTCAGTGAGTGAGTGAATAAACCACGAAATTGAAGATTTTTGATGTTGAATATTTCGGAAACTAATATAAGTTGAAATGTTAAATACGTTATAATTTGGCATTTCTCTCCTCATATAAAAATCAGTATGTTATTATTTACTGGAGCTAAGTTACGGGAGTATCAAATTAGATGGGAAGTGCTTTGGCAATGGTGCAATGTCCGGTAGTGCGACTTGGAAATTAGGCACTTCCGAGCACCAACATGGTTTTTCACTATTTAAATTATATTGCTTAGTATATATTTACCAGGCGTAAAATATCATGAATATCTCAAAAATTTTGAATTATATCTATAGATTTCTGGTAAAGATTTTGATAGTTCAGACATTAGCAGTTTGTAATATGGTGGAGGCAGAATACATTTTTGTGAATATTTTCAATAATATGTCTTACATAAAGTGAAAAAAAGACTCATGATCTTTAATTAAAATCAAATTTCCATATTAATATTTTTAAGTGCAAACTAAAGAAGTATATACAGGTTAGTACGATTCATCATTGCACCAAATTTTAAGTTTCTATGCCTGAGGAAAACGATATATCTATGACAGAAGGACTGACAGATAGACAAGTCTGTGGTTAGGGTTTTGTTTGTCCCTTTTGATATACGGAACTCTGAAAAACAGAAAACGCATTATTTACGTCATGTTGGTTCTTAATCAATGAAATTTCACGTTCAATATATATCAAAATTTAAAATATAGACATTTTTGTTATAAAAACTCGATGATTTATCGATATCCGTTCTTCCCTCATTTTTGATTTTTAAATGCGTTTTTATACATGTTTATTCAAATCAATGCATTGGCAAATAATTTGAATAATTTATTTTTAATAGTTCCTTATTGATGTTTTTTGAAAACATTTTATTTCTGGCTGATATTTTGATCGCTTTACGAATTTCGCTTTGTCGTGCATGATTAATAACAATAATGATAAAGTATTTTCTATTATATAAAATTAAGTAAGAACATATTCCACGGGGGTAGCCAATTGTAGTCTTCATGATTCGTAAAAAATTAAAATTATCGTTTTATACCAAAGTAAAAGCGAAGTTAAGTATATATTCCATCGCATAATTAAACAAAGTGGCTGAATATATAAGCACAGTATTAACGTTTCAGTAGCTATATAAACAGCATGTCCATTACGTACTTTATATTTGCCTATATTAAAATATCATAGTCGGTGCCTTAATCTCGAGTCCAGCAAGTGGCAGAACATCGGAAATGATACGTATTAGACGCACGAAGACCGTCCGACGTGATCATCATTTCCTCGTATCTCTTTCATTTCTCGTCTAGTAAGCTGACCTACGTTCTGTTACCTAGAATAAGCTGACGTTAATATAGAGGCAATCAATTTTAAACTATATTATATTTTCTGTTTTAAAATGGTATTTTTGTCATGTTCGTACTGTGATTTAAAGATTATATATTCGTTTCATGGTTGGTCATGGTTGGTCATTTATATAAGACTGAATTAAAGATGTACGATAGATAATTCCGTGTATCATAAGTATTTCAATCTGTGATAATATAATTAATAATTACCTCTAATCAGTGCTACAAGTTGTGGAATCACTCGCAGAGATACTCACGAAATGTATGAAATCACGATGTTTAATGGAAAGATGTTTAATGGATAGTGTCATTTATTTAGTTTATATAAAAGTATATAATGAATGCAGATAAATAAATTATTCGTAATAATAAATGTAAACAATGTGAATTGAAATACAATAAATGAATTAAATTTGAACTTTTACGGGTAGTAAAGAATGCGTAGAGTTTTTAGGTGATGGTTTGCATCGTATAGTCTGTTTTTATGTTAACGTGAAAGAGGTTATGTTAACGTGAACTTTAAAATAGCTGAAGAATCAGCTAGGTATAGTCGTAGACTACTTGACTTCTTTAACCGTGCTCTTAGTTGATTCAACTGAATCTTCAACAATTTTCAATTATTATTTTAAACAAATTTGTACACGGAATCAATAACTATATTTAAAACAGCTGTGCCACTTTTAATGGTCTATCATTAATTATTCTGCAATATAGTTGTAAATCATTCAGTTATTTCTGTTCACTTTAAGTGGTATTGAGAAGAGACTCTTAACATTGTTCTGCCTCGGCTCGCAGAATATCTAAGACACGCCGATCAATAACGATAATTACAAGTGCAACGATGGAGACGGTTGCACTGCCCGGTACATTCGCTTCATGAATATTTAGTAAAGTTGCGGCGCAAACGACGGACGATATTTTTCTCCGTCAAATCGTGACTCCAGGACACAGTTATGCCGCTACGGTGCGGCAGTCCACGGGGTATTATTATGATGCCATTAGAAATGGAATAGTTATGACCACACGACGTTGCTAGTTGCAGAATCACTTGCAGAGATACTCACGAAATACAAGAGATATTTCCTCCAATGAGAATGGAGGAAGGAATTGAGCTTTGACGGAAATAAAAAGCTGTAAGAAGTCACTGGCATAACTAACTTATTAATTTTGCCTTAATGACGAAAATTATGGAAATTTTAAAATTATTTTTAAAAAATTAAACCATTTTTGAAGACAATGAAAACAAGTGATATGATATATAATAATCGAAAGATGTCTTTAAGAAGCACATTTGTTATTTTTGCGACTCATCTCAGTTATTAGCCAGCTCGGATTTGTATCATCCTAAATGTTAATTAGTCACATCAACGTGGCATCTCAATTCCAAAATTTTGTTAATTAACTTTTAATAGTTATAAGAACTAATTAATAATAAAAATTAAGTACGCATTATTTAATAATTATAATTTATTCTTTATTATTTTATTTATTTGCATATAAGAATATAAAAACATTATTAATACAACAAACATAATACATTAAAAACATGTTGTATGATAAATTCTTTTTATAAGTACATTATATATAATTTTATTACCATATCATATTATACAATCAAATCAAATCAATAAAGCTATAAGTTACACTAATTCTAGATCTACTTAAACATTTTTATTTATCTTATTCAGCTGCAAGGATGACACAATCAAATGAGTAAAGTTGTTACCAATGCAGTACATCCGGTGATCTGGTTTCTCTGGAGGAAATAAGATCTTTATAAAATGATATATATATATATAAAGGCTTTCATGATAGAAGATTTAGACTATGTAGATAAAGGCTTTCATGGTAAAAGATTTATGCTAATGCAAATATTAGTACATATGCCACCTATAAAAGATAGACGCGAAACTCAGTTCAGTACCTCCCAGGCTAATAAATCGCATTTAATCACTATGGCACATTATAAAGTAACAACAAAATCATATTGTATGGCGTTTCCTTCAATAATAACATTCCTTAGAACACTGCGGGCGCATAAAAAGGGACGATGCCTCCCGTATCCGAAATGCCATACAGTTGATATAATGTAAGCGCAACTTCCAATCATATGTCTTCAAGTCAAGTACGAGCAATAATGCTGCATAATACAGGCCCTTCCATTTCGAGTAAGCCCTATTAAAAAAAAAATTTAAAAAAAATAAAATATATATATATATATGTGTGTGTGTATATATATATATATATATATATATATATATATATATATATATATATGTGTGTGTGTGTTAATGCGTGAAGAGAAACCTTTGTATCCCTTTTTAGGCATATTGCCCGCACGGAGGAATATAAAATTTGGTGTAATTAAAGATTTTATGGGGAAGGTGTGCAAAACTCTAAAATGTATATATATTATGTGTTACAACTACATTAAATTATATATTATAAATACATAAAAGATTCATTGTTTACATTCATACTGTCTATGGTCAAACAGTCGCACATATCGCCAAAGAATTTCAAAACGTCACATTTACTGAACGAGTTTAAGATTGTGTGATTTTAAATGTCCCTTTTTCAATAGTCTGTGTAGTGTGTCAAGGCAAAAAAGCGTTTATTTTATGTTTCGTGCAATAGATTGTTATAATAAATACCAATACAAGTTGTAATTGTGTAATTTTTTTTCAACCATTCTATTAAATTTTAAATTTCATAGGTAAAGTATGAAAATAAAGCAAACGACACACGCTAATGACGTATTTCTACACGCTCTTAGCAGACGTAAAGAACGAAATTTTAAAAAATTATATGCAGTATTACAGAGGTATATATACCCTTTGACAAAAGAAATTCAATAATATTCAAACTTAAAAATTGAATGAATTATGGTCGAATTTCGACCACTTCGACACATTAATATGACCCGTTGAACATATCACCTCAAAAATCAGTTGTTATTATTAGTATATTGGATAAATCTGTTCTTTATATATCTTTATTGATAAAAATCATTATGAATATCTTCGGCATAGTAAGATTTGATGCCTTGGTTAGTTAAATATGGTAAATCATTCAAGTTAGGTAGACTTGGATCAATCCGCTCAAAGCAATCTCTTGTTTTATTTTGATGGTTTTCCTCAACGTAATGGAATAGGTAGTACGTAAGCCTATTTATATTTCTATTTATAACACTCATAATGAGTACGCTTTATCAAGAATTTTAAAATCCACAATGACAGTGGTGAGCACTCTATTAAACTAATCTTGGCGCAGCAGTTTAAAGTCTTGCTTGAAGCGACCGTTGACAACTCAACTACCCATCGACATATCGTAATTAAATCCGATTTCACAATTAAATGAAACTACGTGATGTAGTATTATTTCAACTTTCTTTAATTTCTTTACCACGGCCTAGGTTTAGTTGTATTACAACATCTTCAGGTGGGATATTAGCAAAGATTCTTCTTTCATCATAAGGATCTTTGCTAATATCCCACCTGAATATGTTATAATACAACGAATCCTAGATCATGGTAAAGAAATTAAAGAAAGTAGAAATAATATTACATCACGTAGTTTCATTTAATTGTGAATAATGAATTTCTACTAAATTAACGCCAAATATATTCAATATTTAAATCCGATTTGTTAGCTTGAGTGGGACTCAATTGAGTTTCGATCCACACAAGCCTGAACCTTATAAGGTGTCACGAAAGCCTCTATCTAACATAAGGACATCATTTTCTTCAAAAAACCAAATCATGGTATATTCTTCGTTCTTTAAATTATTATTACATCAGATGTTGGTGCTGAATGAAATACAAAAACATTTCAAATATAATTAGATGCCATAAATAATAGAAAATGGTTTAAGTAGATTTTAGAATTTATGTATGCTATAACTTCATTCCTCAGAAATACGTCATTTTTGTTACGTATTCACAGTCCAAATGACGTGGTACATATCCATTCGTTGACTAATCATTCAATCTTTGACTTACACTGGAGCTCTCACCGTAACTTATTATGAAGTATCGCTAGCATCTCATTCGGTTCACCTTTTCTCAATTTTGTTAAATATATGGTCAGAGCTTTTCTTGATTCTCTACACATATCAGTTAAGTAAGGAGTTTGTTCTATTATTAAATCAAATTCATCTCCATTACAGCCAGTCCGAAAGTGCATTTCACCATTATTTACTGCCCCTGTCACTTCAATGTTCAATGCATGTTCTTGTAAAGCAAGCACTCATCGTATTTGAGCAAAATTTTCATTCGGAACGTGCAGCCGTTATCTTCTATTGTAAAATCCACGTCGGCACAATTAGGACATTTTTCCATATTTAACAAAACCTAATCGAGAGAGATCAACAGTATAACATAAAAACCGGGGTCAACGATAAATCAGATACCAAAATCCATTGAAAACGTTATTAATAACGTTTCATTGGCTACTGTATTATTTTAGAATTTAAAAAGAAAATATATGACTCACTATTCAAATAAGCATACTTTTATGACATTAGGTAATAAGGAATTGAAAAAAAATTAATTGGATGGAGTTGAACCATTGCAGTTATCCCATAGGGAGCAAACTTAAGAGATATCGAAAAATTCTCATAGTTGCAACAGAAAGATGTGACCCGTCACGGGCTAATGTAAAATATCTAAATTGTTTTATATTTTTAAATTGAAATATTAATATTAATTAAATATTATTTCAACGCATTGTAAATGTAAAACCAAATATTCATAAAGTTGTTTTAAAAAAAAATGAATTTAAATTTATTATTTTATTTTTGTTTAATAATTTAATATTTATTAATATTTATTTAATAATTATTTAATATTTCTTAACAATCTGATGATGCATATATTTTGCTTATTTTCGCTATCAATTTTTATTTTTGGTGTAACACATCTTATAAACTAATAAACGTTTTAAACATTTTAAGACAGTTTAGTGCAATGCACCGATATAAACGAGTAAAGTTATAAGCGTTAATAAATATACAATGCTTATACATGTAAAGCAGCATGTGTGTAGTGTAGTGAGAGAAAACGGTAAGTCGGAAAGAACCAACAAAACGCGAAGCTGACGGAATTAAGCTGGAAAGAGCCGACAAGACACGAAGCTAGTGATGGAAATGTAACACACGAATAAGAATGGAAACAAGCGACGTGCCGTCAGAACATTTTAACACCCATCAAAACGCGCCATTAGATGTTTCCCATAAAAAAGTACCAATGAGAGAGAAAATTAACCACGAAATGAATAATGAGACAAGCAAATAGCATTATGCCTTCTTTTTATTTCATAATTTTTTATTGTGAATCTACCAGAAACTTGTATATAAATTCCCTCACTATGTTGGTGACCAAAATATTTAAAATATATCTGAAGAAATTATGAAACGAATAATAAAATACTTTCATTTGAATACTAAACGATCTACACAAGAGTCTATTGCCTAGATGAGATCGCAATGTTATTTAACTTTTGCAAAATGTATAATAAAAAATATGCGAATAACGTATCTATTGTGCTTTAGAAATTAATTTTTGTATTTGAAAACATGTAGCAATGGATAGACGCCTAGGATAGGGGTTACTCATATATGATTAATTGCATAATTATGTCCACTTAACTGCAGTTTATACTAAACTAGAATTCAAATTTCCGTTACAATTAGCTAATATATAAATATTTTTTTTGATATAAAATGAAAAAAATATCGTATTTTTTGCAAGTAATGCAACTTGATACTGTTTTAATTCAAGAAGTTTTTTATAATTTTCCAATTTTTCTTAAACTTTTGTATAGGAAAAAAAATCAGAAAACAAGTACACAAATTATTTGAACAAAATGTATGGCAAAAGAATTCAATTTGTGTTCAGAGAGGCGAGTAATAAAACTTTATCTATTATTTGTACATAATAACGCAATGTATGATCATTAATTATTAATTATTTCTAAAATATTTTAAATTCCCATAATCTGTCGATGTAACAGTGACCACTCTGGTTTCATGAAAACATTTATTATGTTGCACATAATAAATACAAATTTTAAAAAAATGCACCCGTATGTAAAATTGGGCATGAAATAATTATTGTGTATTAAAACACATTTTTACATAATATATTTATTACAAAATGTTTCTCTGTTTATCAATCGTCACGTCGGTTTTTTTATATTTTAAAAGTTTCTCAAAACGTTTGATCTAGTATTAACGGAACATTACTTGAAAAACAGTAATGATTATATAAAATATTTCATATTTCATAAGTGATTGATTAATTATTTAAAAGATCCAAAGAAAAAATACAAACCGACGCGACTAGTGTTCCTTGCTTATTTTACCATGAATGCTTAGTACTGTATCCTGTATATGTACTGTATCCTGTATCCTGTAACTTAAATGCCTCACTTCCCTTATAGTTCAACTATTATCTTCATTTACGTAAGTACATTTACAATATGATAACGCAATGTGATGCCTTTGGTGAATGTATTAATTTAAGCATTCCCTGAAAATATAAAATATTTACCGTGTGTAAAAGTTCCGACAATTCAAACATCTCTTCGAAAAACTGAGCCAAGTTGCGCATTAAATCACTTTCATTTTTGGATGCGACCAAACAAACTCATTGCATGTAGACTATTTGGCAAGAATATATTTATTGTATGCGATGTTTGTAACAGGTTGTGTACTCGAGTAACGTCATTGGGGTCGAGGTTATAAATAAATCACAGTTAACTTGAAACAACGAGAACAATAAGTAATGATGTTGGCTGTTTGTTGAACCCACGCTTCAGCGTTGACTTACTAATTAGCGCACAGGTGATGAAAAGCCTTTTGGGGAATTCGACAATGGTTTTGGAACGCGAGATAAAAAGTAGCGTTGTAATATGTAAGCACTCTCACAACGCACTTTCATCAACGGACCACCTGCCGAGATTTAATTAAAACTGACTAAATATTAAAAGCTGACACAAATGTCTATTAAATTAGTTTTATTAATATACTTTTTTTTAAATCTACGTTTATAAAATATTTAATCTATATAAAAAATATTACTAAAGTTAAAATAAAGTGCATATTCAAAATAAAACCAAGCTTTTCAGACACAATGTCTAAAAGTGAAAATTGGAAAAGTGTAAAAGCAAATTGCGAAAATTGTCTGAGTACTATCAAGTAATAAAAAGGGTCTTTGGAATAAAAAAATGACAAACAAATTTCAATTTGAACATACCATTTTTCAACTTTCAAAAATTAAACATATATAGAAATTTGAGAAAGTTAAACAATAATATGTGTGCTAGGTATACGTACGTTAGTAAATAAATAAACGTACAATAAATACGATATGTGGATAATTAGAAATTGCTAATTAGAAAACATCCCATTATTTGTTGAATTCGATTTAAATATTCAATATAAATTTTAAAAATATTAATAACTTTGTTACTTCTTTAAAAATTAATTTCTTGTTATTTATTAATAATCGCCTATATAACAATTGAATGTCATATTCATGGAGAATATTTATTGGTAATATGAAGAAAACCTTTCAAAAAATTTATATTTTTATATCAATGTCACATTCCAAGAGATAAATCTGTGCTTAAAATTAAATATAATTAACTTATTCCCTATCGAATCTGACTGTTGAACATTCTGCATTAAAACACGAAACTTGGAGATATCACTCAAATCAACCTCAATCGCATACTAACCTTATTACCGAACTGCGTTCTTAGATGTCGATATTGTCTAATAGATTATTGCATTCTAATCATTACAATAAATGTTTCTCTATTGTTATATATAGAATACGATATGTACGGTTGATTGTACGACAAATATCAAGATCAAAAAATGAGATAAATTTTGTTTACCATTATTTTATTTAAAATTGTTTATAGTTGCTGTCATACTGCTACTATATTTACATTTCAATATATTTAATAACCAATAATTTCCGAAGAAAGCGTACGGGAAAATAATCGTGCTTCTAAAATAATTTAATTGAGTTGGCAATGAGTCGTTCAGTAAAAAACTGAATCATTGCCAAACTAAGGCCATATTGCACTGATAACTCTTAAAGTATATCATACAATAGAATAGGGCGGTATGACAATACTGTAATTTTTATGTGTTAAATATCTTCTTTAGGCAGTACCAGAAAGCACATAAAGTTTCTGTGCCTTATCTTTGCCAATTTTCAATTCGGAAAATGCACAAGTTGGGAATCAACTCCATTATTTAGCCCTTCATTGATAAATACTCGCAGATTTCGTTTGATTGATTAAACATTTGAAGACGGTGCCTCTGAATCGTATAAAATATTTGATCAACAGTTATTATAGTTATTTTTATCTTGGAATAATTAGAATACTCTTCTTTCCCACCAACTAACTTATCACGTTTGATTTCCATTTGAGATATAAATCATTCATGGCCTAAAAAGTATTGATGACCGAATCATCAGAAAATAGATAATGCACAGAAATAAATTAGTTTACAAGAGGGTTAAAATGTTCAATGAGAAATTATGTCACTACTTTAATAAAAAAATCTAATCATTTTAATAGGTTGCATATTTATTTTTCTTTTATTAAATTATTGTTTTTCATCTTTTTCTTCCCTTGTGTGTATCGCTTGTTATAAAAAAGATCATTTTTAACCATAATTTCCATATTTACTATCATGTCTATTATTATATAGCGACTTGCTTACTAAAAATACTACTTAATTACTGTTTTAAGATAGAATAAACAAATAAAATAAACAAATACATAATTGACGATATCGGCTACACGTAATAGAGCTAAGTGATTGTCGACTTTCAATCAAAATAGATTGTTTAGAAGTGCGCTACGCTGTTTAGTAGGCTTATGTTCTTTGTACAGTTATTTCGTCATGCTCTTAAGTTGGCTCAATTGGCAGGTGTTAAGTAAATAAAAATAAATGGAAAGATAATTTAGCATACAACGAAGGTACAATGTACGACAACGTGCTAGACGTAATAGAAGCCAGAGAGCCGACAAGGCGTTAATGGCAGCAACGGCAGCAGCCGGACCTCCATTTGTTTCTATCATTGAGATAAAGTAGCAACAATAAAAGTGACCCCTGATTAGCTGAATGTCACGATATTGCCATTAGCGTACGGGAAGTGCTAATGCGTTGCCGCGACAGGTTTACTAAGACAGGCTTCGTCAAGTGCCGAGTAAATTAAAACTAAATACAATAGTAATGCAGTACTTCTCAAATTTCATAAAAAAAAACCATAGTAAAACTAAAAGTAACTTCGTATCAGTGATAAATATTCAATATACTTGTATGTAATTTAAAAAAAAATATTGTGAGGAATTGTATCCTAAGCCACCTCCTTTCTCGTCTTCTATGATTACGAGGATACGTATACTCGTAATATTTTTTATAGCTACTAAATCTAAAATAATAAAAAAAGTTTTAGAAGTTTGTAGAAAAATTATAGCGATGGTTCTAGATATCATAATTTTTCAAATATGCATCGTGTTTTCACGCCTGTGAAAGATATATTACATTGTGAAACATCAATATTTGTAAATAGATTAATAGAAACGTTTCGTACCCTTAAATAGTGTGTGCCTAAATGTATACGAAACCCTCATAATGCAAATTCTACTCATGCTCTATGAGTTTTTATAAATAGTTCTTGAACATAAATATTTAAAATGAATTCTTCATAAGATTTTGTCGATTTACATAGAAGTAAACTAATAATTTCGTTGACTATAGAAATAAGATTAACAAATATAAAAATAATATAGAATATACTTGGCGTTAATTTTGTAGAAATTCATTATTCACAATTAAATGAAACTACGTGATGTAGTATTATTTCTACTTTCTTTAAGTTCTTTACCACGACCTAGGTTGTAATACAACGAAATCTAGGTGGTGGTAAAGAACTTAAAGGAAGTAGAAATAATACTACACCACATAGTTTCATTTAATTGTGGATAAAAAAAAATTTAAATAATTACAAGCAGGCCTACGAGGTGATTACGAAAATATTGAGAAACATTGACACGTGTAACAAATTACCGGTCACTACGTAACACAACTGATAAAAACACAATCAATTTCTTTATTCTTTCCATATTTCATCACTGAAATATATATATTTATTTAAGTTTCTCCAGCGAAAATGTGATGAATATTTAAAAAAAAATTGCTGAACATAACAATACAAACCGATTTATATCAATTCTTCAAAATGTGAGAACTATTTCTCGTTAATTAGAATAGTGGCAAAGGTATAGTTCCCTAGCGGCCGCTTGGGAACTAACGTATGATGAAATTGATAGATAATTTTTAAACAGGTCACTTCCGGCATTAAGAATTTTACTAAAGTTTTCAATATTATGAATAAATTACATAATAATTTTGCTATTAAACTATTATAAAGCGATCAAAAATACTATGGGATTTCTTCATGAAAGCGAACTATATTTTAAGTATTCAATAATTGTGCTTATTCAGGTAACTTTATTTACTATATAAAACAATAAATAATAAGGTTGTTAAAAACAATAGTGTTATGAGTTATCTGTCCTTAGTTAGTTTCGTAGCACACCACCAGAAGAATATTTTCGTTGCCGACAAACATCTGACAAATTCATTGTTTTCATAAATCTTATTCTCTGCTTTATTATTTTTCTCATTTTATTTTTATTTTATTGTTTTCCAACACAGTAGTTTCGTAGAAAACGATACATTTAACAAATAATGCAAACATTTCCACGAATTTTCTGTTTTTTTTTAATATTTTGTAATTATGTTCACTTTTTTAAACTTCATTTTTTATATTTTTGACAAAAACAAAAATTATTTCGTAAGAAAATAGGCCTAAAACAGAGAGAATTTTGTCAAGTCAAAAAATTTGAATCTTTTCGAGGTATTTTCAAATAAATCAAAATTTATCGGGCCTGTTTTTTTTATTTTAGTCTTTGTATTTGCTGACAGAACGTTAATATTTTAACAACACGATTTACAAAAACCATCATATTACTGCATAATTCGATTATTTTTTTATTTATTATTATTACGATTATTTTTTATTTTGTCGGCAATCTTTTTTCAAACAACAACTTTTGTAGAATTCCAAAGAAACCTTTATTACATCCATCCTTTCTTCTGTTCTCTTTCCAGTTGACTAATCCAACCACCCATTTTTTGTAACAACAGACAGTGGTATTTATTAGTGGATGCTAGGAGTACACACAATGCCGTTTTTTTCTAGGGAAGAATTATATTAATTAATCATTTTTAATGAGTCACTTAGATGGAAAATGCTTCGAAAATGCGGACCTCTATTAAGTGACATGGAACAATTAAAAATTCTGCTAGAACCTATTTTTATAAAGCTTTTTTTTTAAATAACTAACCCTTTGCAGGTACCTAATAATGAAAAAGTCTCGGTTTGCATTCATCCGTTGTAGTTTAAAGACATGCCGATTTAATTTTTTCATTAAATGAAATTAGCAATTATTGTAATAAAAAAAGTCTACTCTGAATGAGACCAATATAATCCTCTCGATCACATTTCAAATACTCACACTACTAACTTGAGAGCCAATGAGCTAATTTAAATTACCGTTTTCTATAAATAATTGCTTATACAAAATTCAAATGTAATAAAAATAGGTTGTGAATTAAAAAAAATGAGCAACAAAACAAGTAGGAAGTCAGCAAAAGTTAAACTGTCGAAATAATACCAAAACTATACAAATAAATTAAATTTATTCAGATACACGGGTAGATCTTAAATAATTCACTTATACCGTTTACTATTGTACGTACGTTGTAGACAATATTCGGTATTAGTTTACTGTTATCGTCAGAGTATAAAACAAAGATGACGTGTGCGTGAATTTGGCGCCAAGAAACATTTAAAGTCTGTGGTTTAAAACAAAACTTGGACGCACCTGCACTTTGTAAGCGTTATCTCATAACAAGTATTATGGCACCCGCGTTATCGCAATGCACTTGAGAAGCGATACGTCACAAACGGCATATAATATAATAATTACAACACGCGGCACGTAAGCGTCTGTCCGTGTTGTAAATGAAATACACTTGCGGCTCCAAATCGTGTGATTCGTTTGCATAATAGCGTATCACTTAAACTTGTGGGCGAGGTGGACACGCAGTCGTAGGTTCCCATATTGTTTGAGAATGTTGGTTAAATTTCTCGCCTTTAAAAAAAAACAAGTACTTAATTTTTATGCACAACTAAGTGAAACAACGTGATGTAGTATTATTTCTACTTTATTTAAATTCTTTATCACGACCTAGGTTTCGTTGTACGACAACGTCTTCACGTGGGCAATTTATAAAGATCTTTACAAATTGCCTACCTGAAAATTTAAATAAAGTAGAAAAATTTAAATAAAGTAGAAATAATACTACATCACGTAGTTTCAGTCAGTTGTGAAAAAAAATTAAGTGATAATGAATGTCTACAAAAGTAACGCCAAATTTATTCAATATTTAGAAACCAACTATTATACCTCTTTTATTATCAGTCGAATTTCAAAAGTTTACTCAAATCGAAAAAAAAATTAATATGTAAAAAAATGCTTACGTAGATAGTTCTCGTGATACATATATTTTAATAATACAAATAATCCTAAACCAATTTTATTTATCTCGCACATTGGTTTATCTGACGGTTGCTAAAAATCAACAAGTTTTAATTTGTACTCTGGTTTAAAACAACAAAAAAACAGTATAGGAAGACTGTTGGGTATTTTCAATGAATTTATTTATCTATCAACTTTAATATAAGGTAGACTGACACGAAGAACTTATTACTACACGAGTAAACTTTTTCGGTCAACAATAATTTTTGAAAAATTAGTTGGTAATTGTAAGAAATCTTACAATATAAAGTACTAAGCATGCACTTAAGAAAAAAAGAAAAAAATTATAATGCAAAACATTGACATGAATTAATGGAAAAAGGAACGAACAATCGCACAGAAACAATAGGGTTCAAGAGAGGTACAAATGTTTAACTCGATTTTTGAAAACCTTTACCGATGTTATTTTCCTGGTGTCAGGATCTAGTTAATTCCAATGTTCCGCTACTTGGACAATGAAGGATTTTTCGTAACAGGTCGAGGTATGTTTGGGAATAAGTAGGGAAACCAAGCTTTCAAAGCATAAGCCAAGACCATGAGCAGACGAATCTTTATATCTGCCAAAATCACAATTTGGACACTCACTGATGATTTTATTAATATATTAAAGAAAAGTGACGTGTGCGTGAATTTGACGTCAATCGCGGATCTTTAACCATTTAATATGTGTTTTGAAACATTACCATGTATTCAAAAATATGTCCACATTTTCCTGGGCCGAAGATATGCCGGATACATAAATTTTGAAGGAGTTCTAACTTGTTTAAATATTCTTGATTAAGATCGGGATAGCACATATCGTTATAATCAATTAGTTGCAATAGGAGTATACAAAGGCAGATTTTCTTTTTGGCGGAAAAACATTTTCAGTGTAGCAAAACAAATTTCGAAGGTTGCTATTTTGCTACATTCGTTATGTTATGAATGAAATGTTTTGAAAATTGGCTTAATGTGCTCATTTGAATATGACCGCGGAAGAAAAACATTCCCTTCCGCTTATGACGGAAATGTTTGTGGTCCAATTAACAAAATTGTAAATTGGTTCCGCTGTCAACTTTTTGACTTTGATTTTAAAAATTTAAAGTAAAAATTATTTATATTGGTTTACGAATAATAATATATAATAAATAATCAGTATTTTATTTTCAATCTTAAACTATTTTTTTTTTCGATTTATAGAGCAAATGCGAAACTAATTGAACAATTTTTATAGGGTTTTGCATTAAGATAGCAATTTTTCAAACATTTAATGTTGATTGTATCTTCGTGTTACATACGTTTTTGGTCAAAATTACATGAAATTTAGACCAAAAACGTACGTAACACGAAGATATAACATAAAATATAAAGAAGGAGAAATATATTTACAAACATAGTTTAGCGGGAATTTAGGAAAATCTTATGTGAACCTAGAATAAAAGTAAAAAACATACTTTCAGGTTCGTATGTGAAAATAATAAACATTTGAACAAATCTAGAGTCAATATTTTAATTTTGCATGAAAGTGTTTCGAGTAATTTAGAAAAATACGGAGAATTTCTTTCTCGACAACCAACTCGACAACGGTTAAAATCTGTCTTTAAAACAATATTTTATTCATATTTAGAATGATTGTCAAAGAAATACTTATTGGTTACTTTGTTTTGTGCACGTCATGAATGAATAAACGTTGATTTTATGCGCCTTGGGCAAATAGTCACAAATAAATTAAAATATTTACAAGATATTCTTATAAATACAAGTTTCTTTTAATTTCTTCTTAAAATTTTTACATATTCTCTGCCTTACAAAGTGAAAAAAGTTATGGTTAGGCTTCTACATTAATGTATGTACGTGACCTAGGCATGCATATCGACCTACATGAATAGCTGAGTTAAATTTATAACTAAGGTGTTTTTTTTCTAATTTTCATTTTTCACCAATTATAGTTTTTTTTCGAATTTTAAACTTTTAATATTTTAATCAAATGTAAACCTTAATTGTAATTAATTCTTGTTTTTATATAATTTGTTCACTTTAAGAGAAAACAAAATAACTGTATTGTGTGAAACAAAATAACTGTACTGTTTGTTCACTTTAAGAGAAAACAAAATAGATGTGAAAAGAAAATTGCTAGAATGCCACATCGTAATAAGTATAACTTTATACGTTTACATTACATTTTTGAGATATTTAAAAAAAATTCTCTCTATCTACTCCTGATCTAATCATACTAAATTTCACTGAACTGAAAAATTGAAAAACGCTGTCAAACAAGCATGAAAAATACTAATAGCATATATACATGTTATTTTATTTCGTTTTTGAATTAGAATATATCAATTTATATATTCATATAGTCTCATAGATGAAACAAGATCTTTATCAACTACATGGAGAAGCATAGTATTGATAATAAGAATTATATAAAATCGTTAGAATATTAAGTGAAAAGAACCAAACATGAAAATAAAAAAACATATTTCAGTGTGAGGTTGAAAGCAAGAAGTCGGTGACAGTTGGATCCCAAGTCACTCCTGTATTTGATAGAATACTCTATAGGTGTGAAATTTCGCTGACTCTTTGGTAGGGGGAGGGAAGAAAGATCAGGTTTGGGCTTGATATAAGATAAAAAAACTATGTATCGATGTCTATTAAGTGTAGCGTATTATATTATTCTTATACTTGGCAAAACAAATTACTTAAACATGGGCCGTAAACACAAAGTAAACCAAACAAACGCAGCCTACTGCAATGACAGACCCAAAATTATATTAGAAAATGACGAAGCTAAACTTTACTGTATATAGACAATAAAATTATAATTAAAGATAGATCTAATCATAACTTGACAGATTTCTAAAACGGCACTACTTAACAGGCGTCTCGAAACATCGATTCTCAAATAATATACAAAACATTAAGAAAAAATACAATGAGTGAAGAATTCTCCAATACATACTGCTGTTCGATTAAATTAATAATATGGTGTGCCAAACCTCCGTAATAATTATATCTATTATTTTGTTATCCATCAGTACTTCCGAAAACGCTCCATAATTCTATGAAAGAATTCCATTTGGATAAATCAATATACACGAATCAACATATAGCTTCAAATCAACGCCAAGTTAAAGATCCTCGAAACGTCGTTTCCTCAATTTCTCCTCCGAACGTATACAACAGCAGCAAAACCGAATAATTGGAAATAATCATCAACAGTTTCATATAAAACCTACAACCCCGTAAGAAAAACCTAAGGAAATATATGATAATAACAATAATCTCTTCCTTTTCCACTTTACTGAACATTTTCTTCCTTCCTGAGAATTATAATTCTGGTCAGCTAGCCATTTTTTTCAGAAATTGTGTTTTCTAGATGTTCTTCTTTCTTAATTGCAAATTTTTGTTCCAGGTAACCACTTTTCCCTGGCCCTAATCGATAATAATGGGATATGATCCGCCAATGCTTAACTATGTCATAACCTCTTGGGAAGAAGCCAAGTTCTGATACCAAAATGTCATCTGATATTGTGTTAAACTGCTCTTTTGCGTAAGTAATAAAAATAATGATACCGTCCTTATAAGTGTGATGCTTGGATCGGCATGCGGGATGAGGTAACCAACCTGGCATGATCCTTACTTTTTGCGACTGGCGCGGGACATCGATGAGAAGGGACTTAAACGACACTAAAATTCCTCATTCTTTACCCATTAAACATTTCGTCTTAACAATTAAACAATATCAGGATATGATAATATAATAAATGATATGGGTCGACTCTTCTGTAGAATTTCTTTAAAGAGATGTTATATATTTGTACCAAACTAAACCAAAATGTATCTCCAACCTCTTACTAAATATCACTTAAATAAATAAAATTGTTTTCAAAAGATCTATATTTTCGACATCAGAAAATCATACCATATTATTGAGTATAGGTCTTGTTAAACTAAACGGTGATATGTGATCGGTCGCGTTTAAACTGAATGAAGTGACTATCTTTGCTACAATGCTAATGGTGTGTCAAAACTTTGTTCAAGATTTATGGCCTTACATAACGTCAGATTACCTAAGTCTCTTTTCTTTCCGTACCACATTTCTTTCATTTGCCTTCCCTAGGCTAAAATTATATGTAAATAGAAAATATTTCGAGTAAAAAAGTCTATTTTATCAAAAGTTAAAGTTCGACTGCATTCCTCGAAACTAAAAAAAGAACAAAAAGTTGTTAACGATAATTTATATGTTGCAGGACAATAACGAATTGTACCAGAATAGACAAACCCTGAGTAAAAAATATTTTATATTTCTAATTTTAAATAAGGCAACGACTATATTTAATTGGCATGTCCTATTTAAAAAGACGACAGATATACAACCAGGCATATAATTACCCCGCTCTCACTGTAGCGAAAGCACCTGCCCAAGTCACGCTTCAACACGAAGTTGCATAAACGATTCAAACGAAACATCGTCGTTTCTCAAACGAGCCAAACAAATGAACAAACAGCGAAAACGTTTGAGCGCATTACGCAAGCGCGCGGCAGGTTGTATCCGCAGGCCAGGGCGCGGTCGCAGCGCCTATCGCCGGCGCCTGGCCACTTACATCACACCTAGCGAACGTATCGCTCGCTTTTTATCTCTCCATTACATCAAACGCTGGCCGAGGAGAATCATTATTTTTTGCCCTTATCCAAACCTCATGGGCGTCAAATGCAGACTTTTTAATGCGTTTATTTTTAAATTAATCACAATTAAATGAAACTACGTGATGTAGTATTATTTCTACTTTCTTTAAGTTCTATACCACGACCTAGGTTTCGTTGAATTACATATTCAGGTGGGCTATTAGCAAATATATCTTTGCTAAGAGCCCACCTGAAGATGTTGTAATACAACGAAACCTAGGTCGTGGGAAAGAACTTAAAAAAAGTAGAAATAATACTACATCACGTAGTTTCATATAATTGTGAATAATGAATTTCTACAAAATTAACGACAAATATATTTAATATTTTAAATTAATATTACGTAAATTTAAAGAAACACAAATGGCATAATGGTAAGAAAAATTAGATGAAAATACGTGTCATGGATTTTGTAAATATTGAAATAAAAACAATTCTTGAAAAAGCTATACATGTGTGAAATAGATTAGATAAATTGTATAGAACTGAATACGCCATTAAAAAGTTATGAAATTATTTCATGGCTACAATTTGATCTTCGATCCGTTTTATTAATCTTTTGTTTAACTAAAATATTTTTAACACTTCTAGTGTTAAAAATATTTCAGTTCTTTTCCAAAATTTCACAAAATAAATCCGAAATACAAACGTGTTTAGATCTATCGAGTTATCAGTTTTAAATGATATTCTTAATATATAATTTGTTATTATTTTTTTAAATGTCATGAGTGTTAAGTAATTCATTTAAAGTCCGTATGAACCATCCGATCAAATTATTATGTGCCTCAAAACACGCAGATAAATAACGCAACTAACAATAAGAAATAATAATTTCAAATTTAATTACAAACCATGTCGCATAGATAATTGAAGACTTGTGTTCGTTCTGCAAACATTTGCTCCATTAATATAATTATAGCCGCATCAGTTGTTAATGCCACTTTCAACACAATTGGTATTACCATTTATCTCTGGTAACACATATAAAATAATGCGTTGCATAAAAAACATTTGTTTGTCAAGTTTTATAAATGCAATATACTTTTGAGCTTAACACCTACTTGAACCTAAGCAGCGAGTGATAAAAAAATTTTCAGAATGAACTCTGTGGTTTTTCAATACTTTCCGACATACAATCCCTCAACAGAGTCACAATATTGGACAAATTATACCCACTAGTAATTATTGCAAAAACATTTTCTGACTAAGACGCCAAGACTCATTTGAATAAATTTAACCTACTGGGAGCGTAATAGAATTATTCAACTCATGGCATGACGGTCGTTTGGGAACTCTCCACTTTTTACGAATATTCAAATTCAACATTTCTTGAAAGATATATAACCTCTACAGTGTTTTAATAAACGAAGGAGAACATTAGCTAACTTTTTCCATAAATCTATGTCCTCCTTTCGAACTGTTCAAGTTTTGTCAATCTGGAACTCTGTTAAACATATATAATTCTTAATCATACTGAAGTAAAGAATCGTGTGTAAAATATATCCTGATAAAAAAATCCATCAGGAATGATAAACCCGTCGTCCTAAGAAGGCTTTTATGGACATATTACTAAGTGATATCGTAATGACAAGTCGTGAACGGCTTGCTTTTTTATATGCATTATAAAGAATTGACTTGAAAGTTGTAAAAAGCTTTTTAAATCCTGATTGAGATGTCATATTTGATGAGGTTACCTTTGATATGGCTAGTAGTTAGTTCAGTACTTGAGATCTTGTTACAGTACGTGTATTGTTTTGTATGTATTGTTGAATGTATTGTTACAGTACTTGAGATAAAATCTCAAATATATGGCATTGACTATCGTAATATTTAATTTCTTAACCACTTTATTTTGTCAACCCCTATATGGTGGCAGGTTCGTAATTATATTAATCAAAATAAGTCCCATTGGCAATGTAAATAAATGTGCAACTATGTTTGTGTATATGAGAATTTCCGTAAAAATATAAAGGGTTATATTAAGCACAAACACTAAGCTTGATTAAGAAGCTTAAATAATTATATTATGGTGTAATGTTTTAAGGATACGGTAGTTCTCTTGCATACTGCTCTGGTTAAGGGCGCATGTTCAATTACTTCAGCGCATTATAGTGTATGAAAATAACATGATTTGACACAAAATTGATAATTCTTCACCTTCTAATAATTCTTCTGCCATCATGCAGTCTAACAATCATATCTAAAATATTTCAATAATTTATCATGAAATTAGAAAACTCTAATTAGACCTTAAAAAGTCTTCAGTTAAAACAGAGCAATGTACAAAATATTTTATAAAAGGGTCGAAAGCTACCTAAAAGGGCTGAAGAAATTTTTAAATGATTTGAAATTCGCAACCCAAGCTAATTCAATCCGAGGCACTAATTATTAGCGTGACCCTATTTGCAAACTCTACAAGCGGGTTTGCTTTAACACGGTACAACCTTTGAACCGCATGCACACCGACACATTTCCTGTTAGCCGCATGTCCACTCAGCGTGAACCTATTAGCTACGTTCTGTCACCGTTGGCTACGGTACTGTAGTATCGTTCGATCGTAACTACGAGTACGTTAACGGTGGATGGTGTAGCCGGGTTTATCGTCAATTAGACTAATAAGACTACAGAAGGCTGTTTCATAATAAATGGAAGGGTCCGTTTGATTCATACGGGCGCTGTTGGAGGCCGCGGCAAAAAGGTAAGAGTGAAGGGTGCGAATGTAATACACATCGTGAAGGTCACATATTTTAAGTCAAGTCATCATAAGTATTAATGCTTTTTTGTACGTATATAAAGTTTTAAAAAATCGCTAAACTAAGTATCTCCTATTAAATAAAAACAATTATATTTTCTAAGGATCAGTGAAAAACTTGATTGAATAATAGAAAAATATATTTAATTTAGAGACACTACGTATGTATTTTATTAGTATAAAAATCTGTTTTTCTTAAACATCCTTTATGCTTCGGGTTTCTTTGGGTTTCGATTTATTTTATAATTAATTTTTATGTAGTAATAGTTAGTGCGGGAATGACAAGAAAAACCAAAATGAAAAAACAAATTTTAAATGAAAATAACAATTTTAACAACATGGTAGCTGACTGTGATACTTATTCAAGAAAAGTATAGATAAGTTACCACATTGATTCAACATTATCG
Source organism: Druceiella hillmani (assembly GCA_039881145.1). NCBI lineage: Eukaryota > Metazoa > Arthropoda > Insecta > Lepidoptera > Hepialidae > Druceiella > Druceiella hillmani. Next base: position 10,862,164 of record JAYKKI010000008.1, read on the forward strand.
GACGTGAGTGGAATATATTACGGACTCCGTTCTAATTTCTCAGTTAAATCTTATTTTAAGAATAGGAAAACAGTATTAAATGATTTTACATGAAACAGTATTAAATGAGCCCATTCGTTTGAATTAGAAACAAATAACGATATGCGAAACAGGCTTGCAAATGTAACTGTTATTCTACGCACAATTTCACAAAAAACAAGTCAATAAGTCAAAAAAGGCTAAGCGCCGAAGTCACACCCACTGCGCGTTGAAATAAGTCATTTTTTTGCCCCGATCGCCCGACACGGCGCAGGCGAAACCATTAAATTGGCCAAGTGTCGGCGCCGACCCGATTGATACCGTTTATCGATAAAACGTCCAAGAACCGGCGTTGGCGACATATCGATAAGCGTACGTCGAACATTTGCGATCGAATGTCGGCGCAAAAGATATCGTCAAGTTGAGGAGTGTAAATGTTTTTCAAATTGATGGAGATACGATGATGTTAGCTTTGATGTAATAATGAAATAAATTTATATATAAATTATGCAATAAATTAATCATAGCGCTATAAGTGACTATTTTTATATAGGTACGACCAATACTCAACAATCTCAGTTTTCACATGACCATGGTGAAATGTATATATATATATACATATATATATATATATATATATATATATATATATATATATATATATATATATATATATATGTTAGGCATATTGCTTAATCTCCAGTAAACCTTTATATTAATGGTGGAGCTGCTGTAATTTAATAAAAATTTGCTATAATATTAATTAATTACAGGCATTGAACATTTCAAGGTCTTGAAACCTACTTATATAATTACTTTTTAAATTATTGTACATGGTATAAATGACAGTAAGGAAACAGTGCAAAAATCTAATTCAGGGATCTATGGAAAATATAAACTGAAAGAAGCCTAAAACTTTTCCAACGAGTATGAAGGGTTCTGTTAACAAACAAGAAAAATTTATCGTTAAATTATGCTCAATGAGATTGATTTTCTCTTATAAGAAGAAACGTTTCACGAAAATGTACGTAAAACAATTATTGGTATGAAATCTTAAGATTTAACTATAAATTGACGTAAAGGGTATTAATTAAAATATTTAAAAAAATTACTTGTCAATCCTTCAATTACCGATTCTAGTGGAATTCAAATGTTTTTTTAGAATATTTATTTTAGTCGTTTAGTGGTTATTGTATTTAACTGTTGTTAGTTAACGAGAGAAACTAGGAGGTGAGATGGAAACACGCAACCGCAGTCATAATTTCAAATGGAAAATAAAACAAATGAGCTCTCCCCACGACACCGCGCTGCGATTTCTGCTGTATGTTACGCTCTAGTTTACATTATTGTGAAATATATTATTCATCTATTGTTTTCTTATTCAATGTTTATGTTACTATAAAACCAAACTTACAAGTGGTAAAAATGTAACTGCTTTGTTATAATATGAGAAAGCTTAATTACTTTTCTCTCCACCTCTATAATTCCATATATTTTTGAAATTTAATACAGATATATCAAATTGTGTACGAATAGGGAATACACCAATACAAAAGTAATTCCTACGAAATGGTGATAAAAAGGAATTAGAGTTTATAAAAAAGATGATTTGATCTGAATTTGAGCAAAATTCATAACAGGAATTTTTAGGATTCAGCAGCCAAACGTTCTTTCTGTCGGTCTGCATATTAGAGCCGTTTTACACACAGACTATTAGTGTTATAAAGTTGAAATTTGGGAAGTTTAAACATATTTTTAAAAAACCTGCAAAGTTAAGAAATAAAATCTTTAAAAAAAGATTTTTTATTTTAGCTCCCATACCTGTAAAATGGGGGTGGACTTTTTTATTCACATACCCTATTTTGTAGGATATTCCTGAATAAGCCTTTCAAAAATATTGGAGATAAGTTATTAATACTTTTAAGTTATCCGATATGTCGAACCGTTTTATGCTCCACCAATTTTAAAGTAAGCAATTAAATAATCTATAATTTATTTTTCATATGCAAATATTATTAAATAGAAAAACTATAAGAAACAATTTTATAACATATAATTTTATTACATTTAATTTTATAACATATAATTACTTCATCGCAAAATCGGGTTTTCAATTCATGTTTCTGATAATTATTCCTGAAATAATTCTGAATAACACTTCTGAACAAATATTGCTAAATCTCCTCTTTGATCCAATTACACCACTAGTCACAGCTACACAAAGTAGTCAAAATATTGTGTGTGTATTTGTACGTATATTCGTTTATTTTTCGCAATTTTTATAACAGCACACGCCTTTAATATGATTAAATAATCTTTTAAAATTAAAAATGCATTTTCTCGTCCAATAAGAAAATTAAAAGAAAAATAATATTATTACTAAGCGTGTTGTCAATACGAGGTCGTGGATTTATAGATCTTTTGCATAAAAAGTTGTTACACTTTTGTATAAATTATAATTCATTACGTCATAAAAGAAAATACTCAGACACTGTAGTAAATTAAAATTAGATGGCTATTTAACAAAAAAAATACTAATACATGTTAAAAACCAGAATCAGTAAAATTTTAACGTAAACAACTCAAGGAAAAATAGTGAAGGATCTTTTTTGAGTCACCGTGGGATTAGAATTATATAGGAATCTTGAGTACAAAAAATTGCGGAAACCTTGTTCTGAAATAAAATTATTAATCACATCATAATGTGTTGATGTACCTACTGTAAGAAGGTTTATAAATGAAAACAAAAATTAAAAATTGGCGTAAAACAAATGAATCAACTAATTATTAAGTTATATTGACACAATTATTTAAAACGTTAATTGCTTTTCACGCTTTTAGGTTCTACCCATAAGCCTATTTACTTATTTACGGTTTATAGTACTTATAAATTATTTTCACCTTTTATGCTCTAGAATATACTGTAGTCATTTTCGGCAATGCTCCATTAGGTGAACAAGTAATGTATTTCCTTAATTTTTGCAAAAAAGAGAGTCATCTAATGTTAATGGCAAAACTATGTTCCTCAGGCCCAAAAGGGCTAGAACCCCATCGAATATAGAAAAATGTGTATTCACTCACGTCATTTCATGTTTATAAAATATGCTGTATTACTTAAAACCCTTAATTTAATGTTCACTTTATCCAGAAGTTTTTAATATTAGTAAATGTTAAAATCATTTAAATGAAAAAGTTTAAATTTTTAAAATAATAATATTTCGGATCACAAGAGACATTACAATTACATCATATGTAAGTATATTCGTAAGCGATAACAACTGTCCAAGTCATATCTTGCCAGATATAAACAAATCTTTCATAATATCTGAACAAGCCAACCAATTCGCTCCGCTCACACTTAACAGTCAAATAAGGCCCATTGCCAACAATACGTGTTGAGCTTTTAACGCTATTAATTGAACGTGTGGCTGCCTCAGGACTCGAGACTATTTCAATCAGTTAAACAGCTACAAGTTTCTACAACTCACATCAGAGGCACGAGTTGCTTATTAAGAGAATTACTTGTTTGCCTGGGGCCGATTCTGCGTCGAGCACTTTCTCGTGCGCAAGATAGTATGATCAACTAAATTATGGGCGATGAGTTAAAAAGTCATCAAGTGACACTATTTGTCATGAAGTCTTATAATTAACACCTTTAATTAATTATATTCAAACTATCAATATTTAGAAAAAACTTCTTACTTTCTTAGTTTCCATTGGCATATTTATCGTCATTTTGATTTCATTCATATTATCATTCAAAATGAACTTTTTCCAGCATTTTGCAAAGCAATTTTTTTTATTCACAGAAAGTTAATTTTTTATTCACTACCGGTTTTAGATTTTCTGTTTCGTTTCTTCAATATTATGCTGATATAATCGAAAACGATCATTGAATAAAACTAAATTGATAAACATTTTCAATGACTGGTCATTAAGCAAATACAGTTTGCTTATGTGGAACTCCAAACTTCTCCAGTATAATCACGTACAGATTCGAAAATAATTACCTACAATCCCTATCTTCATTTGACATAACCTTCCATCTTTGCACCATTTGCGATTAATATATTGAATTGTAATTAGAATGACCGAAAAGTCAAGAATGCTAAGTAGTTCGCGCATTTAGAGAAAAATATTAGGGTCAAATAAAACGTTTGTGAAATGAGATAACATCTCTTTTTCCGAATTCGGTTCTTAATATATTTTAATTATTAAAATATATTTTGGTATTATTATATCATTTCGAATTTCCTAAGCAAAATTATGAATAAATTGCATTTTTGAAGAATTCTTCTTTTGTTCAACTAATTTTTTTTAAATGCTACATTACGTCTATCTAGTAAAAATATATATTTAAAGTAAAATTACAAGTCAACCAACCACAAATACGTCACTTTAAAAGTTGAACATGACATATACAGTTTTAGTAAAATATACTCTTAAGTTATATATAGATGTATGTATCTTTATGGAACTAAAAATTTGTTATTATCTTTTCATTTTAACAGGCCATACGTTATACCGACAAAAAATTGATGAAATTTAATATATTTATTTGGAGTTCATTAATAACCTGTATTAATATTACAATTATCTTAAATAATATAACCACTCAACAATAAATAAATCACTTAGAGACTTAACCATAAACACGAGAGCATATTTATTTCGCCTTGGTTTTGAGACACGCAAGAAGCCGACCGGATGCGGTCGGCAAATGAATACATAACAGTCACAAATTGTCGATGACAGAAAAGGCACTCAGGGGAGTTGTCTCTGTTAATTGTCGATGACAGCAATTGCACTGGAGGGTAAATTGTATCTGTTAATTGATGCGTGAAATAAATTATCGCACTTGATACGTGCTCATTGGATTTGTGTTAGCAATTAAGCCGTCATGATTTATTTAAAACATAAATCAAGTAGTCCGCTAGTAGATGGAGCCGATGTGGGTCATTTTTAGAAATTAAGCCGCCTTCCTCTTGACCATTCTTAATGAAAACATTATTTCGAATAACTGTTAATAAACAACAGCTCTGATAATAGTTTAAATTTAAATTTGATGAACGACTATAAGGAACTAATATTAAATGCAGCTTTAAGAATGGTGTAAAATGAAATGTGAGGATGAAATTGTTTCGTTTTTTTTTTGTTTATTTTCAAGAAAAATAAGAAAAATATCCCTCGTTTCTATTGATTAAACTTATCAATTCACTTTTATCACTTATTCCGATTTTCTGTATTCTGAAGCATCATATCTTTAGGCATGTCGACGTCTGGTATATTTAGTCAGATTATCTCCCAGAAGTGCATGCCTTTTTTCCACCTTGGTCTAAGATTAATTCAACAATAAGTTTTTAATGGTCATTGCTTCCGTATTCTACATTTAAAAATTAATGGAGTAATCAGTATTCGCGGAATTTATCAATATTCGCAGAACGACCAAATACTGAAGAACTTCTTAGTTCTTCATTATTTGATCGTCCAGACAATTCTGAATTACGAAAACCTGGATTGACCTCTATCTTGGTCTTGTAATTTTCGCAAAACTAAGACCAAACCAATATTGTTATCACAAATACAAGACCAATAGCAAGACCCAAGTGAATAAAGCAAGACTTTAGTTAAGAAATGTTTACGGAAGAACCTTTTCATTTTTAAAATTATAATAGCGACGTATAGGCATTAATAACAACAATGATAGGTTAAAATCAATATAATTTTTTGAAAAAGAATGTTTCTTATATGGATAAAATATTGGTGGCTAAGGGACAGTTGAAATGAGGTACGTTTACCTTACTGAAATATTATGTTTGGGAGCATCTTTAATAACATGTAAAGATTGCCATCTTTACATATTCTAATTATGGAAACTGAATGATGACTGTTATGTAGTAATTCTTATTCACCTGAAAAAAGGACACAACTTCAATACATAGTTTTTCCTTTCTTTGGGATTTTTAACTACGAAAAAGACAGACATGAATTTCTGTCTGACACGGCCTCAGATTTTTTTTACTTTATAACTGTCTGCATGAAATTTTACAAGTACATCATCGGATTAATTAATAAGTGGCATTAAATATAAAAAAGAAACTTTAAGTACCTATGTGTAAAATAAATAAGATTTTTTAGTACACTTGATCTCAATAAATTGTACTAAAAAATCTTATTTTTGATTCTTGCAGTATCATTTTTAATTAATAATAAATTTTTAACATTTTAATAATAAATTGTTTTTAAATAATATTGAAGTTTTATTCGCTGTTTTCCCCTGAAATTAAAGTTCTATTCGATATTTTTAAACCCCGTTAATGAAATATTAAGCTTCAAAGTGAAGAGCGATAAGCCCACCCCTCTCCTTCAATTATTTATAAAATTTATTTTGGTTAATTTATGTCGAGAATTCTATAAAATAAAGACATTCAGTTGGCCTATATTTGTTTGAAATTATGTATAATCATTTACTCAATTCTTATTTTTGAATGTTTCAACAAAATACCAATATTTATAAAAGCAAGACCGAGGCGAAAATTCACACTTGCATAATTATGGAATAATTTGGTGTCAAAGAAAAGTGAAATTAAACTATAAATTTAAAAAAATTGATCTCTGTTATCAAAATATGTTGCATTATAATCAGAAACGTGTAAAAGTAATACTTTTTTATTTCAATTATGTTTAAATAATTATAAAAGTAATGCATGGACATAAAGTTGCGTAAATGCTCATACAAACAATTAATTGTTTTCAGTTTATCTTCCATTACCGTAAATTATTTTTTATACAAGTGAAATGTTATATTTAAATTAAAGCATGAATTCTAAAATTATGACAAAAAAACAGTGAGCCGTCACGGATCGCCTGGCAGATGTGAAACATTGCGTTCGTACAAGTAATATGCATAAAAGACAAGATTATTACAGGAACTAAATATACCATAATGAAAAAATAAAGTATTACGAATTTCTTACAGAAAATGGTGATTTTATTTAATAAACATTTATTTACAATTAATACAAAAATAATAAAGCACAGGTTATGTGTACCGTAGTAAACAACAGCGTCGAACTGAGTGAGGAGGGGGTCGCGTAGTCGGTTGCGCATGGTGACACGCCATACCGTACACTCTACTACATATAGACTATATAGTACCTTAGTATAGCGTGGCGACCCGTCGCCACGGCTAGCGTCGCCACGCCAACGATCCGGTTTATACCTGCGCCTATAGATGTATTCACATCAAAAATCTTCTACCTTTCAATCAATTACGCCTTTACATCATCAACTGTGTCTTTTTTCTTAAGGTAAAAGTTGAAAAGAAAACTATATTAATAAAACTATGTAAAATTATATAATAAATATTCAATTTTTTTAAATATTACTGTCACTGTTAAGAAAATACTGAGGAATTATTAATAAACAATATTTGATTGTATTTACTAAAAACCGATACAAATGAACGAGTTTTATAATAAAAAAAGTATTTCTGGCGACAAATTAAATAATTTTTGACGTTTAGCAAGTTAATTTGACAGAAAGTCATATAAAACCAAAATTGTACTTATTGTAAAGGCTGGTTTTAAAAAAAAACTTAAAAATCAAGATCATGTCCTGTACTCAAGAGAGTTGGAATAACACTCTTTGTGCCTTCAATCATAACTGCAATAGAGCCAACGTTACATTTAATAGTTGGTTTAAGACACCATTAACCAAAGTCAATTCCGAATCAAGATATGGTTCTTAAAACAAATAAGGATTTTTTTCAATAATCCGAACACAATAGTGAGTTTTTGTCAATGATGTTACCTCTCCTTTTTTAAATATGTTTAACTAATTCAACCACTTCTTTAACTGCACAAAACAAGAAAATATTTAAATAAATTGTTAGTACATTCAGATAGTAAAAGTTCACATTCATAAATTATATTTTTCCTATACCCACACAGTATATTGACGAATGACCAAAATCCAATCATAAATTTATTATCTAATCTTACACTCGCAAGATCATGGAAATTGTTTATAAAAAATCACACATCATTAGGAAAGATATGTGTTTAGACTGATTCTTAAAACGTATCCAGTAGTATCCAGCCAATTTATTCATAGAGCCAGCCAAAGATTTTTCTTCAACATAGTTTGTTCTTTGACATTATGCTTATATTAATGACTTGAAAAGAAACAAAAGTTTAAGAATAATTATCGCTTATAATTTATTTTTGTGAAGATCTTCTATCACTATGAATTATTTTTAATTCTCGTAAACTCTGAAGGTAAGAGGTAAGTCATATAATAAGCCGAAAATAATGTGACTTAAATTAAGAAAATAGTTTTCGAATGTGTGAACCAACCTTTCACACGATATCTTACGGACGTTAATGCCTTACTTTTAAATTTCAACCCTACATTTTATATTCTCATTTGAATAAATATAAAAATTTGGCCAATTTCTTATAATTATTGTTTTTATCAACAAATTCTAATTTTTTAATAGATTCAAAAAGTTTCAACCTTCTCCGAAATTCATTCGATGCAAATTAGTAAATAAGATTTATTGTGGAATAATAACCCCATACGCAATATACACATGAATTTGTAATATTTATTTAAAACCAGAAATCAAACATTCGTTTTATTTAGTTTAAAAAAGTACTGAAATCTACATATCTATTACCATACAATTTTGAAAACAGACTTTCTTTGATTACAAAATACTACGATTGAATTAGAAGAATAGTAATGCATGCAAACAAGATTTATATGTTAATCCAATCCTGTAAACTTGTCCATATCTGCCGAGATTTAGTAATGCTATATCTGCCGAGATTCAGTAATGTAAACTTGTCCATATCTGCCGAGTAATGCTATATCTGCCGAGATTCAGTAATGCTATATCTGCCGAGATTCAGTAATGTAACTTGCCCATATCTGCCGAGATTCAGTAATGCTATATTCGAGCTTAACAACTGGATATTTCTAATGACTAATAAGTAATATAATTTTTCAGGAAGGTTTATGTCTATAACAACAAGAACACTAAATAAACTCGAAAGTAAATAATTTAATTAATACGCCGTATATGATACATTAAATATCCTTCAATTCAGCCAGATAAGAGTACTCTAAAAAATGGAAGGAATCCATGCAAAACCCTTCCTAATTTCATTCCATTAACGACACATGAATGAAGAACGTTCATAACCAAATTGACAGCCGCCATCTCTCGGGCTACGTGCGACTCGTTCCAATCTCTCGAAATACAGTCTCCATCTCCCGATCAATCCTCACCGAATCATGTGAATCCATCGTCCATTATGCCGATCACAAAAGGTTTACAGGTAGACATGATTCATGAAATTGTATTATATTTTATTCGTCTTTCAAAAGCCGGCACGTACTCGGACGATGTCACGACTCAGTCTTTAGAAATAATTAGAAGATGGAAATAGTGAGCGACTCTCACAAAGAATCTGAACTGAGCTACTTTAGATTCTCATAGCACTACACCACTTGATTCCCATTGAGGTGTAATAGAAAAGAACACCATATCAAGTGTAAACGTCGCTTTAGATTTTTGAAGTCAAGTGGACGTCGTGACTGTACCAGGTGATGTGTGTATTACGTTGGGAGTATTTATCACTTCGAAGTATTATTCAAGTCATCAAAAATAGTTGAATGAAAAGACGTAATGTAGCACCATACCTTCACTCCATTTTGTCATGAGGTAATCACTTATTAACTATGTGAAAAATATGTAGTGAAAGGATTTTTCTCCTTTGATAACAATTATTTAAAAGCAATTTGTAAAGATGAAGGTACAGTGCATTCCAATATTACTGTTGAAATCATGAAAGATGTTATGAAGGTGTAAATAAACATATTTTGAAAAATACACTAATAATAATAGCATGGAAAATTGGGAGGAAAGAGCTGTATTTTATTTCACAAAAATAGAATGGTATGTCAAACATAAACTTACTGCTTATTTGTTTGTTTTTTCTGATCATATAAACTAATATATTACGAACTAGCCTTTGCCCTTTGCCCACGGTTTGGCTCACATGGATTTATTTGTTTTCCCTGGATGAAGAATAACCGTTCCCTCCCAGAATACATATTCCATATTTATGTTCATGACACAGCCATATGTATGCCAAATTTCACGATAAATTGATTAAATAGTTGAAGCGTGAAAGATGTATAAACAAACAAACTCTTTTGCACTTAAATAACAAGATAACTTAGATAGATGGATTGTGACACATACCACCTATACATAAAGACGAACATGTCATGACGCCTTGGGTTTTTTCATGTATAAATGAACCACCGATGAATAAGAATCGTATTACCCCAATTTGATCCAACTGATCAATTGTATAAGTTGGTCGCAGAAACACTCACACTCAATAAACGTTGAAAGCTGAATAATTTCGACAAAACACTCGTTTGGTGTGCTATAATTATCAGCGATTCTGATGTTTGATATAACTGAATATTCATCTCACTTATTTATCACTAAATTGAGAATTTTTTCGTACACGTTTTTTGCCATTTTTTGTTTCCCAAACATCATAAAAAAAGAGATCGAAATAGGCAAGATTCTTTTAGAACGAGAAGCTCTATAATTTATTACACCACTTGCTTGTTATTACTAACAATGTGAACAGTTATCTGTCAAAAAAAATCAAGACATTCAAAAACCACTCCCATATCAAAATGCAAATTAAAAGTCTGGTATCGTAAGCCAAATCAAAATAAATAAATAACAAATCCATACTGAACGAAAAAAAATATAAACAAAATCAATCCGAACAACAATAAAAGATCTCGGTAAAATAGACGATAGGAATAGACTATTTAAAAATGTACACAGCGCTGTTAAGCGACAACGTATTCTATATTGATAAATTACGATATTTATATAAAATAATGCAATTTTTTGACAATGTTTTGCACAAAATATACGAGACAGTTTTTAGCTAAGTTTAATCTTTCTAAGCTTAATTTATTTATTTTTAAATTTTCTTTACAAAGTATGCAGTTCATAATATGCTTTCATAATTTCACTCATTTACTCTACGATTAATTAAAAAAACCGTTTTAATTTTAATTATATAAATAATACTTATATTTTTAGAGTACTACTACGAAATTTCAAGTTAATTGGCCCGTTTCATATTTCTTCTGCGCACAAAATGTTGAACTCCTATTTCAACATTTCAAATTTGAAAAACCCTTAAGTCGTTAACAAATATATATATATATATATATATATATATATATATATATATATATATATATATATATATACATATATATATATGCGCGTGTGTGTGTGTGTGTGTATAAACACTTTTTTTTCCTTAGTGGCACGATAGCCCAGGAACTTCCTCTAGATTAGCATTTTCTTGATGCCAACCGTCCATTTTTTATCTCAAGAATTTGTAAATCTTCAAGGTCAGTCAGCATACAAAATCTATTTAAAAGTAACAAATCATAATAATATCAATGGTAATATGAAAATCAATATCTAACAGTCATTAGGGCCACTTGGCTCATTGAATAAAATGGATTTGAAAAATAAACGAATGACGATTTCCTAAACAAATACATTTTTTATTCTCTTTTTAATTACTGTTTAATTAATAATATTAGAACAAATTATGCGTTATATTGTTAAGGATAAGCTTGATGAAATATGGCTTTTTCGATGAAAGAAGTCGATAATTAAACTTAAAACATTAACTTGACGATGTGAATGATAACAAGTCGCTAACAACTCTCGTTAGGTTACGCGATGACATGCAATAATATTGTCGAGTCGCGTACTGCGATGATGGCAGGAATCATAATTTGATCGAACGATACTTACAGTGAATCGACCGTGAAATTAAAGGAATATCCCCGTTTCTCGTCCCAATGATTGCATTGATGCGGCACAGGCAGTTACAAAAAATTACAAACCCCTTCGTGATCATTTCATTTATTTGTAGTTGGACATTCCTCCCACTCATGACGAACGAATGTGTTGCCCCCTTTTTTATTAAAGTCTCCTGAATGGCGACGAGTGGGCTCGAAAAAAACATTCAATAAATTAATTTAGGGAATACTTTCGGAGGTACGTTCAGATATTTCGAGGTCACCGTGAAAATGTAGGTGGCCTCACGACTGCGTGTGTGAAAAGGTTCGGGTTCGGCCACTATCGGTCACGACGAGACCCGGTCGTAGCAGCCGTAAAGGCGAAAGCTGCTTCGCCGCCCGCACGCGCAGCTATGTCCGAGGAATGAGATGTCAAGTGTCACGAGATCCATCGGCCCGGCGGTCGCCGGTTCACGAACCCATCGCCTTGACATTGAATAATAGGCTCACGATGTCGTACGGTAGTGAGTGAGCCTTTTGTGTCCGCCGATCGTTTTGTCCAGCTCCATCACGATCGGCGAGGGAAAACCACGGACACGTGTTTCACCCGATTCTGTCGAATGCACGAATCTGAACCGTGGCAAAAAGACGATCACGAAGTTCCATTCTGTCATGGCTCAATGACATCTTTCCCTGGTCAAAGAAATTGATGGTTGAGAGCGGCTGCTCGCTTTGAATAGAATATCAGAGTCACAGCGTTGTATTTTATTCCTATTTTCCATTGTTGAAATCAATGAAAGATACACTTGACATTAAAGCTAGTTCATATTCATGATTTTTTACAACAACCTTACATGCTATACAGACATTCATTCTGGGAATGGTCAGTTTAACTGTAAGAGTTATGTCTAACGGTTTATTTCTAGCTACTAATACTATTTAATATTATGATCTATTAAGTAAATATTTAAGAATAATGTTCTTACCCTCTCGTTACTCTGAATCTATTTGTATAGCTGCAGTTTAATAGAAGGATTTGTAAAAATAATAAACGTTATTGGTTATACTCGTTTATTATTGCCCAACTGTGACTAAGGATTCAATCGCGTTCTAATAACTTCTTTATTCACCTCTCAAGTTCATATTTACTATCGCACTTTATATCCGTGGCAACATGATTCTCTATGCAGACATTGAATGGAAGGCAATCGCAAGTGCGGGTACCGGCTAAAGGTCAAGTTCATTCAGCGACGGGGCAGTGCGTCCACGCGGGAACCTGTTCGTCCGGAGCGCCCGGCCGCTTCCACACTCGCTCCAAATTGGCCTAGTGTTTGTAACCTTCGTTCTTAATTGACCTTTATTGTTATTACGTTGTTATTGATTTCAACAGGTACTTTTCTATGAATAACCGTAGGCAACTACGTATATAATTTTATTAAATACATGTAATGATGAAGCAGTTTTCAGGTTTTGCTGTCGTTTTTATATGGAGCATTTGAAAAAAATTCACATATTTATTGTTTTTTTCGTTTTGTTTTTTCTTATTCATTATATTCAAATTATTGCCATGTTTGATATTAAGACTTTTATATTTGATATGTACATTTAAAGGGTTCGTTTTTTGTGGCTAGTTAAATCATCAGAACTGTCACGTTAACCTTAAGTTTGTTGACTCATTTTTATTAGCACGAACGGTAAATTGATTGCATAATTAGTCAATATGTAATAACTGGAAAGCATTTATGTCAAGTTAAAATTAGAAACACACAATAAGACAGTAATCTTAACAGAATTATTAAATTCAATATTAACACTCCTTATACAAAAATGATAAATGACAATTGTAACATTCGCAAGTACTTTTTTCCAATGTTTCGATGTACCTCATTTCGTTAGACACTTTCATAGATTTTTAGTAGGGCCCATAAATGCACTTTCTCATATTTTCGAAAACAATCCGCTCTACTCGTTTGATAATATTGACTATTATTGTCACGTAATTTTTATGGGTATTATCTAAGGTAGATACTCAATCTTTTAATATAATGATTATAGAAAAACTGTATGAAATAACGTTTGTGAACAACTATGTAAAATGTTTAAAATATTTTTCTTCTTATTTTCTTTTATCGCTTTTGTTTTTCGGTATATTTATACAAACAGGCGCTACAAAGTGTTTCTAATGACATAAAATAATTTTATAAATAATACGTTAACGGAAAAACAAAGAAAACTAATTCAATCTACACGTGTTAACGCTAGTAGTGTTGACATGTAAGATATTTAAAAGAAGAATAAAAAACTTGCGATGTGATTATTTAATATTCACTTTTCTACATCAATTTTAGGTTACATTTTAATTTCATAAATTGTTTACCAACTAGAAGATATTCGATATGTGCCTGTAAACTTGCAGACTGTCGTATGTTAAATTAATATGTGTTTTATATACTGGTACACCTATTTATACAATGCTCTGATTCTTGTGTCATGTTGACCCATATACGTTAAAATATATTTTTTATTATCTAAAATGCTTATTCGGATTGGAAGTATTTTGAGATAATTTTTAATTATGCATTTAATTAAATAATTTCTCTTATGAGGAAGGGCTTTTAAATATTAATTTAATAAGGAATTGGTCAGACATTAGCCGTATTTATATAAAGTGAAATCAGCGTCAATGGATTGAATAATCTTGTAAAATATTTCTTTACTTTCTTAATTATCGCGTAAGCAACTTTCTTGTTTCTCTAATCAAAGGAAAGAATGTCACTGTTTAGATCTCCCCTCCCTCCAGCCCCTCCTCTTTAAGGTGCCCACAAAAAAGCTCTTTAGCATAATTTTAAAATGGCTTTCATGGCATTTGGCTATGAAAGCCATTTTCAAGGTTAAAAGGTTTAATAATATTTACCTTGTAAAGACAGAATTAATATATTTTATCTACTTTAGTGTCTCGTACTACCTATACTGATAAAAACGGACCACTTATGTACTCAATATTTGTCTGTCCGCCTGTGTGTGTGATAGATATTTTTTCAGACACCGTTGGTTATAGAAAGTTGAATTTCTATTTTGGGTGTTGATTTTATGTGGTGAACGAAGGGAGGGGGAGAAAAAATATGAATATTTTACTATATGGAAGTATTTCGAAGTGAACTTAGAAGACTCTTTCTTCATGACTATCGTTCAGGGCGAAAAATCAGATGGGAGAAGGTGTTGTTCCCTCTTACGACACAGTCAAGCGCTGGTTCCAAAGTTTCAAATACGGGAATGTTAACCTATCCAATAAACGCGTCAAAAACTACTTGCACTTAGATGGAGTATGCTACTTCACCCACCATAACTTCCAGATCTTTCGCCACCTAATTACCATAATGTTTCGCTCTCTGTCTAATAATTTACGTGATAGAAAATTTAAAGACGAAATTCGTTTTTCAGTCAAAGGCCCAATGATTTCTACAAGAACGAACCTTAGCTCTACTTACACGTTGGCGACAAGTGTTAGATGCCGACAATACTTATAAGAAAACATTTTAAGACTACACTTCAAACAATAATTCGAAGATGCCTTTCAAAAGTCGGAGCGCTATTTTTTTCACGACTTAGCAGTTAATATAATATTAGAATTGATGTTTGGGATCGAGTGTGTGTAGCTTTAAAAAGCCAAGTCTGGGCTCGTGAATTTTTAATTCTTGAGTCCGTTGAAAAGAATTTAAAGTATATAAATTATACAAATAACATATCTGTAAGTATTTGAGATTTATTTATTATTAAAAGTATGGTTACATTTCTGGAGCTGAAGATATATAGAATACTCATATTTTGAATATGTCTAATTTATTTGAGTAATCTCGTGTAATATTTAAATTCAACAAATCAAATGAAGACAACAATACTATCGTATATACGTAGGTAGTCTATAATTTTTATTCATATAGATTATTTCAGATGCTTTAGAATATAAACTGCGAAAAATTGTTCGACTTATATCAACGAGCGTTTAAATCATAAAGCCAGAATATATCGTAAACGCGGCGTTCATATCATTTAACGCTAGTTGTGCTAAGATTAACACAAAAGGTTGAGAAAACTTTTCATTATCAATAATAGAATTGATAAAGAAATGAAATGAAAAACCCATTTTTGACTCGACAGAGACCTCCGGGAGATTAAAATCGTGAATGTTTCACATTCATGACAAGGTGTATATTAGGATTAACCTTGAATAGAACAAGCGAATTTCTATGATTTTTCTTGAAAGCAATGAAAATGTATAAAAGCAATGAAAAGTAGTGTTAGTCCTTTTTTAATTAAGTTCTAAAAACTAGCTACTTGAGCATGTACGATACGATCGACTTTTAATGAAAGTGAAAATATGAAAATGGAACTGAAGTTTTAAAATGGATTTAGACATTGTTAACATGAATGGAGAAGTGATACACTTGGTTTTCCATTCACGTGTGAAAGTATCAATATCAGTGAAGTATTAAAAATATTTGGTAAGTAATACTATGATTTAGATTCGATTACAAGAAAATTTGCTTTGATTTGAAAGTCACAAAGGTTTTCATACTTTTCAGAGTTTTCTTTAGTGCACAATCGAGTGGTCTCATATAACTTCGTTTATTCTTAGGATTCCGTAGTAAAAGGAACAACACAAGTAAAAAGAACAAAATTAAAACAAGGTACTTTTATAATTTCTCCATGTTTGATCACAGCATCACAGTTCCCACAGTTTCAAGTTAATGTGAGTGAAGTTTACAAATAACGGTTCATATAAACGACTCTATTAATATGTAGTAAAATGTTTAAAAATAGTTAATGTACATTTTTACTGAATGTATTATTGAAGTAAAACTTCTTTACGCACGCTTGACTTGGGGAGTAAGCTGGTGAATGCGTGACGAGAGCATTACGAAAAGTGTGATCGGGTGTGGTGAACGGAAGTTGAGAGGGAGATATAAGTTAGTGAAGACAGAAAGAGAGAGAGACTTACGTTTCGTATATTACTTTAGGGACAAAAGAGAGAGGTGCGAGCACACATTTTCTTTCTCTCTTTCTCTCATAGCCAGTTATGTTTCGTATATCTAAGACACAAGCCTATTGTATTATCTATATCACACTGATATAAAACAGTTACTTAAAGAGAGAGCAGTGCGCGCGCACATTTTCTTTCTCTCTTCCTCTCATAGCCAGTGCATGAAATATATGTGTGTATATATATATATATATATATGTGTGTGTGTGTGTGTGTGTGTATGCGAGTTTGCTAGCGCTACGCGAACGGTGATTTTTTTATTATTTTGTAATTTCATTTCGTTCTTAAACAATTTTATAAATTATTATTTTGTTCAATACATTAAATATTCTACGTTTAAAGTGAATAAAATTTAAAATTCATTTTAAAGTTCATATTTTGTGAATTTGAAGTTTAACTTCAGTCGTGTGGTCTAAAGCACAATCGTTTTTTATTGTGGATTGTAATTATATAACTAGATGTCTCTTTTAAAAAATTGTATTTACATAATTAGATTCGTCTTTTAAAATGAAAGTAAGATTTTATTTAGTATTTTTGAAAGTTTTATTACGTGTCAAAGCGACGCGCAATCTGTATTATATTTTTTCAAGCAAATTTTAGTTTAAAAAAAATTCTAGCATCTCATTAGTCTGCCAAATTAAATTATTTAGGTTAACTTCCGTTAATAATTTCAGGGGTTATGGATCTCTACTTTGTGCATATTCAACACATACTGGGCAGGTTTTATAAATTAAGTTCGATGAGGAATATGCAACCTTTTATGTAATGATAATACTTATACTTTTATACTGTGAGCATACTTTCTAAATCTGTAATAAATATCATAGATTTACAATACTTTATTAAATTTGTGATAAATATTTCTGTTCACAGTTTGTAATTCATACCGCACATCGGTTTTCTTTAAGTAACCATTTTCAGCGAACTTTCGACCATTTAAGATAACTTTCAAACACTTCCATTTATTTGTGGTGCAAATCTGTATCCTAACTCAAGAACCACTTAAGGAATTTTAATTAACTTTTAGCTCTTCAAAGTAACTAATTATGACATATAAACGATTATTCTAAAATTGGTTGATATGAAGCTAAGAAATGTGTGTTACGATTTAATGAAAACAATAACCTTATAATTAAGTTGATTTTTAAGGCATACTTTACCGTCAAATAACACGGTATTACTAATTTCAGAGATTATGCATTTTATCTAACGAAAAACAATGAATACGAAGTGAATAATCATATGTCATTATAAACCTTCGTCATAGTACATTCTACCAAAAGAGGTTTAACGGTACTATCAAATTTATAACACAAACAAAAATGTCATTCCGACATTACATTACAATCACACTGACCCGCCTAAGCCTGACCCGCAAACACGACATCAAACCGAAACTATACGAGGCACGCTCAGATGCTCTGTACATCGTCGCATCAACACAGCATCCGTGACGTGTGACGATGACCTATTAGCGCGTCGAGGGCGTGGTCCGCCGCGACATCTCGAGCTCCGATTATTCACAGTCGCGATCTCCGCAGCTTGTGTCATCCAATTCGTCAATCTATCGTTTGACGAAGTCAGCCTTGTTTGATAAAACCCGGTTAAGTCTCGCTCGATGTTTCCGAAGTGTTATTCTCAGAAGGTCCCTATTACTGCACCTACAATGCTGACCTGTACCTAATCTGTTTTGGGTATCTCGATCGAATTGGAAAGTCTACTTTGTGTATGATATAAATTACCATTATAATGGAATTAATTCATTCCTTTTTAAGGTGTAATTTTGTTTCAAATATTTGTAAGTCAATTACAGAATATTCTCCTTATGTAAGTAACTAGTGCAGACAACAGCGTACGTATACTGAGGTAAAGTGCCTACATAATATCGAAGAGGGTCAAATCAATGTTATTAGCTATGTTTAATCAAAAATATATTGTCGATTGTAATATTTTATTTATAAATGAGAATTTTAAACAAAAAATTATGTAGAGGTAAACATTATAATATTAAATATACTTGTTACAACAATTGTTTTAGTTTTAATTGTATTAGGTATATTTTATCGGAAAAGACAATGAATAGCTAAATTAAATGACATTTCATGAAATATTAAAATAATAACTTTACACAATTTATAATTTCTTTCGAAAGTGGAAATAAATAGTCATCCTCACAGGTGAGTGATCATTTAAGGATTATCTTTTTTTACTTTTAAAAAACAGATGTCCTTCAAATTGAAATTAATTTTATACGTACGCACCCCTTGGTACATATTAATTGAGACCACCACATGCGCATGAAATTTATAGGAAGCTGCTAGTTAACTTTCATTCTAATAAGTTTGAAACTCTGAGTAATATATGATCTTAGCCAACGGATGGACGGATGAATGTGATAATAATTTCGTTATCACATTCATCTTTCTAATTTTACTACTTCTTTATATGGAACACCAAAAAACACTACATAAATATAATACTGTAAGATGATTAAATACGAAATTTGATCAAACTACACGTAATTATATTGAGAGAGCTGTGACGTCATTTGATTAGAAAACTAATATCTACCCATTGTTTTAATTCACTTCTGTATGCAAAACCGATCAGACTCTATATTCACGTGTCTAATGATATGTGTAATTGCGTGTTTTCTTTTTTAATTTATTCCTCATAACACTTACGATTACTCGTTAAACAAACTAACCCTTAATTAATAACCTCTAACAAAAAATACATTAAATTGCAGAAAATATTTTTGGTCGTCAATCTTCAATCAAGTTTTACATCAAAATATTTTTTGGTCACCTGTGAATGATCTAATGTATTTCATGTTACTGTGGTTAAATAGAAGACATATTTTCATAATTTTCTTGGGAAAAATTATATATCGTTCATAGAAAAACACAACTACCTCAACAAGAGTTTGAGTGTAATAATATCTTTCTGTAGCTTTAAATAAATTAAGAAATGATATAAAAATCTAAGCTTAAACAAGATTTTTCGTAAAATTTCATACTAATACGAGTATATGAAGTGTAAACTGATATGCTAATGTAATGAAACTGTTGGCCAAGGACTGGTCAACCTTGCATATCGAGGGTTCTGTACCTAGTGTGTAAACAGGTACAAAACTCCCGATATGCAAGGCAGACTCGTTCTAGACCGACTTTATTTGAGAGTCTAGAGATCTTATAGAGATTAGAATAGAGATATATGATTAATATATCAAAAACACGTGACATCTAGAAGCATCGCTATGGTTTTCCTAAAATCTTTACCTTTTTTCGCAACTTTAAGTTCAGTAGTTTTGGAAATATAGGTGACTTATTTTTTGCATGTTTTTCAGTATATCTTTGAAGATATTTTACCTAAAATTATGTAAGAATATTTTTAAGACCTTTATAGCTACATTTTTTTTTTTTTTTTTTTTTTTATATCCTGCTACTTAGCGATCTGTTTGTTTCAAACAATAATCTAATGTGTTGTCAGATTTTCATCAGCTAAATTATTCTTAGCAAAGACATGCACCCAACGGTGCAATCCTCATATTTTGTCCGCGAATCTTGTCGCAAGTTCAGATACGCTATTCCTCTTAAGGCGGGAGAATCTTAGACTGCCCTCTCCTTGAAGTTCAGCAGCTAGTTCGTTCATATGTTGGTCCAGTCTGAGTTGATATTTCTTGCTGTTTATTTCAATTTCGTCCTTCACAGTTCTCAGATTTAAATCTAGGTTCACATATTTGTTGCTTATGTGGGATGGTATATTAAACATGGCTCTCATTGTTTTACTTTGGAACCTTTCAAGTATTTCGATGTTACTATGGCTGGCTGTGCCCCAAAGCTGAATGCCGTAAGTCCATATGGGCTTCAGTATCGTTTTATAGATAGCCATTTTACTGGAATCTGTCAATTGTGATTTACGGCCGATTAGCCAGTACATGCTGCGGAGTTTGCTGTCTAGTTGCTTCCTTTTAGTCCATATATGTTTACGCCAAGTGAGTCGACGGTCGAGGTGCATACCCAAGTATTTGGCGTCATCTGATTGTGGGATCGCTGTATCAAAAAGTTTTACAGGTGGGCAGGTTTTTCTTCTAAGTGTGAAAGTTACTTGGGCTGACTTATCTGTGTTGACTTTAATACGCCACTGCTGGCACCATGCTTGGATGAGAGAGATATGGGATTGGAGGCTTTCAGATGCGGAATCGGGATTATCATGTGACGAAAGAAGTGCGGTATCATCTGCGTATGTCGCTGTGGTAGTGTTGGCATAAGTAGGTAGATCTGCTGTAAATATCAAATAGAGTACTGGTCCCAGTATACTACCCTGTGGAACTCCTGACTTAATTGGGTGCATTTCTGATGTTTCGGAGTTATATTTCACTTCGTAGCATCTTTTTCCAAGATACGATTTAATCAACGGAAAAAAGGAGTGCGGTAACATTTTTTTAATTTTAAAGAGAAGCCCAGTATGCCATACCTTATCAAATGCTTGGCTAATGTCTAAGAAGACTGCGGAGCAATATTGTTTATTTTCCAATGCTCTACTTATGACATCAACCAGCCTATGCACTTGCTCGATAGTTCCGTGGCCCTCTCTAAATCCAAACTGATGTGTTGGTATTATATTTGCTAAGTGTTTCCTCATTCTGTTAAGTATTATCGTTTCCAGTAATTTTCCAATTACCGGAAGGAGACTGATAGGTCTATAAGATGACACTTCTTGAGCAGGTTTACCTGGTTTCAGTATCATTATTACCTGTGCTATTTTCCACTGGCTTGGGTAGTAGGACTGTCTTAAACATGCGTTGAAAATAGCGAGTATGAACAGTATTCCTTTTTTTGGGAGGTGTTTCAAAAGTGTCGCGTCGATAAGGTCATAGCCAGGGCATTTGCCTTCCTGGAGTTTTAGGATTTCCCGCCTCAGTTCATTTGGTGTCACATGCTTAAGTGGTAAGCACATTTGAATAGGTGTCTTTAAGTACTCCTCTATTTCATTGTCCAGATATTGATTACTGCTGGGAAACGGTTCAAAAACTTCATGTAGGTGATCAGCATATCTGTTAGCTTTTTCACTATCAGAGCGAGCCCAGGATCCCGTTTTTGTTCTTAGCGGTGTGACTTGTTGTTTGGGACGCTTTAGGTTTTTGGTAGCTTTCCATAACGAGTAGTTTGTGTCACTAGTATGTGTCAGTTTTGTGAGATATGATTGTAGATTCTCATTTGCCAATTCTTTGATTAGAGTTTTAAGATGTTGTGTGGCTTTATTTAAGGCAGTCTTGTCTCTAGGATAGTGAGTGTTTTGCCATACTCTGCGGAGTCTACGTCTTTCGTTTATACAATCCTTGATGAATTCAGGGTACACATGCTCTATAGCAGTTCCCGTTTTGTGATGGGATGTAGCCCTGTTTGCAGCGTCATGAATCAGTTTGTTTAGTCCTTCTATAGCCCGTTCTATTTGGTCAGACGTTTTCAGTGAGATCCTGAGCTGTATTTCCGTTGTGATGATATCCTGATATTTTTTCCAGTTAGTATTCTTATTGTAGATTTTAAGTGGTACTTCTGTTAGTAATAACTTACTATATACCCTTAGAACAATAGCAGAGTGGTCTGAGATAAGGTCAAAGTCAGGTTCTGTTTTAGTGTTATTTATTGCAATGTTTCTAGATATGAAAAAATCCAGCAAATCGGGTATTTTTCGTGGATCTGTCGGCCAATAGGTAGGTTCTCCAGTGGACAAGCAATCAAGATTAAGATCTTTCACAGCTTGATAGAGCGACCTTCCTCTAGTTGTTATAAGTCTAGATCCCCAGAACAGGTGTTTAGCGTTCCAGTCGCCCCCACTTATAAAGCGATGTCCGAGTATAGAGAAGAAATCTTTATATTCTTCTTTTGCCATCTGGTGTTTAGGAGGGCAATAAACTGCAGCAACGGTAATGTCCGAGCTATTGTCATACACTTTAATAAGAGAGGCTTGTATCTTGTCAGTTGAGAAAGGTTCAAGCGGGTGATGTTTTATATTTGATTTTAAGATCACTGCCGTTCCTCCATGCGCTTTTCCCGATGGGTGGTTGGTAGCATAAACTGTGTAGCCCTTTATTGAGATATGGCTTTTGATGGTAAACCTAGTCTCAGATATTAATGCCACGTCAATCTTTTTCATGTGTAGAAACATTTCCAGCTCTAGTCGTCGAGCGACCAGTCCGTTGGCGTTCCATGTGACTATTTTAAGATTTAGATTATTTCTTAGTCTGGCTGCTAATAAGCTGGATGAAACGATCCATCATGTTGTCTACCATGGTTAGCATCATAGTTTGTATTCTGTTGAACATTTGTTCCAAGATGTCACTTAGTTGTTGCGTTTGAGGTAATTGGTCTGGCTTAGTGATGTTTTCCATTCTACTTTTAGTGATTTCAGCGTAAGTTGAGGTTGTTCTATTATAATTTTTGAATTTCCTTGGCTGCAAATTGTCCATTTCAGGCATTCGCTTAGTTTGGTTTGTATGTTTATATGTTTGTTTTGGTTGGATTTTCAATAAGTGCTCTTTATATTGCTTGTATTTTAGGCATCCCCTGTAACTAGCTGGATGTTTTTCTAGACAGTTTGCACAAGTAGCTTCCGTTTCCCTTGTTTTGGAGCAGCTGGTGGTTGGGTGGTCGTCTCCACATTTGACGCATCTGAATGGTCGGTAGCATTGATTTTTTGAATGACCGAACCTTTGGCATCTTTTACATTGTAGAATTTCCTGTTTCTTATAAGGTGCTTCAAAAGATACTTTCATATGATTGAGGTATTTTATTTTAAAAATATCTTTATTGTTATTCTTTGGCTCCAGGTCTACATAAAATAGGGGTAAGGGTTCTTTTGTGTTTCGATGACGTACATTTACGAGTTGCCTTACTTCGTGTCCATGTGCTTTGAGTCCTTCCTTTTTTTTCTTTCTTACATTTCAATAGATTATAGATACATTTCAAGCAGTGACCCCTCGAGAAAAATAATCAAATATAGCCTATTTCATATTGAAATTGATTTATTGCAGTTACTTCATTTCAATGCATTATAACGTAAATGTTGTGTACCAAATAGCATATATGGATATAGACTTCATACGCATCGGAATATTGAATATTTTTTTTCAAAAGGTTTTATACCTCTGAGTTTTGTGTGATCTGCAGTAGTGCATTAGTAAAATGACCGTTTAATATTGGTATTTATAACATTATTTAGCGGGACAATTTATTAAGTTAATAGAGTAATTATAGTATAAGGTTTCATAATATAATGGGTGAAATATGGCAAGTTTTGTGAATAGTCGTCATCTAATTGAATATATATTTGTGACAAACATATCAAAAGTGTCAAATTGCTTTCTTTACATACATTTTCTTTTGGAATGTTAATATTGGAATATTAAAAAAGTCGTAATTCCTTGACTGAAAAATAGTTGATTGTCGTTAAAATAAAATTTTAAAAATGTCTTTTTTCAGAAAATTAAGAAAATATTTATAATTATTTGTCATCTTTTTCTTACACATGATACTTGCGCAAATTGTTCAGCGCCGCTCGGTGGATTAACCCGCGAACTGCTGCAAAGATCGCCACTGCGAGTAAACACGCACACATAAATATATATATTGTGATAATAACTTTCAACAACAACTCATTTCTGATAATAAAGAAATTTATCATTTCTTTTTTATGGCATTTTTAACTACGTTTTTATGGAACAAATGTATTAATTCAATGGAAAACATTGGTAACTAACAGCAGTAACGTAACAACATAGGTAACTAATATTTATTTCATGAAGAAAACAAAACATTCCAAAATACCTGTTAATGTGAATTATTTCGTAAATATTTTAATTTACAAGACCAAAGCAAACCCCACTTTTAATTCAATAAACATGTTACGCTGCAATTACATTACAACAATCTCTTATCACGACGAACGCAGAGCACTTACGACAGCGAACGACTCATTGTATTGCGGCTATACATTAGCTACAGGCGGTCCGGTAGCCCCCGGCTGCAAGTATACTGGTGATCTTACGATAGAGACAAATCTGAATTAATTTATGTATTTACTCATTTATAACGAAAACAAAACAATGATTTATTTACTCATTTATAACGAAAAAAAAAATGTTTAAGCAAAATATAACACCGATGAAAATAAGTTCTTTTTTCAACGATGTTACATTTTGAGAAAGCTAAAGAAATTAATGTAAAAATTATGGCGTTATATATAAAAAAATTACTTACGAAATAAAAAAAGGCAATCAAGTGCGAATAGTTAATATGTAGGAATTTTTAAAATATAGAAAAAAATTATGCCTATAGTTATGGACGCGCGTTAGAAGTTATACTTCTATGGTATAAGAATAACTTTATTTAGTACGCTAATAATTAATGGAAATAAAATAATAAAAGGACTGTAGTGTGATTATAAATGCGGTTGGTAAAATCTATATTCAATGAAATAATTAAATTTAAAAAATTATTCATACAAAGTAGTAAAATATTTGAATCTTTTAATTAATTTAATAATTAAATAACTATCATGAAGATAATATCAGTCACTACACGCACGTAAATAACTTCATCCTGTCGATTATTGTTGCGTAGTGCGCGCGCATCGTAAAATTTCACTCCCATTATTTTTTTTATATCGCGCCTAAAGAAGTGTAACTTCAAAAAAGAAAAGTTGGAAAACATTGTACATAAACATTTACAAACTTGAATTTACAAGACTATGAGGAGATCAGACGATCGTATGGACGATCCTGAGAAAAAGGAAACAGACAAACAACAAAGTGTCAAAGTAACGAATTAAGGGTTCCTTATTCTGAAGAAGGGAGCTCTAAATATGTGTATCTGTTCATTTATATATATATATATATATATATATATATATATATATATATATATATATATATATGTGTATGTGTATATATATATATATATATATACATAAGGCCTCCAGGTGGTAGAAGGGAAACAAAATACCTTCGATAGATGAATAGGCAGAAGTTCAACCTTTCGAGGCCTTGGCAGAATTTTCACCAAAACTGAACTTTAATGGAAGAATGCCACTGCCAAAATTTTGTTATATTCTCTTAAGTTTTGCAAAAGTTATCGTATTACAAATACACATAAACACAACCTATCGGTGCTACACCACTCAAACGTAAGATTTCGCTTTACTCGGTCTTGCTATTGCTGATTCGCTGGGAGACTTCGTTCGCGATTTTTAAAAGAATTAATGAGGTAATTGACAGTGACTCTTCAAAACCTTTATTTTAACACTACTCTCAATATTTTCAAGAAATATTTCTTTTTAAATTTTCAGCAATTATTCGCCAAAATGGTGGCCAAAATTCACAATTACAAATAATTCTTGTATATCATATTCTGTTGTCATGCAATGCTGTTCGTTATTAAGTACGCTTGTTAAATTGTTGTTGTCATTGAAATAAATAATCTCCATATTTACATAATGAATATAGAAATAAACGACAGAAGAATTTAGGGCAGAACCATATCGATACGATCGTTCAAGACCGTTTGACTATGACTAGTAAAGGCCAAGCCATTCAGTAGAATTTCTCTAAAAGTTCAATTACTAACAGACTGCCTTGGTTGGTATTTACTAGGAATTATGAACATTGGATCTATTCTCAGTGGAAAAATATGTTATTTTCAGACAAGACCAAGATTCACTTCATCACATATACATACAGCAGACATTCTTTAAAAACAGGAATGTATTCAAAATATACAATCCAGCAAGTAAAACACGGAGGAGGCGATATAAATGTTGGGGGTGTTTTTCGGAACTTGGAGTGGGACCTTTAAAAAGATTGAAGTCGTCTTGATCAAAATCAATATAAAGAAATATTATAAAACGCCATTATCCCTTATACCGAATAAACTATTGCCGTTAAACTAAGATATTAACACGGTAATAACACCAAACATACAGCGCAATCCGTCGAATTTTTCCTTGCAAAAACGTTAGCGTCAGTACTAGATTAACCCATAAATAGCCCAGATCTAAACATTATAAAGCACTTATTGTACAAAGTCAAGAACAATATCACAATACAAAGCACTGGCTCTATAAACCAACTTATAACATTGGCAAGAAGCTTGGAATAACATTTCTATAGAAACATAAAGAAATTTGTTATCATTTAAGCTGTACCGATCTCAAAAGGTTCTATCCTATAATGGCATCCTCTGAATACACTGGATACTAAATTTGACATGCGCATGCGCGCTCTGCGTCTCCTCAGTTCATTACATATTGTAATCACATGAGAATTATTAATTTTTGAGTTTTATATACTTTGCATCAATTATAGTTTATCGTATGGTATATACGATAAATTATAATTATTATTATTATTTTGATTGACTACTACTCTCAGACAACATGCATTTTTGATGTAGTTTATAAATAAATTCATAAAATCAAAATATATTAAAAAAGACAAAAATCATTATTTTTTAAAAATATTTATGTACTTCAGTTACTCCTATTCCAACAAAGCTTAAAATATTAACGAAATGCAGTGTTACAGGTCTTTAAAAAAGTTATACAAATCTTATAAATATTCAAACCCCCACATGCATAGATCTATTAACCTAGAACTATTTTGAATATTTATCTTTAATAATATAACTTTTATTGTTTTAATGTACAGTTTTTAACTTTGAACCCAGGAAAGAATTTTAATTATGAACCCAGGAAAGTTAAATTAAAAATATTTATTGAAACTCTCGAATAAAATATAGTTTGTGAATATATTTTAAATATTTAATATATTTGGCGTTAATTTTGTAGAAATTCATTATTCACAATTAAATGAAACTACGTGATGTAGTATTATTTTTACTTTCTTTATGTTCTTTACCACGACCTAGGTTTCGTTGTATTACATCTTCAGGTGGGCTATTAGCAAAGATCTCATTTCATTTTAAGATATATAAAAGAAAAAAAAACCTTTTCATTTTTAAACTATCCCTTCTATGATCAGACTTCCTGGTTTACTTTCTAACTTAATCAAGATTCAAACTATACATTATATTGTATTCAAATTACTATCTAGCTAGATTCTTCTCTGAAATAGTATAAAATCAATAAATATTAGGTATTTTTAGAAACAAATTAATATTGCAATGCGAGCCCATTATACAGTAACAAGTACAATGCTTTTACAAAAAATAATGTCTTAGAATTACATATGTTTTAACCAAAATTAAGCGGTGTGTATTTTTTTGGATTCTAACATATATATACACAGTTCGTTCAGGGAATCGATATGAAATTGTGTGGTAGTTGGAATAAAAGGATAAACATTAAAATATGAGGTAAATAATTTTTACTGAAACATATTCTAACTATTATATATATATATATATATATATATATATATATATATATATATATATATATATATATACACACATACATATATATATATATATATATATATATATATATATACATATGTACAAATTTTTCTAATATCCTACTTGACAGCAAGCTACGTATAGCTGACCGTGAGAAAAGCAGGATAATTTGAGATTGATACCGCAATGTTTTAAAGTTTGCCCCTGCGCTTTATTAATTACAGGGTAGACTGGGTACGATTGAAACAATTTCACTTATATCGTCTATAGTTTTGCTTTTTATAATCCGAGCCATGAACAAGATATGTCAAATAAAATAGCATGTTTCTATCTACCAATGGGTAATGCGATTTTAGTCCCAGCTGTGTTATTTTTAATAATAGATGAAATTAAAGAAAGAAATCCGATTTCTTTCAACCGTCCCCATACCAGGGGCGGTTGAAACAGGGATTGGGGTCAGTTGAAACATATGCAAATAATACAAAATATAATATTATAACATGTTTTATTAATTGTTTATTTTAACTCTAAGAATAATTAAGGAACTATTTCAAAATAATAATTAGTCTTCAATGTTTTAAATACTTCTAACGATATTTTTATTCAGCGTTTAACGTTTTGAGATCACGCTAGTCAAAATCTACGTTTATTACCAGTCATCTATAACTATAGATTACTTAAATTGATATATAATTTGCGTAAATTAATAAACAACAAACAAAAATCAACTGTTTATTTTTTAAACATAACAAACTAAACAAAAATTATTTGAAAATAAACGAAATGAAAACTCTCTTTGACTTTCAATAGTTATTAGTTAAATATAAAAATCAATCTGAGTCGCAATTATGGCAAATATAGCTAAGACTACTTTCTGTGCATTCTTCGTGAACTCACAGTTAACAAGTGGTGCATTGGATCCACTTATCTTTGGATATACTCTCTGAATATTGTGACATACAAACAAGACAGAAGCACTCCTTTTCTTCTTATGGAACTTCCTGTTGTATATTTTTCTTTTTTTCTTTTGTGGTATTTCTTTTACTTTTTCCTCCATCCAATTACTTCTTCTTTCCTCCATCCAGTTGCTTTTTAACTTGCATAGCACTTGTTCATTTCAATCTTGTTTCTTGCTCCTTTCCTATCTCTTCCTTCTCTGGTGTATCAGTGTAAATTATAGACAGTGTAAATTCTAGTTTCCTGAATACTAATGCTGCTTTTATATCTGGGTGGTGTAATTAATTAGTTTACGGACGTTCAATTATATATTCCTGTTCGGTTCTTGAAACTGGTGAACTATTGATACCTCTTGTTGAACGACCATCTTTATCGATGGTTCGTAATTTAAGACAGAAGGCGATAGTGGCGGCATTTTGTCTTCAGGTGGGCTAGTATTTGGTATAGGAACAATTGCTGCCTCTGCTGTATTTTCGGGATTTGGTCTATCCGTAACTGTTGGGCTTTCGAACCGCAGTTATACCTGCTTCGTTAGCGTTATAAATGTCTTGAGCCTCAAACTCATGAGAGTCCATGAAAATGGTCAAATTTTCATAAAAAGAATTGCATTGGTTTTGTTAAAGCTAGTCGCCCTGGAGACTACGCATAGAGACAGTTCGGGGTTTCTTCTCATAAACATGCGAAACCATTCCTCACTTGATAGCTCGTTGTCGTCGCAAGTCTGAGGCTGTGATAAATTATATTTAACTGTAGGTTCATAGGCCAATTTTCTTACCTCCTTCTTAGGTAGGCCAAAATATATATCTGCACATCAAAACAAATACTTTGAAAGCTCTCCCTCTTGTTCTTCATGAAAAACTCGTTTGTGTGCTTTATATTCCATGTCTTGATTTTCTATCTCGTTAGATGCATTTCGCTTTAGAATATATTTTAGGATGGGAACAGTGGTTTACTCCGTGCTTCTCCGCCACTTTTCACAATGGATCTCCTGTTTTCACCTCCTCATAAGCGTCCTTGTGCTTCGACAAGTCTATTTGTCCTCTCTAAGTTTTTCTTATGCGTACTTTTGGTATCTAGAAAACAAGAAAAAATAAATAAATACAATGTTTCAACCGTACCCAAGAAAAATGTTTCAACCGTCCCCAACTCCTACTTTAGGTAAAAAGCAGTTATATGATACTTAAAAACAACTCGCGGTGCCATATTCTATAAACTTCATTGCAAACAAAAACATATACTCAATACTCTCACTTAAATAGAAACTACAATAATTGGAAAATACTCCGAACAAAAATACTTTCTTTTTGTTAACAAAACACAATAGGGTCTGCTAAAAAGAGCTAAAGCACGCAGAGAGCGACACAACTCTGAGGTTCGTGTTCAGATAGGTCGTTCGCTTTATTCTCCCATTGAACATTCTTCAACATCCCGCCGACGGTTTGCGAGATATTCATACCCAGTCTATCCTACTCGTTAAACTATAGGTTAATTTGATTGGAAATTGCAGTCTTTTAAAATATAATGGCAGTCCAGTAGAGATCAGTGGTATAGTGGTAGAGATCTGGGGATAAATACTGTGTGTCTTTTGTCCTTTCCAGTCATAATTTCGGCTTCGATGATATTATGCGATAGCTGTTTGACGACATAATTTTGGTGAGTTGAGATTTCTGAGTAGTATGATCGATGATCCAATTTTCAATCGAATGCAGTGTAATGACATTCCTGGTACTTGCAAAGAGTTTAAAAATTCTGTAGGGAAATTGATATTTTCTCCAACGTTTACCATCGTGTCGAACGATTTGTATATTCTCTCTTTACCGGGAATTTTCTTTTGAATATTAAAGTTGATATCGTCAACAATATATGGAAGTATGATATGAAGACATTAGGACTATAATATGGAAGACATGGACTCTCGGGAGATTTTCAACAAACATTTCCAGTTATCCCCAAGTCAACACCAGCAGACGAAATTAATGCATGATTAAAAAAATCCCATCTTTGGTCACACATACAAATACTGCGACTAACAAAAAATATGAAAGTTGAACTATCGAAAGACGAAACAACGGCACATTTTGCTCAAAACTTCTACAAATAGGCGAAGACACATATCCTGCTGACCGGACGACGGGCCTCATTGAACTCAACTATAATTTTTGCAACGAAGCCACTACTGAGAACAAACTCATCGACAAAATTTATTCGAACATTGTTCACAACTATATCAATCCAGAGTGGCTATTTCAGAGGGCAATTTTAGCAACTAAAAATAATATTGTTGACGATATCAGCTATAATATTCAAAAGAAAATTCCCGGTGAAGAGAGAATGTACAAATCGAGGTATTCTCCAGGTGCTTTCTTGGCTCAAATTATAACTTTATAGTCATTAGAAATAATTCGGTATCCTCTTAGTATCCTCTGTACATCTTTATTTCCCGTCTCAACGCACTGATGTTTTCACTATTTCTTCATTTCCGATAAAATATACTTGCAGAAATTTATCATCTTCGTTGGGTAGTGGTAGTAATGACACCATTTTGTGAACAATTTGTCCTTGGATGGAAAACACGTAATGGAATTCATCTCTGTTAGTGTTAATCGAAGTGACACCGAAAGAAGTATTTTGGAAGCAGGCGTTGTACGCTTTTATATTTTGAATTTTTTTTATTCTGGTGTTTCCCCGGTCATGTAATGTAGATATTCCTGTGGAGTTGCTTTCAGTAGGGGTAATCGAAATTTTCCATTCATGCAAGGGATTCCTGGTGTTTATCCACTTAATTTTTTCGCGTTACAAAATTGGCAGATTTTATCCTTTTTCCGAATACGACGTGTTTGTGTTTGTTATATTCTTCCGCCGGGTCGTAGTGGATGCTCCATTGTTAGGTTGTACTGTTTACTTGTCCAAGTCCGCGCTTCTCGTTGGGTGGTATTTTCATTGGTGGCTTGCGTTCGCAGGCTTTTATTATAAGATTTTGTCGCAATTCGTCGCAATGAACGAATTGAAGACTCAATTCAATTCGTTCATTTCATTGTTCTTTGGTTTCTCTGCTTCTCACGACACTCATTCTCATTCGTTGGGAATATAAACATGCTTCGCGCTCTTCGTCTGTTTCGTTTTTCGCTGTTCTATTTGTTTTTGCCATTTTGCTTCAGAATTGGCAAGATCTCCTCCTTTTTTACGATTGAGCATTGCATAAAATATAAATCAAATCAACTTTTTATTAAGAAATATACTAAGTACATTCTTTAAATACTTTTCACACTTTATTTTCAATTTATATTCAGTCACTGTTTCACTTTGATTACTCATACTTCACTGTTTGTTATTCACTCACTGCACTTCACTGACAAGAAACTGACGTTCGAACTCACTACGGATCTTGCTTTATATACCCCTATCAACGGGTAGCCCCACCCATGTAAAAAGGCTTCGAATGGTCCATAATGCTCCAGAAAATTCCACAACATTCGAGAGTATTCTGGAATGTTCCATAATGATCTGGGATGTTCCGGGATGTTCCCGAACTCTCGAATGTTCTGGACTGTTCTAGAAATTTTGAGAGGGCGAAACTTCCAGCCCTTAAGGTAAAAAACGAGAACCTTCTTTATGGATGGGGCATAGAGGGCTACCACACCATATAACTCCCTTAATCGTACCGGGACTCATTTCTGAGTTTAAGTGGCACGCAGATTGAGCACTTACTTTTATAATACATATTGATTATGTAACACTATTAATTATGCTTAAAAATATAAAGTAAGAAGATATAATAATGTTCTGTCATTTACTATGTATTTAAATATTTTCATTAATTTCAGCACGACTCCTTTAATTAAATATGCTTCTTATTTTCTATGAAATTATCAGAATAACGACGCTGATTTAACTAAATGACGTACAAAACTTCCTGCTAATGGCATATTAGCCAACACGTAAACACTGCACAAAACTTAAATAATCCAACAGAAACTGACCGACTCCGATAACACACGATACTAAATGCACCTTCGAATCCCTTTCAAATAGCAGCTCGCTTTATCAAATTAGCCTAAGGTGATTTAATTTACATTCAAATTCTTATAGACCTGATAATTTCTTGCCTTTTGTTAGCGCCAACATGCCCGAGGTTCGAATTGCGAGGCTCATATAATTCACATCACAAGGACTTCAACTCTCGTCAGATTGAAGTGAAAGCCACCCCCGTTTGGATATATCTCGGATCCTGTTATCGAACGCACCTGCGCACGCCCGCTGCAATCTTGAATGATAAGCGCGAATGAATGGATCTAGCGGACCGCCGCGTTGCGTACTGTAGAACGGTTCGCGGATACGGAACGAACAGAGCTTTTGTAGATCGGCGATAACGATTGTCTGGAAAGTTGTACTGCGCTCTTTGTTGTTTGCGTGAAATAGTTTTGTGAAAACATAATTAGGTTGAATTAAGTAGAACAGGATATACCGTTAATGCGTTATGCAATTAATATCATGTGCCGAGTAAAGTAATAATATCACATCATCATTTTTCTTGTTATGATGGATTCAACTTTAAATATTGCTGCGTTTACTAAATTCAAAATTTGTTAATTAGATTAAAAGCAAATACTTTAAAGACATCTATTTATAAGCAAAATACTTTATTTGAGATATTAAGGTTGAGGTAATTTCATTTTTTCCAACTGTGATCAGATGCAAAAATAAACACAGCTACGTAGGGATACACGTAACGTTTGTAATCCTGTTACTGTGATCAATATTTATTTCCTTATTTTTAATTAAAGTTTCAAATATTACTTAAACATGCACTATCACTGTGTTACGAGCTACATTTAAAAGAAACTAAAGGGGTTAAATAATAAATAATAACGACCAATTATTTATTGACTTAATTATACTTTATCAAAGGTTCTGATGCTAATTATTCTGTAAAGATGTACTTCAGATAAAATCAGAAGTGACTTTATGCCGATGCGACAGTTTTATGATGAACAATGATAGAAATTGTAGTCTAATTATGAGCATAACTCGTACGAACAAAGAACCTATATAGTTGATATATTCTGCCCAGAACATCGATTGACTTATAAGAGATATTCATATTTGTAAACCGTGCACACAATCAACTAATTAATATTATTAGCATTGTGTTAATAGTAAATCTTTTGAAAAATTATTAAGAAAGTCAATCATTGTCAGTCCTATCTGACATCTTTAATAACATTGTTCAATGCTATAATAATTGGTATTACAATAAAGAGATCACACTCTCGTATCAATTGTTTTGCCACCTTATACTACTATAATATTTTTCTGTTTATTACCTATTACCAAAAAAATACATATAATGTTACTGAAAATATTTTTATGACAGTCAAAACGGGTAAATGGCCAACAAATTGCATTCACTCACTTTTTAAACTATAACTATATAATGATTTCATTTACAACTTAAAAAAGTTATACCCGACGAAATATGTTTCAAACCAAAAATATTATTTTAACATAAAATGCAACGTTTATATGCTGGGAATAATAGTTTTCCGAATTACATTAAAATGGTGTACGGAACTAGGGAAGAACCTTAATTTCACTCGAACCAAAAATATTATTTAGTTATCATCAAATATATATTACCCGTGAAGAAATTTATACGGTATGAAGCAAAAGCGACACTTTTGATTACTTCGACAAACGAAATTCAAATAATTCTTGAGTTTATTTTTCTTTTATTCACGTATGTGCAAATAGAAGGCTCGAGAGCGAAACAGATGATTATCCTTCTCGATCCTCGCTATCTTTGCCTACCTACCTCATATGTATTATAATCGATTATACCCATAAATTGCTTCCTGGATTACAAAATATAATAATTTTTCTCGTAATAAAATAAATAATTTGAACAATAAATGAAATCTGTTTTATTTGGGTATCAACGAACGAGTTCTTCTGATGATTCAGCGTTAAATTGTTTTTCGTCATAAATATGTAAATATTACTAATACAATCCATTCAATAGATTGGTAAAATTACATATTCAAGGTTGAATTTATAATACATTAACGGTTAAAATTAAACTCGAGGTGGAAATACTTTGCCGGCGATGAGCATGTCGTGTGTGTCAATGAAATAAAAACTACTACAATTTTTATATTATTATTAACGACCGACCGAAGGTTCGGTTTCGGTTTCGGCCAGTTTCGGCCAAGAAATTTAGTTTCGGCCTCAGTTTCGGTTCAGTCCAAAAATTGGCCGAAACTTTCGGCACACCGAAACTCAATGTTCGTAAATTATCGTGCTATCTTCTCGCCGCCGACTTGCCGCCGCCTGCGCCGTGCGGTGCGATCCTGTTGAGTTGAGGTTGTATTTTACGCATAAATGATTAGGTAAGTATTTCTTTTGTTTTTACTTGTACTTCTGACATTATTTAATTTCAATGGCAATTATTAGGTATTGAACTATATTCTGTTGACTTTTATTTCTAAGTGACGTATAAAAGCAGTTATGTTCGATTCAGATATTACTTCGATTTGTTTCTTTGTGGTAATTGTTGTTGGATTACATTCTGTACCCTTATTTTAACATTTTTAATATTTTTTACCACCTAAACAATTAAATGCTGTGATTTTACTGTGTGTGATCTTTACTTACTTAATTATAACCATGGGAAAATAGCTCGTACGAATTTGTTAGTCAGTCACCCTCGTCTTTTCTCGCTTACCGCGCGAGGTATCTACTCAATTTGGACAGATACGTGTAATTTTTCTATTTAAAATTGTATTAATATTTATTTATTGAATATATTTGACGTAATTTTGCAGAAATTCATTATTCACAGTTAAATGTAACTACGTGACGTAGTATTATTTCTACTTTCTTTAAGTTCTTTACCACAACCTAAGGTTCGTTGTATTACAACATCTTCAGGTGGGTAATTAGCAAAGATTAACTCTTAGGAACTTCTGACAGCATTTTTACATTACAAAAAACAATAGCGTAAGCCGGATTTGTGCGGGTTTTCTCACGTTTCTAACGTTATTGAGTTTATTATAGGGGAGCGATATAGTTTTCGAAATATATACAAATATTTTAGTGAGAGTAATAAATTAAATTGATGTTATTCTATGAGGTTATAATAAAATATTTATTAAAATATTTATTATCTTGTTTATATATATATATATATATATATATATATATATATATATATATATATATATATATATTTGTTCATGACATAATGACATAAAAAAATAAATAATCATATTAGTTACATACTTTAATTAATAAATATTTAAAAAATACACCAGATTTCAGCATACAATACAAATTTTAAATATGTTTATGTAAGTTTCGATTTCAGTTTCGGCCGAAACAAAGACCAAGGTTGAAAGTTTGGTTTCGGTTTCGGCTGATAAACCCGTTTCGGTCGGACAATTAAGACAATTGATCACAAGACATAACTATTTAAGACAATTCATCTATTTAGCAGAAAAAATATATTTCATATTTGAAACTAAGAAAAGTTTCGTTTCAATTATATATATTATAGAGCCCAGTCCGTTCTATTATGATCACCTTGTTTTACTATTATTTTGTCATTTAGTGACCATTATTCTATTTCGAATTTATTATTGAGATCCCAAATTTTATTAAGGACCATTTAAATAATTTTCTTGATGTATAATTTTTTCTTTGTAAATATTAGGCGTCCTATTGTTCATACAAAAACTTTACCGAGCACAAAATTTTCGACAAAAAAACGCTGGCAGGATT
The DNA here is from genome assembly GCA_039881145.1 of Druceiella hillmani. Classification (NCBI taxonomy): domain Eukaryota; kingdom Metazoa; phylum Arthropoda; class Insecta; order Lepidoptera; family Hepialidae; genus Druceiella; species Druceiella hillmani. The sequence goes on from JAYKKI010000008.1 coordinate 10,899,241, forward strand.
ATTCAACCTGTCAGAAAATAAATCATCACTAATAAGGCAAGACCAATATTGTAATTAACACCACGGCAGCAATTATTTAAGACATTTGTTTTACAAACAAATCCCCATTAACTGCTACTTTTAATCATATATATTTTTCATTTTGGTGACCTTTCCCGGAGCAAACATAATCACAGCTTCTCGCGTGTAAAAGGCTAATAATGGTCCGATCCACTCAAAATATTTAACAAATAAATGAGTTAATTGTAATTTATTATAATTGCAGGTGTCTCTCGTTGTCGCTATCCTTGCGGATGTCCTTCGATTGCTGTTCACAGATTACGTAAGTGCGGCTTCTTATTTAAGTAGGCAGCGAAACATGCGTGTGGTTTGTTTAACCCCTCTTTTTCCGAAGAGTTTGTCTTGTAAATTACATTTTAACTTGTATTTTTCAAAACAGCAAAATTTTGATAAATAAAGTTTTGTGTGAAACACTGAATAATTAAACTTTAATGTGTGTATTTTTGCCTGCTTTATGCTATTTTATTTCTATACTCCTTAATGAAATAAATGTATATTTTTGACGTATTAATTCCAAAGATACATTAACTTTAATAACATCAAAACTTAGTACTACTTAGTAAACTTAGTAAAAATAATAAAATCACATCCAAATAAACTATTCTATGTTTTGTTGCTAGGGATTCTGGATAAATCCTTTATAAATAAACATATTATTGTATAATTACCACAATTATATTAAGCTTCTTACGTGCTTGCGTAGGAGGGTATACGAGCACACGCCCAAGCACGTTTACATACATGTGCGCGTGCACGAGTACATATGTGTGCGGGCACAATACATAGAAAACAATTTGTTGATAAACCGGAGAAATCTTTTTAAAAATAATAAAGTAACATAATGTATCGAAAGTAAATTTCTTGTTCTTTATATAATATATTTTTGGTAATATGAGATACATCTTCAGATTGGACTCACGTAGTGTTCCCAATTTCATTTGAAAATTTTTTTAAATACAAATGAAAAGAAAAAATTATAGGCAAAAACTGTATTTATTCATTTTAGTATACTTAAACTAAAAATGTTTACTTTTTTTGGTATAAGTACGAATTCAGGCTGTATGTTTGCCCGAGGTTCAATGGGTTAGATACCTACATATTGTAATAGCAATCAATTTTGTTATTTTTTGTTGGCTCTCTAAGAGTGGTCACATTTGTTTGAGATAGATTATACGTTAACACTCGGCAGAGACAAATTGGTTCTCGCTACAGGCTGATCGAGTGTGGACTGTTATTATAGTCTCGCTGGTTATAAAATGAATAGGCAAATGCGTAAATGAGAATTTAAAACAAAATAAAGGTTCAATATCCTTTGTAGATCAAACGGCTGATAAAGTATTGTATTGTTATTAATAAAGAACGGCCTCTTATACTAATACCCAATGCGTAAATGATAATTATTTGGAAGGATTATATATATATATATATATATATATATATATATATATATATATATATATATATATATATATACATATATATATATATATATATATTGAAATATACATGACGTAGGCTATTTTGCCAAGGAGCCATCTTATTGCTACTGGAAAATTCCTATTTGAAACTGAAAAATTATACAAAACGGATAATAAAGTAACGTCGCAATAGAGAAACGGGTCGAGATGATTTTTTAAAATGCTTTATACGCAACATAAGCAACAGAATCACTCCCTTTAATACGCAATTTAGGTGGAAATGTTTTTCTTTTCATCGTCATTTATATTATAAAGTTACGAACATAAAACTTTCTTATTTAATTTCTCTTATTCATTAGATATACCATCGCATATTCTAATTTCTCCCTGTAAATTTGTTATTATAACCATACGAGCAATGACGCAGGTAAAAGCTAGTTATAAACACACGCGTACGTATGCGTAACACGCGCATGCGTACGTACGTACGCACGCACGCACACATGCATGCCCCAGCACTTGTAAAAAATATACTAAACCTGTTTAAGCGTTTGTCCAAACATATTTGAACAACTTTTGGAGTAAGATCGCTTATTACAGGAAATAAATTAAATAAAGAATAAAGTGCTGTATTTTGAAGGGACTTGTTACAAAATTTACCATATTATTTCATTGCGCTCTCCAGTTTACGAAAATATTCACTTACAGTAAATTTCTTTCGCACACCTTTCCGTCTTTCTTTCTGCTTATCATCTATACAAGAAAAAGAACGTAATATTTCTTTCTTCATATCAACTGGGGTAACCGCCGGTTACCGCATCCAATACTCGAATAAGAAATATTAAAATTTTTCAATTCCAATACAGGAACAATATATGTTCGAGTACATTTTATTTTGGATCTAAATCTTCTATACTCGAGTAATTCTAATTTCTTGGCTAATTAAGTTTGAATACGAGTTTATTCCATTCCGTAAATCATTACTTTCAACATAATCTTGACATAACATGTCTTGTTAATTTAGTAAACCTTAACAAACGTATAGAAATTAAATCCATATAATATCGCCATCAGATTCAATTCATGAAATGTTAACATTTTTAATTTTGTTTGTTATACGATCCAATCAAAATTGTGTTACAAACCAGTAAATACTATGAAGATATAAGAACACATATCGAGCTGATAAGAATTTAAAATAAGTATTGAAAAAAGTTGGGCAATATTCTTCGGAAATATTGGATTGTAATTACTTTGAGATGCACAAACTTAGTTTTCCATTTACGATACTAGTAAACTAATAAGTTCATACTTTAACTTAATAGTTTTCTTTTTTAAATAAATAAACAATTTGTAGTTTCAAGACGAATGAGTAATGAGAGCGCTTTACTTATTACGAATATAATTGTAAGAGTTATTTCAGATTTTCTTCTTAAATTATTATTTTATTGTTTTGGTTTTTTTCAAAGTTTGGTCAATATTTTTAAAATATACTTATTAATTTACTTCTATATTGTTTGTAAAAATATCAAGATACCTATTCATACCTTACTCAATAGTTGTAGACTAACTTTAATAACTATGTCGGATTTTTTTCCTCATATACTGAAAAAATCACATGTACGGGGATAAATAAGATCAAAGAATTAAATTAAAGATGAAAGGCGACTATTATAAAATTAATATAGAGATTGAAAAATATGAAGTCTACAGAACCGAAGGTATTGCTCTATAATAAATACTCAAGGCATATAAGCGAGGCCAAATCTATTTATTCACAAATAGCTTTAATGAACCATTGTTCTTTGTCGATTTCGACTCGATTTAATTTGAAAAATGTAACCACTGGTGGGCTGGGCCAATATTGAACCATAAATAAATGAATTAATTACTAGCCCGAAGTCTTAGCAGCGTAATAACATATCACACGGGGCTCGCGAACATTAACAATGTGGTGTTACAGCATAATTGTTAATAACAGACGTAATGATAGGTTGGGCCGTTATTGATTGGATGACCGCGACGATAATGGGATTCGATGTTTGTTATTGCATAATAATTGATTTTATTTAGACCGGTAGTCTTCGGGTTGGGTAAGTTGGCTTGACCTATTGATCCCAAGTCGGGTCGCTTTTAAACTTGAATATTGCACTGGTATTCCCAACGGCGAGATGAAGCAACAAAGATTTAAATTGGAATAGTGTTACTTAGAGATTTTAAATGAAATATTAAATAAAATTGAGTTACTTGAGAGTGACGTCGAATCTAGTCCGATTAAACATTTCAACTTTAAAAGAAAATGTAATATTAAAAAACACAGAAACTTATGACATAAATAACGTGCTTATATAAGAACTTCGTACTGTCACTATTTTACTACACCCATTCTATTGTAAGGAAAGAAGTTATTTATTTATTTATTATTGGCACATAATAAAGAAATAAATTCTCATTCTCATTCTATTGTATTGAAAGAAGTTATTTATTTATTTATTATTGACACATAGCAATGACACAATTTTAACAGTTCGATTCGAAAAGACATAATAAATACAATTTTTTGCGACAGCACCAAAAACAGTGGGTTATTAATTAGGTATTACCATTATTATGTAATAGTATTACAAATAAGGTACATTTCAATTACTTAAAATAAATTCAGTAAATAATTCATAATGATGTTAGTCAATAAAATGTACAGTCACATTTTGAGTTAATTATAGTGAGTTAAGTCAATAATCAGTAAAGAAATTAATCAATACAACATACAGTCAAATAAATTTAGAACAAAACAATTTAAGTTAATAAATTGAATAGATTGAATTGTTATAAATGTAAGCACAAAATATCAAATGATTCTATATAAAAGTTACTGGATTGCATTATTCTCAACAAGTTTATTTTTAAAACACGAATTTTGAAGTAAATTTTTGAAGTGACTTAAGTCACCCAAAGAAAAGTAATATCCGTGATTGATTTTATAACAGACACAGGTGCCTCCCGCAAAGAATTAAATTATCGTACCGATAATCAAAAGTTGAATTGTTATATGGCGTTCTTTATATTTAATTTATAAGGAAGTATTTTTTTCATAGATTGTTTACGAAAAGAATTAGCCATAATTCACTGAGCAAAACAATATAACTTTGAAATCAGAAATTAAAAACTAAAAATAAACATAACAAATCCCAATCAAACTTGACCAGCACTGACTTTAAACATGATAAGTGCTAGAAGACGTAAAATGTATAGATCATATCATATAAATAAACGAATCTCCGTTTTAAAAACAACGCACGTCCATTTTGTTTTTCTTTCACTGATTTTATTTTTCTTTAACCTGAATTACAATATTTAAGTTACATATTACCTTTTACAGAATTATGGCAAAGAAAAATATTTAAGACAGGACCATTATAGACATTGTCGTTTTTACTAAAATGTGATTATTATATTAAATATTATATTTTTAAATCTGATCTTGTATAGTTTTTATGTATTTATCCACACAACATTTTAGATAGTTTTCTCTAATTAACGGCAATTTTAATTTTATTAATGGTTTATTAAAAAAATACGCAATTAACTAGAAATTTCAATACCATTATTTTCCTTAGTCTGCAAAATTTAATAATTTAAATGAGCTCATGATTTCTTGTTTTAAATAAACTGTTTATATTTCTTCAAGACATGGATAAATTGAATCTTATTTTTGAATTATATGATTATAAACTATAAATGCTAACCAGAAAAATGGGGAGACCTTAGACTCTGAGGATATTTCAAATGCGGGGTTTATGTTACTTTTTCACACTACAAGAATGTACGAAGAGTAAAGGTTTAAAAAATCTTAAAATCAGTTTTACACTGATTTCATGTATAAAAAAACCGTAATTTACATATATATCAAGACAAAGTTAACAATAACGATAGGGTCAAGGAACACTTTGTTGGCCTTTTCCACAAAAACAAGCCAATTGTCAACAATCGATCAGACGCAATGTTATAAACTAATGTAAAGTTTTCATCCGGGGTGGTCCCATGTGATGCTCTAAATCTGTCAATACGCTCTTAACTGTCGTGTGTAAGCAGGGGTCGCTACTGGTAAAAGGGATTATAATTTTTGTAACCATTATCAAATATTTATATACAAATATAAATAATAAATGTTAACAAAACTTTCACGAACTAGTATCGTATCTGTATTTCTAAAAGAAATAAGAACATTTAATAAAATATAATACTGGAAAACTTCTCTTAATTGCGATTCCACTTGTTTCTTAATATCAACTTTACTGTATTAAGGTTCTTCCATAACCCACTTGGTTCCGTTTAGTCTATTTTTTCCTTTCCCTCTCTCCTTGTAACTTTTCATAGCTTTAGCCGGAACTCTCTATAATCCCCTCACACTTCCTAATGGGTGGTACGTATGTTTTTCCTTTTGGAGCAGAAATTTTCACTATGTTCTATCACTAAGCATATCGTTACATCGCCAAAATTACTTAAAATTTCAGTTCAGTTCAGTAACATGACTGCAAAAAAAGTGAGGGGAAGAAAAATTCTGATTTTTGACAATTTAAAAGTATCTTCATTTGTATCGGCTTTTTATGAAATATTTTTAAATAAAATAATGTAGAAAACTACGTAGTTTTCTACGTATCCCCTCTTATTCCACGTAGCTCAGCGCAACCTTTTGCAGAAGTTCCCCTGCTCTAAATAACCACGTGCTTTATGGAGGTCCTTGCGGTTGGGTACGTAAACATGTGTAAATCATAATTTACAAGCTACATATTGTAACACACGTACACTTAAATATCAAACTGTTTACACCTATTAAGAAATATTGTCATTATACCTCTTCAAAATCTCATTGTTTTTAGTTATTCGCATCAATAACAACATAATATTCAGTATCAACTAAAGAATAACACTTTAGTTGATACTGAATATTATGCTGTTTCTATATTAATTTGTCTCTTTTCGCTAAACCATTTAACTTGTAATTTTATTAGTCATGTTATTTTATAACGTTGAGTGATTGATATTTTTCACACGTAAAAAGTAGTAATTCTATTAATGACGTTTTAGTAGAAAACAAATTTAATTATTCCAATTATATAGGTTAGTTGAAGTATAAGTTGCAACTAATATAATAAAGTATATGTATCTTCAAAAAACTGCTTGTGCTATGATGTTATTATCTACACATCTAATAAAATTGTAACAGAGTAAATTATACACATGGAAAATATTTTAAAAACAGTGATTGATTTAGCGTATGGAATGATAATAGAAGCCGAAAAACCTTTTTTTTTAATTTTTGTCCTTCTGTCTGCATGTTATTTTGGGTGTCAATCACATAAAATCTCCTAGAGATATTGTGATGAAATTTGGTATGGTAATAATTTTTAACCAAGCGTAACATATTGAAAAAAACAGAAATTTCCTTGTTCCGAATTTCACGCGAATCAAACCGTGAGATACAGCTAGTACTTTATAATAATGTAATGGTGTGAATTTAATGTTACCTTATTATTTTACGATGACAGTAAAATTTAATAAATAATGTTACAATCTCCTTTATACATACGAGCCTGCAGTTGAGTCCACCTGGCTGGGAGATAATGTATTCGGCGGCACCACGACAGAGGCGACGGACGCCGCGACACGCAGCCGCGGCCCGCGACGCTAACTTTTCAATTATGCATTAGCCATTACGCTTTATTGTTGGGTTCGGTTGAGCACGCGCCCAGCCGATAAACACCACAGCTCGTACCTGCTTATTTATCTTGCGCCCAGACTCTTTAACGGAAGAGGAACGGCTGTGCACAGAGAACACCATCAATTGTGACAACGCTACTAATGGAAACTTTTATTTCGCCACTTTTCTTTGAATAGTCTTAAAATGTTAACGATAGTAAATCGGCACTTGTATACATTTTGTTTCATAACAAAAGTTCTTGAATATTAATTAAAATATAGTCGCATTACTATGTTTTATCGCTAAGCCAAATTTCCAACTTCTACGTTAAACGGTTTCTGAGAAAAATGGTTGTGGGAGAAAGGCGAGCGGAAACGTGAATAACCTTATAGAAGTATATTTATTTTTCCTTTCGAAGTACGGGGCATTCAAAACAATTCGATAAATCAAAAAAAAAGAAAAGGAAAATGTATATTTATATATATAATAAAAATCCATCGTCTTGCAATAAGGAAGATAATTATATCTAAAACCGACAGGCCAGATCACAACGATCCGTACAAGATAACCATTTAAATAGCCTATTGAGGTAAGTAAAACACAAATTTTGACACTGACCCAACGGTCCACAAAAATCTAGCGGCTGTATAAATTTAAAATTTGGCATTGAAATAAACATGTGTATATATAGTGTTTGATGACTTCGATGTGGTTATAGACTTCGCAAAACAAATTTTGTTTCCAAAAAAAAACAAAATTTATAAACTTGATCCAAAATGCCGACTGATCAGAACCTTGTGATGTTAATATCGCGTGGGAGTTTATTTCTTGAAGCTATAATACTGATTTAATGACCAGTTTCATTTCCGCGAAATCACCAACGTCGTAACGTTAGAACACGTTGGAAGCGTATGAGTGTTAGAACACTCATACACTTATTATATAGTTTCGTGATTTATTACTTACGAGTATACATAAATATTAGAATTTAATTAATATCAAAATATATTTATTTCATTTATATTGGAATGTATTGAAAAAAAAATTGGTGAAATAGAAAATTTCAAACATTATATTTAAACGATGGTGAGGCATGCCGCCGTCGAATAATGGAATGGTAACAGTACCTGCAAAAAGAGCTGAAACTTATCAAAAACATGTCATGTAAACATGTTTTTTTATAAAAACAGAACAAGTTTCGATACCCTTTGGCCTTAAAATAGTGAGATCTCATGAGTAGTTGTTTTTTATTCATCTGATTCACGGGCGCACCGTAATTTGAGATGTGTTATCGACGGACCACAAAAATAAAATAGACAGACGCGACGCGAGTCCAATGACGTAGCTAGAGGTGATGGGTGATGGGGGAGGGGGTGGCGTAGTCGGGTGCCTCCCGTCTGTTAGTAATATCCAACCGCGAAAAGAAAAAAACTTACAAAAATTCCTTTAAAAATAATCACCGCTAAAATTCAACCATATCTATGTAATAAGTACTGAAGAGTGCACTCGATCTGTCCTAATGTCAAGCCGTATAAAATATTAAAAAAAAATATTTATATGGATATACAGAAAAAATGTTTATATTACGATAAATTCAGAATAATTAAGACAGTAGATTAAAGAACACTCGCATAATTTATTTGGGTGTAAACGGATTATTATTAAGTATATATGAAAAAAACAACAACCTTATAAAAGCAACACAACAATAATACAAACAAGCTTACAACAACGCCAATTTAAAACCCGTATGACGTAGAAGCTTACAACAACGCCAATTTTAAACCCGTATGACGTAGTGTTGAAAGAATATATTTGGAACTAGGAGCACAGTAAAACACCAAATGTATCCTATTTTTCGCCAGATATACGAAACGAATTCATAAATATTTTAGCGAACCACATAAAATCTAAGCGTGTCAACGAAATGAAATAGCCTAAATATTTTGATATTATGTTTGATAGCACACCTGTCGTTTCACATTTTAATCAAATTTCTGAGGAGATTAGTTATGTGAAATCTGATAAGGAAAATGGAAGTCAAAGAAGTATTCCTTGAATTTTTTTCTTTAAAAGAAAAAAAAGCATCTGACCTAAATGACAAAATTCTTAAGAAGCTTCAAAATTACGATTTAGATGTTATGATGTGTCGTTCCTAAAGTTATGACAATGAAGTCGTTATGAGCGACGTACTTGCAGGAGTACTAGCTATTATACAAACTATCTTATTATAAAGCAATTTTTGTTGGATGTGTTGACCATTCAATTAATGTTTGCGGCCAAACTTATTCATTTGCATAAAATGTATCTTGTTTAACATTTAACGGAACAGTAGAAACAATTATTGAGACATTCATCAAATTCTTAAATGTTACACGAGTCTGGTGTAGGAATCTCCAGTGGCTAAAAATCGTAGAGTAACACCTAGTCTCATTTTAAGTGAAATTACCTCACTCGCTGTGTAGTTTGCTTCTGTATATCTGGTAATATCATTTACGAAAGTTCTAGATATACGCTTGCTGAGCACCGAAAAATAAAACTTTTTATCCATTTCAAATTTTCACTTGCAATTCTTCGTAAATATGAAAAGTACGTCACTGTATATATAGTCTGACACGATATCGGTTCCTTTATCTTGTATGAAAAATAACTTCAAGTACGTCTTCCGGCGGCGAACTCATTTTAGCTGAAATGAAGAATTATCTAACATTGAGCGTCGAGTTTTTATTTATAAAGTCACAGTAGGGGCTCTGTTTTGCTAATACCTTTACTAAACACGGTTTGTTAGTTGGTTTTGTTAAATTTTTTTTGGTTTTGTTTCAAGGCGTCAGTGCCTTCATGACCATTGGAATAATACGTATTCTCCTGCTCCACTCTGTAGGTATGACGTGGGCTATATTTTGTAATATTATCATTTCGGGTTGTCGAATAATAATAAAGAGGACGTAATAGTCTTTATCTATGAGCCTTAAAATGAATCTTATAACTTACAAACACACACACATTATCTTCGTGTAACTTTAACTGTTTAGGTGTCGCACATTAAGATATCTCTCGGAGGACAGGTACTTTTTCGACTTATTTGATTCTTTTCGTTATATAATAGCCAAATCACAAAATATCTTGATAAATTATAATCTATGTATTATTCTGATGTATAAGCTATATTACTGTAAAAATCCGTTAAGTAGTTTTTGTGAGAAAGAGCAAAAAGATCTATCCTTGCATCCTCACAAACTTTCGCGTTCATAATAGTAGTAGGATTTAATATTTAAAATCGCCCAAAATCAATAAAATGCTCCATGTTTCATTGTTTTACCATAAATCTATGTGTTTTGTTAAAGATTGTACGTCAAGTCAATAAAAACATACAAATAATAACAAAAAGTCCACGGACATTCAGGAAGGTGAATTTTCGATTACCTATGCATGTTATTTATATTGTTAAGGAAAAAATCATAATAACAAGTAGTGTACGAGGGATAGGTGTTTTTCATGAAAATAATTTATGTGTGATAATAGAGCGCCATGTAGTAGATATTTAAGTCATTTTTACAGTCACATGATTATTACTAATTTTAATATATTTAAGCATAATTTATATTTCGATTATATATCGAATATATATATATATATATATATATATATATATATATATATATATATATATAATTTTAATATCGATACTCGTACATAGTTCAAAACTGTGTATCCATCAGGTGCCGTCCACTGAAACGCTTTACAAAAGTTTTAATAGAATACAATTTTTAAAAAGGAGTAGGGCTCGCACTGCAATTGTTGCGAAAACACTTTGGATTTTAATGATAAATACAATATTATTTTCTATAACGCTATTTACAAACATTAATACAATTTTTTATTATACGAATATATTGGCAGTATACCTTTCACAGTCGTAAAATATCGTGAATATCCTATGAATTTTAAAATAGATATATACGATTACGCTTTTAGAATTATCGCTATAATCAAAAACAATAAGCTAAATTGTTTAGTAAACATATATTGTTATTTTGAAATTTTCCTTATTAAGACTTCTTAAAACTATTGACGAAAATATTATCCAATTTTCCATATTCTACTAGGAATATTCTGCTTGTTAAATCCCCTGAAGGCGTAAAAAAAGCTATTTCTTCTCTGTTCATAAAATAAAAAATTCCAATAATAAAATATAAAAAATCTCAATGATTATAACCAAGTTCTAAAATGTATACTTGCGTTTTCCTATCGACAAAATGTCATCTAGCTTTTAAGTAATAGTCGCGATCTAAATGGTTAAAAATACGTAATTTATGTTACGGAGATTTAAAATAAGTTAAGTATTAACTTGTTATTTGCAACTCCATGATTGTCTTAACCTTACCTAATTTGACCCTGACATATAGTAAATAGGAAACATGCATATGATTTAAACTTGGTTCAAGTAATTTTTCCCAGTTATTTTTTCAACCGGATATTATGTCTAAACCATTGTTTTCTAAATTAATTTATTTTTAATTGCATGAATTAATAAATTAAAATTGCGAATTTTGCAAGGGAAATTCAAAACTGTCGAAATGCAACACTATTGCTTAGAATGAAACCTGACGTCACATTTTATGTAAACAAGCTCGTATTGTCGACAATTTGTAGAGTATTTGTTGTATTTCATAATAAAAAATAGTGGTCGTGCAATATTTTACATATATAATGAATTTTTAACATTCTAATGAGATTGAGAATCGTCTAGAACGATGACTGAAAGTAGTTTTGTGAAAACACAATTAGATATTCTGCCGAGAATTGATGCATCCATAGGACATCAAATGTTGCTTCAAATCCAGATGTTACGTCCGCTGAAGTCACGGGAATAAAAGTTGCAATCAAAAAAGTTGCGAGTATAATCGTTTTAATACTTGATTTATAATCATGCATTATATACGTTTTTGTCCATAAATGCACTCATAAGCAATAAATAATTAGAGCAGTACACATATTCTATAATCTTAAAAATATGTCTATATTTTATTAAATAATACGTGGAGCTTTTTTTATGTTAAGTAAATTAATTTTTTTTTTGCCTGTTTTAAATATTTTGGCAATGTTATGCAGTCTTTACTTAATGTTAAAAAATAAAAACTTTTGTAAACTAGTTTATGTACACAATTATCGACTGATTGTGTCATTGATATTCAATACAAAACTCAGTTAAGATTAATTGAAATCTTACTGGCTATCCAAATAAAACAGAGTTACTTTAAAGTTATCTCCACAACAATGCAAATAACTTATTGAAGATACTTCATGACTTTTCATAACCTTGCACCATTTTTTTTCGTATTTTTGCATTTCCCGGGACAAGAAAAACACTTTACCAGGTGCACTTATAATAGTACTTTTGCACCTAGGCATAATACAATACTTAAAAACTGTCTTTCGATCTTCTTCCATGTTTTAAAGAGCTATTATGCTAAAAATATGTTTAAAGTAACGAGACACCTAGAATAAATGAACGCTCTGTATAGACTGTGACGGCGTCCAAGCGGCGTGGAAATGGCATCATTTAAACAGCTTAAATTTATTGACAATTGAAAATATTTTTTTAAATTTACCTTAAACGTTTCTAATAGTATTTATATTTTTTATTATTACATTATACTTTTACATGAACATATTATATTCGCACAATAAATTAGTATTATTCACAATAAATTTGCGGAATTCATTCAGATGTCACTACCGGCTTAATCCTTATGTACATTTCCATTACCACCGTCTCGATTATTCAATCACACGTTCGCGCAAATCGTAGAGCGAGCAAACAATGGACCGACACGTATCTGAATCGATCTATTCGCGGATACCTTACCCCGTTTGGGTAAACGGGTAACTTGCCCAGAGCCGCGAGTGCACCGCGAACGGCCACCCACGCGACCCCTGATTTACTGCTGACATTAAAACGCAATTTTACCATTTGTACGAAGCCAACTAGCCTTATCTAACTACCTCGAGTTCTAATCATACGATAGCGCTTTCAGTGTTGATATTTATTCTCATTAAACATCATCTGCGCGCTTGCGATCGTTGTTAATAGGAATTTCAAAGGATTTGATGATCATTAAAAAGTTATCTCGATTTAAGTTATCTCACGATAGATGCGGATGATGATAATACAATATTTTGAGATAAGAATAAGATAAGATATCGCATTCATTAACTAGTCACAGAAAGCACGGTACGAAGTGTAATTTACAATTTGTCGTGAGCTTGTGAATCTGATAACCGGCGTGTCACAAATAGCAATGGAGATTAATTGGAAAATAATTGTGGGCGAATAAATGTTAACAGTTACTATATTGTGTGTATTCATTTCGTTTATTTATATTATTTTTTAAAAAATATAAATTTTCTTTGCTCAATTTTAATAATAATTTATTTTACATTAGGTAAATTTGACTTTCTTCGTTATAATTAACTGTGTGCTTTAATTATATGATTTTTATAATTTCGCATCACCTTTATCGATAAAAATCAGAGGGTATCTATAAAATAATGACAATAATCACTCTTAATGATTCTGTTCTTAATTATTTTAATAGAGACCTCAACTCTGAGCAAACAAAAAATGCTGCACTTTATCTATTTATTTTTAAAAATTAAGAACTATATAACTATGTAACTCAATGTGTCGGACATTAAAATGGTAGAAATCACAGACCTGAATATTTTGTTGCTAATATGTTTATCTAGTCATTGCAGCTAGTTCATTTAAAGGAAAAACGTATTTTTCTACGTCTTTTTACTTCCTATTTTTACACCACTCTTGTAGATAATTCGTAATTTTACTAGACCGTGAAGCTACTTTTATGCAATCTTAGAATTATTATAATTAAAATAATTATCACGTGTCATTATTATTAGAAATATTAGTACTACAATAATTATACTATAAAATATTAGTACTACAATAGCGTATTTTTTAAATAGCAAAATCACCTATAGTAGTCCTATATTCGAGATTAAAAACCCACATTAATTCATTGAAAATAATGTTTTAATAAAATCGGCCTGACTGTTTTTCTCACAATTTTAACAAATACAGTTGAAAAAGTTTTAAACATAATCTCATTCAGGCGATGAGGTCGTGCTACAGAAGAGAATACATAAATTATGAAGGCGTCTGAGACGTGGCGACCTGTTTTCGTACGATGCGATAATTATTCCAAAATTGAAACTGGACATCATCTCAGATATCGGAGTCGGCGAACAGTCAAACAAAAGCGTCCAAACACTAATGAGGAAGATTTTGTATCAGCAAATACGTCACCTGCATAAAATTTACAATTAATATCCATAACAAAATTAAACCAATCGATTTAATTTTTCTTGAGTTTATAAAATTGTATTTCGAAGCTCACAATTAAAATAATCACCACATTGAAATACACAAATGAAATTGCTTAATCATAGATTTTTAAATACGACAGAAAATTACAACTGCGCGAAAATATACTGTGTATACTACCATCAAACTGTCTATAACCATAGAGGTACGATCGTCTCGGTGACGCACAAGTATTAATAATGCTATGCACGATGAGTTTACTGGAAACACTAGTAATAATAATTTATATGGGTACGCATCAGCAGCTCAGAAGTGGAAAGGGGAAGTTCGCTGGGAGCGGAAAAGATAATCATCTGTTTCGCTTTCGATCATTATATTTGTACATGCATGAATGAGAGGAAAACTGATAAAAGAGTTTTTCGTATTTAGAACTATTTGTATTTCTTATAAGGAAGTGATAGTATCACTTTCGCTGTCCATTACGGAAATCGCTTTAGCCTTTCCATTAGAGGGGGGAATCCGAGATTCTATGCCATTAATTAGTCTTGTTAGTTGCTACTTACGTGCATATATATTTTTCACATCTTGGAAGCGGTATGATAACTATATGTAGTACTGGATAATATCAAATAATATTTAATTTCAGCAAACAAAGGAGATACGATGGAGCTGCATCCTCCATGCAGCGTCAACGCTTCAGTGTTGAACTTGTTTACAGTTTATGCGCCAGACGATGTTATTGATTCTCGGAAGGAGCCATTAATTCACTAGCCCATGAAATACTTGCTGTTTGTTACGATCTGCGTAGTGGCCTTGTGTGTGCTGGCATCTACATTTCCACCTGTAACGTGATCGTCTCCCATTCTTCTGAGTGCTTTTATAAGACCTTACGCTTTAGAGGTTGCTAATAAACATTAGTACGGAGACAAAAAATCCCGCAGGTGAGATTTTATTATTTATCCAATTTTTATTTTTAATGTTATGTAATATTGCACGTAACATTGTTAACACTAATCCAAGTTTTACTTAAAAAATAAGTACGCGCATACACACCCACATGTGCCCACACACACACACACACTTATTTCCATCTTTTCGCATGATTCTAAGTACTTTTTCCTCAAATTATTAATGTGTGTGAAGCGAAAAAAAATGTGAAGCACGTTAACTGCGTATTACAATGTTTTAAATGCGACCACGAAAATTAAGGGTCACATACGAGGGGAATCAAAAAGCCCCATATACTTTTTAATATAACTAACTGTAACTAAATAAAAAATGAATCTATTAACAATTACACAACGCGGACGAACTGATAAAGCATATCACAAGGGGTTCTTTTATTGTCATAATTTGTTGATGCAACACCAAATGTATGAAAATACACCAAATGTATGAAAAAAACACCAAAGAAATGAATAGGATATGACTACTCCTAAATTTGCTGTTTTTAGGAAAGGTAATGAAAATATAGGCTCATTTAAAACCAGTCGTGAGAAAACTATAAAAATTGATTAGCAAATACGAGTTATGAGCTTCGAAAGACGTTGAGCAAATTTGACACGGTTATGACATAGTTGCGGCCAAAAACAAGATATGTGGATTAAAGGAACTGATTCGGGAAAGTCGTTTAGGAACTAATTCGGGAATATGAAATATTTTTCTTCTAACCAATGAGAGATAAGGCAAAATATAATAAATAAAATTAAACTTTTTCATTTCATACTTTTAAAGATGAATTGAAATTCAATTCAGGTATGTTTTCGGACTTACGGGTTTTATTACTTGATATCGACTTTGTTAAGAATAGAAAGACGAAACCGTAACATGACATGCATGCAATTTTCTCTGTTACGTGACAGAAAATATCGGATGATACAATGGTATTTCAAAAATATTAAGCGTGTTGAATTTATTATAAAAAGTACCATTTCGCGTTAGGTCTTTGTAATTAATTGGTTTTCAAATTTACATTTTGATGAACACTAGAATATATGTATATAAATATTTAAAGATAAATAAATATTTTGACAATCAATAAAGGATCTTCTTGAAGTGGTAAGTAGTAGTTCAATCATAACTGTAATAGTTCAATTGTGATCAGATATAATTGCTGTTTAATAATAATGATGTATGTTTTACTGTTCTGATATATATCACCTGGTGGTATATGAATTTTGAGTGTCGTTATATGTTTGTTGCTTTTATCATATATTTGTCACAATCAGGACAAACAAAGTGGTTCAATAGTATCTAAACTGAATGAGTAAATACAACAATATATTCGAAAGTAGCTTTCATACCATGTTCTATTTGGGAACGGATCATCCATAATATATGTCGCACATTTTTTTTATTGTACCGCACATACTATTGCTACACCATTCGAAATTTTGCAGTAACGGTTAGCATAACATATAATTTATTATATATTATATATTTCGTTTTATATATATTACTTTATGTATTTCGTTTTCTCGTCGTTCGTTTCTTTTTTATATTGCCTCGAACGGCACGGAGTCCATATGCTGTCATTGCTGGCATAGGGCTGACCGGGTATTATAAGATCAACTGTGGGAAGAAAGAAAAGAATATCGACAAGACGTTTAAGAAAATCAACCAGTACAAGAAGATATATCTGTGGAAGTAGTTCGACCTAATAGTAAAAGCAATTGAAGCTTATCACATGGAAAATCAATTCATTGCAATCCCTGGAAATAATCGTTAATCTAACACAGCTACATAATCATAACTTTTATGCACCTGAACTAACTCAAGTATGTCATCTATATTTGTTAAATAAGGCACGGACAGCAGTAGTTCGTCAGAAAAATTACGAAGACTTAAATAACATGAATATGATGCACAAAATTACTTTATAAAAACAGATTGTCGAAGAAAACTCCAAATAGACATAGAAAACATTAACGATCTTAATGAAGATAGATTGCATTTTTAGTTAATATTTACAGAAATAAATTGAAAGCCATTTTGGAATAAACAGTTTCTTAAGTTAATAGACTTAAAAAGCACGAACTTGCACTGTGACATTTTTAAGCATCAAATATAAAAATCGAATAAACTAAAGAGCGGTTAGCAAACTTGAATAATTTTCGAAGTTTTAATAGATTTCAAGACGAACGTGGCGAGAAAATATTTCACTCGGAAATTTGTATCGCACAACAAATATATTGCACATATTATAAGGTTATTGTATTATATATTATAAGAGACATGAAAATATGGGAGACGTTCCAGCGGCATTTTTAGATGAAATAATTATTGATTATGAATTGCTGGTGTCATTGAAAGAAACTTATAGATGTTATCGGTGGAAACCAAAAATCTCTAATGATCTAAGATGGAACTTGTATATTCTTACGAAAAACCTCTATACGAAAAACGTATGTGTTCTCACGAAAAATGTTTATTTCAGCATGTAAATATAGCTTATATAAGTTTAGAAATCTTACATGTAATCTAATTAGAAACGATTTTACAAGTCCTCTAAGAATGAAGATTTCCTAGAAACCACAATTTATAAAATAAAGATAAAATAGTCAATTATCTTATTCTACTTGTTTTGCTTTAAGCCTAAATGATGTTCCACAGAATTCTCTTGAAGAAATTTTTTTTTATAAAAATGTTAACTTCTCTCATATACGAGCATTATAATATTATGTAGATCTTTTCATGTTTCTAGTTCATGTGATTTATAATGACGTTTTGAAATTTTAAAAAATCTCCAATTCATTAAAAATGAAACGAGTAGTGAAAAGAAATAAAAAATAAGTATAAAACAAAGTAATAATATAGATAAGTAGATATATGCGAGCGTTAAGATACTGAATAAACAATCGGCTAAACCTACAGAGGCTACTCCACAACCGCAGTTCTCCGCGCTCTATAACTCCCATCAGAGGTTTAATGTAAACAAATAAAATTTGTAGAAAATAGCAAAAGTTCATTAAGAAACATGTCACTTAACGTATGAATTATGGTGTAAGCTGGGCGCCACCATTGTACCTGCGGCGAACTGGTCGAAGCGGGCCGTCGACTGGAACACGCCGGCACGTGCGGCTATTGCGTCCGCACCCGCTTAGCGCTGCTTCGTGTTACCGACAAACGACATAACTCGTCGCTTGGCTGCTTTATTAATTTCGTACATATAAAAATAAAAGTTATTAAATACGACCAGAACTCACAGGGTAAGGATTCCGTGGGCACTTAGGTACATATGTATAAACAATTTAAACATTTAAGAGTATTTTTTCGCTATACAACGGTATTGCCCAGTATGTCTTTTACAGTAGCACGTTATTTTACGTGGATTTCTCAAAAATACTAAAACTAGTTTTATTACAAATAATTTTCTTATTATTTTATGTTACTCTTTTTGGTCTAAAAATGACAAATTTGACAATTAAAATAATTTTTGTTTTTCATTGAAAAACAAATAATAAAACAAATCTGTACTGAACTCGAAGAGTTCTTATTAATAATAGCCTACAGGTGACGCAGAAAAGTAATTGTTTTTTTCATATTTGGGAGCCCCTTGAAATATAAGTCATTTTGAGTGGCATTTCCATTTTTTATCCAAGAAACGACATATTACGTATGAATTGTAAATCTCTTTCTTATTTCCTTTAGAAGTTAGAAACTTCCAACAAACTAAAAGCAAATTATTTCCTTTAACAAGAAAAACCAACCGTGACAGATAAAAGTTGACGGACGAAATGAAATCAAAATTGCACATGAAATCAATCAATTAAGATAAAATAGATATCACATCTAGACTAAATTTTTAATAGAACTGCTTAAGCCATCAAACCAAACATGACGATATTTTCTCTTGTAAATAATTATATTATGTAGCAGACGTTCTCTGCCAATTACAAACATTTTTTTCTTGATTAAATACTATTTTTATAAATGTTTTCATTAATTGAATTACGGTAACACGTTATTTTATTATACATTTGCATGAAAATATATTCGCAATGCTAAATCATATTTTAATTGATTGTCTTTATAAAATGAGAATAAATTTACACAATTTTTTAAATTTTGATTATGGGCTATAAAATTATTTTCTTTACATATCCGTGATTTAAAATCTGTAAAATTAAAAATTGAAAGTATTCAAAACCAAAAATGGAACGGAAAATATTATTTTGTGAAATTCCAACAAATGAACTTCATGTTATTTTAATGATAGAAACACATTTCAAAACTATTAAAAAAGGTATATTTAGTATATTTTGGTTTTGATATTAGTAATTTGGACAAAAGCTGAATATCAAACTAAAATTATACAAGAGACCCTTTAGACCTTCAAAACTGGATGAAAGCAAAGCAAAGCTGTTTGTCTTTTAACCCAAAAATCTGTTTTCACCTTTGTGTGTGAAAATAGTGTTAATGGAAAATTGTGTAAAGCTATTGATTATCAGGGAGAAAATGTACGGTATTTGTAACAACTTCTTCGTCAACTAAGCGATACAAATTTGGAAGAGGGTGTTTACGTTAGTCTTTAAATATGAGAGTGACGGAAAGGTGATTCTTTCAAGAATAAGCCTATTGAAAAAGCTCGCATACATAGAATAGTTTTGTGAAGATTCTGAAAAGCTTTCTAACAAATAAAAAAGAAGAAAATTTTAGAATTTTTTTAGAAAAACTGTCTAGGATTTTAAATGTAGTTAAAAATTTACATTTGATTATATCAGTAATGAAAAAGTGTAGTGGTGACCATAATATGATAATTATCCAAAGCAGATACAACGGAAGATAGGATCCTTCCATGATGGCTATAGCTGTCTTTTAAAACGTTGTCAAAGGTCTGTCATCTCAAAACCGAAAAAGGAACAGACACGGATTCTCTTTCAAATCTGAAACAGGTCTATATTCAAAAAATTATCTATGTTTTTAATAAATATGCAATATAACCAAGTAGTATCCCATTCATTATATTTTTTTTTGTTACACCCCCTGTCCCCCAAATGGGAAGAAATCTACTCGTGTTAGATTTTTTATAAATTTTAGAAATTAGCTAATTCCAAACATGCATGTAATAATTTTTTAAATGTTGTCTCGTAGTGTTTAATATATTATCATTTCAATTCTTTCGCACATCCTGCAGATTTATGGGATTGTAATAGTGGTTAAGAATTAAAAAGAAATGTTTACAAATATTTTTACGGGCGCTATAATTTCTGGGCTTCCGTAAAGAAACAATAAGTCCCTATAATTTCGTCCATCCGTTTGTCACAACCTTACAGTCCAATGAGATAATATTGAATAGATATTTTAACACGAAGTCAAGGTTTCACTTAATATTCTTCATTTTCAAGCATGTTCGGAAAATATTAACCTTCAAAGTGACGTCTCACCCGCACTCAATATTTTTTCAAGTTTGGAAAATCTGAAAACATTCAAAGTACTAGCATTTCATTAGAATTTCTATTTAAAATAATTTCAAGAGATGTAGTTAATAACAGAACAATACTTTGTGGGTATTCCCTCCGTACTTGGCTCTTATTTTTAATTATATTCAAACCGGAGTCGCTGTTGAAGTTAAAATATTATTTTTCTTTAAATTGTTATTTATTTGTAAATCTTAACGTAGGCAACTGAAACTCGGATTTTAAAAAATTGAACAGAGAAATGGATTGAACAATTGAACAGAGAAATGGATTGACACATAAGTTACATTAATGTAATCGATCTAAACGAAGCGCGAACAGTATCTGGCATGGTAGCATATTACCGAAACGTGAATTAAATTTGTTGTTTAATCAATCGGCATTATATAAATACAAATACTTGAATTAGGTATTACTAAAGTCTTATATTGAACTTACGTGGTTACCATATTTTACTATACCAGCCACTAGACCGATATAAATCAATATATATATATATATATATATATATATATATATATATATATACATATATATATATATATATATATATATATATACATATATATATATATATATATATATATATACATATATATATATATATATATATATATATATATATATATATATATATATATATGCGTTAAGATATGAATAAGATGTATTTGATGTAAGTATGTGTTATAATGGCAAAAGCAGCTGATAACGTTTTGTGCGCTTTCGTAAAAAAGCAAAACTCTCACTAAGAGATCAACGAAAATCTAAAGTGTAGTTATCTGTACAGCTACCTTCGTATTACAAAATGTAAAAATATGAATTGTTGTATAAATAATAAGACAAATGTGTTCGACCGTTCGACATTAAATGAAAACCCAGTGAAATAAACAATTACACCGAGAATAAAAGAGAAAATTTTTCAAACAAATTAATTATTATGTAAACACCATGTGCAATGTTGACTTACTGAGCGCGCGGTCATAAATAAATATAATTAAAATTTCACATTCACAATAGGCTATTTGACTTGAATTTTAAAATTTGTTCTATTTTGTATTATAAACACACTACATTTATATTTCCAGGATAAATACCGTATTTTTTACATAAATCATTTTTAAAATTTAAATTTTCGAACTAGAGCTAAAAACGCTATTTCTGTAATGGCGGCTAATGTGACGTCACACACAATGTAAACAAACAGTCCTGCCCGCTGGAGGGGATTATTATTTATTTTTATATTAAAATGGCGTATAAATGATGTGTAGTGACACAATGTACACATACGTCCATAAAATATCGACACAAAGTGTTCGTTTCAGTGCCAACAAATCTTAAAAGACGAAAAAAGTGACTGCAATAAGCCCAAAGAGATCCAAACAGCATTGTAGCTCACTCAAATGTTTTTATGTGTGAAGATCATTGCGATATAAGTAATATTTGTATTTTAAACGTTATTATCGATATCAATGCCTATAAACAAAAAGAATAAGAATATTAAATTTTGGTATGAATGCGTTTTAGTACCAATGATATTTTGACAATTATTAGTATTTATCTAAATTAAAATTTTTGATACGATATAATAGAATAAACATTAAAAACTATATGTTTAAAAAAATTCTGCAGCAGACGATTATTTATTACAAAAAAATAAATTTAAAAATTTTCATACCTGGTGACTTTTGTTTGCGATGGAATATGTTTTAACCTTTTTTTCCAGTTAGTTCACTTTATCTTTTAACACTAAGCCCTTATTACACAATTAAAAATATAATTTCTTACAAATTGTTAAGTATTTACAAAATAAATATAGTCAATTTAATTATTCAACTCGAATATTTGCTTAATCTGTAAATTTTAACAATAACATCTTGTTTATCCAACAACATTCAGGAAAAGTTCATTTGTCTATGATTTATGTTTGGAATAAAATTATAGTGCTGATATATACATTAGCATATGCATTTCATGGGAATTAAATAATTTTTTTTATATATTAGTTATGACCGGAAGTTATTTTAATTAAATATATCATTTGTAATGTATTTCTTTTTATATAATATAAAACGTAATGAATAACATACGTAATAAATTTATATTACAAAAAATTTATACTAAATGCAAAAGGTGATAGTTATAAACTAAAAAAAGAAAAGAGGACCATAATTTAAAGATTTAAAAACTTGTCTGTCGCGTCACCTGACTTTTAATCAACAACAGTTCGCGACGCTGGTTAAATTTTAAAAAAATATTGTGATTTCTTTACGTTTTTTTTTTATATAATATATACTTATTCTTCCGAAAGGTAAAAGCAATATGCATATTTACATTGTAATCTAATAGGATGACCCCGCATTTTGGTATATTATCGATGTTGTCAAATAGCCTATTCAAGCTACGTTCGAAAAAAAATCTTATATCGTATAATGACTCTTATGACACAAGCATAAGACACATATTTTACTATTTGCCTGTAATTAAGAAATTAAATAATATTATGCGAAGTTGTCAATGTGGTAAAGTATCTTGGCCTATCAAATTCTTGGTGAAAAATATATCGTGTTTAAAATTACAAACCACGTAAAACTATTCATGTAACTAAAGTACTGAATTTAATTGATTTTTGGTGTACAGTTGAGAAACCATATACGAGTACAGTATATGCGGATTAATTTAATTTTGAACGGTCAAATTATTTTATACTAATACACTTGTGCTTAAAAATAAATTTAAACGTTTAAGCAATTTTACTTGTAATTATTAAAAAAATAATTAATAAAAAAAATAAGATTTAAAAATAATAATTAATAAAAAATCTTTCAATTAACACGAAGATTGATTCAGCCAATACATAAAATATCGAATTTTATACTTGGTTTGCAACGTACGCGCTAAAACTTATATCAAACCTTACTTACACAAGTCAGCCACCATCGTAACTAATAAGCAAGTCGTTACTTTGATCTGAATTTGTTAGGATTGTGATCGGGAAAGTTTTGTTTCGTGAGTTAAAGCGTATTCAAATCTACCGTACAATCGGCACGGAAAGAACGAGCTAGCGGATTAAAGAGCAACGATTTGAAACGCGTCTATTTTTTCATAATTTCTGACGATTTTAACACGAAAACTTGCCTGGAATAATTATCGCAATGCAAAAGAAATTTCTTTGAGCGAAATAAAATTTAAAGAAATATATCAAATTGAAAAATGTGATATTAAATTTTGCGAAATTTAAATAAAATACTTTATGCAGGACTTTGAATTCTCGATAAGGTTCTATAGTATTCAACAACTTTCATGATAAAAAGAAAAGAATCATTAAATAGTGGCATTAATTATAAATTCTTTCAGATTAAGATAAATAAAGAAAACATAGAAATTTGAATTGGAATAAGAGGAATAAAATAAAAATTAATGACATTGTCCCCAAAATATTCCGGACATTCACCTATGTAAAATACAAAATATAACTATATAGTTACAGATAATATGGTTGAATATTAAATGGATCAAATATTTAGCCCTGATGGAAAATTTTGTTTAAATTTTGTATTTATATGTAGACAGACGATTATAAAAGTAAGTTGTTTAATTTACATTAATTTAGAATGTGTCGTGGCTTTCTAATGTCCTTATTTCTTTACTGTCGGATGAAAAAGAATTTAATTAATCAATGTAATTAATACAAAATGTTCCTTTCATGTCAGAAAAACAAATTTTACGTTAGTTAGACATTATATGTCTGAATTAGAGCCACTTATTAATGAAAAAACTTCGCATATAAACGAAATTTTTTTGTATATGCTTACACACACACACACACACACGCACGCAACGCACGCACGTACATGTATAAATATATATGTATACACAATTAAATTAAACTACGTGATGTAGTGTTATTTCTACTTTCTTTAAGTTCTTTACCACAACCTAGGTTTCGTTGTATTACAACATCTTCAGGTGGGCTATTAGCAAAAATGTTTGCTAATAATCACCAAGAATCTTTGCTGATAATGAAATTAGAAATGATACTACATCACGTAGTTTCATTGAATTGTGAATAATGAATTTCTACAAAATTAACGCCAAATATAATCAATATATATGTATATGTATATGCACGCACACGCACACGCACATGCACACGCACACGCACACGCACACATATATATATATATATATATATATATATATATATATATATATATAGTACAAATTATATATTTTCCCATTTTGTTCAATATTCAACTGTCCCAATACCAAATAACTTTTGCATAAAAGTCAAAGTTCAATATCTTTACATTATCAATTCATTGTCGTATGCAGTAAATATCAAATGTAGTTTTGATCATTGATCATTGGTGACGTGACGGACATTTAATTAAATTAATTGTTCTGCACAAATATGTTCACTATCTCAGAATTCCATCGACGTCTCCAGATTATTTCTGACACTATCTAAGTCATATTTGTAAATTATGTTGAAATTAGTCAATATTTCCATGTACAAAGTTATTTTATACAAATGGTTCACATTGTGCCAGAATTAATAATATTTATGATGTATGACTAGACCAAATTCAAAAAACACCAAGTAAACATACTTAGTATTTATATTAAACTATGTATTTACAAATATAAAAATTAATTTTTACAATGCAAATATATAGTATTAGGTTGGCAACTTATAAACCCGCCCTCTCTATACACAAACTTTTCAACTTATTAAATGTAGTCAACAAAATCAATCGTTAATTATATAAGCACCGCTGGTATATAACACTTGTCGCCAATGTGTAGGCAGATCTAAAGTTCCGTTTCCTTGTAGAAATCTTTGGGCCTTTGACTGAAAAACCGGTGAAGTTCGATTTTGATATGACTTTCGTCTTTAAATTTTCTATCAAGGAAATTATTAGACAGAGAGCGAAACAGATGGTAATTAGATGACGAAAGATATGGAGAGTACGGCAGGAGAAGTAGCATCCTCCATTCAAGTGAAAGTAGTTTTTCATGCGTTACTTTTGCTATGTGGAGTCGAGCATAGTCATGTAAAAAATAAACTTTTCTTTTTTGATTAGAATGCTCAATTATTCACAATAAATATTAACTGTAATTGTACTTAAATTAAAATGAATTTCCACATAATTAACGCCAAATATATTCAATATTTGTAATTGTACTAATAGAAAGAGTTCCTAATGAATAAATCTGGTTACACCCCACCATGCACTCAAAAGTATTTTTTGTCCAATATTATATTTTGGTCTAGACACACCTTTTTCTCCAGCTCCTGGCCACTGGGATTTAGGCTAAAAATTAACATAAGCCACCTAATTTTCAACTCCTGTAACCAAATAATTTAGCCTCTCGTTGGTATGATGGGAACTACTAAGTTGAACTCCAAGCACATAAAAGCTCTCCTCTGAAGTTGAAAGTGAGTTAGCTCATGTGGTAGGCCAACTGAATTTATTTACTTCTTTCTTAAAGCATGAAGTTGTTTTTCCATCGCAGTGATGAAAATAGCTCTGTCAAGAGAATAAAAATAGCTCTGCCAAACAACGCGAACTTAATCGGGGATCTGTTCCAACAAGGCTTTTAAATTTTTATAAATCAATTAGAGGAAATCGCTTTGAATGAAATTTATCGAACAGGTCAAGATTCCCTTCTTTGAATCTTTGGAACCACTGCTTGACTGCGTCGTAAGAAGTCTTCACCCATCGTTGATTGCATGATGCTTCGCAGTTTTTTTTGCTCTAAACGACATTCATGAAGAAAGAGTACTCTATGTTTATTTCGAAATGTTTCCATTTGTAATTTTTTCTTTACTCGCCGATTAGTCATTTTCAAACTGAACAGAAGTCTGAATGCCGCACTATTTACATATCCTACAAGAAATATTCTAGAAGCTTCTAAAACATTCCAAAAATCGGTCGAAAAAAGTGGCAGGTTTATGAGTGGCCAACCTAATATCTTTCACAAATATGTAAATATTGTGAATATTTCAAACACTGTGAAATGTAGAGTTATCGCTATAGTTTTCCCGTAAACTTGAGGTTACTTGTTGCAGAAAATGGGGAGGGTTCATGTTTTTTATGAATATTTTCAGCAATATCTCTAAAACTAATTTATAAATGGAAAATTAGTTTCGAAACTCAAACATTTCCATATTAATATTTTTGAATATTAACTATAATTGCGGGTTAATACAGCGTACATAATTTTTCGGCATACGATAGTACCATTCGTAAATAAATTTAGGTGTTACTCCATTGCACCGTACGAGTAAAGATAATTATTTTTTTGATCAAACAAGTCTTATATAATATCTCAAAAATTGAATACCGACGGTTGCTATAAATTAGCAAACCTGTGCTTAAAGTATATTTGTGAATAATAAAATATTCTTGTTAAATATTTGTCTTTTCCAGATATAAATTTTACTTAAATATCAATGTATCTTAGTAGTTAGAATGCTTTTCTAAGTGGCCCAACTGTAGTACAGAGATGTGGAATTTGGACTTCACAGCCTACCATTCTTAGAACAATTACTAATAAAAATGACCATAATAAAAATAACGAAGATAAGCCAGTGCTTACGCGTACCAGTTGATAAAATGACGAAGAGATCGAACCTGCAGGTTTCCTGATTTTCATTTTGAGACACGATCTGCACTTTGTTTCGTTTTGCTAGTCCAAAGATTTCCATAGAAATATCATTTATAAATTATTATAGAAAATAACCTGATTTTTCAAAAAAGATGACCAGATTCCCCATTGGACTGCCTTTCTTATTAAGAGTGTAACGATTGTTCTTCTAACATCTGAGAGTTCAACATGTAAAAACTTTGGCGATACCCTTTAGAATATTTAGATATCGATTATTTACCTCAACAGACTTCAGTAAAAGAAAACAAAACTCTCTTATTATTACGTAAATTACTTATTATTTTTTTAAATTATGTACTTATATTTGAAGCAATTTACAACAAAAAAAACAGCGTTTCGTAACTTTATCAAATTACAATCCACTACGGGGATAAGGGACATAGACAAAAGCAAAAAAGACAATGATGGCCATTGGACTACACGAATAATTTGCATGTATCGGAGCACAATAGCTGAATACATTGTAAACGCAAGCTGGTCAGCACCGGCCGGCCGCAGCATACATCAATATTGGCTCCGAGAGAGATACGGACGCGGGGCGAGTTATCGCCGGTCGCGATCACAAGATATCGCATTACAGATACCGGTATCGCTCTCGGTGCGGAGGCTTAACGATGTTTATATTTAAATCGATCGGTATCTCGCGTGTCGGCGCGTCGTCTGCGATTGATTAAATGACAGGTTACGCGATTGTTTGGTACGCAGTGAACGAGACGACTTATGGGTTTTGGAAATTTAGCAGTTGTTATGTTTCCAGGGGAAATTGAAGTCGAGTAGACGCATTTCGACAAATATTGAAACTTTTAAGGATAAAGTAGGAAATAAGGAAAGTGTGATTCTTGTGCAGTGAACGTTAAAATATATAAAGCAACAGACATAAAGAGTCTGTAAATCTTTGTTAGTAATAATTGGATAAAAATAATTACTTATTAAACAAAGGAAATCAAAGAATTTGATAGATTATGAAAAGACAAGGTTTTAAGAATATTTTTTATTGAATTTTAAATAAATATAGCAAATATATATTTTTATTAAATTTCATTTGTTTTTGTACTAAAATATTAAAGGAAAATCAATCTTTTTCTTTATAATTTCTTTCCGTTATTCTTCTGTCTATTATCATAACAATGTTTTTTTTTCATCTCAGTGGCATAGGAAATTTTGAGGCAATGAAGCTTCGACATAATTAAACGACATAAGTAACCGACGCAGAATACGTAATGGCGACTAGTCTTTCTCTTATCACCGTGATGTATATAATGACTGTATTCTAGAAATAACTAAACTTACAATCCTCATTCACCCATCTTTAAGTTGAATCAAATAATACTATAAAATTAATCGGCAAACACCACTATACTTGGTTTTTGTCCTATTGTTATTACATTGCACTAATTACAAGCAAAATTTGCCAATTTTTTCAATCAAGTGGACAAAAAATAAAGTATTACATAAAATGTAAAAGTCATTTGTAATTAATTACTTCCAAAGTTTGGAAAAAATAACCGCCGTACCGCGTTCTTCTCGAAACGCACGCTAATTGCTACTGGGGTATTTATTTATAACCACACGTCGCATTTGTACCACGAGATTCTCATTTAAAGGCTGATTTTCAAACGCCATTTATAGCCATCATCAACCACAGCCTTTTATCGAAGAGAGGTACCTTGATTCATTTATTTTCATGTTTATTACTAAAATAACAGAATCTGAGTCAAATTGGGTTATTATTATTGGGCAGAGAAAATACTAATAGTTCCACATCTAAATATCATCTTAGGTTTGTTTACACGAAGTACAATTATGGGCCTCGTCGCTTATATTTACTGATTTATATTTTTTGTCTCTTTTAATTCTAGAAAACATAATAAATGCAGATATAGGATTTTCTTGAAACTTTATTTGAGCAATTAATCTTAGAAATTTATCTATGTACGAAATATTTACGGAAAAGTCATTCAGATAAATACTAGACAAATACCAGAATTAGACGTTCTCAGGTTAACATTTACCCCTCGTCACAAAAATGGGCAAATTTTCAAATTAAGATTTAAAAGAGAAAGAGGATTATATTTATAATTAATTCAAAATATCTTTTTCTGAGAGGTGCGTCCAAATTATGGGTGTACACGTTTATAAATATTTATTGAAATTTGATGTATCTATACACAAGTGTAAGATTGTAATGAACGTAAACAGTAGTCACCTAAATTATCAATAACATTGTGTACTGTAAATAGATAATTGAATAAGGGTTTTATCCCAAACAAATTTCGTCGACAAATTAACACATAAAGAAATAAAATAGATAGCACATATACTGCCAGGTTTCAAAACACATATTGAATTTGGTTTTTCTGAAGCACCTTAATATGATTGAATTGTCAATTACTCTTTCAGGAGTAGATTTTATTCCACAATATGAGGACGTACAAAGAAAGGGAGTCGTTAATTTTTCCAGAACGTGTTACAGACTATATCCAACCTAAACTCACCCAAGCTAAGGAAGATACAATAATAATTAATATAACACACCTAATTGTTAAAATTAGACGCATTTCGATTGTAAAATCAAAATAATGGAAAACACTATATTTAAATCGATATTTCGGTTGTTTATATTTAAGTTTAATCGTAGTAAGTTGCTAAATTTTATCGATTGTAGATAATGTTTCTAATAGTCTTAATCACCAGATTAAAATCAGGGTCCCACTAGCATTGTGGAAATCATCTCTATCATATTCGCAGGTTATATTACTCTCAGCGAACGCCAGCAGCGTGGGTCGAGCACGTCGATAGAATCACGCTACATAAATCGACATATTCACGTTCGATTTCAGATATTGCCGATATGCGGAAGATTGGTGTTGAATTTCATCTATAACCATTTTAATAATAAGATTTGCTCAATAATTTGCCGAGCTTGTCTGCGAACTGCGTGGGCTCATCTTCTTGATTGAATCCATCGATAGTATTGCGAACATAAGCAGACGCCAAAGTAGAAACGTAATATATAACGTTACAATGGTAAACATATAAATATTACTCGAAATACTAGCATTCTTCTAATTCCATTTTAACTATGTTTGTAATTAATAGTAGTTTCTTTTCTTAAATTTTCTGTTTTTAATAAAATGATTATGTTAATAGACTAAGTAGCTTTAGTCCACAATTTGACCGCTTGCATTTTCAATTATTGTCATTGGGGTTTAATATACCCGTTGTTTACATATTGCAATACAATTTTTAAGGGTTCCATATCTCAGAATAAAATAACGGAACCTTTATAATATCACGTTGTTGTCCGTCTGTCTGTTTAGGCATTTTCTCTCAGGAACGACTAGAGATATCAAATAATATCGTCTATGGCACCATAGCCTTATGAAGGATTCAAAATTCTAACTCTATGTAACAAAAAGATACAGCTTTTTATACTGACTAACTCATCAAATTACTAAGGATATACCCGATTACCTAGAATCGTTACGTGAAATTTAATACAAAGGAAGGTTAAAAACTGTTCTTAGTACCAAATTTTAAGTAACGGAACGTACGTAATAACGTAAAAATAAAAGTAACGAATAAATCCGAAAATCATTCATTTGTTTCTATGGGGAATTACTATATGACAATTTTTGTTACTTTTTGATTTTCTTTTTTTGTGTATTTGTAAAATATACAAAAAAACTATAAGCTAATGTAAATTGCTACATGCTTTACGATAATATTAGGTAACGCTACGGAGCTCTCAGGGCGCGAGTTGGCCCTCTTTATTATTATTGCATAATAAACATTAAGTTTCTTCGAACTTAGTGTTTTTTTCCGGCTTAAAAAATAGCTTATATATTAAATCGAACAATAAACTATATGTATACTTAATAATAATCACAGATATAACATGGACAAATAATCTGTCCAACATAGGAGATAGAAAAATAAACATCCAAACTTTTAAATTTGTATTATAAGGAAGAACACTAAAAGTTATGGGAATATAAAAAAGCTGTCAAGCACGAGTGGGATTCGCACGACGAGGATTCCGTACACGTTTAGGCGTTTATAAACATTTATTGGGACATAATATTCCTATTAAACTATCTACAATTTTAATTTTTGAAACGAAGATATATTGATATGTCTTTCACAGGCGCATTTAAAAAAAATGATGGGATACAACTATAAATTTACGATTTTCGTATTTTTTCCTTTCCTTGTGCTGTGAGACTTTGCTTCTTGCCAAATTTCATGATTCTAGGTCAACGGAAAGTACCTTATAGGTTTAGATTTTTTGCTAATTTCAAGAAATGCAGCATAAATGGTAGTATTATTAGGGGTTTTTTATTGCATTGATTTAGATACTTCATTTATAGCTCCGAGGAACCATAGAGCTAATTATTTTATATTAATATCAACTTCATATCTCAACGCGATTCCGAGAAAAGGGTTGACATACAAACAGACAGACGGACAACAAAGTGGAATCCTCTAAGGGTTTTCTTTTGAGGCACGGAACCCTAAAAAGGAATCGATTAGTAAGTTTATAAATTATTTACTGTTTCAAAATAGTTTTCGCGGCACTCACAATGTTTCACTATGCATCTTTTCTTTCGATGAAACTCCGAAGAGAAGCAGGTCGATCCATTCTTCTCTTAAGATCTCTTCCATGGCCTTTTCGAAACTAGTCGCAGCTTCTTCATAGCTCCGGAATAGCATTCTTCGCAGTTTATCTTTTATTATTGGATATATGGTACAGAGATTTGACCTTGCACCCCAAGATGTATGGTGGATGACGCATTATTTCTACACTCGACGTAGTCAAATATTCAGTTTTTGGTCTGGCAGATTGATTGCAGGCAAACAATTATCTGTATACAAGTTTGAGGTAATTGTTCTTTTATTCTCCAGAAAAATAATCAATTAATAATCCATTCGTTCGTAAACAAAGCGACCATTTTAATATGAAAACGTCTTTAAAGATTCTTCCATACTTAAGTTCCACCAGAATTAGCGATGAAATATTGTATTCTGGAAATAAACCACTGCACGTTGCCTGTTGATGCACTTATACCATCGTGCGCTTACTTGATCGAGCAGGGAGAGGGGGGAGTGTCGAAAAAGAGCCTCGGAACTCACCCTGCGCGACCAAAGAATTAGTCATAACTCCGCAACAAAAATGGTTATACGAGTTATTTATACATCGTTGTGTAGATATTGTGGTATTCTAAAAAGTAAGCTAAGCAGAAAATAAAATTAAATTGTATTACACAAGTTAATTGTACGTCGTCGTGTAGATAGTATGGTACTCTAAAGATTAAGTAAGCTAAGCGGGAAAACAATTAAATTGTTGAGAGAAAAGTAGTGACGGGTGACGGGTGACGAGTAATGCCGCGAAATTACAAAATTATTCGGCGGCAGAGGGTATCTGGTGGGCCACGAAAGACATTTTCACGCAAAAAAAATTACAGCACCCACCTACTTTTTTTCCAGTACTTTATCTTTTCTTCACCTTTGTAGGCAACTCTTTAGAAGGAAATACTCACTGTGCAGACCGCCTCTTAATTTCGAATTCGTAACAGTATATCCAGCTTTCGTTACCCGTAATGACGTTAGACACAGGATTTGAATAATTTCCGTAGAATTATTCTAACATTTTGCAAGCAACGCGAGCAAGGAACGCAACTGTATTTTTAAGATTCGGTCAAATCACTTACCACAAAGCTTCATAATGCCTAAATGTCCAAGTAGAATTATCTGTACATAATTCATACCAATGCCTAAACTTGCTCGCATCTGTTGATAGGTTACCTTCTTGTCAGTCTTTATCATGAGCCGCACAGCATTGATATTATTTTCAGTTGTCGTTATTGAGGGACGTCCCACGCGCAAATCATTGTATTAGTTGTAAAGAGTTGCACGTGTAAGCAGTGGCGATCTTAACTATTGCGAGGCTCCGGGGAGCAAATATTTACGAGGACCTTCTCTATTACGCAAAGTATGTAAATTGAAAGTAAGTATTCGTAATGTTTGGTTAGAAATAGAATTTATAAATAAATAAATTTAGAGCTTTAAAATACTATAGTAGAACGTTTATAAAAAATAACGAATATAAAGACAGCAAATGTTTAATGATCAAAACACTAAGGTACATAAATGCTTTAAAAGATATAACTACGCAGGGATTTAAATATGATGTTTGCGACTTTTCTTAAGATTAAAACCTTTAATTAAAATATTTTAATCTTACGAATGAGTTACGTAATTTTAAATTAAGAGAATAGCAAGAACTGAAAGGCAATCTTGTGTATCGAATATCTCAAATATATATTAATAATTTTTAACCTGAAAAAGCTCCTTTCAGCTGTCACAACTATCACAAGTATTGTGGCAATAATTCTTAGGACTACTCCCATAGTGGGATACACTTCAGTGAAATTTGTTTCTATTATATATTTCAGCACCGAGATAAAGTCGCCGTTTCTTTCATATACGTGGATAAACATGTACAGTTCTTCATACAATTCTTGTCCACAAATATGAAATGTCTCTCCTACTGTTAGAGATATTTGTAAGTTGCTGCATTGCTTCAAAAACTCACAAGCATTCGCTAAAAGCGTTCTATAAATATGGAGGGACAGACTCTAACTCTGCGGGTGGAAGTGTTGTGATTGTAGATACGGGTCACTATTAGGGGACTTTAGAAGGTCCCCTTTTTGTATGAGGTCGTTATGGGCCCCAGGAGAGGCCCCCGAGACAACCCGGGTGGAAATGGCGGGAATAGTAGCAAAACGGTGGGTTGAAGTTCTAATTCGCCAGACGCGTAATTTGAATTGAAATGAATTTTCCAATTACGTTTCAGTGTTTAAAAATTACATTTGAGAATTGTAATATCGTTATTATTATTTTTAAACCAAACTTATTTTATTGTTTAATTAATACCTAAGAATAAAACAAAGTTTCAAATGTAAATTTTTTTCTACTCTGGTCACAGCGTGAGACTCCTGCAGGAGCGAGGCGCTGAGAGGTTGCCCTGCTCGCCACTGCGGCGGCCGCAGTAATTGGCATCATAAAATGCCAATCGAACAAGGGTCGTTGAGAAAGTTTAATTTTCGAAATCTAAATTAATATTTTTATTACCATTATTACAAATGGCCAGTTGTAAGAAGTTTAGTGCCACGGCCTAATATTTTCTAGAGCTTCAAACCAATGTGCGTGAAATTTTGCAAATACATCCTCAGTGGAGTACTTCAATTAATATGCAGAAAATAATCGTACACCAAGTGGGGTGTACATCACAGCAAATATATATTTTCAAATTATGTCGGATAACTCAAGAGTCTTAGACAACAATTGAATCCCACTTTGCTACTTTTTTATTTTCTTATCTACGCCAGTTACCAAACGTTCAGTATCGATGTATTATTAGTGACACAGTTATTGACAAAATTGTATTAGGATTTTTTAAATATTTTAAAGCTAATTTCGAACACATTAAATTAAATTCTTGTCAATTGTTATTAATTTTCTTCTTATCGGAGAGTATTTTTTTTACTATTTCATATATTTAAGTAAACTTGAATGGTTTATCTTCATGTCTATATTAACATATCTGCATTCTAGTTTTCTAAAGGAAATAGCGGCTTAGAAATATTACATTGTTTCTATAATTCTACTAATAACATTTTAAAATAGGTATTGACTAGATAGCTATGCACCACGTCTTCACTCTACGCCTGACATTGTATGACTGCCCTTTCTGCGTCGCATGCGCAGTGTTTAAGCCCGAGACGAGAGATATTTTCGAGCTGTATCCACAAATAGGTGATTTATTAGGGATTAGGTATAATTAGGGATTAGGTATTACATATTACTTGCATATATTTGTAAATGATAATTTATTAATTTAATATTACTTCGTTCATTCAATTTAATTTAATTTCGCTTGAATCAATTTAATATAATGATTTGATTTAATTTAATTTGAAAATTATATTGTTTCCGCTGATAATTGATTTTATCGTAAGCAATGTTTTATTAAAACTGTGACTATATTGAAATTTAATTATGATAGTACTTTCTTCACCAAATATGTTAAAATAAATAAATATATGGTACAGTCGCCTAACAAGGCCCACTATTTGCAAAATTATTATAAAATCAGGGAATTGAGTAATTAGTGGAAACCACCATCAATGTGGAATACATTATTTATTTATGGTTTATACATAATTTATTTATGGGAATACATTATTTATTTATGGGACATAATTTAAGAAAAGTATGTAATTAAGAAAAATAACATTTGTCAATTTGTATTCGGCAAATAACCATTTAAAACTTTTACTTCAAATTTAAATTCAAATTCTTAGCATAGTAATTTGGCCAAAATTAGGTTATGGAACTTCTTAGATCTACTGAAATCGAAAATCGCAATAGAATAAAAAAATGTCATAAAATGAAAATAAAACAGATTTTTATTAATATTTGTATAAATTGAATAAAATTAAGGGGCATCGTTTTTCATGTTAATTAAGTAATTTTGAAAAACTTTTGAATATATCCAATGGAACAGTGTAATGTCTCCTTGAATGCTTTTAAATATGTTGTTAATTTAACTTTCAATGGCATTCGACTGACTATATATCGGTACATTATAATCAATTAAGTGAATTAATAATTGGTTTAGACTAAACATTAAATGGGGAGACCATTTAATGTTTTATTTCTATTAATGTTGTACGTTCAAAAATATATTTGCAAGATATTACAAATTATATTTTAAAACTATAACGATTACTTCCAAAAAAATCGAAGATTAAAAAATACTGAACAAAAAAGTATATGGTATTTTTTTAAGATATTTAACTTTCATTGTTATTAATCAATAAAATAAGCTTATAGTTTTTTTCTGACATTCTAATATTCATTAAACGACTCTCCTTAATGAACACAAACTAATGAAAACCTCAGATATTCAGAAAGAAAACTTTTGGTTGTTCATTCAGTTTAATTGCATCACTACATTCAGATACAATTAACACTGATACAAATAACCAAACCAAATTAACCATTAGCGTTCTTCAAGTCGTAAGTTACCGATCGCGATCACACAGAGCAAATGCAGCGCGAGGAGTGCAGGCTGTGATTGCATAATGTCTCTCGCTGCCGTCTGCCGCCTGCTTATTGACTTGGAAATGGGCGGCAGTTAGACGGTAAT
The DNA here is from genome assembly GCA_039881145.1 of Druceiella hillmani. Classification (NCBI taxonomy): domain Eukaryota; kingdom Metazoa; phylum Arthropoda; class Insecta; order Lepidoptera; family Hepialidae; genus Druceiella; species Druceiella hillmani. The sequence goes on from JAYKKI010000008.1 coordinate 10,936,070, forward strand.
GCTATGCCTAGACGGAAAAACAAACATGTCGCAAACATGTCGCTTTATATTTATAATGGTGCCGCTCACGTGGCTAACAAGTGTCACTCGGAGTTCAGGTTCGCTCTTGGTCAAGTCTCACTTTAGAGGCTGTCCTAAAATTAACATATTGCTGCTAAACTCATAGTAACATTTAATCGTTTGTTTTGTCTTGTTTAATCGTTTTAATCACTAATCCAATGCATTACAAAGCTACTAATGTCGTAAGGAAAGAAAAAGCAAAGATGAATCGTACAAATAAAGTAAACCTATGCGCGTTTAAACGCGCAATAGGTTTACTTTATTTGTACGAAAATAGGGTCTAATTCTCTTAAAATAATTATTTAACACTTGAAAGACTTAATCTCTTAAAGTCTTAATCTCTTAAAATTATGGATAGGAGTTAACTTAAATAAATTAATTGAAAATCTTAATCAAAGGCACATTTACACATTTATAGAATTTTCCTTTTTAATTGAATGCGTGGTTGAAAAATCAAAGCAAAGAAATATTGTACGCTAATTTGAAGTTAATGGTTGCAAACGGGACTTAAATAAAAAAATAATAGCGAAAGTTTAATTTATTTTTAAACACCTATTAAAGGACAACAAAAACATTTTACCCGCGTTTTATCTGTATGGGGAAATAAATTAAAAATAATGTAATATTTTGCTATATGTATATATATATATATATATATATATATATATATATATATATATATATATATATAAGAGAAAAGAGGCTTTCCTTTTTTTATTATATACTACTTTGCAATAAAATATGACCATTGCGAATACTTAACGTGGTTAATGAACTAAGTATAGACATAAATCTCAAATATTAGTATATTAGTCAAAAAAGAATAAAACGCCAACAATGGCTATTATTGGCAGAGGGACTTAGTAATATGAAAGTTAGAGAAACTTAAATAGGAACAAAATAACAAACTTAAAATTAAAAAGGAGCTTACCATAAGATTAACGTTATATTAATACAATTAATTGCATATAGCATAGTTCAAACTACAAAAGAATGCTTCACATCAACAATATTAATACTTAAAATTGATAAGAAATAAGTTGTGATAAGAGAGAAAATTAGACTCCCTGCTCTCTGAAAAAGTATGTTAAGTTTTTCTTCAAAAACAATTCAAAACAGACGTCCACTATACGCAGGAGAAGCGAAACAGGATAAAAAATTAATTAAACTGGGCATATGCGCATATTTAGTTAAACTGGGCATGTCCACCATACTAATAAACTGAGATTGCGTTATCGTAATTTTTCGTTTAAGTAATTTTGTAATTCTATTGGAATCGGGCTTTTAGGAAATTCTTCGGACACTGCTGCCTACTTAAAGCAAGCTATCACTTCATAGCAGGTCTAAAATGTTGCAGATAATTCATGAAAATTCATAACTTTTGTAAATCTGATCTGTCCTCCTCATTGTCAATGCTACTGCTTCCTAACGCCTTCCTCCTTTTAGCTTGTTCTCTTACAATTTGTATCATTCAGATATTTCTAGAGAGAAAAAATTTAATCAAAATCTCAGAACTAATAATGATGCAAGTGCATATTATTTGCTATTATCTATGCTTTCGATTCTGAGTCTGAATTCTGTCTCCAAAGTAAGTCTGATTTCGGTTTTGTTAGAGCAAATCTGCTGTATATTGTATGTACTTTAAAAGAGTGGTAACATACGGTATGAGTTCCAAAATTGAAGAAAATGTGGAGCTGGTAATCTTTTTTATTTCTTCAACGGACTAGAAACTCTTCAGTCTTAGTCTTAGTGCTTAAAGTCATAACCTCTTTCAGAGCTAGGTAAAGACGGCTACATAAGTTAAGGAGATTCGTTGTGCCACTGTTTTCGGAAATATATAATAACACTTCTCTTTTTTCCTCTTGAAGGCGTTTACACATTTAACACGTACTGTTCCATCTAATACTCGCATCTAGTACAAGTTTATGTTTTAGCAAACTGAGCTCACTCTCATTTTGAACTTTTCTTAAGCCTTAGTGGAGTAGCTAAAATTAGTAACAATTCTTTTTGCCAATGTTAAGCTTCACTGACGTTTTCATGGACTTTCTGTGAATTATTTAGATGCAGTTTTATTGTATAGATAAAATATCTTTAATTAACTGCATTTACTATATTATCTCTAACTACGGTATGATCAATATATCACATATTTATCTTATCTTTCAGGTGAATTCGGATATTGGTTTCTGTGCGCTGCCTAGTAAGATGTTTCATTTGAAGAATACTGTATTGAACAGAAGTCTTTGTCGAGCCACTGAGCAGTAAAGCTCAAAAAGCTAATTAAAATGTTCACACAAGTTCACATGCCAGTGGTTATTGATATGGCTTCAGCCTTGATAAGTTTAATTTAATAATCTTCTTAACTTTTTCATGAAGTTGCAGCAAAATGATTTCGCTCATGTATTTTCTTCCGGAATTTAGTTATTTCGGATTCATTAAATTAATCAGTATAATAGACTGATCCAGTGTCCTTTTATGGATATATGATAGTTATATAATACGATTATTTCAGATATATTATAGTGAGTTTCAAATGATCTTGAGTCATTTATCTTCAATTTCTTGATAAATGCATCCTTTAAAGTTCGCTGTACCCTGATATTGTTTTTTTTTTGTAGACTTGGGGAATGAGATGTTGAAAGCTGATAGCTACAATCGCTTTGTTGAGATTAGTCTGATTTTAAATGGTTTATCAATCCTAATGTTATAGCTGTCAGCCCTATCCGCCACACGAGAAATAATCCATCCGAACCGTGATGTAGTCTTGAAGATATATTTTGAAATTATTTAAGACAACAAGTAAATATAAAAAAGTACGATACTAAAATTATAAAATCTCATGCGTATTTATGATTTTTGAAATATTAATTTCATTTAATAATTTTGATAAAATTTTAAAAATATTTTTAATATATTTTTCAAGTTTTAAAAAATTATTTAATAAATATAAATAACACGTTACATTATAATGCCATCACGATGCTTCCTACAAAGCGCCATCAACAACTCAGGCACTGATATCGCTACGAGCGCCGATTGGTGTTCCGTCGCATGTGCTCCATACAAAAAACCACCATTTTTTTGTATGGAAGTATATGGAAACTGCTTCATCTATTTGTTTATAATCTACGAGCGCTGGCAAATGTCGCTACTCGTCGAGCAACTCGCGGACTTGTTTTAATCTGTTTCGAATAGTTCGGCCGAATATTTGTATTTGGCAGGCCCTATATTCGGCCAATTTCTAATATATATATATATATATATATATATATATATATATATATATATATATATATATATGTATATATATATATGTATATATATATATATATATATATATATATATGTATATATATATATATATATATGTATATTTATAAATTACATAAATATACTCTTAATTATGTTCTTAGCAGTAAAATGTTAACTAAATATCGTAAAATGAATCAGGTATATACAAATAATGAATAGCCATAAAATACATCAAAGCGTTGACAGTAACCCAGAAGTTTTTCTCTAATTCAGTATTAAGTTTTATTTTCATAAAAGAAAAGAAAACATCTAGTCACGTTTCTGCACTTTAAACGCATGGACATGTATTTGCATTCACTAGTCGCGTTTATATGTTTAGTCGCAGCAATGGAAGGTCAGATAAACACGTAATAAAGAGAAGAAAGAATAAATAGAAAAATAGAAAATGTCTGTATGAATAAAATGGCTACATCATTATATGTGTGGTACCACATAGACTGCTATGCACATATCAGTACGTATATATATATATATATATATATATATATATATATATAAATGTTTGTGTATGTGTGTAAAAATTAAGATTTTTGATAATAATATCATTTTAAGAATCTATAAACGCTGAACTGAGTGGAACATACTTAGTTCCACTCAGTTCAGTGTTACTATTTAATGTGTAATGTATTTCACTATGTAATGTGTATTTCAGTGGTACCATTTAATAATACATGGGTACTCGTATTTCTACGTTTCATTTAGGTTAAAAAGTTCAATGGAGGCCATTATCTATAGAGAGGACCATTATACAAGTTAAGGTTGCTTTATGTATACATACGAAACTCTTTTTGTTCCGATATCATAGAATGAAGAATAAAATTGTATAGTCACCTATAACAACAAAATAATTTAGCTCAAGACTCAAGAGCGACTAAAGGGATGCGGTTTATTCGTTCTTTCGCAAGTGACAAGGCGCGCCAAGCTCGGTTATACAGGTCATATAGTCTAGAAAACCCAACACTGAGTATCGAGCTTCGGAAACGGTAATGCAACGGGAATTTCGATTAAAGTCTCAACGTATCCGAAATGTGACTTCAAGATCACTTGAAGTACGGCAATCTCGCGATCGAGAGCACCATGCAGAGTCCTATGTTTCGGAATCAGCCATGTAGCGTGAATATCGATAAAACTCTCAAATAATATTATTTTATGATCACAGCAGAGTACAGAACGTGAAGTACGGCTGGTTTGCGACCGTGAGTGCTATGCTGAGTCCCGTGCTTCGGAAAATTCACGTTGCATTACAACATGAATCTCGATTAAACTCTCAACATTATAAGACTATCGAGCAAGATAAAGAGTTGAAATTAATTTTTTAAATCGCTCTACCCTCATTTCAATGCTTTGTATTCTTAAAACATACAAAATCAAGTCATGTTCATTTTGTGACTGGCTCAAATTTCTATTTTCGTTTTATCGAACTTTTCGCGAAATTTTTTGAAGTGATGTTTTTGGTAAGAGAAGGTGTGGGCTATTCATGGTTTAGGGCACCTGGAGAGTCATATAAAATAATGGGAACGCATCATTTATATATTACCCAAAGGCTGATGCAGAAATCTGTGTAATAACAGGTGACCGACTCACTAACTCATTAACTGACCACTTTCATAATATAATTAAAAATAACAAGGCCAAATCTGGACCTGAAAGATTTGTCGCAAGCATACTGATTTACCAATGCCTATATGTACATTTTTAATTTTTATTGTCTCATCTGACTTTTAATAGATTAATGCTTGTATATATTCATAAAACGTTGTAAAATTCTAAAACGTCTGTATTTATTCTTTACACGTCGTATTTAGGGTCACAACGCGGATTAAGTCGCGGGCAATGGCTAGTAAATAAAGTAATAATTTATAATTCGAAACGCAAACAAATACATACCGAATTGGAAACCGTCTGGCATCTCTGATTGGCTTACAATGGAAAGCGAACAGAAAAGTAATTTGACATACGCTTGTAAACACACAAATACTTCTTATGCTTTGCAAAAGTGTCGGTCGAAGTCGTACACGTTAATACTGTAACAAAAGTAGCCGTCGAAATCTTATAACTTTTATTCATCTACCTCTTATTCGCCAAACGTGTAACGTGCGGTAAGGAACTATGTTCTTATACCACGAACAGCAACGGCTTTATCAGTTGATAAACGCTTGTTATGCAAGAAATTATAGTAGAATCGTATGATATAAAGCGCCATTTTTAAGAATAATCCAGTTTTCTCAGTTCAACAAATCCTCCCCATAAGATTGATGTACAACGTAATACATTAGAATTCCGAGAAATGCATTCTTTTCCTGCTTACCGAAGATACTTAAAAAAACCTTTTAGTCTTTTGCTAAGACCTGCATATTTTTCTACTAATTTTTCATTAAATACTTTAACGATTTTAACACATTTTCTATGTCACAAAATAATATATCATATTCCGTGGGATAAAATACCTTTGCATATGGCTTTTGCTGTATGTAGAAAGCTGAGAATTATAAGTCCACCTGGTTAACGAGAAAATTTCGGCCATGCGTTTGTGTATTCAGATATGGCATCAATTCCCATCAGATAGAATTAATTTCCACTAATGTAATTAGCGAGTTCGTTTTCAACACTTTTATCTGAATCATAATAGTCCACTTCAGGTTCAATTTCAACTCCTAATTCAACACCTCATACTTCGAATGCAGTCTCTTGAACTGGCGAGATGTAACTGTGGCCATTGTGAAAAAAATTGGAATTAACTCCTCGCCATACTAGATTTTTCACTTAGAATTGTTTCAATTTCTTCTGAATTATATATTTGATAACATGTTCTTGAATAAGAATGTTTTTTTCCATTATATCAATAGCATAATTGAAATAACTATATAACAATGAATGTTTAGTACCGACCAAATTTAAATAAAAACAAGTTCATTCCATCGCTTGTATTACCCACCTCCTGCAAGATCAATTGCATCTTATCCTCCGCAAATGCAACAATTACTAAAGTATGATGCAACAAAAAACATCAATATTATAAAAAGAAAATAATTAAACAATGAAGCTTAAAATGAACGTCAAATTTCATATAATATCTATAAAGGCATTGGATACCTCATCACACAACATAAGTTGTTTCGGCATGCACATTACGTCCTTTTAATTGTTAATAATAAAGAAATACAAAACGCTTATATATTCTTGTATTTTTTATTTTATTATTATTAATAAATCTCTTAATAAAAAACTTTTAAACGCATGAAAATCAGTATTTCACGTAAGTAATAAATTGATTTTCACGTGTATTTTGCGTAACATTATTTATATTTTTAAAATTAATGCATTCTAATGATCTTCCAATACATTTGTGTGAGGTTTTGATGGTTATTTGCTATGCTAAGTTCTACAATGTCCTCTTACCAATTATTGATAATGTTTTTTTCATGATGGATAAAGTATCGCAACATTTATTTCTAAATAGGTGATAGTACTTTCCATAAATTTTATATAATGACACGTAGAATATTAAAAACTAATTCAACCATTGTTCAATATTTTAATTATATTTTAATAAACAAACCGATTAAGCACTTCATTATTAATTTTTCACAGATATTAAACACCTCAACTCGAAATATCAGTGGAAATGACACTTAGTAGTATGCAATATTTTGAGTTGCGTGTTCCCATCTTAATTGACAATAATTTGATTTGTGATTTATCTTTAATCACATTTTGCCATATATTTATGAAGAACTTAGTGATGTCGAGAAAAAAAAGTCAAAATATAATTTTCACTTATAATTAAATAAACCAATAGTTACTAGAGTAATATAAATAATAAAAAAAACTAATGAACTAATCATAGATTTTCATTTTATACGATAGATGGGCATGTCAACAAAATTTAGATAATTAGATTTAAAGTTAAGTTGATGGAACAACCTAAAAATATTAAAAATTACAAAAAAGTATTTTAAAACGCTGTCATTCAATGTAACAATAGTAACTTTTAACTTTCTAACAATATTATGAACTTTCCATATTTTGTCGACTGCGTACCGCAATAGCTACAAAACCTAAGTATATATATATATATATATATATATATGTATATATATATATATATATATATATATATATATATATATATATGTATATATATATATATATATATATATGTATTTAAATCGTGAAACTTGAATACATACTGTTTTTAAAATAATATTCTTAGTCTCAAAGAGACTCTGTGATTAAACTTCGAATTCCAATTTCCCAGCCTGATGCTGCAGTGATACGGCCTATTTAGTGTATGTTGAAATATGAGCATATCTCTGACATTAATTACTTTATATTTGAACGACCCCCGTCTAGTATCATAAAAAAATTGTTTAGAATTTCATAATGGAAATTGAAGGTACACCATCGAATTAACGGTACAGGTGCCGTGATCGGGTTCGAATGATATAGGACTTACAATAATCAAATAATAAAGTATTTAAAATGTTGACCCAACTAACAGCAGCATAAATCTGCCCCTTACCAGAATCAGGATATAATGGTGGGCCGGGAGGTGGGAACAGAAACTTTTTACTTATAAAGAGTAAACTCATCGTGTGTGGTCTCGTTTCACTTGTCCTAACTTGAGAAAGAAAAGAACAAAATAAATTAGAGAATAAATATAAGCAACATAAAGGCATGAAGCAACTACGGTATTGGTATGTAAATAAGTAAGTACAGGTATAAATAAATGAATGAAGTGATTACACATTAGTACGAAGATAGATAGGTAAGTAAGATTATAGAGTTATACACAAGGACGCACAGTAACTAGAATTTTAGGAGCCAGGTAAGTGCATGATAACTGGCACGAAATAATTAGTAGACGAATACATAGTACTGACTATCGTGTTGTTATCTATACATCCGGTATATATATATATATATATATATATATATATATATATATATATATATATATACATATAATATGGCTGCAAACATCTGTTCCAATTTCAATACATAAGATGTTGATTTTGAATCCATCGTAAGTTCGTAACATTCTGGATAACTTAAGATATCTTAGAACTAAAAATGTAAAAATAAAACTTTCTAGCAAAGAAATTTAACCAACTTCAAATAAATATTCAATAAGGAGTCCACTGAAAAGTATAACATAATGAAAATACAAGTACTTTTTGGAACTTTATTGCAACTTTTGCTGTTCAATATCGTTTTCGAAAATAAATAATACTGCTTACTACCAGAGATTTTTGAAGTTGGTGCCAAGTCAAATGTAGCAGTCATATATGTGTATGTGGGTGTGCATCTATTTTACAGAAGAGAGAAGTGTTGACTTCGTACAAGTGTCGACATTTGATATATCTAGTAAAGGTAACCCTAATTAAAACCTATGATTATATGAAAATGTGTCAACAAATCATTTATTGGTTCCTTGCTTTTCAATAAAATCTGCATTGCGTGTTTTCAATTTTACTTTCCATTCGGTGATTTATTACGTAAAGTACATGATCAAATATAAAAATATGTTTTTTTTTCATTCAAGAAAACATAAAAAACCGTAGCAGTCTGGAAATATTAGAAATAATTACGGGGGAGTTATCTATACTTGCGTCATCTGCATATTGCTTTCATTGTACGGATTGTGATAAAATTCTTGTTTATAAAGTTCAATCTATAAATATAGGGGTTGTATCAATAGTTCGAGATACATACTAATTATATATTAACTCGTTCCACACTCGTTCTTCTTTATTAATTAAATAATGAATTTTATTGAATTTATATTGATAAAGGAATAATATATGGAAAAACGTAAGTATTGAAGAATTTATATTTCTGCAAATTTCATACAGAAGCCTAACAGAAAAAGAGAAAATAAAATGGGAAGTGTTTTACTTGATAACGGCTTTGTATGTCTCAGAACCGATTTACAGATTCCACAAAAAAATTAAATGAAATTGAAAGCAAAATGTAACCTAGATTTTGTTTGCTATTTCAACGAAATTATTTCTCCTGACATTTTATGTCACAATCCTTAATTTTTTTCAAATATTTTCACATATCCTTTCTCAACTATAAGTCTATTTTTTATTTTGGCACTAAACTTCAAGTTTTATTAATGGAGCCCGGATTGATAGGATTGGAAATTGGATTGGAGACTTAATATTGATGCCTTAAGCTAATAAGGGATGAAGATAAGATAATTTTATAATGATCGAAGCCAGAAATGAATACAGTCCAAGGATCTTGAACATAATTTTTCCAAATCTAAGAATAAATAAATAAACGAGTAATATACGGAGCCATCAGAACAGATCAAATAAAGCTATAGCATCTACATCCTCCTAAACCTTTACAATATCTACAGTTTGGTAAAGGTTTAGGAGGCTAACAAATGCTAATCAAAAAATGTTAATACCATAGGTGCTTGCATTTAAACAAACTCGACATTTTTGAAATTTTAGTGCTGAGGTATAAGTGACTGACTTTGACATGACTATTAGTTATACTTATGTAAAGTACGAAAAGTCCGAAGCCCGGTCAAGGAATTTCTTAGTTATCCATTAATAAAACATTTCAAATCCAGCGCCTGTCCAGATACTGCACTGCTATTGGCTGGAATATTTTAAAATTACAATAATGTCCATGACATTTGAATGTACACCCTGAAATAAACACAACTGTCATTTTACCGAAAACTGCATTAAATTTTAAATCTAAATTTATAATTCTATCACTTGCACAACATGCGCATTTGGAGACGACGGTCGAAAAGTTGCATTCAAGGTTGTGGCTTGACAGATATTTCGTCTAAAATTTTGAATACGGACCTGGGTGACCCCGACATTGTATCTCATTGCTTATGTGCATAAAACAATGAGCAACGCGACGACAAACAAGGGTACAATCTTTTCCATGTTGGTAAGTGTGCTGAAAAACACAAAAAAGTTGTTTTATTATAATTTTTTCACACCTTCATATAATCTGCCTTTTCCACCTCTAGCGATATGCTTCACCAAACAGTTCTTTTAACGATTAACTTTTACGATTAATTTTTTTTAATATACATTATAAGATCTAGTATTCAAATACGTTGTGCGTTAGGTGAATCTATCTTATACGTATTGTTGAATATTGCCTTAGGAAAGTTTTTAGAAACACACAGATCAACCCATAAGGTTTTGTTTTATATATCGTCTAAAATCTTTGCATATATACATTGCCTTTCTAAAAATACTGACATCGTTGCCAGATCACTGTAGTAAAAAATCATAAGATCAAAAAAACAAAAACTTAAGATCAAAAAAATAGGTAAATGCTTTTTTTGTTCTTGCTAAACTTGTTCTTCGATTAAATCGGTCGATTTAATTTCTTTACCTACATATCTCTATTATTAATCATGGGAAGTTAAAAACCGACTAATTGAAATTGGCTTTTTTCTAGAGAAATATATTTTTCTGTATCACCTCGTTTCAATAACTTGAGACCGCCATAATTTATTCTATTTTCTAATTATGAATAAGTATATATATATATATATATATATATATATATATATATATATATATTTATATATACAAATATATATGCGTGTGTGTATGCACGTATCTGCATTACATAATACGAGTATTCTAAGTACATAAAAATAAATCGCTCGAAGTGATTCTATATCCAAATACTTATTTTTTTATTAATCTAATATCACGATAAATTGTACAAAAAGATTCATTCTGTAAACGACTACTGAAGCGCGCGTATGTCTCTTGTAAACACCGTCTAAAAATACACAAAACTAAGATATTGTCACAAATAATGCTCACGAATCACCTTGAAACTAAATTAAAACCCTACTACAATGCGGGCGATATTCTTGCCGGAGTACGCCTGCCAGCTTATTACAATAATACCAGTGATTGGCGTTAAATTGCAAACACTTCTTTCCTAGGAACCCAATGAAAGTTGTAAGGCCGTGCTTGGCCCTGACATTTGCAGCACAATCTACAGTCCTGTTCAGCGCTACGGCCGGTATTGCCCGTTAAACTGTGAATGTCCCTCATTATGCACTTATTAATGTTTAGTAACAATTTACTATAAGTTAAAATTAGAGTTTAAAACCTGCAAGTGTCTGTAAAACATTTCTTTACGTACCTCAAGTAGATAACACAGTCTCACCCAGATCCACAAGTCCAATATTAAGATCGCAAAAAATGTGCTTGTAGATGTGAGTTTGACTGTTTCAAAAATAAAATTAGGAAATTTCAAAAAACATTATCTTAAGCTTGAAATGACAAAAATAATAAAACTTTTAATATGTATAATACGATATATTTTTTTCCTTTAATTACATGTATGTTACGTGAAAGGTTACTTCCTGATTAAAATACAAATCTGTCCTTTTCTGGTGATAGGTGGTTTTGCTTGGAATAGGATACACTTTTTGCAACTTTCTTTGGAAATGTGATGCAATCACGAGTACTCCGTACGTAATAAATCCATCGTCATCCAAGCCATTCAGAATGTTTTAAATTTAAATCTGTACAACAATAACATAATAAAATGTGATTAATCAAGGACATTCGTTAGCTTTTAAGACTAGGACCCCAAAGAAGTATCTAAGCTATTTTCTTTCCATTAATCCTCTAGTTTACTTGGTTTTGTTGGCTAACACATAAAGTACCTTGTAATGGGTAACCGGGAAAATAAAACTGGCCAGACTAAGTAACTATTTAAAAGCCAGTTTTGTACAAATTTTTTGACTACTATAAATTTTTAAAAAATATTTTATTCATTCTTATAATATGTCAACAAATGTTTAAATATTAAAAAAAATGTATATTTAAGGAATAAGGCAATGAAGGAGTATTATTCTAAACTTGAATACGCGGAATATGATTACTTTAACAATATATATATATATATATATATATATATATATATATATATATATATATATATATATATATATATGTATATATATATATATATATATATATATATATATATAACAATGTGTAATACAAAATTAAAACTTCGAGAAAATAGATAGTAACAGTGTAAAATACATAATTATAAACTTTATCAAACAATTAAATTTGACATTTAAATTTAATCGTAACAGCGAGTGCGATGGTTTTTGATTTACACTGCTAGTGAAAAGCGAGAAACATCTGTTGTAATAGCTTCCTTCATGTACTTCTGTTCAATATTTGTACGAAATAAATATAGGCTTTAAAATAAAAATACGCTTCTATTCAGTTGAAATAAGTAAATACTTTATGTGCGCTTATTTAGAAACAAAAACAAATTCATAATAAATTAAAAAAACTATTGCTGTTTGATTTTACAGGAATGTGAAAAGAAAAGAAAGGGTATCTTTTTTCGATATATATTCTGTGATGAAATATTATAATGACAAATGAATAAATATTTTTGTGTAAATTTTATTTTGCGAATAAAAAAAAATATTTCAGGGAACCAAGTCTAAGAATAGTGTGAAATAAAAAGCAATATTCAGCAAATGGCGTATATTCAGATTCAGATGTGTAAACTATGGTCATTTTGCCAATATATTAATAGTTGAAGAAAAAATTGTGACTACTTATTTTGATATAAATGTCACATAAATAGTTACTGCCTCTCACGACTCAGTAGTATTGTTACATTATTACAGTACGTTCCAGCCATCACAGGGAATGACAATTCTCTATATCTATGATATTCATTTATTGAACGTAATATTTAAATTGTGTCTTTTTATTTTTAATGCTAATTAAATGACGTAATCATTTTGTATTACATCAATAAAATATGAACAAGTACTTCTATAACATTAAATAAAAAAATTTAAAGAAAAAATTGGTTTTAGTCAAATCTCTGTAAGCCTGGTGGCATACATTCTTTATTTAATAGTACAATCAGAAAAATACGCAAGTAAAATAGAATAGTTAGGTAATTCCCTTTTCCAGTAAAAGATAATCGTCACTGAATTGTGAGCAACGCACGCAGAAAACAAATTAGATGAAGACTTCTTTTTTATACTTTCGCAACGCATAGTTTTTAATTCTAAACAGAAGACACAAATATAGATGTAGATAGTAAAATACAAAAGACAACACAAGTGTTAAGATTACTTAGTGATATAATATATCCCCGGAGAATAACGTCATAAGGTTTATGACGACTGTTTTAATATTTTATCACTTTTAATATTTCATCATCTTTTCGACCTACTAAATTTAAGAAGTTATCAAATGTTTCGTCATAATGTTATCAATTATTTTCAGATTAATTCAATTTTAGTGCTTATCATGATAACGATCTTGACGTGACATTGGCAGGAACTGCCGGCATTGTCAGCTGACGGTATATTACCATTGAAAACGTTAAGTAAAATTAAAAGACGTTATTTGACAGACTATAGTATATATACTAGTTAAAAAAAATCACTAGAACAAAGTTGCCAATTAGTCTTATACTGTATACGTATTAAGCGTGAGATACATAACGATTTATTATATTAATTTCTAGCGTCTTCCTGGTTTTCTGTAGAATTTTTTTTTTAGTATTACAGTACCTTTTGCGTCAATATATATATTTATATATATATATATATATATATATATATATATATATATATATATATATATGGGAGAATCTACTTCATTAGTACTTATAAAGCAATTACTATTTACCCATGTGGCGTATAAAAAAACTTTAATTTGAAATTTAAACAATGTTTAAAATTCTTGTTAGTCTAGAAAGCTTCGCAAAAATCTTTTTTTTATTCAATAAAATTTGTCCAACCATTCCTATATCAGTTATAAAATTGCTTATGCTTATAAATAAAATAACAGTTTTACTATGGAGCCGAAGAAAGAAACTACACAATGAGTAATTATGCAGTGATGACCTATTTTTGGGTCCGAACCTCGATCAAGTATGTGTATTAGCATATCTAATGCATCTTTGCAATGTTTAGGACTTCAATGTAGTTATGGACAGCCGCCCCTCATTTCATTATCACATGATACTTGTAAGTCAGCATTTAGGACACTCGAATTTGTCATGCAACATTCGCGGAAATGCCATGACACCCACCGTAATAAGGATAATTTATCCCCCCCCCGTTAATTTATGTCCTTATTTTGGAGAATACAAAGAAAACTAAAAATACCATTCTCCCAGGTATCTGTTGAATGGAAATTTAACATAAATTAACGCGCTACACTGACAAACCATCAGTATACCTACCTAGGTGCACTAAATTGTAATGCTTTGCTCTATCTTGCTTTTTCGTCTATTCGATTGGCGACGTTGCAAATATTCGATAACGTTCGTTTGAAAACTTTTGTTATATTTAATTTTTGTTTACATTCATTGTATGTTTTGTTTTGTATAATTGTTTGATACATTAGTTTTTAGTTTTTATCTCACAATAAATTTTCTGAGTGCATTGTACTGATAATGCTAGATTGTTAAAAGAACTAAAATATTTGCACGTGTTACTCACAGAAAATTCCATTCTGACAGCTTGACAGAAAATGATTGTGAAATCTCGTTATTAAACTGCCTTAAAGTGCTAGTGTTCACTGAACACATGAAGAATAATTTTAAAAAAAGTTGTTTTTGTTCTGGAAACAAACTAAATTTTTGTACATGGCATCAGAAAACAAAACGTCGAGGTTCATAACTCAACCACAGACTGAGTCAATGGACTTGTTTATCTCGAAGGGATTAAGATCTGATAGAACCCGCGACGGAAGATCGTTTCGAAAAAAATATTTTATTCATCTGGTAGATTATGTGATGTTAGAATAGACAGATACAGAGGACGAAAGAAAGAAAAATGTTATTTCATATATCACGTCGAATGAAATATTTGAGCTAATTAAAAATTTCACGCGAAACTTCACGACGATTACAAATGTTCACGCAAAACGTCACGATGATCACAATTGTCTCAGTTTATAATTGTGCTATACAATAGTGGATTGGTTCAGCAATTTACGTTCGCATCTAATATCAGACGAACAGCTAAAAGTTAAGCAATAATTTTACTAAGAAAGTAAATAAATTATTATTACATCTTATTCTTCGGAGAGCGATATTATCTTGATACTAGTCAATTTTATATTTCTAAGAAGTTCGATCACGAGAAGGGGAAAGAGTAAAAATACTGATATGAATAGACGTTATAATGTAGTTGATAGAAGAAGAATAATTCAAAGTTCGAGAGAGCAAGAGAATAAAGGTACAATCATAAAAATTGTAGGTGACTGAAAAAGGAAATAAAGATAAATAAAAAACGGTAAAAATTAGATGACTAAAATATTACACACTTTTCTCAGTTTTCCTAAAAATGGTGATTAAGCAAAAAAAATATATTCATGTGGACGCAACTGTCAATAAAGGAATGACAGCATTGCAAAACAGACTGATTATAGTAAATGTAATAAAACGGTGGTCGAAGTTAACCACAAACTGGTTTTCGTCATAAAAGGCAGACAATTTTGGAAAAGAAATGAATTTTCTAAATAAACTCGAAAAACTAGTTGGATTACAAAAATTAACTATGCAAACCGGTATTATGATAAAATAAAAACGTACTGTTTACCTTGCGGCACTATTTTTCTGTATAATCACCCAAGACACAAATGTAATGTTATCTACTCCCGTTTTCCAAAAAAAAATGACAAAATTAAAACTGGGAGCTTTCCACGACCAAGTTCTCAAAAATTAAAGCAATATTTTAAAGACAATTTATTCGAATTTCTATACCATTTTTTTATGCTGAATGGTTATATTATGTTTAAAGAAACGACAAATAATGTTATTCATCTAAATATGACAATCATACTTAATGGGCGGGCGGCAAACTCCTTATGCACTTGTATACATATATCTACGATGTTTTACCCGTTAATTACTAAATGTTATGTCGATTTAAAAAGCTCAAAATCAAAACTTAATAATTGATAACCTCTCTTATCTTAACCACAGTAGATATCAAGCAAGGACTTTATTCATAATAACTGATGGTTAATAACAATTGAGACCACTGAAAATTATTAATTAAGAAAGCACTCATTGCTTGCGCACTAATTTTCCATTATAATATCGTTTTAATGCAAAGACTAACTAATTTCATTACATGATTAAACTTTCCCTTATCAAAATAATACAACAAACAATAATCAAGGTCGTTTTCCTTCGCCAAATAGAACGGAAACATTCGTTTCGAACCAAGTAGACGTGGCGAAGCACGTGCAAGGCGGGCTCAACAACAATAGAGCCTAAGTCTCGGTACATCCGTATAAACTCATGACCAATTGCCAATAAATATTTACAGTGTGACCGGTCACTCGATTGAGTGACAGTTCCGTGTATACATTGCATTCGGCTCTGGCATCGCCCCCGTCACTACTGACCAGCGCACGCCTCGCTTCACCCACTGTCACATTGATTACTCTAAGTACGTTACCGAAACGTAATATTGTGGCTTGTGGTCTAATAAATTGTAAATATTATCGGCCGACAAGTGTCTGTGCTGCTTGACGAGTATAAGCACCGCATGAAATATCCATCTTGTAAGTCGAAGGAGTGGCATGCGTGTGGCAGCCTCAGGACGATAATGAGATAGGAACACGCGCGCCGATTTAAATGCGCCAATCGATTGTCGTATCCAATGCTCCTGAATCGATTGTGAATATGTACAAGCGTTTCCGTGTAAGTTATTTGATTGATTGATGGTAAAGTTCTATGTTACGGAATGTGTAAGTTTGACAATTTAGAAAATTGATGGTTTAGGTATTTCTTTACGGTAAATAATAGGTTTTCTCGTCATAGCTCTAAACAATTGTACCAAAACATAAACGTTGTGACCCTAAACGATTGTATTAAATTTGTTTGATTTCTAATACCCTACATAAGATAAATAATCAAGGTTTTCTAATTATTACATTGATAAAATCCTCAGTTATTAAACTTGAAAATAAATATTTTTGCATAGACACAGGACTCAGCACTCAACAGTAATACTGATATAATAGTATTGGATACACGTAGTGAGTAGACAAACTTAACTATTTAAAATATAGAATACAAATAAGATTTCCATATACAATATGTAAAATATCTAGGATTAAGTTTTAAAAAATGGGGACAAATATATATACGTCATTTTATTGTAATATGACACTTTTGTTTAAAACTGTAATATTATCAAACCGTTTTAGTGGTCTTAGGTAAATAAACCAAAGCTGAAAAAAATATTAATGAAATGGAAATGATACACTGGCACGTAAAAGAGAAAAAAATTATATTAATTGTAATCGCCGTATTTCGTCTATATAGAGTCCCGCTCGCTACACTAATTTAACAAGATCTTTTCGCTTACAAACGAATAAACATTCCAAAAATAAAATTTTTGTGGTCTATTTTATGACATTTTTCCCTAAATATATTTTCGTAAATACCTTCAATATAAAGCCATGCCAATTCAATAATTTGGTTATATGTATAGACAATAAAGTACATACTAAAAATGTTGGCAGCCTAATATTGAACCTACCAAAATAATTAAATAACGAATATTTAAAACAGATTAAAATTTTAAACAAATTGAAGAAACAAAGTAAGCCTATAACGAAGACGTACAACATTGGTAAAATGTTACGTGCGGAAGGAAACTAACAACGTAATCTGCCCTCGTGCCTCTGCCCGCATTCGGGTTGCTTACTCAAGCAAGTACCCCTTCCCCACTACTCCACACTTCAGCCCTGACATTTCATTCGGTGCCATCTATTGATGACGCTAGGCATTTCTATGTCATTGTTGTACTGATGAAATGTAAATTAATTTTTGAAAATATTAAATTCGCATATCTTCTGGTTAAGTAACCGATTCCGATAAATTATAAACTAAATGTTACTTCAAGTCAACCCCTATATTTTTAAAAAATCTCTTTATCTTTTGCGTTAGTAATTTTAAAGTGATGCGTGATGAAAAAAACACACAATGAAGCAGACAAATATTACAAAAACAATGTTATTGTGTACTCTTATTACGTGACTCAAAATCATTTTTTCTTTATTTGTTTTTTCACTACTTTCTTTATTTGTAAATAACTAACTCTAGGTTATATAAACGTAGAGATATGTAATAATATTTGTACATATATATTCAAGTTTAATGAAAAATTATATATTTTAAAGAAAGATATACGAATTCATTTTAAAAAATTAAATCGAAAGTCGACAAACATCAAGGCAAGGAAATATCCTATAATAAACCGATCAAAGATCTAATATAAAGTGGTTAATCAGAAAGAAACTATTCATGATAGTATCAGGGCATGAACTAGAACAACTATCAAAGGTTGTAAATTTATTACGCATGAATAGTATAATTTTAAAACTGATAGTAAAATTCCTCCTTTTAGCATTTGTAAGAGTACATTGAAAAGAAACGTCACAAACAGTATTCCTTTCAAACAATAACGGGAGAAAAAGTAATACAAAAATGGGAAGAAATACATCATTAAACAGCATTGGATTTCATCAACCTTGCCAATTTTATAAATAGATTGATGGCTATTTACAAAACTTTGAAATCGAAAGTATGTAGGAGTATGTAGAAAGATTCCGTAAATAAAAATTAATTAATACAGACTATCTACGGCTCTCATCGTCTACCGCCATTCTATCCCGACCGCTGCGTCCTCATCATTGCGCCGTATCACGAAGGTTCCATTAAACGATCGACCGCAGTTAATAAGGGTCGCGCGATCGCAACAGCGCCGCCACGCGAGAGCAACCTGTTCCCTCCCGCTATCGCGTCTAAGGTGTGACCACATTTACAGACATGTTATAGAAAAAAATTAACAATTGTATTTAAACATAAGTTTTATTTAATTTATAATTCAAATATAACAATCAATAAGTTTAAATAGTTTCTTTTCCTTTTCCATATTAAACACGTAATCTTTAAATCTGTATTTAAAATAACTCAATCTACTAATTATTTCTACTTTACAAAATTATTGCTAAAATTGTTAACTATAAGTTATTTAATATTTTAGTTAAAATGCAATACACTTATAATAAGGTATGGACTTTAACTTTTAAGAATAGATATAAATAGTTAAGTTAATGCAAAATACTAAGCATGATATTAGAAAGTAAATAAAAAAAATAATTACTGAAATATTTATCGTATAAATATGGAATAAATTTACCATTATTTGTTATAATTTTACATTATAATTAACCCATTTTATTAAATATAATAATGCAAAAAAATGGTTGTAACGACATCGGTTTTAACCGCGAAAGTTAGTGACCCCGGTTTAACCCCACACATTCACCTTATCATATTGACAACACATGTTACAATACACTTACCGCTTATTACAATATTGCTTATAACGATATACCAGTTTTAGCAACATTCAACATTATAACGATATATCTTTTCCAAAAGTTTTTCGCAGTATCATATCGCTAATAACGACTCGATATCATGGGTTTATTTTTATATTATAGAAATAATACTAACTGCCACTTGAGAACACTTTCACGTTTAGGGAACATTCTCAGAAACGTAAGAATGATTTTATTTAATGTCGGCACGTATGCAACACAGTCCAATGAATAGTATCAGTCAGTTCATTGATAGCTGATATCATTTATTACGGGATTTATTAAATTTTACTAAATCATGTCATGCCAAAAAAAAGTTATATGGAAGAAAAGTCATTCATTCATAATATCAAAGATGAACGCAAATAAAGATTTAGCGAAAGATGATGAATTTTCAAGTTCAAACGATTCCGATTTAATTAGGAGAGCGAAAAGACAAAATCTCTGCAATTTTTGAAAATAATCTAAGCAAAAATAACTAAACGCACGTAGATTTAAGAACCTTAGTTGAAATGGTCTAACGTGTCCGAAACAAAAGAAAATAACGTAGTCTGTATTAAAATAAATGTATGTCTTTTTCCAAGAAAAATATATTCATTGTTTTTATTAAATATTTAAATGTTGTCATATAAAAAATTAAAAGAAAGTTACTTTCTACAACAATCGGTGTTAACGACTCGATATTATATATATATATATAACAAGGGATATCCCTTCAATGTAGTCCAATTTCGACTGTAATTATAAATTGAGAATATCTGTATATTCCACTTTATGCACCTGATAATAATAATTACAAATGAACAATATCTACCCATTCTATTTAATAATAATTTTGTTTTACAAATTACCACAAATATCATAAGGAAACAATACCAACATTTCCTTATTTACATCACACTCAACATATTGTGTGTTTGGTGCAGTTTGTGCTAAATTATAATAACGAAGGAAACGAATTAAAATAAAAATTATGCCAATTCATCCCACAATTTTTCTCCCGTTTACCATACCAACAAATTAATAAAACTGGATTCAAATAACACTATTGAAAAATGTTGTTGAATGCGCTAATTTTCAGTGGTTAAAAAATTTAAGATAACTTAGTCTAAAAGGTGCAAATACTTATATTTTTTTCGTATACTGAGTCAAGCTTTTGAAAAAAAATGTATTAAATTCGATCGAATGACTCGTAACGTGACCGAGTCCTGTTCAGAAAATGGCCGCCGCCATTATCGGCTGTCCACTTAGCAGTTAGCAGGCGGCGACACGGACCGACCGCGGCACCGGACAGTCGGCTAATGTTCATTTAAACTTTATTGCGCTCATTCGCCGTGTCCTACCGTTGTCTGCATCACGCCATCGCTATGGAACAAATAGCGCCCGACGCGAAACTATACGTGTTCTTACCGGTCTTGTCCGAGGACGACACTTTGCAAGGTGAAATTGCATTTATTAAATGACAAACTTCTTGTAATGTACTAGCCCAGGTCTTGTGAAATGATTCTACGATTTCAATTGGAACATTATCACACCGTTTTTTCCACACAAATAATAAATATGCTCTAACTCGCTCAATATAGCTAAATGCCATGACGTCATTGGCTAATTTATTTCCAATTCATGGCTTATCATCAAGGTAAAGTAGAGGTGTAAAGTGAAAAGAGATTATATTATTGAAAATATTAATAAGATCCGTAAAAGTTAACGTGATTGCTTTTCAAATTGGTAATTTTTTTCTTGTATAATGTAAGCAATGTGTTATTTTCAATATATATTCTCTATTCGAACTCATACGATTCCAATAGAGTTGATAATAAAAACAATGAATTAAAATAAAGGCATTATGAAATAGAAGATAATAATTTCAAAATATATCTTAATAATTACTTGTAGCAGTAACCAGTTTTATGACTCTCATCTTATGTGTTTTACTCGCCACAACATTGTGCTCATCTCGATGTCATTTCACGTTCAGTTGACTGAAAATAAGTCATATTTGTTTTAGTGAACGAGAGGTGGCGTTGGGACAACGTTACACGTCGTCATAGTTTAATTTTCTACTTTTGTGAAATTAGTTTAACTTTCTACTTTGCTAAAAGAACTTAAAGGAATTTTAGTTCAAAAAACTATGTCTTTTTGTTTTTAATCGAATTAGAATTACATATCTTTATCTTTACATAAAATTTAGTTATCCTCATCTGATATGCAAAAACGTTGTCTTGATAAAACGGCCAATTGTGAATCATGAAGTTTGAACGTTAATTTACTGTGTTTTTGTTTAAATGTTACAGGGAGAAAATCTTCGGAAACCAACAGATTTTAATGGAGTCTTTTGCCCATTTACTACTGTATCTAAATTAAATTATGATCACTTGTCACATTTTTTATAATTTTACCGCCCTATTTATACCAATAAATAAATAAAATAAAACAAAGTAATAGCTAGTATATTATTATATAATTATAGTTATTTTTGGTAGCCTCCGTCCTGCAACTTAAACGAGGCTCTTAAAAAAGTAATTATGCAAAGGTTAAAGGTTTCATCACCATTTATTTTTCAAACTACTGTCTAGAATTATATGTGAAGTTTTGTTTTATATATATATATATATATATATATATATATATATATATATCATAAAGTCATGTAATACCTATTGAAATTACATAAAATTCGTGGTTTTCCTTACATTTGTGATTGCTATGGGATTCCACATTATGGAGATAGCTGCAAGTAAATAAGATTTACTTAGGCGCTTATAAAAAAAACCTGTCAAGCAAGAGCAGAACTCAGACTACGAGGGTTTCATTCTTTTCTTACAAAAACATTTAGTCACTTATACATATTTAAGGATACATAATATCAAAGAATATACAAATATTCAATTTTCACAACACCAATACATTATAGTATATCTTTTATAAACGTAAGAACATGTTTCATATTTAAAATTCGTAAGACCTACGATAATGGATATAGTTTTCCTACAACCTTTGCGCGAGCTTCTAAAAACTCTTTTTTTTCATAATTTTAGGTTGAGTAGGTTAGGAAATAGAGGGAAACTCATTTTTTCACATTTTTCAGTAAATATCTGAAGAATGCTACATAAGAATATAAAAAGAATATTTTCGAGGCCCCCATTATTAGCCCATTTACCTTACCAATACGGAATTTTAAAAAAACTCGAAGATTTAATTTGAACCTCTTCCCTCCCGTCCCTAAAATTTCCATATAAAATATTATTACTGTCCCAAATTTTACGACAAGCGGTTTCTGAGAAAAACGGTTGCAATAGACGGACAAACAGACATGTGAGTGACCTAATAAAGGTTTCATTTTTACTTTTGAATCATTTATTTCCTCCACGATTAATACGGTTAATCGACTTGATTGAAATACATCATTAATTGGTACTAATAAGTTATTAATTACTTTTCGAAATGTCTATAATATAATGTTTTTATCAGAATTTTTTGTTTTTATCAGGCTAGATTTGTCGAATTATTTAGATCGGAATAAATTCAGTTTGAAATCAATGAAAAATTCACTGTTTATTATTATTAATGAATACATTATAGAATAGAATTCAATACATTGTATACAATATATTTAAAAAAAATAATTTTCGCTCGGGATTATTTTATAACAAAACATTTTCTTCAAAAATATTTTCCACCAATTGATTGCTATCCTTAGTGACATTAAATGCCTAACACGCATATACGAAGTTAAATAAAAAAAACAAATTCAAAACTTTTAATAAACTATGATGATTGCCTAAAGGAACTTTATAAATTTGATACTTGACGGCCCTTTCTTCGTAGTAAAAGCAACTTTCAAATCGATTTTTTTATTAAAATCATCATAAGCAGAATTTTTTTATTAAATATGTTTTTTTATAAATTTATTACATTTAGAGAAAGAAAAGTATAAAATCGTCATCAAGGTCAGCACAACATTTTATAAAATATACATAACATGTAGTTTCAAAATTGGTTTCAGCCTAACGTTCACACTAATTTCATTTTTTCAGTAACTTGCCATGACGAAAATGCACGTAATACACTAATAAAATAAACGGAAATGGGTAACACAATAACCAATTCCGGGAATTATTCCGGGGATTATTATTAATTCCCTTACAAAATTTATAAAATTGAAAACGAAATATTTTTATAAAAAATTATTTTAGTTGAAGTTTATTCACTCTGACTGGCAATACAGATCGTGATAATGATACAGTGATTCTGTTTGTGTGTGTGTGTGTGTGTGTATGTATGTACGTGTGCGTGTACGTATGCGTATTCATGTGCATGTACTTGCTATCGCGCGTGTGTGTGGTTGTGGATGTGTGTATGCACGCGTGCGTGTGTGTATGTTATAAGCTAATTAGATGAAACAATAAACGGGATTGTTTCATTCTGAATATACACGTGTCTAATAAATACTCACAACTGAATACTACTTAACTTTCTAGTGTAATGTATTACTAACTATAAATAAGTAGATTCTAAATTTGTATGTATTTTTTTCAAGATTTTGGTAAAAAATTCAAAATCTAGCAAGAAATCCAGCACTGAAGGGCACAGGTGACGTAATTAAATTTGGATGATAAATACCTAATGATAATTTAATAAGACAATACTAAGAGCGGCATAAATTTGCTATTGGGCAAACTCAAGGTACAAAGATGAAGTCGGAAGGTGGCAATAAGAACTCTTCAGTGATGAGTACTAAACTCATCAAGTTTGTTTTGATATAAGCAAGAAAGTATCGAAGTGAATATGTGGATAAGTATATTGGGGTAAGCATGAAACTACGTTTTTATGCGGTTTTATTTTCAAGTTCCATATGTTGTTGTTGATTGAAATCTTGCGATTAATTTTACTACTTCTAATGAATCTATGCTCCTGAAAATTTGCATACATATTCAAACCCCATGACTATGCAACATTATGAATTTTAACTATTGATCCATAATAAAGATGCTGCAGGTGTACTATCTGCCAAAACCGCAAATCTACTGTATTTAAATTAGTATTATGGATCTCAAGCAGAGCCTCTGTCGTTTGACTTCGGGTTCCAACTCCCCCTGATACTGCAGGGGTAATACCTACCAAACTGTGATACCCGAAAGCCTGCTATTTTTAAAACACTATTGTGGATATCTAGCAAGGACTCAGTCAGTGATCTCCTGGTAACTACTCCTCCGTCCTGGTGCTGCATGGGTACTGCCGATCTAATCCGTGACACTTAAAGATCTACTGTTTTGAAAATAGTATTGCGGATATCAATCTCTCAAATAGCATTGCGGTTCAGGTGTACATACACGTGAGAGGGGAGAGAAACTTTGTCTAGATACTGACTCCAAAAACTAGAGATTTTTGTGACAGTATTTTGTAAATTTATTTATGTTCGAAAATAATATTGTGTGGCAAAAGTTCCAAGTAAGTACCTGTATTTTAATTCACTATGCTCTTAAGAACATATGAAATTGAAATATTTGAATAGTGATCTTTGACATATATTTTTTGCATATTTTGCGAAATATATATAAAGATATCCCTGTTCAAATTACGAAAAAAAGTTTCTCAATCAAGATCATTATAATTAACCTTTTAAACGAAACAAATTTTAATGTTAACTGTATACATATATATATATATATATATATATATATATATATATATATATATATATATATATATAGCACATATACTATCATCACACGAATGTAGCTATTACGCTCAGACTAACAGTCGGAGGAGACATGACTGTGTTCTTATAAAAGATCTTTTTCTTGAGATGCACAACCCAAAAATAAGAAATTCATAAACTTAAATAATATATATGCATCATGCGATTTAAATTAGTTTTGCTATATGTTTACGTCGACACCGTCAGAACGAACACAAAAGTACACAAAAGACCACAAATTGTAATAAAAGCGTTCAAATATTTATACTATGCATAAACCTCGCTAATTCAAAGGCTATAACTGGAGTACGAATATTTAATTGAAATTTATGTACATCACAGAACATAACTTAAATCTAGCTCTTAACATAATTCTATTAACTAAAGCTCGACTGCTTTATAAACTACTCTGTAATATGAGTTAAAATACATACAGCTCGTCGCTGGTAGTGCGGCAGCAACCGAGTGTGTGAACCGACCGAGCGCAACCCGCGACGCATCGTTAAGTGGCAGCGACAAGTGGTTGCCGCCGCGTCGGCTGGCGTATCGCGACCCCTGCAAGCGTCCTTCCGCTGGAAAGGGTATAAGATTCTACCTAGAAAATGTAGTAGAATACGTGTAGTGACAAATGGATATATGTGATACGAAATGAGTGAGTTATTATTGCATGCTTTTACTTAACTTTACTTGAGGAAGTAAAAAGTCACACACTCGTACTCATCAACAACACTATGCATTTCCTGTACGCGAGATACTTCAAACTCGATTCATAACCTTCTTTTAATCTTCAAACTCGATCAAACGACGTATTGCTCTCTCGAACACTATACGTTTTATAATTTGCCACGTGGACCTGAAGGAGTGTAGGTACTACGCAACGCATAGTGTAGCCGAAGTCGTAGTTTTAAATTCATTGTTAAATTTTTCTAACAATTTTTATATACAATGGTATATTTTAATTGCGAAGAATTCGATAATTGTATTGAGATATGCATATATATATATATATATATATATATATATATATATATATATATATATATATATATATATATATATATATATATATATATATATATATATATTTATATATATATATATATATAAGAAATGATCACTGTGTATTCCAACGTTTTATTTCAAATTTACATAACAAATTCGAAAAAATACGGCGATAAAGAAATTGAAATGCGTTACGGATTAAACTTAAACCAATTTCTAAAGATATCAATAATAAAATAAATATTAAAGTTTTTAAAAACTTCTTCAATAAGTCTTATTAAAATATCATAGTATAATAGCTCTTCAATAATCTGTCCCTGGAAATATATTTAACATAAAACAATCAACAAAAAATATCTTATAAAGTAATCCCCATAGAAAAACTACTTTGGGCCTTATTGCCCGCCTGAGTTCATAAAGACAGAACAATACGGTAGTATTTTTCGTACAATATTGTAGAATATAAGTTAATTAAAAACCAGTCTTGAAAAAAATTCAAAAAGTGATTGAAAAATAAGCCAGTTGTAGGCTTCTAAATTTGAAGATACGGATAGAGTTGGGTATATCCCTGTCTCTTTTCCTCTCATAGAATATAATGTGCAATATTAAAAATTACCTCACAACACAGTATTGCTGTCCTTCTCGAAAGGTTAAATTTAAACTTTTATAACTGGGTCAATTTTTAAAAAAAGTTGTTAAAAAAAATTTCACTCTTCATCACCTAAATTATGATTAACGAAATAAAAAAATTAATCAAATACCCAATTGTCAATAATCACACTCTTTTCAAACATAACTAAATTTTTAAAATAATTAAAAGCAGTCTTCATTCTCATAAATTATATAAGAACAATAATTGTCGTCATTGTAATACTTATTTACGAACTTTGGAGTAATTTAAAAGAAAATCAAATTATTTATAGTCTTGTCAATAAAAAATTTCTCATCTCCCTTTGTCAGCCCCACATATTCTTCGTAGTACCATGTTTTGTACTATCCATGCCGCCGCATGTCAGAAATACGTTCTTCTCCACGAGCGCAGCAAAACCAATTTCCTTTTTCTAATAATTTTTATTCTTTTCAAAAAAAATTTTTTTTAATTTTTTTCTTTTTTTGTAAAGGGTACAGATTCCAGTTTCCGTTTGAGGTTTTTGTTTTTTTTAGTTTCTTTAATTTTTTCTGAATTCTCTTATTGTCTTTTCCTTTTTCCTTTTCGTTATAAAGATAATTCTCTGATAACCCGCTGGTCTTTGTAATTTATTGCTTTCCTCTTCGGTTTATTCTTTAAGGAAGCGTAGTTGGGAGTCAGCAGTAGCTCTTGGAAAGTAGATTTGTGTGCCTTACTCTTAAACTTAGCTAAAGGTATATGATCATCTGGGTCAGAAACATTTTTTTCTCTTCGGAAAAATAACTGTTTGCCCTACTCAGTGACTCGTTTCCAAATTTATTCAAAAGCAGCAATTATTCACTACTCATCTCAGGATCTGCCTCTAAATCAGAACTGTAAATCATGTGTCAAAAATGTCGAAATCCAATATTTTCTGAAGAAGTTGAGAGTTTTGGAGATTTTATTGGGGTGACTGGTTCAAACTACAATTTTTTTTGTAATGTTTCTCTGTCTAAGTAATTAATAGGGACGTCATAGTCAACAACTGGTTCAGAAGTTGAGAGGAACACTGACGACTTTCTTTTATAATTGATGGTGATTATCATCTTCCAAATTATCAGTATCAGAATTATCAATAACAAAGGGTATGTACTTGAGATCTGCAGTGCAGTTCATTATTGTAGCTCTGGGCAGCTATAAGTAATTCGGGAGGTGGTCTTAATTTGGGTGGTGTTTATATTTTTAGATAAGTGCTTTATAAATCAGTAAATAAATCCGTGGTCATGCTGCCCTTCGAAGCCATTTTTACGAAACATCCGGCCGGCAAGTTTTCGCTATATTCAAACTTTTTGTGTAACTTTTTCCTTTAAATATTAACATCGGCGGTATAGCAGTGCCGACAGCGTCCACACACATCGCAATTGTGACGTTCTTGACGTGTTCAGGTGCAATAAAATAAACACGTCGGACTTCTTTTTGTGTCAGTACAGTTTGCTGATGGTGAACTGTTAGACGACAGCCTTTTTCATCAATATTATCACGATATTATGGTGATTAGTAATGTTTTATTATTTGCATAACTTTTTCACCTCTTTGAAATGCTGTTCGACAATCGATCTATTTAATTTTTGAACACGTACAGGGTTTATAAATTGCGCCTTCCATTTAACAATAAGAGGATTCCTTTTTAAGAACGTTTTTTAACAGTTTTTTCCAGCGAGACCAGAATCTTTATTAAAATTTTGTTTAAATAATATTTTTCACAATATATAAAAGAAAGCGTATGGTTTTAGCGTGTAGCGGCATCCCGATATTTACAAATCTTATGATCCTCCTCTTGATATCTTCTTCCTATTCTTTGGTCATGACTGAAGAACGTCCTAAACGTTTCACAGTGCTGCCTAACTGCAAGTGGTTTCTTAGTGGCTGTTGCGTTAATTGACCATGTTTTACCGCTGACATAGCTGCACGTAGACATCCTTGCGACCACTTAGCTCGTTTTTGAGACATGTTGACGGCATCCTGTAAATAAAAATAATAATAAGTTCCACCAATAACATGATTTTTCTAATCTCGAACCAAGCAAAGCCCATGCTATGTTACTAGTCAATGGATTACCCAAGATACATACCACAGGTTCGAATTCCCCACGACACGACATTCCCAATGATACAAATATCAGGTTAATAACAGCAAGTCAACAGATTGGACTAAATGTTTTAAAATAAAATCGTCTGAACATGCCTTATCAAAATTAGTTTAGTAGAATAATAAGGCCCACTAGAACAGTTAACTGTGAACTGGTAATCTTAAAAAACTGCTAATAATTAATTTAAAAATAGTGCAAGAAGGAAATAAATTGCAAAATGTTCAAAAATAATAATATGTTCTAACGTTTACTAATTACTTTAACTACAAAATAATAATTAAACAAGAAATTTACCGTTTAAATCACTATAAGTTATAAATTCACGTAAACACACCCCTCCACCCTCCTGGCGAGGTTGGGCTCGCTACTGTTAAGATGGCAGCACCAGCAACGGCAGCACCACGCGGACGTATTTATGTCAAGTGTAATGTATGTAGTATTAGGCGCAAGTTTTCAAATGTGGGCCTTATTACACCGCGGTCCTTATTTTTTTGCAGGTATATATATATATGTGTGTGTGTGTGTGTATCTTTTGCAGGCATATAAACATCATTTATATTTTAAAAAATTGAAGATCTCGATAACAACTCGTTCTCTCAATATAATTATGTAATGGTAATACAAGAAAAATGTTAAAGACAACGTAAAACAGAATAAAATTTGTATATCTTTTTTTTGTAAGACGTTTAATGAGCCACACCAGAGAAAATATGAAGTTTAATAAATTTATTTTTAAGACCCCCTAAACTCCATTCTTGTTCGTAAATTACACAATATTTGTATAATATAATTCATTACTTTTTAAAATTGTTCCACAATAAAACAACTATTTACAATCATAGTAATTTTCCCGTTATACATTTCATGGAGGCCAGGACATAAATAAATATAGTATATCTTAATCGTGTATATATGTAATTAGTATTTAAGAGTATATTTCAAATTTACTCTATTTTTTAAAGTATATATTTTCAGAGCAGGTAAAGCCGTCTATCGCCTAACTTCGTTGTTTTTTTAAAGAATCAAAAATAACCTGTCATTCCTATTCTGGAGCGGCATGCCATCGTCAGTATTCCCAGCATATGTTCTCCTAGCAGCTATGTAGGTAATAACATTACATATTTAAAATTTTAAAACGAAGTAATGTTACGACGGGCCTAAAGAAATACTTTGCATATAAAAATTTAAATGAAGATAAGTGGGCCCGCTTGTTGCGAAATAGGGGAGAAAACAATTTTCTGAAAAATAGGGCAGTAATTAAAAATGCCTGCATATTAAAATCGTTATCTTAATACTACTTGTCAAAATATTATAATAACTAAAGATTAAATCGGTGCATATTTTTGTAAAATAGCTAATACTAATCGCATCGATGTCATGTCAATCACTTATTCTGAATTTTAATTTTAAAACTTGATATTTTTTATATGCTGGAAAAATACCTATTTTTCATGATAAACAGAAGAAAAAAATTTAGCAGATTGGGATATGTATGAGTAGGTACGGGATATTTTCAAACAACTAAAACTGTGTGGAGAAACTTTAAATTAAAAAATACAGTCTGAAAATTAGCCAAATAATGCAAGGATGAGTGGAGACGACGAACAACAGAGTGCATTTAGCACGTAGCAAACTGGGTTACTGTGAAGGGAAGTTATCACTTCTTACGTCAGAAGCTGCTATACAATCGAGTACCTTCGAAAGAGAAAACAACACATTGACTGGTAACAAACATTGATTTAGCGATGGAATATATCTTTTTTTTAAGTTTCCGGAAATTCCAAACAGTATTAATTTACTCTCTATGAGTTTACGAATCAAATAGAAAAATAACATCGCCCGAATCAATGAAAAGAATTCAATCACCTTACTTTTGTTTCCAAGACATGGGAAACAAATTCTTTCGGAAAATGAATTTGCTTCCTATTAATTAGACTTTCTTGAAAGTACGCGACAAAAAAGTCTACTCCCGAAGAAGAACAACTTCGAAATATTAAACAATCAGCAGTCATTTTTTTCACTTTTTAAAGAAGTAGCTGCTTCACACATAATCCGATTGCTTAGAGGATTCCGTAGCCAAACTAGAAACCTTTATAGTTTGCTGCATGTCACAGTCGTTTTATTTGCACAATATTAGTGCTATAAAAAGGTATATACAAATAATAACTCCAAAAATTATGAAATAATATCTTTAAAAAAAGTTTTTTAGGGAGGTATCCTCTGCATATAAAGTAAAAAGTTCGAATTTCCTGGTAGTGATATTAAACAATGTTTTACTTACTTTAAAGTGATAAATTCTATTATTCCACAAACTTCGCACATTTCTACTAACTGTTAAGGGATGAATCATACAAATGTTTAATTTTAAAATTAATTACTTTTAATAATAGGGAAATAATTAATTAAAAATAAGCACTTAAGAGAATACTTGTTATTTTTACAAATTGTATCAGTCATATTTACTTCAGTCGTATAAACTATACAATATAAATAAAATATCCGTCGTAATTAGGCAAGCAAATGCAAAATTTTTAATTCTAGACTTTAATTGCAAGTCCAGAAACCACATTGAACCGCAAGCTAAGGAGTCATATTTACATTATTTTATACTGTTCAACGCGTTTCTTCTTCGATAATAGTTTGAAGTCGGTTCCATTTTTTTTAAAGTTTTTTTCAATTTTTCATGCCCATCCTATAATATCCTATGTTATCCAGAATAACACGAAATGATAATGAATTCACTATCGGTGATATCCCGTTTATTGAAAACGGAACAAGGTTTGCCGTCTTTAATGAACCTATATATATTCATATATATCTGCATAAAAACACGCATATGTACTTACATACATACAAACATACGGACATATGAAACACATTCCCTCTTTTAGATTTACCGTAGTCAGTAGGTTCAAGCATGCACATGCATGTACATAATATATATCTGCCTAATAATATTCTAATTCCTATATGCCTCTGTACCTATGTATACTTACTTACCTACATAACTACATGCTAATATTTAGTCACTTCGTGCATTTTTAATACCTATACTTACTTACTTATCTACCTACCTACTAATGCATTAATTGCTATATACCTTTGTATGTACCTAAATATATTTAACTATCTATTTACTTTGCTTACATGAAGATAAGTGAAATGAATCCAAACAGATGAATTTCCTCGTCATCAGTGAAAAATCCTTGTTGTCCGAGCTCCAATATTGTACTCTGATTCTATCAGGTCTTTTTATATTATTATTAGATCTATATCATACAGACTAGATCAAAGCATCTGTGCTTTTCAGTATGAAGAAATTATATTATATTTTCAATTTTTATGTTAAAATTATAACAAAATTTTCATAGAACAATGCTGAGAGCACACCCTTCAAAAAGAGTCATCCAAATTGATTGATAAATACTGGATATATAAGGTAACATACCAAAAATACAATCAAATTGTTGAAGTCAGTTAATTTTAAAATAAATTAATTTTAAAATATTAATAAATTTCTTTTTTAAAATCGGTTAATTATAAAACAAATAAATATCTTTTTTATTATTTTGTTTTCTGGCTCCTAAAATTCATTAATAAAAAAACATATATTCCAAATAAAATTCAATAATATATTCCATTTTATATTTAGACCAAAGTTCAAGTCTTCTACAAATAGTGTTCCTCGATGTTTATTCTACATCCCGATATGCTTAATGCACCCGAGTGATTGACCGACCTGAGATGGACGAGGAGGAACTGGGCCGGCGGCGATACTTCCGCCAGATGTCCGGAGGGTTACACTGCGTCTAGAGTAATGCACATCTCAGTGGTGCTCCACTTTCCCCTAAATTTTTAAACTAACTATATTTTAAACGCTTGATATGATTTCCGAATATACCATTGATAAATGAAGAAGTATTTTTTTTTATTATGAGTAACTAAAAGTACTTTAGGAGATAACTGTTTTTATTTAAAAAGCGTCTATTAAGGACATTCAATATTTATGTAAATAAAGAAAATAATTTATACCTGTTAAATAATAAATTCCGTAGTTTAATACAATGCTCCTTCATATAACTGTACGGTTAGTAATATTTTAGTATTTAACATCAGCTACGATATTAAATACTGTATATGACTGGTTCTATAGAGAAATAAAATGTAACAGAGAAACGTGCATAGAATTTAAAACAATAGGATAATGTAATTTAATGCATATAAGATAGTTATTTCCAATAACGAAAAGCTATAAAGACGATGTTGGTCTTATTTGTAAATTAATATCAATTAAGTAAAGCCTCTTTAATATTCAGTCGACTATACGACTCCACAATAATGCAATCAATATTTGTATACGCAACTCTCCGCCGTAGGTCAAAATCAAAATAAGGCGGAAATACCTACATAAAGTCCTTCGGATTCCAGTATATCACAGTTATAATTTTTTTATTTGTAAATGCACTTAAAACTTTAGCACATATATATTGCAACTTTATTTATTAAAAGTTCATGAAAATAATTAAAAGTTAGGTTCGATTTATTCTAAAACTTGCCAAACCTACAAAATTGTATTGGGTCAGGCCCAATACTTCAAATAAATATGACTTTCGAAGTCAAATACGAACAAGAAATATTTTTTGTTTGTTATTAATTACATCCCATTAAAAAAAAAACTGAAATATGTTTCATTTCCCATTACTTAGTTATAAAATGTTAGAGCTTAAATTGTCCTAAAATATTCCAATGGAAATCACAGTAAAAAATTTATGAAATCCATTGTAATATTACATTGTACTAAATACTTTTCCTCGAAATTTTGTTTGATCAGTTTTTAGAGTTCCGTGGCCAAATGCCAAAAACAAAGCCTATATACCTTTGTTTACTAGTCCCTATCTATCCCACTCATCTTAATTTTTATATTGGACTAAAACTGTGGCTTCTACAATTTTAGATAAATATAGAGGTCGTAATTAAGAAAAATAAAATTGAAATTACATGCGGATAAAGAGGGAGCAAAACATTTTGTTTGACATTAAGTATTAAAATAAAAGATATTCACCATTTCAAATGTTTTGTTAAAATACTAAAACAAAACGATGCAACATCCAACAAGCGTTTAACCGACCATTAGTCGCGTCCCATTACCGCACCTTATCTCGTCGGATGTCTATAATTAGTTCTGGAACTTGCTCGTAAAACATTAAATCATTGAGTTAAACCGTACGGTTTGATTAATTTTTTTAGTTTAAATTAATTTATTTAACTAAGATGGATGATAGAGGATGCCTTAGAAGATGAAAGATAGTGACCAATTAAAGCTATGGTTAAGGGTTGATAAATTTTTTTTATTGCTGGAGACAGGTGTTATGGAATTACGGTGTTACGGGATACCGTATTTTTTTCTAAGTTCGCCTCTAATTTTCTTGAACGCACGATAAATTATTTTATTTCGAGTTAGAATTAAGAAATAATAATTAAGAAGAAAATTACTAAAATTGGCTTGATAACAAAAATGAGCAAACGTGATTTTGAATATATTTGGCATTAATTTTGTAGAAATTCATTATTCGCAATTAAATGAAACTACGTGATGTAGTATTATTTCTATTTTCTTTAAGTTCTTTACCACGACCTAGGTTTCGTTGTATTACATCTTCAGGTGGGATATTAGCAAAGATTCAGCATCTTTGCTAATATCCCACCTGAAGATGTTGTAATACAATGAAACCTAGGTCGTGGTAAAGAAATTAAAGAAAGCAGAAATAATACTACATCACGTAGTTTCATTTAATTGTGAAACGTGATTTTGTTATACTTAGATTTTAGATCCCTTACTTTAACAAATATGACAGTATGCAAATGAAAATACCATATCTGGGGTACGAAAATCATTTCATTCTAATGTTTCATATGAATAATTTTAATAAATATATTTAATACTACGTTTATGGAGAAAACTTTTACTTTTTGTAAACGTCATACATGCTTAAAATTAATATGAAAATTAGAGTTCCGTAGTCTTTTCAGTAATAAAAAAGAAATGTATATTTTTCACATCATATTTCGATTAATTATATATGCCACATGTTATATATACACAATACACACATTATATATACACATTGTTATATATATACACAATGTGTTAATATTAAAATGCTAATTTAATAAGTAAAGAATCTGATTCCAACAGGACATAAACAGAGACTTGCTTTTTGTGCACCAACTTAAACTTAAGCAGCTTTAGTAGTGAAAACTTGTTGGCCAATAACTATATACCTAAATACTCAAATCTGAATTTCATCACATAATAGAAGTTACATAAGAATGGGAATATTACAATTTAAATTTGTCCAATCACAAATTCTAATCAACGGTATAGTTCCGATCAGTAGTATTTTGGCTCTTCTAAGAATACTCCAAATAGCAGTCCAAATCGTGGTCCAATCATGCATAGATTTAAATTGCTTAAATACAGAATTTTTTTGCGGAATCTCAATCTTCGACATACCTGAATTTGTACACTAGTTTCGGTTTTCCCCTAACACAAAACTGAAAGACGCAGATACACTAATGTCTAAACTGAATCATAAAATACTAGACAATAATTACTGTTTAATTCATTTTGATAAAGTTATTAGGTAAGTTAATAATATTAACAGCCAAAGGTAATACCAGTCTAAGAAGGAAAATAATTATAACCAACCATACTCGTAATAAAACTATTGAAATATCCTGAAGGAAAACCATACATCTTGTGACGAATGAAGCCTATGATTCATTTTTTAATCTTCCTGAATACTTACTTAAAGATTTACCATCAGGTAAAGTTAATAATTATAATGGTAAAATTAAAAGAAAATCAAATACCAAATTTAAATATATTTCGCGCCTTTTCATAAGAACCTATAATACGATTGTGGAATACGAATTCAGTTTTCCAAAAATAATATTAAAATTACCCGTAATAATAACGAATCAGGTTGTAAAAAATCATGTATCCCAGAATATATCTTCATTGCATATTTTTGTTAATATTAAAATTTTAATTGATTTCAGAATATCAACGATATATTACAATTTGAGACTACAGTCAAAAACCTTTTTACTGTATTTTTCTTTACTTAAATTTGGGTTACCTGACTATAGGAACAGCATTTTAAATAAAAATTCCAATTATAATTTAACCATGTCCGCCTGTATATCACAGCCATTTTACTCGCAAACTATTAATTCTATAAAGCTGATATTTAATATGATTATAAATATTTATAACGCCTACAATATATACAGTCATGAAAAAAATCTTCAAAAAAATTGCAGGGCACCGTTCCTATATGTGAACGGGAGGGGGGGCGGATTTTTTTAATTCGTGTACTACATTAAGCTTTAAACTGGTTATTTTCGTTAGACTTACCGATCCTAACTATCTACCAGCTTATTGAATATCTGAAAATATTTACAATAGCAGTTAGTAATTTGTAACAAAATTAAAGGAAAGTTATCACAACTAAATAGGCTCTACAGGTTTCCTAATAATAGTCGACCAACTTATGACACATCATTGAATCCGAATTTCATATACTCCAGATACTCCAGATATATAACTTAATCAACTGCAAAAATTATTTTCTATTTTAAAATTTATATTTATTATGTCTGTCAGACAAACCAAGTACGCAATCCCCGTAGTGCGAATTATGCTCATATTTTAAAAAATTATTAATTTTATAATTATATTAATCCGTGAACACCCTCTCATATTTGTCTTTCAACTTCCACTTACATCATTTATCCCACATTGCGATTTAATACCACTATAACATCTACAAACAAATATTTTTGTCGGATTTTGCTAGTGTACAAGCGAAAATATTGCATTTAAAGGTAGTACACGGAATCAACAACTTTTTGAGACAGCTATTTGATTTTATTATACCCGTACTAACTCCTGTTCATCTTAAACCAATTTTAAAAATAATTTCTGTAAGAAAACAAAAATCATCAGACACTTGTCGGTAATTAACTGCCGGATCGAAATACCTGCCCCTCACATACCGCACGCCGTCTCCGACCGTCAACTGCGTAATTAATAGAACACGTGTCACCTACCCCCTTCCGTTTCCTCTGATTGGAGCGAGCTTTTACGGGAGCTTCGATGACGTGAACGTAGACATATGGTAGACTCGTTTAATGTAAAGCTTTGGGGCAGAACACGACCACATGTGGCTGGAAATTAATTACATGTGCCTCTGTTTAATAAATCCACATTAACTTCGTCTCATTTAGTGGTTACTGTTTTTTTTTGAGGCAGCTGCATGAATAAAACGATTGTATGAAGTAGAGCATGTGCAGAGAGTACAAGGTTTAGGCTTCTACATTTGATTATACCAATATAAGAAAACAAAACCTTTGTAGTCTATGTGACAAATAGCTATAATAACCGGCGGTAGCCAGTACAAAAGTATATGCATAGCATTAGAATGTTCAATACAAAGATAGTTGATAATTATTAGGCCGATGGATAATTTAAATTGTTAGTTAACTTTTGTTTATTAGTAAAATTCTATATGATTCATAGGTGAGTTTCAAAATAATGTAATGATATACGGAATATTCAAAAAACCTTCAATAGTATATGACATTTGGTACGCACTGATGGCTCTTACAATAGACTTGGGTACTCAGTGACAATGGTTACTGAATAGAGTACTCACCTATAAGATTTTTTAATTAGGGCTAATAAAAGTAAATTTTGCATATTTGTTTTAACAATAGCAGTAAAACCTGAGTGAAAATGAAGCATAGATTATTCAAAACTAGAGGGGTCTTTTTACCACAAAAAACAAAAACAAAACTTTGGAGCAATTATTACAATTTATAATTTTATCAGTCGATCTAAATAAATTAATATAATTAACGTAACTTACTAATAAATTAATTATTCTTTGTTAAGAAGGTGATGCAAGGGGATCATTTTAGGTAAGTTAAGATAGATAAATAATAAGAACCTGATAATTTCTGGGATAAAATAGAAGCGATATATATTACTCAAAAATTTCTTTGCTAGGTATTTTATGTTTACAGAAATAAAATGGATATGAATAATGTTATAAACACGTGACGAAAAATTCTATCAATGTCATTTCGAATTGAAAAAAATGTGAATAACTATATCAGAGAAACCAAGTAATGAAAAAGGCAAGTGAAATGTACCACAATAATAAAACAATACTTTTGTATACTATAAAATTATGTGCGGCCAAAATAACCCTCATTTAAAGTATTAAATAACCTTAAACCACTAGACAGTTACAACTAATATCCATTTCAATTTCGACAGCTGGCAGCAAACGAATCGAAGGAAATATACCTCTTTCTGCCGTTTTAGAATCAAACGAGCTAAAACCAAATTTGAGTTAGTTCCTGATTTGAGTGTCATTCAAACTCACACTCTTACAGCCATCAATGAGCTCTTCTTAGTTTAACGGACTACTGCCATACTTTTCAATATAAACCCTACACCACCACAAGCTATACCAACAATAGTGCTATTTCACTATTTCCTAAGAATATAAATGGATTTTAATATGAAATATATCACATGTTTGATAAACCAGAGCAGACGTATTAAAGTTAAAAATCTCGAACCAACATGCACGATTGTTTAATCTCTGTTAGCGATCAATCTGTACATCGTCGTTGAAATTCAAACCGAGTCATCTCTCTCTGGAGCCGACACCCGGACAATAGTCACCCGACACCAGCCCAATGAATCAATGTCTACGCAATTATAACCGGCTCGTACTTAAACTGCTACCAGCGCGCGTGAACCATTTAAAACGTCCTTATATCAGATGCACTTATGACCACGCGAATACCTCTACTTACACTCTCTACCGGCAACTTAACCTCATTTCTAAATACCATTCAAATGATCCATCAATGTCTTTTGAGCGTTCTATTAAATAGGAAAAAAGAGCGATGTGTACATACCTATACTCGGAGTATTGGCTCGCTAGCTACCAGCCATAGCCATTGTAAGCAAATAGACAATGCCCGTTGGAGACACCCACTCGTGCAGGCTACGCTGGGTGCCAAAATACAAACGGATGATTTACAAGATCAGATCCGCTGATTTCTGGCACCACGGACCTATGATGTTAATAATATACAATTTCGATGCATTCAATTGTAAAAAGATAAGGATAGAGTGAAACGTATTATAGTTTAATTTGTCTTCGTATTTTTTTATCGTCTTGCATGAAATATATGTTAAGTAATCGATACCTATAAAACTAAACATCATTCTTAAAACAAAGAAGAGCGAAACCATATAAATCATTTATGTGACGTAATTACTATATTAAAATTAAGACATAATAAATATAAATATTTAAATTCACACAAAATTCATTTAAATACACATATACATACTTTTAATAATAAATATCAGATATGATGTTATAATAATACCAACCGTTCTCGTGTTTTTGATTTCTTTATCAACACAGAGAACAATGATTTGGACAATAGGCTTCAAAGGCACAATATGACATTTTGAAATAAATTTGACAAAATCCTAATAAGAATAAAAATAGAAACATATGGCCTTTTCGGACGCTATAAAATCGATAATGACTCCATCAACACGGCTAGATGCGACACGAGTAAAACGGTACACGACTCGACAGACCCGATCCGGTATAGCACCGCCTCGTCTGCGGGCAGCCCGTCACACATCGGTCCTGAGGTCAGCGGTGAAAGGCAGTAAAAAGCGTAGCGGAGCGGAGTAGCGCCGCCCATTCAGTAGCGTTCTTCGTCATCGCGGCTCACCGGATTCCTGAATATTAACGAGCGTTATTAATTCTCGAGCGCGAACAATGCACACTTGCCTGATTCGTAACCTCTCCCGGCCGCGCCGGTGGGTGTTATTGTTAGCGCCGCGTCTGGTGCGCTGTGACCCGCACGCTTCTCTTATTCTCTTTTATTGCCATTGTTTATCGGGCAGCCTGGTTTGGGTTTGGCGTATGAGGAGCTTTATATTTTAATACGTGTGTATATATATGCAGCCATGAGTCAACTGAAGTTAAACACGAACAATAAAGCTACAAAACTGAAGTTAAACACAAACAATAAAGCTGCAAAAAAAACACACACGCTCAAATATTATTTGAATTCTACAAATATTCAGTTTACATTACCAACATTTTTCAATTGAAGTAACTCTAAGTTAGAAATAAATTGTCCTTCATTTAAAAAGCAAATAATTTAAGAGTCGATTCATTTTAGTTTGGCTAGGTACGGTGCAAGGTATCCACATACGTATTGCAACATTTATTTAAAAGAAGATATAGATGAGATGATATAATATATTTGAAAAACCATTCTTTACATCCACAACTTTATATGATCAAGCTATTGCGAGTAAATGAGGCGCCGTCTGACCGTGACTAATAGGACGGCATTTCAACTTATATTATTGAGGCTGCTTTTAATTGGAAATATTATAAAAATCATTTTTGCAGTTTCCAAACTTAAATCAAAACTTTGCAGAAGTTTAGACAATTTATTAGAAACATCTTATTTCCTACTTCTTGTAAAGTTCTTATCCTTGTAGGTGGTTTGATAAGCAACTATATTGAAAGTATTTAAAATATAAAGATTTTAAATGCATCCTTTATCATAATTTCTCGCTCGTGCATTGTACACAAATATTAAGTAAGAGGTTGAATGAAATCATTACTCAGTAAAATAAGAGACATGTATGTTTTTACGATTATATCTTGCATAATTTCATAAACCATATGATCGTTTACGTCTGTAACACTGTAGGCACCAGCAACAAATGATCAAAACATTTAATGTAGTCGCCATAATGATAAAAGGTAGTCGTCATAGAGTAAAAAAATAATTTGAGAATCAATTATGTCATGTCGTTGTTTTATATTTAGCAGGTTGAGTGGAATATTTTATATAAATAGATATATTTTAAAAACTAAAATGGCATTTAAACTTGCAATATTTTTGGGGAACCCAGCATTTTATGACCTTAACGTGATCATCTAGGTTTTAAACGTTATCAATTTTTAGCCATTAATTGCCCAGTAACTTACTACCAACCGTAAATATCAATATCACTAAATATTAAATACCTAAGATTCGAAGTTAAGCACAATTCCTTGCAAAGTAAGCGCTTGTCGGCTTTGGAATGAAGTTTTCAACTTAATGTATTACTTCCTGTACGCAATTTATGAAAAGATAAATAGTAGAATAGAACCATAGATCAAAGGTCTTGAAAACATGTCGGCAAAGTTTTTTTCCATAAAAACTCAATTTTTACAAAACTGTTTTTGTAAATTATGAAACATAAGGCAGATAATGTTGGGTTATATAAACAGAGTACTTAAATAACATTTTATGCATGTACATATTTATATACAAATACACACAGACATATATATATTTATATATATATATATATATATATATATATATATATATACATCTAATACGTAAATAAAATCAAATTTCATTCATAACAGATATTTTACACACACTAACAATGTATATATTTTAAAATAACGAAATAAATGATTATCATATGGTTATAATTAACGTCTACGTATACTTTACAACTTTTTTTTGGGATATATAACATATCAACTCACTTTTTGTCCACTTTTGTGAATGGACTCCACCAAAAGTGAGTTTAATTTTAGAATATTTAACTTACAAAGTTTATATTTTTGGAATTGTATGAAGGAGGTTTATCTTGTTAAAGTCAAGTATAATACATATTTGAAAAAATGACCCATGAAAAGTTTAATTTTTGAATTTAGAAAAACTTATAATAATAATTTTACTATATTAAATCAGTTATTTGAAATTTTATTCTGTTATTTCCAATTTTACACATGAACACATGTTGTCTCTATCACACACTGTCTCGGAGTCTTGTTAAATAAAGACTTATAACAATTAAGCTTTCAAACTACTAAGAACTTAAATTTAGTATAAGTTTATAAAAGCAGTAAAGAAATAACACAACAAGTGATAACGTCACATGTTTGTTATGTGTTTATTTATATAAAGTACCTGTAGATTAATCCAGTTACTTTTGAAAACCTATATTAAACATTACTTAACCAAAAATGAGGAAAAAAAATTACGACTATTTTTTTTTTAAAAATGTGTTTTAGTTGAAAAAACTTTTTACGGGCCTTGTTGAACTACGATAATATAATAAGGTCCGTCAATTAATTGAAAAAAAATTAGATAAAAAACAAAACAATACAATTAGATCTTATGCAAAAACTAAATTGAGATCAATATTTATCATGTGTTATATTGTATCATGTGGAGACGGAAATAAAATTACGCAATAATACTTCCTTTTGTAATTGAAATTACATCATCATTTTGAAAATTGGCATTTATTTAATCTCATTATTGTGCATTTAATTATTAATAATTTAAAAAACATATCGGGCACAAGTGGAACTCGCACTATTAGGGTTCCTATTAATTTATTTATAAAACATTAATTTTTTAGAACGAAAATATATTGCTTATTATTTCTTTCATAGGCGCATATTTAAAAAAAAAACTATATGTGATATAACTAACAATTAAGGATATTTTCCTTTACTTGCGCTATGAGAACTCGCTTCTTGCCAAATTTCATTATTCTAGTTTAACAAGAAGTACCCTATAGGTTTTATATTATTGTTGAGTGTCAAAATATGCGGCATAAATGGCTTATTTTTGCGTTAACTTAGAAGCTTGATTCTAACGAATACGTCGGACGGTAGACCTAAGTATTTCAAATTAATTTCAACTTGATACCTCCACGCGTTCCTGAAAAAAGGGTCTTGACGGACCTACAGACGAGATGGTCAACGAAGTGATCTTATAAGTGTTCCTTTTTTTCCTTTTGAGGTACGCAACCCTGAAAAGGTGATCAGCGAAATAGCTCTGGCCTTGCAGAAACAAAAAAATTGACGAATAGAACCGAGCAAAAAATTAAATATAATTTTTAACTGTAACATAAAACAGAAAATTTATCTTTCTAAACAAACAATTTAATAACAAATTAATGCCGTTTTTTTATTTACATCCATTCCCTATATAAATTAAAAATAAACTGTTAACTGACGTTGATATTCATTGTATTGTCAAAATGAAT
Organism: Druceiella hillmani; assembly: GCA_039881145.1. Classification (NCBI taxonomy): domain Eukaryota; kingdom Metazoa; phylum Arthropoda; class Insecta; order Lepidoptera; family Hepialidae; genus Druceiella; species Druceiella hillmani. Next base: position 10,979,513 of record JAYKKI010000008.1, read on the forward strand.
TTCTTTGAAGCTCCTTTACAGTTTACATGTCTTTTCGACGACCCTATTGGTCCTGCAAGTTCCATGGATCGGTATGTTACATTTTTGAATAAAGGATACACGCGAAACACAACCGGGATTTTGTTTTCTCTTTCTGGTATGAAGAATTTTCTGGTATAAGATTTCTCCCTTGTTTGATTTACGATATGAATAAAATATTTAAAGTGCTTATTTTTTTCATTTTCTCTATTTTAAGGATGTCATTGTTATTCTTTTAACACGTGGATCCAATACTATATGGACTTTTATCATTCTCTACCAATTTATGAAATTTTAATTTAATAAAAATTCAAACTCATAACGATTTCAAAAGTTTTATAAGACCTAGATTAAATTCGCCGGGCCTTATTATCACTAAGGCGTTATAACATACAACGTTAATTGTACGAAATACGTCTTTATGTTTATTATTAAAAAATGTTCAAATAATAATAAATAGAAATGAATAGCACAAAAAACACAAAATTTGCGATTGTTTATCAAAATAAAATTATAAAATATAATTGCCGCAAAAAACCCGAAGATAAACAAGGAGCACGAGTAATTTTTGGCAGATAATTTTACAGGAAAAAAGTATGCTGCGAAGTTAAGATATAAAATGTGTTAATAAACGAATATTTTAAATTAAGAATAGTGAAAAGCTGAAAATTTCAAAGAGAAATAAAAATGTAAACAAATAGTTTTTTATTTATTATGAGATCGAACCTACGAGTATATTTATTAAATTAACCATTTTCTATTATTTGCGATCGTGCATTCCATAAATTGTCTACACGGGTAATAATGCTGTTATGGCTTTACAAAATAAACAAGTCAGATGTCAATGTTCATATGCAATGAACATTTCACAACGAACATTTTTTTAAAAGTTTATATTGATAAAACTATATGCCCACAAAAAATCATGTCTCAAATTTACTGAACACAGAATTCATCGAAGAATATACATATGTCAAGATTACCATGCTATTTTGAACCATGATCACTATCTATGAATTATCATCTCATTACAAAAATATTGAAACATTTTAGGAATATTTTTTCGTGTAGCAACTGCGTTTTAACGTCAGATTTTAAGACGCACTCCCAATAATCGTTATCAACTATTTGACGTGATTACTTTTATTGTGTCCTTATTCTCAAGGTAAACTCTATCTTCGGCGCAATTTACTTGTGGCCACTCCCGTTGAAAGCTACAGATAATTATGACAAGCTCAAATGCGCTTAACCATGGTAATCTAAATTTTGAAGGACGCCGTGTCAAATCGAACTATAAGAGATAAGCGAGATATTTCTGAATGATAATTTGGTAGAGCGGGTAAACAGAGGTACCTGTAGGTGCGGCCTACATCGGCGGTCCAAGGTTAGGAATTCACTCAGGGCGGATGCCAACAATCAATTAATGTTTTGCGGAAACACGTATGTGTTGCGGCGGAGGCACGTATCGATAAACATATCTAAATCATCACGGTGTCTGCGAAGATGGCGGATTCGTTAAATGTGATGAACGCGACATTTAGTAAACCGATGAGTATGGTAAAAATAAAATTGTTTCAATTATTCGATTTATTCTCAATATAAAGTACTAAATTTTTTAAATATGTCTGTCTCGAACGGTTCGTTTTTTTTATAATTTGATTTTTTTATAATTACTCATCACCCACATAATCTAGAAACATACTATAAACATCATGGCCATGAGGATATTACGACAATTATGATGATCAAAGTTGCAAGCCAATCTAAAAAACCGTTTATGTGTCAAAGCGTAAAAACAAACAAAACTTTTCTCAACAAAATATTAGTTTGATTTCTTTAAGCGAAGAAACCTTTTCTATTTCAGGAAATATTATCTTTTGATTTTAATATTATTTTTTTCATAAAAACTTCTTCAGTGTGAATCTTTTTTAAATTACACTAAATGTTTAGAAATTCTACTAGTTTATTTTATTTAATCTGTGATAATTGTTACCATATCTTAAAAATAGTCGTAATCTTTTCTATAACATATACATGCATATTTAATTTTGTTTAATTTAAATTCTTGACAATTTCTTTTTATTGCATATGTATATACAAATAATATAATTTTGTACATCCGAACACTTCTTGCTCTACCAAAGTCACTGTGACAGATATGCATTTCAAAGATTTAATTCTCAAATCTCTCAAATCTCCGATAGTGCTACAGATTCAGATAGTAAAGGGGGATAGCAGGGAAACATGTTTTCATAGACATTTTTAATGAAATAAAAAGACTTCGAAACTTTATTTTTCTCCTCAAATATTTTTATCTAAATATTATTGAGTTTAAATATGTATGGGTAAATATGCCTTAACATACGCCAAGTTCAAAGTATTTACGTCAAATTATTTCTGAGAAAACAGTAGTGAAAAAGGGGATAAGAATGACGTTATATAGATTCCATTTGTTTCCTTTCAAGGTAATAAAATGATCAGCCATTCAACTGCGTCTTACTGCTACTAGTGAAATTTCAAGTCTTATATGTTCTGGTTTCTTGAATTAATAATTTGCGAGTGATATTAGTTAACTAAAGACTTGAATTTATGAGTGCACCCCTAATTTTCATTACTGTCCATCTTACTTATACGGTGTTATATATTAAGCCATTCTGTTTATTTATAGAAAATACTACTATATATTAAACTATTCTGTTTATTGATAGCATATAATGCAGTTAAACCATATAAGTATGGTGAAAATATAAGCTTGTCCAGTATAAACTACCTTCGTGTATATTATTGTGACATTGTTACAATTAGTAAAAATTTAGAACATAAAATATAATTAAAAATCTGTCAACTATGAGCAGAACTCGCACTATAAGAGTTCCATGCATTATTAGGTATATATGATTTAACCTTCCGTGTACTAGATGGGGTATGACATACCCTAGTTTTTCAAAAACATTATTTTTTCAAGACTAAAAATGCGTGTGTTTGCGTTTTCTTAGTAGCTAGAGACGCAACTGCTCCAATTATAATTCGTGATGTTTAGCCAGTCCAGCGACTTCATTATTGAATTACTTGAGGTTTGACAGCTTAGCCACACGACGCGAGAGAATCGAGACTGATCAATTAGCCCCAATTAGAAACATTTTTAATAATTTAATAAAAAAATTGCCAAGAAGTCTATATTCCACACGAAAATCTCAATTTATATATCCCACCGAAACCAGTTAAATACGGCTTGAATGTTTATGCATTAGTGTATAACAAGACATATTACACTCTACATATATAAATATATTGTGGAAAACAGCCAGATAAAAGTTCTTTCGCTCTGAGTAACAAACTACTTCATGTAGTCCATCAATTAGTAAAATGTGTATCACAATCTTGTCGAAATATCACCATGGACAATTTTTTACCAGTTATGAAAGCATGGAACATCTGCTAAAAACCATAGGCTCACGGTAGTTGGTGCATTACGCGCTAACAGAACATGTATTCCACCAGTTTTCAAGAAAAGTCGTGAAAAAAATACATCACTATTTGAATTTGAAAAGAACATCACTATAATTTCCTACTTATCGAAACCGCGTAAAATGGTATACCTGATGTCTTCATTGCGTCATGATAAAGAATTGATCCTTCAATTGAAAATCAACAAAAAGCTGCTATGATAACATTCTATAATCAAACTAAAAGTGATGTTGACGTAGTTGACAGGTTATTCAGAACTTACGATGTTTCATGAAACTCTAAACGCTGGCCGCTAACGATTTTCTTTGCGTTACTAAACCACGCAACCACCATTTAATGGTATGATTACCATTACCATTTAATGGTATGATTATATGTTAAATAACGAGATTGAAAAAAAAAGAAAACAAATTTAAGAGAAAATTTATTCGTGACTTGGATAACCAAAGGCTTCTGAAAGACCTACGCAGTAGGTCGGCAAATATTTTGTAAATGCACCTGAAAATTTACCAAGAACTCCTATGAAAAACCTAATACGAAGAGATGTGTAAATTATCCTAGAAAAAAAAAGATAGAAAGTCCAAATACATATGTAAAAAATGTTTCATGTCGATATGTATGGCGCATGTTGAATTACTTTGTGAAGACTGTAGGAAATTTGACACCGATGATCTCGATTAATACTTTTATTTTTTAATTTAGTTATTTATTTTATTTGAAGGAGATATATTTTAGTTTCTTTTTATGTTTTTTTAGTTTTCTTCAATTATGATGATATTACATATCATTTAATATAATTACTAGTAAATAAGATTTCTATTGTTACAAACGGGAGTTGCATTATTTTTCATTTATTTTCTAAGAAAACAATAAACGTGTCAATTATATCAGTGTTTTATTTAAATTCACTTATTATTATGAATATTTTACGCTATATGCCTCTAAATCACAATAAATTATAATCTACCAGTTTAATGACAGTTCAAATTTTCGGGTATATCACACCATCAGCAGATGGGTGAGGTGTGATGTACCCGAAAATTTGAACTACACCAATTTACGACTAAACGAACTACACCAATTTTGAATTAACATCCTGTATATCCGTATATCATGATATACAGGTTGTAAATTCGAGTCTCCTGATATCCGAAAAGTTAGGGAGACATAAAATTTTTCATAACGTACTTACAGTGAGTGTTACGTATTATATACTGTATTTTCCACAATCATGAAAACGTGGTACGTGTTTAAAAAATTATAAGGTCTTAAAAAATGTGGTACGTGTTTAGAAAATTATAAGATAATCAGATTTTATCCACATTTTTTTTCAGGGTTTTTGGTAAAGTAATTCCGGAAAAAAATTTGGATTGACGATGGGAAAGTACTTCTTCCGCATATTTTTATAGAATATCTTTTTAAATATATCATTTAAAATTATGATAAATGTTTTTGTTTGCTCCTCATAACGAACGCTTTTAAAGGGTGTACCATTTATACACATGATATATAAAAGGAGAAAAAAGAATGGGAAGACTTTTATTTACTCCTCTTTAATCGTTTTATGAATGTTTTAAAAGACCAGTGCCAAATATGCAGGTAAGCATTACTACGCTAACTGACAAGTTTCTATGTCGCATGGTTTCTGAGAAAATATGCAGTGAATATGGAAAAACATAAATACATAGCCTATTTTACCTTTCATAGACTTAAAGTCATACTGCATATTTCAAAAAATATGACGCCTAGAATCATCGCTGTAGTGTTCCTACAACCTTTGCGTGGGTTTCTAAAAACCCATACATTTTCATAATATGACCCATATATTTCTGAAGATATAATACCTAAAACTGAAAAAATATTTTTTGACTTTTAAAACTAGCCTTTTCAAACGACATGCATAGTATATATAGAACTAAAGAAAAATTTTGTCGATTATTTAATTAGCAATAAAAAAAATTCAAACAATATTTTGTTTAACGTTATACATTTAAATAAGCAGGTTAATATGTTTTATTACCTTACCAAATCTCAAGTTTCTATGTCAAGTCGTTTCTGAGACAAAACGGCTGTAACACACGGACGGACAGACACATGAGTGTTCTTATAAAGGTTTCGTTTTTCTTTTTGTGGTATCAAACTTTAAAAAGTGTAAACAATTGCATGTATCTGAATTACTGATTGTCTCTAGTCTTTATTACAACATACCGTTACAGTCTATGTACAACGCAATTATGCTTAGTTCTCTTCTTTCGATCTTTTTAGATTAGACGGAAATTTATTCATTCTACCTTTGAAACAAAAAAATAAGTACAGCTCAGTTTGAATCCAAATAAACATTTATTCATTATCAGTTTCAGCTAGTACATACCTGCTGAACATAACTTTTTACAGTTTATGAGTATGAAAATAAACTATTATAGATTCAAGCTAAACATTTAAACGTTTAAATATAAACTCTCTTAAAATAAAACTCTCAATAAATTAGCTACATCCAACTTTCGTTAATATATCATCGAAAATAACATCCCGCCCGTTGCCGGCATGCGTCACCAGCGCGGGGCCCGCAAGATGTGCTGTTGACATAGATTTGATAAATAAACAAGAAACCAATGATAAGCAGCCACTTGACCGTCAACGCTTATTGCGTCGATCTCCTTTCAATGCGATTTGTACCGGTTACCATTGAATAGAAATTAAAAAAATCTTTTAATTAAAAAAGTAACTATTGAAACCAAACCTAAACTGAAATTGATCTCAATGGAACAAGAGACTCGTCGACCATTTATTTAAAATCAATACCGATCCATAATTTCAATAACTGAAGTTCATAAAGCAAAAGCAACAAAACGTTCTATACAATTATTTCCATCGGGCAGAAACTTTTCAATTATTAAGGACATTAAACAAAACATTATTCATATTTTTCTGTTGTTTTAAAAACCACGATTTTTTAATCAGTATAGTTTACTGCAGAAATGTAGACACTTTACAGATTGCAAATACGTAAAATTAATCAAATAAACAAATGTTAACAATAATCTGTATGTATCTAGAAACCGAATACAATAAAACTTGGATACCTTCTTATGTAACACGGATGTTTTCGTAGAAATAACTTATTCCTGTGAATTTACAAAATACATACGATGTATTAATAATGGAGTATCCCAATATAATCGAATTTAGGGTGTCCAGTTAGTCCAACAATGAACCATGTTTCCGGATACTTGTAGTTCTCTAATTTATAGACATATATTCATGCATATACTAAGTTTAATATTAAATTGAATATAGACTGCATTGTATGACTTATTTTGTATGTTCTTACAGTCTAGCTATAATTTCGTTTTTTAAGCCAAAATATTCGTTTTTGACTTAGTCCTTTTTAACAATAAATCATTCCTTAATTGATTTTAATTATACCTTGTAATGTTAAAATGGATTAAAATCGAAGTCAGCTTTATGGTTTTATGTTTTTTTGCACCATTTCAAATTACCTTATCTTTTTTTATTTCATAATGATAATCGTTACAAAATTCGTATAGGGAAAACCATATTTTTTGCCCTTTATTCTCCTAGATTTTAGGATGTATCGTGACTTTTTAACTAAAATTTAACTATAAAATATACTTTTAAAATTGTAAGAAAATTCTAAAATAAATGATTTGCCTTCATATGACCTGGAAACGATATGTAGTAAAACTACCAGGCCGAAGAATAAATTTGATTAACTGGATATTAACAGCTAAAAATCAGGTTCCAAAGACAATACTTTTGTCATCTTAGAACTGTTTTCATCCAAAGAGAAATTCATTCATTTAAGCCCATTTCCAATCTTTGTTTGATAATAAATTTCTAATTTTTAGTCTTATATCTTTGTTTTAACCGACTTGCCTCTATTTCAAAATTGTTTCTATTTCAAATTTCTAGATCCTTGATCAAGTACAATACTTTTCATCGTCACTGGTTTCTAAGCCACCTTTACTATAACTTTCAGTACTAATTGAATCCTTGTATTTTAAAAACCATTTATTTGTTTCGTTGAAGATTTGAGTTTTGCTAGGTTTTTTTTCTATTATTAGTTGGTGATCATGTTTTTAATAATTGAATAATTGTTTTTTTGAGTATACCTGGATCTCATAAACCACATCTTTACAGGTACCTTAATAGGCTTTGAAATGTCTATATGAAGTAGTAAGTAGGCATAGTGCCAATAGGGTTATCAAACTCTTTCGCTGGATTTTATGTCTCAATTGACAATTGAAAATCGTGACAATTCTTCGTCAATAGTGCAAATTTTGGTTGAGATATAGTTTTCTAAAATATTTAATTACGTAATTAACGTAGAAAAAATTTACAAAATGAATGAACCGTTTAAGAAAATTTTCCAAACCACGTATATCTGAGAAGGCAATTGTGAGCATATATTCCTTGATGTTTTCCATTAAGGATAATTATTGTGAAATTCCAAAAACACTAATGGTAATTATGACATCAAATTTCATAAAGCCATTTTTACGTTGCTATATTTTAAAAACTATATATTATTAATATCCTAAATTTTATCAAAAGTTTTTCGAAGGTAAACTATAATAGTTCATTGAGCGCTCTTTTATGTATAGCTTCAAAGCTTTTTCTTAATCTCACCTAATATTATATTAAGATTAAATTATTTACATTTGTATAAATTAGAAAATCATTCCACTATTAATGAGGCAGCAAACGAAAACTTTGTAGCTCTTCTGACTAATAATTTGCATTGGCAACTACTTAACGTCGCAATGTCAGATATACTATATTACATAAGAGTAAGTGTTATTTACTCCTTCTGAAACTTCAGAGTCCAGAGCATAACATTGACAGAATTATTGCTTTTTCTAGCCTACATTTTCACAAAAATTAATATTATTGTATATAATGTAAATACACCGCCTAACATATCTTTCACAGGCGAAATCATCATTGTTCTCATCAAAATTCAATCGTTAATTTAAAAAAAGGGGATAAAATAAAAAATATCGCGTTTGAATACGATATAACCAGCTAATCATAAACATGAAATAAATTGTTGCGTAACTAGGTGCAGAAGACCGGTGTGCTATCTTGATGTAAATAGGACAAGCGAATCTTAGAGTGCGCAATTGTCAACTCTGTCATATGGAGGAGAAACAAAATAATTTTTGATTACGGTGACTTGATCAATCTGTAGGTATTCTACAATCTGAAGGTTATTGTGCGATTTTATTAAATAAATTAAATACAGTGTGAAGTTTACAATAATATATTTTCATACTTCCGATTTTACTACTTCCGATACTTTGGGTGATGATTGGTTAGAAAAATTAGTCAAAAATATAGAAGATTTTATTGAATCTGTTGGTACTATTATTTATAATAAGATACTGATTATTAAAAGATATTAAATAATATTTGTCTACGTACATCGCTTTATTTATATGAAATTCTGACAAATTATCGGCTCAGTAATAAAATTAAAGCTTATTGACTAAATTGCATCTTAAATTAAGATGGAAAAACAAATGAAAACCAGATTTCTGACTCCTATTTTTTGCATATAAGAATTTTAAAAAAAACGTACAAATATCTAAAAAACACTTATTATTAAAAAACACTTAGTTATCACTACAGTTGTCTGGTAAACTTAGTAACCTTGCAAACTTGAACTAAGTTATTTTTATTGAAATTAGCCAGAACACTCTCTACAAACAGCAACTTGTTGCCATAAAAGTCATTACTGATAGCGAACAATCTTGTAATTCAAATTATATATCAATCATTATTAATTTCATTGCAAATATAATGGACCTATTGTGGAGAGAAAATTGTACTCTCTAATTAAATTTCATCAGTTACTTTTCTCAAGATCCAAGATCTGGAGCCAAGTCTTTTTGGAGTTAGCAAAGTATTTATTATTTAAAAAAACAATTCTATCATCATTAAAACAGGATCAAGCTATTTTTTCATATTTTTGACTTTGGCAGTTTTAGAGACGGCGGAAAGGACCATATTTGTTATGGATCTTTTTCAGAGATATTCCCTAAAATATTGTATATAAAATTCTAAAAAAAATAGTTTTAAACCATTTTAACTAGCACTTTTTAATAATACCCTGCACTATATACAGAATGAAAAAAAAAAATTATGTACCCTATTTGCTCGTTCAAAAATTTCCATAAAAATGTTTTTAAATATTAACTTTTTAGATATGTGAACTATGCATTCAAATGTCTACATCGAACGGTTTTAAAAAAACGACTGTGGCTGATAGAAACGGTTAAGTGGGTTATCTAAGTGTATTGTTTCATTGGGGTTCGGACCACTAAAAAAATATTTAGTAAGTTCGATGAACTAAATATATCACTTGAATTGTACACTTTGAATTGTACTGCAATCTACCATGGTACTCGATGAAACGTGGTTCACTACAATCAAATTATCCGCCAACACCGTGTCTTTTTTTTCTAATACTAAACGGCAAGCTATTAAAAGAGATAAAATTATCTACATAGTTATAAAGCCAAATAGAGTACAATATTACGCAATAATAAAAAAAATCAAGTATAACATAAAAAACAGAAAAGTTTACGAAAAAAATTTACACAATTATTTCTCACACAGCCGTCTCTATCGGGAGTGATGTGCCAACTAGAGAACGGATGTAGTATGAAGGCAAGTCCCTAGATGTCTCCTACAGCGCAAAATTGAAATGACGTATTTCTTATTAAATCTTTTAATTACTAGTAGAACAATTACTACAAAGGTTCCACACAATTTAGTATACATAAAAATTCAACGTATACGTACGTATACGTAGTCGTAGCGTAATCGTAACGTCATACGTAGCCTTTACTTATTACACTATTTGAAAATAATAATATTATTATTCTTCCGTGCATAGCACGCCTAAATAATATTTAATAATAAATTTAATAGACGTAATAATATCCTAAAACTCTCAATAATATCTTGTTTCATTATTTTATAAAATAATAATTAACTTTTTCACCATTTTACATTTAGTTCTTTTTAGTTTATTTATTGTTTAAATATATAATAAATATGAGACACACTAGAGCCGAATTATAGCTTCCTACGCAATGCTGTTTATGAAATGGACAAGTAATAGAATGAGTCTTAAAATTATAATTTTGCCGGTCCATAAGATTGTTATTTTTCAGTAAAAGAAAAAACAGATTTGTACCACATACCTATTCAGATAATTAAAACAATTTAAACCTTTTTTCACATGTTTGGCAATCCGCGCCAAGTGTAATTTAAACTTATTATAAACGCATTTTATAGTTTTGGACCAACGGCCAACAAGACAGACAGACGAACCGATAGATGACATTGCCACAACAATAGGATTCGTGCGACCCATTCGGGTATGGAACTCTAACGACAGGCATGGTTAATAAAACCGTTGATTTATCATTGAACTAATTACAACAAATCGCTTAAATTTAAAGGTACGGTCGGCAGTTTGTATTCTCATGCTTTTGTATATTTATGTGGAACAAAGAAGAATATGTTAATGGAAATTTTCAACATCAAGGATAAAAGAAGAAAAAATGGAAATAACTGTATCTAGTCTTTTATATAAATACATCTCAAAAATGTATTTCTTCTTAGGACAATATTCAGCTTCTCGAGGACCCTATGTAGTAAATAGTTATGATCTGGGCGGAACTACACTCGAAAGAAAAGGATTAAAAGAAAGGATTTTCATCTGTGCGGGATCTCCATGTGATTATTGATAATCGCCTCACATTTCACAGTTATATCGTCCGAACCTGTCAAAAATTCTTCCTAGTACTAGGGTTTGTCATGCGGTATTCCCACGATTTGCAAGATGTCGAATGAACCGTTACTTTAACTCTTTAATTCGTAGTCTTCTTGAAACGAATACAGTCATCTTGTCTCCACATGAAGCTACTTATATCCTCATGTTGGAGAAAATATTTTAAAAGTTCAATAGGTTTATACAACACAGAATTATGTATCACAAAATTTATGAGTATTATCCTTGTTTATTTCCCTAAAATTGTATAATAGGTGTAGTCGGACGTAACCCCTCGATCTTGAGTTTAGTAGCGTTTTATGCTTCTGACAGCTACATGAGAGGACGTTGTCATAGCTTATATCAACAGACTTGAGCACATACGAATACCCTGTAATATTCACGTGTCTTTCTGCACTCACGTTATTTCACGTAGTATTGCTGTTTATTTTTGTCTTATTCTTTATTGTTTTATAATCACATGTTCTTATACTCTTTCACATTCCCAGCGCTTTGAATAAATCTGTTAGTTGGGTATGAGGTTTTCTAAAATAAATAAAAATTATATTAAACATATAGCAGACATTCCAAATATTTATATCAATAATGTAATCACAAAAGGCTAGCTGTATGATTAATAATCTTAATAACCAATAAAATACTGTAGCTGAGAGGCATTTATTCATATTAACATGTAACACGTTCGCTTTTCTCCATTCAATCACAGAATCTATGTATATCACGTTAAGGACCCTGTGACTCACCTGTAATCAACCCATTCGCCAACATAAAGAATATAAAACGTTCGAGATCCAAATTCGAACTTAACTCCAATCGTCCAAAAGTTGGTGATTGTTCAAACTTAGATATTAACACTTATCCATATTTCCAAGCCAACTATGAAGACTGCCACTATCGAAAACTTTCTGGTAACCTGAATACTTAAATTTGCTTGATAATGCGTTAAATCCTTAGCAGTTGTCGAATGTCCAATGAGAATACCGCTGTGTATAATGGATATCTATTAAATTCAATAGTTTAGAAAAAGAAAAAAGAGTCGCAACGTGCCTATGATTTACAATCTCTAACCTTACCGATACAGAATTTCTATGTTAGAGAGATTTATCTTAATTTTCCCCCGTCAGTAATCACTTTATTTTGCACATATAATTCATCACCTTTAACCCGTGATAAATTACAAATGTAAAGCGAGTCCTAAAATTATCGCTAAAACCCCGAGTACGTAATTGAATAAGTTAACAGGATCGATCAAGCCGTTTATGAAGTAGCAATAATGTAACTTAAAACAAACTAAAAAAAATACTGCCTTATCTTTGAACTAATCCTAAATAACCACTGCCGATTCTCTTTTACAATGAATGAACTTCAGTTTAATTGATTGTTATCCAGAGATAAAGTTAAATAGAGTTCATATAATATTCATTTCTCCTTTTCCATCACATCAAAAAAGATCGAAAAAACATCTACAAAGATCGACAAAGTATCACATTACCGGATTCATACGATTTATACTTCTATAAATTGTATCTTCATCCGATCATTATACCGAAGCTCCCGCCGATATCTGATGATGTACATAAACGTACCTATTTATAATACCACATTCTATTTTTGATAAATATAAAATATGATTGCGCCATATTTGCATAGTTTGCGACTTAAATTGGCCAGTTAATTTTCTTTGTATTACTAATTTATAAAGAACTAATAGGCATGTCTTTTTCGGTGCTTTAATATCATGTTGATAATCAACCAATAATGTTTATTTAGTTTTCTATTCATGTACACTAAACTATTCTTCTACTGTAATGAGATATATCTAATAGAAATTACAAACGCTAACGTACTTAAGTAGACCTATATTCTGTATCACGTATAAACCACGTCCTAATGATACCTGTCGTTGGTCGTAATGTTAATTTCAACCGACCATCGGTGTTTGCATATGAAACGATAATATTCATAGTGGTATGCAGTATATAGCAATGTGACAATATTTTTAGTATTTTCTTGCAAGAAACACTTGTAGACTGAGAAATCCTCGTGATTTGTCATGACTCACAGCGTGAGATTTTATCTTCCAAACACTTATCGAAAAATTTAAAAAAAATATGTAAATTATACGAATATTTTAGTAAATACAACCTAAAAAAACTAACGCTGGTGCAACGGCGTTCACTAAAGCACGCATCGCGAGATATCCCACCCATAACATTGACCATGAAAGCGTCAGACAAATTCGGTTATCAACATCTTATCGAATGCGAGGCCGCATTATCCCGTGTGATAAAAATATATCGAGCACCGGTCCCGAACGGAGCAAATATTGACAAACCACCTAACAAGAACATTAAAATTTCTGATCATACTGACATATCGTGATATCGAAGAAAATATACAGATAGGTCATAAAATATCATATATTCGGATGTCCTCGTCTGGGCACGATTATCCTTCCTTGTATCTCTTTTGTGACTTTTTTACTAACTGCATTGCATGCATGTAAATATGCTAAAGCCAGTAATATTTTACATGACAAAAAACCTTTTATAATAAGTCTCATTTTGTAATCAACAATTTAAAAGTGATAATTTAGGTTTAATTTTTATTTTTTTAAGAAGAAATTTCCTCTTAGGGAAATGATACTATTAACGCGATTCAGTGTTAGAAATTTAAAATAATTTCCCTATGTACACCACCCATGCGTAACCCTTTTCAAATTTCATCGAAAATAAGTTCTTGGGTAGTTGCACGGCGCTATTTAAAATGGACAAAATCTGATTTTACATTGCAAATTTGCAAAAAATCCATAACTTTTGCATTCATTCCCAGGCTTGTAAAACAACAGTTTAAACTAATGGGCTTTTTATCAAAAAGATTTTTAAGAAACCGGAGAACAAACTTTTCTAGCGTATCTCGAGCTGGGAGTTCAAGGCACACTAGAAAATCTTATTCTTCGAAAAAAAACTTATTTTTTCGTCAACCACGATGAATTGATACTCGTATATTTACTTTTGTATATAGAGGATACAAGGAGTACAACCTGTGTCTTGTTTCAATTCGAGAGTTCAGAGAATTCCTTAGAAATAGCATTTAAAACTATTATGAAAAATAAACTCACTATAAAAAATAAAATATTTCTCATTTTTCTGATTAACGATTTAATCAAAAGTTCTTGAGGCCTTATTTTTTCATTATATCTACGTAAGATTATCATTTTTTTCTTATAACACCATATGAACTTCTGCTAATCTCCTTTTATAAACCAACAAAATGTTTCATAGTCATTACAAAACGTGTTGTGCCCGTCAAGACATCACGCTGTCTAGTTCCAATTTATTTCTAATTCTCTTTGTAAAATTTATTTGGCAAAATATTTTCTTCCCTTTTTTTCCTTTTATGTGAAATTAAATAAAATTTTCTAGAACTGTTTGATAAAGTTATAAATGTTTAAATTAACAGAAATGTCACTTAAAAGGACATGCCAATTAATTCGTCTTAAAATAAAAGTAAAATATTTCTAATTTTTCTGATTAACAATTGAAGCAAAAGTTTTTAAAGCCTTATTTTTTATTTTCTCTACCTAAGAGTGAAATGTCTTTCTTATACCACCATATAAACTTCGACTTATCTCATTTTATAACAAAACAAAAATCTTCATAGTTACTGCAGAATGTATTATGATCGTCAAGATATGACACTACCTAGTTCCAAGTTATAGTCTCAATTTTTAATTTTCTCTCTCTCTCTCTGTAATTTATTTGGCAAGATCTTTTCTTTCTTTCCTTTCTTTTTATGTGAAACTAAATAACATTTTCTAGGATTGTTTGATAAAGTTATAAATGGTTTCGACTGACAGAAATGTGTAAAGCCAATTGATTTGTTTATTATTAAGAATAAAGGAATATTTGATAAACAAATCCACACATTTTCTTTAAGCATATCAAATAACTACCGGAACGCGCCGCGCTGTCTTTAGAACACCGTTACTAAAAGGCGGTTCTTAGAAGAACTTCTCCACTCTACCTTGAAAATGTCAATGATAACACATCGAATGACACTACATTACAGTTAATATTTCAGAATAAAATCGCAACGTGTTTTTTGTAGAAGACTGGCAGAAATTCATGTAATGAGATCCTAAGTGTTATAAGAATAAAAATAACACTGTTGTATAGAGAAAATTGAAAATTATTTTTTAGAACACGTGCAGTTTACCAGCAATCAAATTGTAACAATTTCTCTGATATTACCTGAAAGAATATACATTAAAAAGGACGTATATAGAAAAAAAATCACCTCTCGCGAATATTTATTAGAAAAAAATATTCACGAAAAATGTCTACAAATATGTATGTTCCTAACTTTTTCACAAATTTCGGAATGAATTTACGATTAGATATTATCTAGACACTTAATATTAACAAAAGTATAAAGTAAATATAAGAATTAATGCAATTAAATAAAGTAAATGTTTAAATTCAGAATGCATTAAAATATAAGTTACAGCCTCTGAATAATTTCACAACAGAAACCATCAATTACCAGTTTTAAAATATTTTACTAGATTTAAATTTTAAATTGACGGCGCTTTTTTTTGAAGATTAATTACTGTCAACCTATTCTTTATATAACTTTGTATTAACGTTTTTTGTGATTTGTTTTTCTTAAATGAACCTATTATTTATTTTATATTACTTGAAAAAATATACTTTAACAATATTTTATTTAATTAAAATAACTTCGGATCGTAATTACTTTAGTATAAAAATTAACTTAAAAACTAGTTTATATACAAAGTAAATTTTTCAATGGACTATAATAAAATTATTTCGAATTAATTGCTATGTTTTAATAACATTAAACAGAAATTAACATATAAAATATAAACTCAAAAAGTACGAAAATTAGCAAAGGGATCGCCTAAAGACTATCTTTAAGTGTCCTAACACATACAGACCAAAAAAATATATATATACATATATATATATATATATATATATATATATATATATATATATATATATATATATATAGCTGTTAGTATTACTTCAAAAAAATTGTCAAGGAGACCTAGCGCCATCTTTGATTACATGGGACAAACTAATAGTCAAAAATTAACGTGACATTCAAAATAGCGTCAGTTGAAGTCAACAATGTGAAGGAGGGAAGGCGTGCTCTCTGATTTCTTAACATTTTGCTGACAAATATGTAAATAGCGAAAAATTATACTATTCAAGGCTTGCGATAAATGGACAGGTGGCAAAGAAGAAATTGTGTTGTTTAAATTTTACAAAAAACTGAAGAAATGTTATAGCTATGCAAAAAAGATCTGCCCACATCTACTGTCTTAAATGACCCAAATATTTCTTCAATTTTTTAACACAGTAGTACAAATACAATAATATGTCCACATATGAATGACGATCCTCCTTTAGATATAATAATTGAAGACCCTAAAACTCCAAATAAACCAGCTAATAATAATGCACGAAATGCCCAGGATAACACAAACATGTATGTAAATACAATTATATTGCCTTCTACATCAACACAACTTGTACCAATAGCATACTCTGATGACAATGTTATATCTAGTCCGTAGTAGTAGTTAGAAAAAAACTCAAAAAAAGGAAGAAGGAAAATATACCATCTGTTGTATCCTCTATTCAATGGCAAAAGTACCACGAGAACAAAGAAAAGAAGAAAAGTGAGCTAGAAGAGGATAAAAAAAAGAAAGAACAAAGAGAAGAAACCCTAAAACTAAAAACTGCCCATAAATTAGATAAGAAAAAACAAAAGTCTGTAAATAAGAAAGGAAACTGATTATGATGGTAAGACTACTAAAGATGAAGAATGGGTGGAGTCTGGAGATTGTGTAGATGATATATTTAGTGACTGTGATGATGAAAATTATGATAATTTTATGGTTAATGATACTAGAAATAAATCACATAAAGTTAAGCAAAGTGATTATGTTATTTGGAGCTTTCCGTGTAAAAAGAAATATAAATTTGTTTGCATTATTCAAAGAACAGTTGGTAAGGATATGGAAGTTATGGCCATGATGTGGTGAGATGAGACAAAAACAATTTTTGGACAAAATAATAAAGATATTAGCACTATAAATGAATCTCAAATCATTTAAATATTTGAAGCACCAAAAATTATAAGATCTGGTAATAGAATTAAGTACAAATTATTTTTAAGTAAGTACAAATTATTTTTAAGTAAGTACAAATTATTTGATATTCCGTTAGATATTGATGGATAGAAACTTATATTGATTTAAGAAGTGTTTAATTTTTGATGAAGTTTATTAAGTTTACGTATGAAAATATTGTTTTAAATGAAAATGTTTATTACGAAAACATTGTTATTTTTATTTCTGATTTTTAAACTGAAAACATATAATGTGCCATATTATAATATATAACAATTTTTTTTCTTTGTGTCTACCATTAATGCAAATAGGTGTTCAACATTAGAGATTTCTTTTTATGTCCATGTAATCTAATGGTTCCTAGGACTAAGTTTGAGAAAATAATAATCTAATTTAAAATATCTAATTTATTTAAGTTTTTATTCTTAAAAGTAAATTTTGAAAATTTGAATTCTTATAAAAATTATGTTTTTTCTTTCACAATAAACAATTTTTTATGAAGAATAAAGTGGGTGTTTTCCTTAAAGTGTCTGGCATAATATCTATTTGCCTTTACCTTATATATATATATATATATATATATATATATATATATATATATATATATATATATACAGGCATATCTTCTGGAGGTAGGAGGATAAATAACCTAAGATTAGAAGAAGTGTAGAGCCATCAGCATGACACTACACTTCTAGGACAGACTAAAGAAGATATTGAAGACTTATTATCGTGGCTAGAAGGAAACAATTTTGAATTTGACATAACCATCAATAGAGATAAGACCAAAATTATAGTTGTAGATCAGGCTGAATAAAACAAAACGAACATTTATAATATTGCCTAGTGTGAATTTGTTCAGATTTACATATACCTCATATCCAGTGTATCCAACAAAGGCGGCTGCGAACAAGGCTGCGAGAAGATGCGCCATTACACGATCTGCGGTTGAAAAGCTCAATAAGATTTTGAAGGATAGGAGGATAACCAAAATTACTAAACTCCGACTCATGAAGTGTCTTGTCTCCCAATCTTTCTCTATGGAGCTGAAACTTGTTCCCTGCGCTTACAGGATCGCCGAAAAATCGACGCCTTAGAGATGTGGTATTGGAGACATATGTTGAAGATTCTTTGGACCGCTCTACTAACTACTCTACTACTCCGTACTAACAACTCTATCCTGAAAAAACTCAAGGTCAAAGAACGACTTTCATCGACTGTGCAACTGTGAATACTAAAATTATTTGGCCACATATCCAGGAACAAGTATTCGATCGAAAGACTGGTGGTGCAGGGCCACGTAGAGGGCAAGAGATCTAGAGAACGATCACATACTCGATGGACGGACCAAATTAGGCAAACTACCGTGACAGAGTACTCTCGCAGCGCAGCGAACCGGCAGAAAAAAAGAGACATTGCTAAGGAGGCAGTTCAGACCAGGAAGACCGAATGAAGAATAGACATGTACAAGCACCCTCAACCTAGTACCTAAGTCATCGGAGTAACCAACCACCCTGTCAAGAATACACGACTGAGAAGAAGAAGAATACATAGCAAATAAAAATGAATATTTAACTAACAATAACACACCCACAAACATAAATATATATATATATATATATACACGTATATATATATATATATATATATATATATATATATATATATACACGTATATACATATATATATATATATATATATATATATATATATATATATATATAAGTGGAGAATAAAGTTAAAACGATAATTATAGTTTTTGAAATGGTACCATTTAAGTAAAATTGTTATCTTTAAAAATAAAGGGTTAAAGAAACAATTAATGTTTCATAATTAAACTTACTTATAATTTAATTGTGAATACTTAATAATATGTTATAAATTGCGCTTGTAATAACGTGATAAATGCTTAGCGATAAAAGAAGAAGTATATTAATTGAAATAAAAAAGTGTAGAAAATATCCAAAAAAAATTTTCCATGTATGGAATTTTTCAAATCGATTTTGTTATAAAATTTTTTTTTTTCACGATTAGTACATTCTTTTATATGGTCTAAAGGCGATTGTCAAAATATCATCGGTGCTAAACTGCATTTATACCAAAATAAGCTCTTTAAAAGTTTTATCTAAATCGTCAATCAGACAAATGAGAAATGTATTTTTATGAAGTCAGGTTATTTTCCGAATTAGTTTGGAAATATTGTTTCTACGGAATCCTTTGAACTAACGAGATGAAAAAAGTGCAGGTTGTGTCTTGTTATATCCTCCATCTATAGATGTACAGTATTAATCCATGAAACTCACAGGCTTTACAGAGTCGTAGAATAAAATTACGTAAAACTTGAAAAGAGCGAAAAAGCCATAAATTTTGACTGTAACAAAACCATTATCAATGTCAGTAAATATTTTATTTTTAATCAATATAACAATGACTTCCCATTAGAAAAAGCTGTATTGTTTATTTTTTATAATCGTTTCTAAAGAATTATTATGTATTTCATTAGATTTTCTATTTTACTTTCATTTCACATTAACAATTCTTGATATTTTAAAAAATGTAATGTATGCGCATTAATGAATATATCTTTTTTTGTTTATTGTCAATCGTTGAATTGTTTGGTTTTATTTATTCTAAAAAAAACGATATTTTTTAAAATTATATTCTAAAAAAAATTATATTCTGTAACATCAGGCCAATTTTCGCTGGTCTCACTTACATTGCTGTTTGGAATTTTAAAACTTTAAACGTTAAAACTTAAGTTTTGCTAAAAACTGAAACTCAGTGCTATAAACATATAGATTTTTACCACATTAAGAAATATTCGGTTCTCAGTGAAACATTTTTCCATACAATATTTAACTTTATTAGTCTACCAAGTAATACCGTTATTTTGAAATTATACAAGTCCTTTAGCACACGACCATTAATAACAATAAATCACATAGTTAAAAATAAAAAATAACACGATTTTATTCATAGATAGTCAAGTGAAAATAAAAACTTTCAAACAAGGGTTACACTTTGCACACTGAAATATATTAATCTGACATAAATTCCTATTTAAGGGACTTTGGGAGATTGTTGGAAATTTATTCACAAATATTAATAGTTCTTACTTGGAGACCTAATTCTTATCACGTAATTCTCATATGGAGCACTGTTTCACACGTGAACCTATTTGAAAACGGCGATATCCAAATTCCATTGAGTTTTGACGAATCCCATTCATAGTTTATTATTTTTTTTCGTTTTGACCTCAAATTTTTAACAGTGCAAGTAACATTGATAAAAGAACAAGTTCTTAAAATAGTAATCTTATCGAGTTCCTGATTTTCAGGAATTGAAAAGTTCACACAAACTTAAGAGGTATGATAAATTATCATGATAATAGTTCATTCCCCTCAGTTATTACTTGGAAATTCGAGCGGAAAGACCGGATGGAAGTTTAGTATTCTACCTAGAATTAAGAGATATAATACAGGTAACATTAAAATTTCTGATATATAAAATTGATCAAAAAATGGTATTTCTGCGGAACTATTTGAACGCGCAAGATAAAACATAATGCAATACATAAATACGAGTATAATACACTATTCCACGGAACTCAAAGGTCCGACAAAAAACGAGTTGCCAAAAATTGCGTAAGACTCGAAAAGAGTGACAAAGACATAATTTTGACAGAGCAATGCAAATATGTCAGTTAGCAATTTATTTTTAATTAATTAAACAATAACGCCTAGTGAGAAATATGTCAAACATCTTATATTATTTTAAATATTATAGCTCAATTGTTCTGTCATAATTTTTTTTAAATGGCTAAATGAAAAATACGTTTAAGGTTACCAATTGTAATCTCACAAAATAGACTAGTGTCTGTATGCGTAGTTAGTGTGTTTAGGTTGAAGGATTTTGCTGAAAATCACGGAGAGACAGGAAAGGAACGATTGTTTTAACGGAATGGACATACAAAAACTCTTATACTATGTTTATTAAATGCAGGAAATTAAGTAAATAGGGCTCTATGGAAATAGGACTCTATGAAAAATAATTGTTGATGATCTAAAAATATTACATATCGGCTGTCGCTACACAGTCTACAAATTTGCTAATTCCAGTAATACGATTGACAAAAATCAAATACATAATATCCAAGTTCATGCTCCATATCATGTTTAACCATATACATTGGAGTTATACAACAAGCAAGAAAAAATTAAAAATAGACAGAGAATAAGATTAGATAACTTGTTTGCACAAGTTCTATAGTAAACGATAAAAACGGCATCATTCTTCATTTTGTAATACAACCAATAATTGTTTTAAAAAGTTTCAATTTATTGAAAAACAAAATAACAAATTTAAACGTCACAAGTATTTACCACTTTAATATTTGTACGTGATACTGTTAACGAAAACTCAAATAAAACTATTTTCCGTTTATGAATAGTTTTTTAGTTCATGATTACCTTTTACAGTGGAATCATATTTCCCCTTATACAATTTATGAGTTTACTAATATGGCAAAAAATAAAATTGTCAGATAATTTAAAATGTATGAAATTTGAAAACTTAAAAGAAAAAAATTACATTCACTATCATAGTTTAACATTAACATTTATTTAATTAGTGTTTATAAACATAATAATTTCAACGCTATGAAAAACTATAACAAGTTAAGAAGTAAATTTTCATTAAGAATCCACTTTAAAAAATTATCTAATCACTCGACAGATTCGTTATCTACCATAATATCATACCAACGTTCATCCTTTTTAATAGTTCTGTCATCTTACTCGTATTTACTACAATAACATTTAAGTTTTTTCTAATTTTTCCACTACACTTCAATTTGACATAACACTCGCTTTTAATAATCATGTCTATAGCATTTAATTTATATCATTTCGAGGTCAATTGAAACTTTAAGTTTTTTCCTGTCATTTATGCTAACAAATTTGGACATTTGTGCATCCGTTACATAGTATGCCTTAAAAGATGCCCCATTTTTCAAATGAAACTTTCAACTCGAGAAGATAGGTAGACATGTATAAAAATAATTGAGGTCGACCAAGCATCCCATATCGCTAACTAAATTCCCAGAACATCATTTGAGTTATGACCACTTACATAATTTGTTATCTTGAATCAATAAAGACGCTCTCTTCAAACGACAGTTGACTTAGAGACATTATGTTGATCCACATATGAGAGTTATTGATGTCAAGACCGTCCGTCCCTCGACACTTGGCTCCTTGGTTATCCGTGGTCGTCAACGCAGGTACAACAGGAGTGCGAAGACTTTGGTAGATTTTTCATCCTTACCAACATTCAAAAGTACACTATTATTTATTTATTTATTACGCCCAAGTGAGAAGCATGCAGGGTTATTTTAATGAAGGGAATAATGAAAATTTGTTTTTTAAAATATTTTTAAATAAATAAGAAAACGAAGCATTTGCTACAAGTACAAAGTGTAAGACACCAGTTTTTTTTCTTTATTAAATGCAAAATACAATGCCACGTTCTTCCAAATATTTAGTGAATGAGAGCTGCACACCCAATTAGTGGTAAAATAATTTGAATGATTCTAAAATAATACAGAAGTTCACCATCAGCTAATTCACTTGCTACGAATTGCTGGTGAGGAAAAAATGCATGTAGTATGTAAAACCTTAAATGATGTCTGTATACATTCGATTATATATATATATATATATATATATATATATATATATATATATCATGACCATCATTAAAAAAATATCCAAACAAATTAGCAAATTAGTTTTGTAAAGTTACAGTTATAATTTACGGGCTACTCAAGAATCTAATGGTGTCTACTATTTACACATACTTATACTGAAATAATCGGTACAAAATGTTCCAGACAATATCAACAATATCAATAAAAATACCCGACACTAAGGTCAATCGGAATTAATTATAAGCACTGGTCGACCTGTAATAAATACTGTAAAACACTCTAGTTGTGATATTACAGATTAAAAAACTTTTATATATGTGTATATATATATATATATATATATATATATATATATATATATATATATATATATATATGTTTGTGTGTGTGTGTGTGTGTGAGTATGTGTGTGTATGTGTGTGTACATATATTTCTTTTTTAAACTATATTATAAGAGAAAAAAAGTATAGATAGGCATACCATTTTTTAAAGGAAGTGAATGTAAATTGTTCAACTTTCGAGCTAAGCCAGAACGTCAATCATGACAAAGGTTTACTGATATTGAACAGACAAAAAATTAAAATTAATTCGTTTTGTTTAATAGATATTTGCTTTAAATAAAAGGTAACGTTCAATTTTAAAAAATTACTTCGTTCTATTTCCACAATCAGGTTTTGAGTTATAAATAAAAGGTACCTGAAAAGGTCTGTGAGGATTAAGTAATGATAAAAAAATAATCTAGAATTCGTTGAAGTGAACCCTATGAGAAATTAATTGTATTAATTAATATGAAATTTAATTAAATCACGACATGACACTGATTTGGTATTTATTTTTATAATAATATTAGATACTGGTATTTTAAGTTTTCGTAAGACGAAAAGACGATTGACTTCATCGTTTGTCTATCCTTTGGCTGCGGAATCATAACTTTAGAGTACTTAATTTTTTTAAAAAAAATTAGGTCATTTATAATCGAATACATGTTTTTTTTTTATTTATATCCCTCTCCGCGATCTTTTTAACTTGCATTTAAATCTCCCGTTTATGCACCTCTGCTCACGGGAATCGATGTGTTCCAGATAAGTAATGCATGTTTGCGATCAGACCGGAGCCACACGTCTAGACGCTGCTCTATCTCTTCTTGACCGAATCGCTCCTATCGCAGCTCGATATTGATAAAGCCGGTCGGCGGATAAGCACATCGGAACCGGGAGGAGCCGAATATCTTTTCAAGTATGGCATAGGTAACATTAAATTTAAGTATTTATTTATCTTTATCTCGGCTGTTTGGGAGATGATTGGTATTATAAGTGCGGTATGTTCCAAGTATAAAGCTATTTGTTATCCGATAATGTAGGTTCGTTGACCTAATTGTGAACAAGGTTATGTGATTTTTGATAAAACTGTCGAAGTTCAAGAATTTGGCCTTCATTGGTTCTATTCAGACTGTCGGACATGAATTATTTTAGTTTTAAAATTTCGGCCATATTAGCGAATAAAAAAAAAATTAACGCTATTGAGGTGACGTTCACTCTGATGACGGAAATTGTCGAAAATATAATTTCACTGGAAATTGAGTATGTTTATGTATTCATGCATGGGTAAACATTCCACCGAATATAGACATTACTAAAAAACTGTAAACCGATTGCGAAACGACTTTCACAAACCGTATGAGACTTTCGCAAACGGTATAGATGCCCAAGACGTCCAGCAATTTAGAAGCTCTTCCCGTATGCATATCTATAAATAATCCAATATGGTAACTCATATATAGAAGGGTATGATAGCGCGAAAAAAAGAAAAGTCGCCACAGCCCCGCGATTCCGTGTACCACCATTTTTAATACCATTAAATTGTAAAAGTTAATAAAACAGAATCCTTTTTATCTTAATATCAGTCCCAAATTACGAAGCATATATTACATATTATATAAGGCAGATGATTAGATATACCATTATTTGGTTATGCCTAACTTCTTTCAAAATAAACAGAGTTGCATTGTCATTAAGGTCACGTTCATAGTTACCTTTGAAAATGAATAGTTTACTTTTATTTCTAACAGTATGAATTAAACAAAATATTTACAGCCCATATTTTACAAATATGTGCAGGTAGCTTAAAAAAATGTTCCTACAATTTGGCTACGTATCTCCATCTGAAGCATTTCATGCATATAAATCTAATACTATAAAATGCATACATATGAATGCATCTATAGAATGCATACCTGCATATAGATCTAATATCTGTCCATCATGGCTTCATAGATATGAAACCATGATGGACAAAGAGAGGCAAAGGCAGGCAAATGTGACAAAATTATAATAGTTTCCTGTTTTACTACGGATCCTAAAAATACATTCCAAAATTGACGTGTGTCACATTTATCCTGATAATTTCAGCAAAATCTAAATAATATTTGACATCTAAACATAATCCGAAAATGCTTTTCGGTATTAAAACACAATGAGTATTGTTACAAAAGTAATGTCCCTGCATTTTACTAGTGACGTTTACACACACCATCCCTGTAGTTGTTACTTTTTTCGCATTCTGTACCTATATTGCCATTAAGAAACTTTATGCAGTAAACTTACCAAGTAATTCATGTATAATTAATTTGATAATATAATCACTATACATACCGCCAGTTTAAACAATCATTACGTCTTTAAATAATAAAATACGATAGAACCTTAAACACAACATAAAGTTTGATTACTTTTTATTCTTCACCTACTTTTTATACCCATTACATCTTTTCACAAATTTTCAATATTTAAATAATTCTATATGATTGTATCGTCAATTTATGCTGTGCGGTTTTAGCCTTCTTTTATACCCATTACGTCACTTTATAAATTAATACTATATTAAAATTCATAAATGTTTAATATTTAAAGTATTTCTGTACGATTGTATCGTCATTTTACCCTTTGCAGTTTTACCCAAATTTTATACTCATTACATCACTGCATAAACTAATACTATATACAGATTCATAAATTTTAAATATTTAAAGTAATTCTGTACGCGTGTATCATCAATTTACGCTGTGAGGTTTTACCTAACTTTTATACCCATTACATCACTTCATAAAGACATACCACATACAAATTCATAAATGTTCAATATTTAAAGTCATCCTGTACGATTGTAATATCAATTTACTTTGTGTCATTTTACTTAATTTTAATATCCATTACATCACTTCATAAACTTATACCATATTAAAATTTATACTTTTTCATTATTTAAAGTCATTCTATACGATTATATTGTCAATTTACTCTGCGCAGTTTACCTAACTTTTATACCCGTTACATCACTTCATGAACTAATACTATATGCAAATTCATAAATTTTGAATATTTAAAGTAATTCTGTATAATGTTAATTACGCTCTAAGAGTTTACCTAACTTTTATATCCATACAAAAATTACTAAATTTTCAATATTCAAAGTTATTTTATGCGACTGTAACGTCAATTTACGCTGTGCGGTTTTCCATAACATTTATATCATAAATTCATAATCATTAAAATATTCATAATCTTTCACCATATACAAATTCGTAAAATTTCATTATTTAAAGTCATTCTATACGATTGTGTCGTCAATTTACCCTGTACGGTTTTATCCAACTTTTATACCCATTACATCACTTCATAAACTAATACTATATACACATTCATAAATTTTGAATATTGAAAGTAATTCTGTGCTCTTGTATCATCATTTACGCTGCGAGATTTTACTTCTTAAATGTATATCATCATCACTTCATAAATGTATATCACATAGAAATTCATAAATGTTTAATATTTAAAGCCATTCTGTACAATTGTATTGTCAATTTACGCTATGAGATTCTACCCAACCTTTATATCACTTCATAAATTAATACTATTTACAAATTCATACATTTTTAATAATTAAAATCATTCTGTACGATTGTATCGTCAATTTACTCTACGCCGTTTTACTTAATTTTAATATCCATTTCACAACTTCATAAACTTATACCATATACAAATTCGTAAATTTTCAGTATTTAAAGTCATCTGTACCATTGTATCGTCAATTTACGCTGTGCCGTTTTACTTAAGTTTAACCTCCATTACATCACTTCGTAAACTTATACCACATACAAATTCATACATTCTATATTTTGAGATCGTTTGAAATGAATACATAATAAATTTACGCACGGTCTCAAAAAAAAATTGTTTTCTACTTTTTAATAGAATACCGGTTTAGCTTTCTATCATCAATGTTTAGCAATATATCATAATGTGATATCGTGATAAAATTATAAATTAAATTTTTCAATTATTTCACTTTTACTTATTTTAATATTCCGACATATAAAGTCAAAAACATGTAAACTTACTACTTTTCAATGTTCTTCAAGATGTGGTATGAGAATTATAATAGCTTTGCGTCCAATATTGTATATATTTAATGTGAATTCAAACAAGGCAGGAAAAGTTAAATTGTTTATTTAAACATTTTTAATTATTTCCTTAGCCGCTTTCATTTCAAGCTATAAAAATATTGGTTATACAACATATATCCCTCAAACGTTTTGATAGATCTGATCAATGATTGTGCGATCAGCCTTTTCTCTATAAGGCGACATAGCGGTACATTCGAACCGTACCTAAACCTAGATAGCTAGATACGACCATGTCTGAAACAAATATGTAAATACGCATTCGAGCACCCACTTCACTTTGCCGTAGAAGCCAGTGCAAACATGATTTAATTAGACGATAAGAGCCAACGCCGCGGCCGGTGCAACTCTCCCGCCCTTTATAAGGTGAATAAGAATTTTAACAAAGCGCATAGTTCATTCGTGCATTCTTCACTATCTGCTGTTATAACAGGCCGGCTAGCAGCATTTCGCGCACGCTATGAATTTGCATAAAAGGATTTACTTGAGTTTACTTTAGATTATGTTTCATATTTTATTTGGTTTTTAAGCTTACGAACTCATGCGATGTATTTGCCTGCATGACGACATGGTAGATAGTATATTGAGCAATACTGTAGATAATATGATAACTTAATCGGACTCCGTTTAATGCAAACAACACGAGTTTGTCCCAGAATAAATAATTTAGTCATGTTTGTTCAATTTCCGTATACTAATTAACGTCTAATTGCTGTTCCACTAATTTAAATGTAAAGTATCCGAATGTAACAATATATTTAATTGTTCTGTTCGAGGCTGGTCGATTTTTAAAGCATTTTATATTTATTTCAATGTTTATTATTTATTAATCGTATAATTTTCATATTTCGTGTCTAAGAAGAAAAATTAAAAATTTTATACCAATCTTCATTCTCGAAAAATCGCATATTTTGAAATATTTAATACGTTTTTGTGGATGAAGAATTTCCTAATATATTTTATACATGATAAAAAGCATTAGCAGATATTTTTCTGCTTGTCCTCAAATTCTTAATACTCGTATGGTAGTAATTTATGTGTCCTGAATGATGAATGTGTCCTATTCATTTTGCGTTCTTCCTGTGAAAGTATCAATGGTTTTCTTATTATCTCTAAGTTTTGCTTCTTAGTTTCCAGGCACACTTTACTATTTTATAATGATATTTATATAGCTCACACTGTTACACGCAAATCTCAAAGAGACGGCGATAGTATTTACCCTGATGGTACATATTTAACACTTAAAGCAACTATACCTTGACACAATAAATTTCAAGTTCGAAGGTAATAGCGGTTATATAAGAAAAATTAAAACATTAGCAACATTATTAATATATATGTATATATATATATATATATATATATATATATATATATATATATATATATATATATATATATATATATATATATAAGATTCTAGAAATTTCTAGAAGGTTTTACTGTAGGGTATAAATAGGCTAAAGTGCAGTCAGTTGAAAACAGTCAGCGCCAAAGCTTTAAGTAAATTATATAAAAGAATGGATTTAAATCGATATCAAATATGAATTCTATTACTTCACGAATTTCGTCTGGGTCGCGATGCAAAGACTCCACAAATAATAAGCCATGCGATGGGCGAGTCCACGGTGTCTTATACGATGCCAAAAATTTGGTTTATAAAGTTCAGGAATGGAGACTACAATCTTGAGGTCGAACACCGTACCGGACGTCCTGTTGAATTGGATATTCAACGATTACGACGCCTAATTGAGGAGAATCCTCAACTGACGACTCAGTTAGTAACTGGCGATGAGAAGTACGTACAACATACGTTAACCATACACGCAAACGTCAATAGTTGGGTGTCAGAGAAACAGGACTTTCAGTATCCGAACTTGAAATAAGTGCCAAAAAAGTGATGCTCAGCTGCTGGTGGAATATCAAGGGCATTATTCAGAGTTGTTTCCAGAGGGATCTACAAGTAACGCATATATTTACTGTGAAAAATTGGACCGATTATTTAACGAATTGAGTAGTCAACAGAATCGAGTTTCAACATGATAATACTAGACCACATGTTGAAAACGTACTCGTGAGAAATTGGAAGAGCTCGGCTGGGTTCTACTCACGCATCCACCATATTCTCTGGACAATGATTTTCTGATTACCATTTATTCAGGGTTCTAAGTGATCATTTACGTGAAAAAAAATCAACGTTAAAGAAGATCTCCAAAACGACTTCGCACATTTATAAAAATTGCTGACAGCAACTCAGGGGTAAAAACTTAGTAGCCAACCCAATATATATATATATATATATATATATATATATATATATATATATATGCATGTGTGTGTAGCTAGGTGACAAAAAACGCGGCAAACAATCAGGCAAAAAAGAGTGAAATGTAATTAATGACAGTAATTTGCAAATGACATTAATTTCAATTTTAACTGCTAACTGTATATACACTTACTTCACTTTATGTTATTATCGCGTAAGATAAAATACAGACACAAAAAATAACTGAAGTAAAAACTGAAAATGTGTTGTACTATTAAAATGATTTTTTTTTTATTTTGAAGAAAATTGGGAAAACTCCATAATCAATTAACAATGGCTTAACGTCAAACGTTTTAATTATTCTGTAAAAACCTCTATGACTCAATATTTTATTATTTTAATTACGATCATAGCATAAATATTGCACAGAGGCTTCATGTTTATAAATAGGCAGAGCATATCTTTTAAATTGCTTGTTGATGTTGAACCTCATTCATTTATTTTCCTTAGTTGAATACTACACTCGGGTAACCTTGCGCGCACGTCGATGTATTTGCAGTGATCCGGCATAGGTCTTCTTTCGAAACGTCCCCTTCGATATATCATGTAGCGGCATCAATAATGCTGCCAAAAATTGTGAATGCTATAGTTATCGATATTAGCTCAATAGAATCTATAACGTATATATCGGCAATTAAACTATTGAGATTTGTTTTCATAAATCGTGCACCATATTTTTATTCTCATTGAAGACGTGTCATATAAATATGTGTACTACTACTAGTATCCTGTAGACCTACTTACGTTACAGTGTATACATAAATCGATGAATATTTAATTGAGGAAAAATAATAGTCACTTTTAGCGAAATCAGTGTACACGTGGATACAACTGCTTTTTATTTTATCGTCCATATCATGAATTCACGCCGTATAAGTTAATATTAAACTACGGAAGTGAATGCTCCCGTACTGTTGCACAATAGTGCGTACCATTTACCGTGCTTACGATCTAAAGCGTTTTCACAATAAGTGTGCACTGGGTATGTCATATACGTAATTAAATACGTATGTCATTTGTGTAATTTATTATAATTGGGTCCATTAATGAAATAGAGGTAAATTTAATAGTCCATTTTAAGTTACAATACACTACATAATTATGAGTATTTGGATCCAAGTCAGATGAAGTCGTCTTGTGTTGTTTCGATTTTTAGATAGTTGTTTATCTAAAAATCCAAACAACACAAGACGACTTCATCTGACTTGGATCCAAATACTCATAATTATGTAGTGTATTGTAACTTGAAATAGACTATTAAATTTACCTCTATTTATATTAATGGACCTAATTATAATAAGTTACATAAATGACATACGTATTTAATTACGTATATGAGATACCCAGTGCACTCTTATTGCGAAAATACTTTAGATCGTAAGCACGGTAGATGATACGCACTATTGTGCAACAGTATGGGAGCATTCACTTCCGACTACGCATACAAAGACAATATGCATCGAATGGCAGGTCCGATGACTCCCACCAGCATCCCACGACGGGGACCACGCAATACCAACAGGTGAGATTGGGAAAGATCTTTATATAGGCTCAAATCACAGTGGGTTTATAGAGAAGCACCACCTGCACACATCTCCCCGCCAGAGGATCTAGAGATTGAACTAGAGCCTCTGAGATACCACGAAGTTTCTTTACGACCTAGGTATATAGCGTTCGTAGGGATGGGATGTAAAATTTTATATTAATTTTCATCATTTATTTATAAGAATAATCCATCATAGAATTACAGGTAATAATAAGCTAAATCGATTACATGCATAATATATCAGCTCTTGCAAAAATCAAAACATTGTTATATACACATCTGACAAAAATGCCCTGTCTTTTCGTATTCAACGTTCTCGATAAACGTAAACGAAATACTGAACAAAATGTTTATTTTTGTTTTCATTTTTAAAAAATATTAAATAAGATTGATATGTTATGTGATTGATATGTTTACTTTACACTACGAATATACAAAATATGTCATAGATATACAATTTAGAAATTGCGTAAAATAGCAAAACATCTGAAACGAATAAAAAAGTACCGCCAAATTTCGCAGAAACATTTTAAATGCACCTTCAACGTCCATGTAAAAACTTCAATTCAATTCTTGTGTAGTTGCAAAAAACTTGTCACCGCACGAGATAATATTTGTAGTGGGGACGCGAATAGGAAGCACGACTCCAGAAACGGCCAGAGTGACGGCGGAGGCGGTTCTTTCAATCGGGGCGGCAGATCGCGCTGCTTCCCACAGAGCGGTTCAAACGCTCGCCGGCTAATTATAAACAATAAAAAGCGAGCCGGGTCAGATCTGATGCACCCACGGCGTGCTTTGTTGTCGCCGCGCGCCGCCCTCTCTGTCGCGGTCCGCTCATACCGCTCACGTGCATTGTATAGCGTGCAGGCTATCTCTTCGCGATTAGAATGGATACTAAAAATGAAGGGAAAATATAAATGATATACCATCTTGGATACAAAATCAAGAAACGATAAACAAATTGTTAACCCATCCTAAGGTTCAATTAAAAAATTATATATTCGATAACCAAACATTAATGTCTTAACTTCGTTTCCACACAAACAGTTAGATAGAAATTGTTCTTCTAATCCATCTGAAATATAAACAGAAAAATCTTTACATATATCTAGTCTATCAACAAACTTTTCTATAACAAACATAGCTGACGTTTGAACAGTTTCTTTTTTTTTCATTTGCTAAGGAAAAAATATCCTCTGATCAATTGACATTCCTGCCCACGCTCTGTTGCGCTTAGCAGCATGTACATGTACGCCAGCCTACAGCCACTCCTAAAACCTTGTTCCAAATGCAGTTATGCTCATAGACATATTCGATCATGTCATATAAATTGTCTCCATTGTACCTGAATGTGTTTCATTTCGTGAAGGTCAGGCAAGAATTTAGTATGACACTTTCATCAATTTGTATGGAACCTAAATCTCATTAAATAGTTCCGGAAATTGATAAACCCCGTGACAAGAACTGAATTTATGGTTGTCAAAATTTAAATTTAAAATTTCGATGGTATAATTTCTTTAGCTACGCCTTCGTATCATCGCCAATGTATTTTTAACCCCTTATCAAAAAGTTGATCACTCGTTTCACCTTTTTCATATGTGGGCTTTTATTCGTTAAAATTGATAAAAGAAGGTGATTATCATATTTAACTTTTTCAAAAATATTCTAAACGTGATCGAAAATGAGCAATTTTAATAGTTGCCTATATTTTTGACGCTACTGTCAATTAAGTTTTAACAAATAATTCAAATTGCCCACCTGAAGATATTGTCATACAACGAAACCTAGGTTGTGGTTAAGAATTTAAATAAAATAAAAATAATACTACACCATGTAGCTTCATATACTCGTTAATAATAAAAATTAAGTGATAATGAATTTCTACAAACCTAACGCAAAATATATTCAAGATTTATCGAGTTAAACTTTAAAACTCATAGAATGGCAATTATTGTAATATGAATATCACTAACTTTTTTCACTCAAGTTCGAGAAAAAATTAAAGAGACTAGCTAAAACATATATTTTATTATTTTTTTTAAAGTGGAGAACCAAAATAAGAATAATTTAATAAATAAGAGAAATTTAATAAGCATTTCATAGCAAAACACCATAAATGATTCTCTTTAAAAAAATACTGTGTCCTCACAACAGCATGATATTATATGTAGTACTAGCCAATGAAAAAATAAAAAATGTTAAAATGTGACATTTAAAATAAAACGAATCGCAAATATTCTATTCGATCCCGTAATAAAAATCTAACGTTATGACTTGTAAATTTACCACAGAGCCCATATGAACTAGCCCGCGCGTACCCAAACGGCTCCATAATTCGTAGAGACTTGAATCTCCGTGTCTCTACGCACAGAAATGCGTGAGAGTCGATGCACCACAAGGTCTGTCGCTGCCAGATTAAGGTAATGGGTCTGAGGGCCGCGAGTACTGAGAAACTATTTAGACATCCCGCTATCATTTTATCGCCAAATGTGTTATTAAGCAGGAAATAACGGTGAAAGACATTTTATTTCCAAAATTTTCTAATTAATAAAAGGTTGTACAATATGCTGTGTAATTCTATAAATACAATACGTGGACTAGGTGCGCTTTTGTACACATTAAGTGTTTAATACTGAACGGTGAAATTACAAATATTGAAATAATTATTAAAAAAAGTGATTTAAGAATTTAAAGATCGTTTGTTCAACTGATATAGATATATAATACATATAAATAGGAAATAATCAATTATTATAAATAATACAGAATATAGTGTATAGTTTAATTCGATTCAGCACAAGGAGAGTAATATACAGAGTTTAAATAACAGAATAGCCGTATAAATACAAAAAAGTAAATGAAATAAGTCAACATTTCATTACAGATGCCTTAACATCAAATGGTAATATAATCAAAAACTTAGGAGGTACACTTAGTACGCTAACTTAATAAGCTAAGAAAATACGCATTCTCAACTGCTTCAGGAGTCAGTACATATTAAAAGAGGAACTTTTCGTTCGTTGAAATGCATTACGAGAAAAGAAAAACTTGCCTATAACAAAAGAATTGTGTAATCCCATTAAGAACACAACTGATATCCGCTCGTTATTAGTGTCACATAATAGAGCAGATAGGTTATCCTTGTTAAAAAAAAGTAAAAAATCTGCTACCTGCTGCTGCCAGAAAAAAATAGTCTATCTATGAAGGGCTTGAAAAAAGATAAAAGGCATAAGAAAGCAACTTAAATTGCAATATATAGTAGACAAAAATAAAATAGACTCAATCCACCATTGCGCAGTTTTGAATTTTATCCACTACCCTTATGACCTTATTGGTTAAATATCAGTCCATAAAATTAGGACTAATAGATACCCGTGTATAATTGATAAAAGAGGAGACGATCAGTAACATTATTTTTTTTATTTTATTCAAAGTAAGGAAACGATAAATTGTATTATTTTACATCTCAATCGATGAAATCAATAATTAAAAAGTACAAACCGAAGTCAAAACATTTCTTTAAAATTTATATGGTAATAGACATTGTTTTCCAGTTGTTCAAAATAAGCATGAAATCAAACAAATAAATCCAATATCTCTATTAAACAAATGCAAATTGTCTTTAAATAAAGTACATATTGTCATTTAATTGATTTTAATAAATATTTAATATTACCATTAACATTTGAATATGTATATATGTATATATATATATATATATATATATATATATATATATATATATATATATATATATATATATATATATATACGGATGTAATCAAATACATCGCAATTGAATGAAAGAATAAAATGGGCAGAATGGACGACAGTCGTGCAACAAAAAAGATCTTCTCAGCCAGACCATTGGGCTCCCGAAAAAGAGGACGACCTAAACCCAGGTGGCTCGATTGCCTGGAAAAATACTTTAAAATCCTAAGTGTAACGAACTGGATGTGTCTGGCCAAGAACAGGAAAGCGTGGAAGTTAATTCTGCCGAAGGCATGGTCCTGTCCTGGGCTGTCAAGCCATTGAAGATGAAGAAGATATATATATATATATATATATATATATATATATATATATATATATAAATTATACCATCGAGAAGTATTCCGTAAGTATCATATTACCCAATTTCTTGCATAAATGCGCCGCATTTTATACAGATGGAGCAGTACCATTTAATCATTAAAAGCAATTTAAACTGATACCCAAGCACTCATCTACGCTACTCGAACATACATTGTAAATCACACCAGCCTCGAATATTACGCAACAAGTGTTACCAGTGGTGGAACCATTAAGCATAACTACAATTGCCTAACTAAAACAAACATCGTTTAGCCAATAGAGATCAGAGCACGCGCTGTTGCGCGGCACGAGCTGGATCAGTGGGTAATTAATGAGATTGATGACTCGGCGGGCGGCTGGTAATCCCTCATTCGCGCCGTCTGAGTGATGGTTTGTTGATGGGAACCGCTCACGGTTCGCGACAGAGGTCGTGTGTGGTCGGACTAGTTCAGAAGCCGTCACTGTGACGAATGATGTTTAATACCCCGAGAAGTCGCTCAGGATAAGATCGGAGAATATTCTTGGTCGGCTGTTTATTTTTTCAAACTCCATCGATAATACTCTCGATATAGATCGATAATACTCCTTTGAAACTGTTCATGCTGTTGAAAATTTTTAAAAATTACGAAAAATGAGAACAATTACAAAAATGTTCTTTCTTCCGAATTGGATCTGCCCAAATCCAAAATTAATTAATTGATACCGTAACCTGATTTAAAAAAAGTAACTGTATAATTATCTTTAATATTATGCAAATTTACATTAAAGGGTATCATGGGTGAGTTGTACAGACGTCGAAAAGAGGGTAGATCCTCAGTTCGACTATATTTTTTCTTCAACCTAATTAAGTCGATTTAAATTCTTGTTTTTTTTTATTTAGAAGAGTGTAATTCAATAGTTGATTAAGATCTAATGATGTAGTTCGAAGATGGACAATGGAACATCTTAATGAATGACATTACACAACCATGATTGAAGACCTTTATTTCGCTACGCACTTTTCTATTGACGAAGTAATCACAGCCCCAGCTACATCAGGGTTCGAAATTTTTTTATAGCTACTAAAATATTACAACTGTTAAAAGAGTTATCAAAGAACGCTTTAAGTTTTGATGGGTTAGAACTTAGTTTACTAGTAAACTAACTAAATTAACTTTTATTAATTAAAAACTTAGTTAGTTTACTAGTAAAGACTTCATAACTCTAGGTCCAAAGATTCAATAATGGGGCGTTAGTTCAACTTTCAAAATAAAAATCAAATGTGTAACAATTATCAGTTAAACTTGTAACCCTGTTTTTATCAGTAGTATCGGATGGTGACCGTAACATTTGTCCAATTCATCAATAAAAATATTTTCATGGAGTAACCCCTATCGCAAAAATTTCTTCATGAGAACATTGGCCAAACCCGTGACCTTAAAAATCTTGTCATTAGTGTCAATTGCTTTAACGTTATCAATGAGACGAAGGTTTCTCTTAATGTCGTAAAACCTATTTCCTGGCATGGCACTTAACATTTATCTAACACTTATATCTTCGTCTAATGATCAATATATTTTCTCGAGGAAAATTAAGGTATCCAGACAAAATCAATATATTGAAGAACATTTTCAAGTGTGAAACATCAAATTGAAATTCATGTGGATGGGTTCTAATTCGGATTAAAAATTATATTTGAAACTGTAAATTTAATCACCTCTTCATCAAATATTTTTTAATCTCTAATCTGAATCTTAATAGGACTAGGACCTTTGAACTCTTTTTATACTATCTCCGTTATGTCTTTAATTTCGGAAGTATCTTGAACTCTTGGGGAATATGTTGGTAAGCATTTAGCCCGAGCTAAAATTTGCTATTATGCCTCACATCGATTGCGTTTTGCGGCCAATGTTTCATCGCCATTGCTATTATTCTCACTAGAAATGAATCACTTAGCGTTGAAAAATTATTTTTAATCAGTGACCACTAGGGTCAAGTAGAAAGATAACTAAGTTCAAGGACTTCCTCAAGTCCTTTTTTGCTATTACGACTCAATGTTAGCTATATCTACATTTATAATAAAATTGTAACAGGGTAAATTCTGTAGATGACAAATATTTTAAAAATGATAATAAAAGTCGGAAAACCTTTTTTAGAATTGTTGACTGTCTGCATGTTATTTCGTGAGTCAATTACATCATACACAAAGCCGACTGGAGAGAGTGTGATGAAATTTGGTGTGGCAATAGTTTCTATGCAAGAGCAACATATGAGAGAAGACAAAAAAAAATCATATTCCGAATTTCACACTAGTGAAATCGTGGGGCACAGCTAGTAAAAAATAAAAAAGGATTGTTTGTATATGTATGTGGTCACTATACTCATTTGCGGGCAATTCTGTCCGCAATTGAATATAGTGGCTGAGAGGGTATTTGGTTCAATATAAATTTGCCAATGTAAATAATTTGTTGCTAAAAATTATTTAAGCCTTAGAAAAGTATGTATTTTATTGTAATTATTAAATTATATATATATATATATATATATATATATATCGGGATTAATGGTAATAAGCATAAAATAATACCCTTATCTACGTAATTGGTTCATAGCATAATTCGCGCAGACTCACAATGATTTAAAATAATATTATCTGTTCGTAATATTGCTCGCATATTTGACGCACCTTAGTACCAGCCACATGATTTAGATAAAGCTACAACCGTAGCTGTGAAACGATTTGTTACATATGTGTATGACATCACTTCTAACAATTAGAACATTAATACAATATTAATATGTTAAATATTCTATGCCAACAGCACTACGCTCACCTTTCAATGCTGAAATTTCTTGTGATCTTTTTGAACAAAAGTAATATTTACGCTTATTACCATTATTGTACATAATGCTATCTATATATTTCCCTTATAACCTATTTCCTTATTTAAAACACCTAGTTTACAATGACGGCAAGTTTTAGAAAAGTCTTTCAAAACAGAACCAATACAATTTGTCTCTACAAGTCTCGGCAAATTACTTTAGAAAACACAATTATAAACCTCTTTCAGGGAGTACATTATCAAGATGGCTATATATGTGTTTAACCTCTAGATCTACTCAGAAAATAAAATTTCCTTATCGACCCAAAATGTAGAAAGCACTTACGTAAATTAAATATTGAAAATAGTTCATCTTCGATTTTAAAGTTTTAGTCAATCGTGAAATTAAATACGTCTTATCGACTATGCCATCTATGTAACTTACTGTCCATCCGTTTGTTTACTTTTGTTTTCATCTCTTTGACTTTTACCACATTACAAAGTTACGAACTCTGTTTTTAAAACAATTAAAAATTCACCTTCGAATTAATTAGAAATAACTACGTAGATATACTTGGTACGACGTATAAACAAAACTTAAATTTACGAGACTATAAAAGAAACTAACACAAAAATTATTAATTGCTTTTGATTTAACAAAACCGCAGTTCTTGTGAACAACGACAAAAGCAATTATAGAAAATGCAAAGAAATATTGCACCTGCCACATAATGTACCTGTCACATAATTAAAATTGCTCTCCGATAAAATTGACAACGAGATCAATCGAGACGAACTCTTCACTCTCTAGTTCCCATCCTCGCCTTCTAGACATCGTATCTCCCAATCTACGATAAAATACTTCTATTGAATGCATCACCTCCATAAATTTTCAGCTACTTCTAAGCGGCATCGGGAAATATCGCCTAACTGTAGGTAATTAAATAACGTAGAATAATATTAAATTACCCTAGTGCCTCAATTTTGTGCATTGCTATATACTCACCATACTCGGTTATGATTTAGAACATGTATCTGAACACAGTTCTTTTACTTCCTCTTAAATCCTAGCATATAATAAACCCCATGTGAGCACCACCTTCGCAACTGCGATTAGCATACTCACAAATGAAGGAACAATAAAATCTGGCAACAGAAACAATAAAGTGCATTGTGTTTATTAATTCTGTTATCTTACATCTTGAGCCGCATCGTCTGCTCTGCACAGCTTTCACTCGTCGTTAACTGCCTTTACATGATCGTAACAGAACGAGCGAATCGGATCTGGAGAGTACTATTAATTTCAGTCAGCATATCAGAAAAAGTATAGAACTGAAATTTTGTTACTAAAACCGATAATTA
This sequence comes from Druceiella hillmani, assembly GCA_039881145.1. Taxonomy (NCBI): domain Eukaryota; kingdom Metazoa; phylum Arthropoda; class Insecta; order Lepidoptera; family Hepialidae; genus Druceiella; species Druceiella hillmani. The sequence goes on from JAYKKI010000008.1 coordinate 11,019,266, forward strand.
CCTAATATTAGCAGCGAGACAACTCACCCAACTTATAGTTAAGTAAAACGTTTCTCAAATGACAGCTTTAGAATTACAGAATAAAATAAAAATTATGTAAACATGAATTATTTTATATATTCATATGAAATATTACATTATAACTGCCGTGAATTACATATCCCTGCAGTGTTTATTTTTTAGATAAAAATCTATATTATTACATAAATAATTATATTTGTGAGTAAAATTATAATTCAGTATAATGACGAGCTAAAGTGAAAATGATACGTCAGTACTATTAGGTTAGTGAAAATATGGCCGAGGAATATGCTAAAGTGAAACAGGTATGATACATCAGTATTAATACGTTGATGAAAGTGATACTCAATAACCGAGAAATATGCCATAGTTAAAACGATAGATAAATTTTAATAAGTTAATGAAAATTATAGTCAAACGAAGAGGAGTCTGCTGAAGTTAAAATACTATGTCAATATGAATACTTTAGTAATAATAATGAACAATAGGCGAAGAGTAAGCTACACTGAAAATAATACATCAACTATACAATTAACGGACGAATTTGTAATTTTATTATTACCTCATTGATTTTGAGCCTAACAACGATTAAGCCAAAAAATTACATTTTGATATAAATGATTTTTTTAAAATACCAGAAATGCTTTACTTTTTAGGTCCGAGCCGAATCAAATCCGAAATAGAGTTGACCAGTGTATCAAGATGCAAAGCCGTGCGTGGGGTCACGAATAGATCTTTCTCGCCGGTGACACTCGTCACCGACCGTTCCTCGTAGAATGAGAGGCTGATTATATCAATCGATAGACATTATAATGAATACGATTATTGTGAATTGTTTATTGTAATTAATGTAAATGATGTCTATTGTCTAGTTTGATTAGGTTCAGAAACGTGCACACCGAGTGGCGGGTTGGCGCCGTCTGTTTGGTACGAAATATGTTTTAAAAGTGCTTGCATAATTTAAAAGTTTGACAAGCTCGATCTCAGTCTAATCAATGTCAAATAAGACAAAGTTGTCTTTGGCCTCGCTTCCGTTGTACGTTATTTTCGAACATATATGGCGGAAGTGAGTTTAAAGGCGACTTGCTTTATATTATGATTCATACACGCCTTATGCACGCTATAAAACAATAGTTTTAATATTTTATCGTTATTTTGATATTTCATTCTGATATACATTTTTACTTACTCGAGAGTTTTGTAATTGACATTTAATCATATATAAAAATTAAATAACCAGCAATTACGGATAATTACCCAAGACTATTGATATATTTATTTCGCTGCCTGCAACATTATAATACACTAGTGAAACCGAATAGTATCCGCCTTGAATTAATGCTCTACATGAAATAACTCTCATGCTTAATATTTATATAGATAGATTATTTGTAAATATCTACGTAAGGAAAATTTTCAACTAACTCGTCTACATCGACACATTTCTTAATAATTATATTCATTTATTAATAATTATATTAATATTTATAATCATATTATTAATCATTATTCACTATATATTGTTCATGGATATTCGTTTGCTTAAATACACAATTTGTTTCGATTTTCATTTACATTTATTTCCATTTTTCAATCATCTAAAGACGATTGGCAATTTTATAGATCTTTAAGCCACATCACCATATACTCTCTCTTTAATGGATAGAGGAATACAAGACAAATGAAAAACGTTATGGTCACAAAAAATTAAAACCATTAATTATTACAAAATTAAAATATTAATATCAAAGATCAGTTTATCTTTGTCACATATTTTCTACTTCTATTACAATATAATGTGTAGGACTTCACCATTTATCTTTCAAATATAATATTATCTAAACGAATACTATTACAAAATGTTATACATGCTTCACAACTTGTCAGAATAGATTCTACCTCATAAGCCGTGAATTCGTTTTTTCAGTGTTTTTTACAGTCATTTTATGTGTCAAATGTCTATTTGAATTCTATGTATTAAATTTCTGTTCATTTAATACATAACAATATATAATATATTTAGATCACAAGATTTTACTTTTGTTCACCTACGTAAAAAAATCTAAACAAAGTCAAGCAATTAAAGGTTACAAGGGAACACACATTAAATCAGTTTCCTTGGCGCTATATTAATAATATATTGTATAAGAATTGTGCAGGTGGATTTACGTTTTCTTGATACTTGGCACAACCCAGATAACATATTACAGAAATTACGTAGATACATATACCAATCTCTGTTTTGCCAATAATACAATACAATAGTGTTGAATTGTTATATTCTGACCTGGGTCACTACTTTTTACGTAGAAGCTTTACTGACGGTGGTAAACTTATGTTATTATACTATTGTTAATATAATATTTATTTAGATAAATCTATAATTAACGAAAAAGGGCTAAAGGTCAATTATATTGTATTAAAATTAAAGCATATATTAAAAAGACACAACTTACAAAAATTAATGGTCTTAGCCACCATGATAATAACTTTTTTTAGATCGATGAATTCGAATAAACAGAGGGGTGCCAGCATTCATTCGTAGCAGTTTCTACTACTATTCATTCGTAGTAGTTTCAATTTGTGTTCATTAAACCTAGCATTTAGTGGCTCAAAATTGTCGGTTAGTTTTCTATTGTATGTAACTAAAGCTCAAAAAAAAATCACTTGAAGAACCTGAAGAACTTTATTAATAATTATTCAATTAAATAAAAGCTAAGCAAGAATGATATTTAATTTTGTTGTTTTTCACATTCCTTATAACTTTTAGATGCAATTTTAAAAAATACGTGAAGCATATATTCCTAATGAAGAACAGCTAATGCGATTACAGAAAAGGACATAAGAACCAGATCCTGTTAACATATCACTGGAATTATCTCGAACTGAAAATGGAGACTGGTGAAAACTTTAACCACAAATTTTGTCCAATGAAATTAATAAGGGTGTCTTTTGATACGCCCCGTCCATTATTTTCTCATATGGACCGCATGTATCCTCTTTCGCCCGCCCCATCTTGGAACACACATATTACAACTATTGTATTATATTGTGGCAACACTAAGAATGTAAGAATTTGTTTTTCCTTGTGGCGACAAGAGTGTGGTATGTAGAAGCTGAGATGTCAACTCGGAATAGACATTGAATGGAAATAAAATACTTTTGATAACCTATGAATCTGTAATTATTTATTGGAGTCAATATCATCCATCTTCATTTGGACGTCTAGCGAACAACCACTACACTACAAATGGTGGCCCCGACGTGATTTCCATGTGCGGACTTCTGATTCGGTTCATCTTGAGTCAGCCATTCCTTCATCGAAGCAAATCATCATTTTCACGTAGTGAATATTATCGAAAGTAGTGGATTATCTTTAATCAAAGGGATATTATGGACACAACGATTGTTTTTTCACGATGATAAGTATGTAAAACAAGTGTGCTAGTAAAAAATATATAAGTGTCATTTTAAAATAAGTGTCATTAATCGGCGGTAAAAATAAGTGTCATTAAAGAAGCTCTATCGTTTTCGAGTACTTACGTTTTGGTAACCCTTGCACCATGTCTGAAGTGAGTGCTGTGCAAATCCCTGTTTATAATAAATCTGATCCCGCATTATGGTTTATAATATGTGAAAGCACTTTCGCTCCCGCTACGCTGAAACCAATGACTGAATCTGTGACTAAATACAATTATATCGTTTCACATATCCCACCGGATGTGGCATCGTTAGTTCGGGATATACTTATAAAACCAGACGATAAAGATCCCTATGACAAATTAAAAAAAGGAACTAGTGAATCGTTCGGGTGAATCTTTAAGGCAGGAAATCCGACAACTTCTGTCAGGGGAAGAATTAGGTTCGCGACGACCTTCAGAACTTTTGAGAAATATGAAACGTCGCACCGAAAATTTAAATGTTCCAAAAAAATTAATGTTGGAAATATCTTACAGCAATTGCCATATAGGATACAATCAATTCTAGCCGCTGTTTCGGATCTCTCATTAGACAAGGCTGCTGAAACTTCAGATTGAATTTTAGAGATTACCCTAACTCCAGTTGAAACTTTTGCAATATCAGGGGCATTCGGAAATGCAGTAGAAGATAGGTTACTCCGCCAAATTGAAAAATTAAACAAACTAATTAATGATCTTACATTTTTTCGTAGCCGTTCCCCGTTTAGATATAACTCAAATTTTCGCCATGATTGTAGATCGAAATGTAGATATCGAGAACCTTCTGTATGCTGGTATCACCGGCGTTTTGGTAAAAAGTGTAAAAAAGATAAATGTGTTAAACCTTGTTCGTGGAAGGGAAACGATGACAGAAAATAGTAGAGGCGACTTATCCTTTGCCTCCAGGGTCACGTCGCCTGTTCACTCGAGACCGAAAATCAAATGTTTCGTTTTTGGTCGACACCGAATCAGACGTGTCCTTGATCCCAATAAATGCATTTTAAAAGATAAGTACTCTTCAACTTACTCTTTTTGCTGCTAATTCTAGCACTATTAATGTATATGGGCAAAAAACACTTTCTTTAAACGTTAATGTCGGGCGACAATTCAATTGGACATTTTTACTTGCAAGTGTTAAAGCACCTATTCTTGGAGCAGATTTCCTCCATTATTTGGAATTAGTGCCAGATCTTCGCCACAAATGGTTAACAAGCTGACCTCCATTCTGTAAAAACCATTTCGAGTCACGACACACCTTATCTAAAACTGTTACAAAAATACCCCGCCATTTGTAAGCTGCCCGACCCCAACAGTCCTTTAAGCACAACACTGCATTTTATTAAAACCAAAAGTCCTCCAGTAGTGCTGAAACCACGACGTTTAGCACCGGATCGACTCAAAATCGCAAAGGCCGACTTTGAGACATGTTAAACTCGGGCCATATGCAACCATCCAAAAGCAACTATGTATCCACACTCCGTAAGGTCCCCAAGAAGGGGTCAGTGGACTGGGGACCGGTGGGAGACTTCCGTGCGTTAAATGCACAAACAGTTTAGGACAATTATCCAATATTATGCATCACTGACTTCACAGCAGAGCTTAATGGCACTAAATTTTTTACCAAAGTCGACCACATAAAGGCCTACCATCAGTTTCCTATCGACCCTGCCGATGTCCACAAGACAGTTATCTTAACTCCATTCGGTCTGTACGAAAGTACAAGGATGCCGTTTGGTGTGTGTAGTGCTTATGCAACCTTTCAGCTCTTCATAGATGAAGTTACCAGGAGTTTATGCCTTCGTTGACGACATTTTGGTGACTTCAGGAAACGAAGAAGAGCATCTGCAACGGCTCGAGTGTCCATTTCCACACTCGTCAAATGTGGGTTATGCATTAATGTCGACAAATGCACATTTGTTTCCACGACCTTAGGTTTTCTTTGTTTCAAGCTTTTAGAACATGGACGCCATGTTCTAAAAGCTGGAACCCCTGAAGGATAGGGTACAATGTATCATAGACTACCCCAGGGCCTGAAAATCTGAGCCAGTTAAGAATGGTCTTAGGTATGTTAAATTTTTATCAAAGATTCATACCTAAGCCAGCAGTCATACTTGCCCCTCTCGTGAAATTACTTGAAGGAAACAAGAAGAAGCCTCGCTCGGTACCTAAAGGAAAATTTGAAAAAATTGAATGAAATGAAGAAACTGACAAAGCATTCTTGGCTGCCAAAGAAGCCACGTCGAAGGCCAGACTGGTAAATTCCATTCCAGGGGCAAATCCAAGCCTCCGGGTTGACGTGTCAAGCATGACAATCGGAGGGACCGTGACGCAGCAAGAAGATCAGCATTGGAAACCTACTGCCTTTTTCTCAATGAAGTTGAACAGCAGCCAGCACTTACGATAGATAACTATTCTCCATTTATTCCCTCATTCGGTAATTTAAATACATGCTAGAAGGCCGAGTTTCCAACAAAATCTTGAGAAATGTTCTCCCACGCAGCAAAGGCACCTGGACTTCATCTCCCAGTATACAACCGACCAACAAGATGTCCAGGGATCTAAAAATGTGATTGCAGATGGAATGTCAACACTGATCAATCACTGATCCGCCATTGCTAGACTTTTGGAGTTCGCCAAAGTTCAACCCAGTGATCTAGAGGCGAAGAAATTTCAGTAAGATAGCAGCTCCATAAAATTAACACCCACAACTTGTCTGTTAAGTCATTCCATTACTGTGTGACACGTCAATTGGAACTCCTCGCACATTTGTACTTGAGTCTTTCCGCAAGTTGATATTCTCCCACTTGCATAACAAATCTCATCCGGGTATTGCAGCGTCCACTAAACTCATCTGCAAGATATATATCTGGCGCAATATGAAGAAGTAATCAAAGATTGGGTACGTTGGTGCATTCAATGCCAAAAGTTAAAGATACAACGCCACAACGAGGCTCCACTATGGACATTTAGTCTACCAGATGCCAGATTCTCTCAAATACATATTGACATAATTGGACCATTACCTTATTCAGAAGGTAATATTTATTTGCTGACGATGATAGACAGGTTCGCCAAATGATCCGAGGCTACAGCAATACCAGACATGAAGGTGGAAACCATCTGTTGAGCATTGTTTCAAACGTGGATTTCCCTTTTTTGGGTGTCACTGGGGGGATACTCTGTGGCAACACTAAGAATGTAATAGTTTGTTTTTCCGTGTGGCAACAAAAGTGTGTATGTAGAAGCAAAAAACGTCAACTCGGAATAGACATTCGATGCAAATAAAATACTTTTGATAACCTACGAATCTGAAATTATTTATTGGGATCAATATCATCCATCTTCATTTTGACGTCAAGCAAACAACCAACACACGACAAAGTAACCAAACTGGACGATGATAGAGGCTGTGGACTCTAAGACTCTTTACTCATTGAATATATATTTTGTAATTATCTTTTACCGCCAAAATAAGTTATGCAAATTGCCGCGTACTTACTCATTAGTAATTCACAATCGCATCACATCACAGTGCCACTATATGACCTCAATCCCATTGCTTTAAAAGGATTTACTTTAAACATACATTAATTATGCTGATATAAGTCCGCATATACAGTTGATATGACTTATTTATTAATTTCTGTGAAATCCATTCATTCTAAATTACGAAGTTTTTAATTACTTGTAAAACTATGTGTCAGTTTGCTGCTCGTATTTTATTACACAATAGTTTGAAACATCAACTGTATTAAATGCAAAAAAAGTATGATTTGTTCTCAAGAGTCATGCATTATTATTTTTTTTTCTCAAGAGGTTTTTTTGTTCTCAAGAGTCATGCATTATAATTTACCTTTCTCTTTTTATGATAACCTTATTACTTCCTTATAAAGTCATGAATCTCGTTTCTCGTTCTCATTGTCAATATTTTGAAATTTTGGTTCAAGTTTCATTTTCTAATATTCTTTGTAATACTGAAATATTGAGAGTAATAATGTAATACTGAAATACAATGAAATAAATTTTAGGAACTTAAGTTATAAGGAAGTCATATTGGGGATCCCAAGAAGGTCTCACTAAAAGATTATGTTTTTACCTTCTTTCATACAATAATCTAAAAATATTTCTTATTCACAAAGTAGTTATAAATAAGTAAAATATATAGTTAAAAAGACACTGAAAACACGCTTTTATAACCAAATAATCCATTAATGCAAATCAAACCAACCCAAATTCGATGAGTTTGATGTGACAATGAGAAGTTCCCATGACCACTTTCCCTTCTCCATCATCCAAACCTCCCGATTATAATACGTAATCAAAGGGCTCTTTGAAACCAGTCAGCGAGTCCAAACTCGACTTGTTTACATACTGTTATTATGTTTCAAATATTTCCAATTACTTTCTAAAATCCACAATCTAAAGTAACGCCCGTAACGGGTGTGAATCCTTTTAGATTTACCTGCCCAATTTTTTTAAAAACAATACATGTAAATTCTTTTCTTCCATGATTTTAATATTCTGGTGAAATAAATTTATATGCATATCCTCACAATCGCCAAATTATCAACTTTTATTCTTTTCCCACGTCGTATTTATGAAAAAAATGACTCAATTTTATTCCCATCATCATTCAATTTCCTTAATTTTTTTTCAAATTCCATCTATTTTCTAACTATTTACTATCCCATGAGATCATATACAGGCTTCTACTCTAGTGGTGAGTAATCTTGATACACTTAAGTGAAACAATGCACTGAATCTGAACCAGTAATAAAATATTTTTTTTTTTAAAACCGACTACAAAAAATGTAGGTACTAAAAAGTAAAAAATAATTAACTTATAATATATGTCTACTTATTGACAATAAAAAACTAAGATACTTACTTTTCATATCGGTGCCTGCACTGACGGCCAACTTAACAAATTTATAATTTTACTTAATTACTTGTTAAGTAATTGATATAGTGTTGCTTACCTATTAAGTAATCACAATACAAAATAGTTTAATAAAGGACGTATTTATAATATAAAATTTTGCATTTGTTTAAGTTGATCGGCGTTGCTAAAAAATAAGTAACTTAGTTAATAATTACCAATAAGTAGGTACCTATTATGAGTCATTTTTTAGTTTTTAGTACCAACTTTTCTTGAAGTCGTTTTTTTTAAAAACATTTCATTTCAAAATTTGTATGTATTAATATATTAATCATCACATTATCTAACACTCAATTATTAAGAGTCACGGGCAAAGGCTAGTATATAGATAATTTCCTCTTTTTCTAAACTTGATTATTATCAACACATAGAAACAAAGCGGTTATAGTAGCCGCCAGTGGCTAGCTGTTAACTGTTGAGGAGTTTCGTTCGTAGTATCCAATGTCCAATACCAAAATTTGTAAAGTAACACCAATGGCAAATATCTTGAATCACGGTTGATTCATCCAGTAAGAAGTTACATTATTCATCTCCAAAACTCATCAGATCCTCATCTGTCGATAGTGTAGTTATTTTGCAAGGCGAAAGCTACCAAGAAAAGAAAGTACTAAGCTAGAATATCTTGAATCACTGTTGATTTTCTACCATCTGACAAGGAGTTCCATGGTTCATCACCAGAACGCATCATCAGATTTTGACCCGGTCGATGGTGTAGTTATTTTGCAAAGTAACAACTACCAGCAGCGAATATCTTGAATCACGCTTAATTTACTTCCATCCGTTAAGCAGTTCCATTGTACATCTCCAGAACGCATCATCAAACCCTGACCTGTTTGATGGTGTAATTATTACTATTAACAGCAAATATATTTAATCAAGTTTAATTTACTAACATCCGTTAAAGAGTTTCATTGTTCATCTCCGAAACTTATCACCATACACTGAACTGGTGAGGGGTGTAGTTATTTTGCTAAGTAAGAACTACCCGTAGCAAATATCTTGAACCATAGATTATTTACAGCCCTTCGTTAAGGAATTGCGTTGTTTATTTCCAAACATCATCATTAGATCATCATCACTGAAAAAACTTCACTTGGAAAAAAATTATCACTAAACACACAAAAAAAAAATTCCAACGAATTGAGAATCTCTTCCTTTTTTCGGGTCACCTTGAGGAATCAATACTTCCAATGAATCAATAGAATTTCATTTTACTCTATTACATACTTTTCACTCTTTCTACGTGATTCATTTTGAAATAGTGCACATTATACCAAAAACGAATGCATGCCAAAGAGTAAAGAGACAAATGAATCTTTAAGATTTCAATTGCATCACTTAGTTTAGTGAATCGGTGTACTGTATTGATTTTTTTGATTTACTCACTCATCTTTTACACACAACTACTCCAGCATGTGTGCACTCAAGGTCTGGGCACCCTATTAATACAACAGCCACTATATGACTCATTTCCACACACAAGTTGCCTTCTAAATCATAAAAATTACCAATATCAAACTCTAGAATTAAATTTTGACTTTCACGTAGGTAGGCATGGTACAGCTACAAATTCAAACATATATTAACCGATAAAACCATCTGATATGACTTTTCATAAGATACGCTTAGCTGCCAAGCGGCAGTCCCGCAAAGAAGGATCGTTCATAATCCAATACAATTACGCAATACCGCCAACATCTAAAAAGGACGCATTGAATAATAAACAATATCGCCAACATCGGCACACAATGCCCTGTGGCGGCCGCCGTTCGTTTAAGGACTTCCGATGCAGCGGAACACGAGAGTCGACCTAACAAGTTGAGTGACAAATCGCATGGTCGCGCGCCAAATGAAGTAATTTGAGTTTCTTGTTATTGTTGTATTTAAATGTTGGAACACGGGCCGGTATGGTAATGGAACACGGAGTGGCGCGTGCTGACGATATCGCCCGGTACCACAACCGATTACTCTTAACAGTTATGACTATGACTAGTTAATAAAAAGCAGTGGTGCTTAAAGCGTCCCATATCTTAAACCGACATTCATTTGCTAAGGAGGAGTGGGTATTTTTTGAAAATAAAGAAACATATTTTTAGGAAAATGTGTTAAATTCTACCCTGCACTAAACGGATATGATACGATCATGAAATTCAAGATGACTTTCACCTTTAGTTGATTATCGTGATAAATTTTTCGTCTAGTTTACAACTCAGGCCGAGGGTTTTTCAGTTCTGAAAAGTGGAAAGACAGAATGGGTAATATCATTGACAATCCTTTCTTCAATAGTATTAGCATACGGTTGTACTGGATACATATAATAAAGATACACGGGTACTCATAATAAGAGGTATTTCGAATAAGAAATATTTTTTATTGGGATTAAATGACATAAAAGTAATAAACAAATCCATATGATGCACAAAGAATTGCATGTTGAAAAGAAATATTTGTACTAATTAAGCATGTCAATGCGATTTTATTAAAACAGAGGAAACTTATTACTAGATCAAAGCATATTTGTTACACAAATAAATAAATTCAATTAAATAAATTACAATACAAAGCATCAGTTTCATAGTCAATTGCACTCGTCCCATAAAAGGAACTAATTATGCCATAAGGAATCAAAGTACTGTATATAAGAATTTTTTAAGATTTTTATCACTTCACTATACCACAAATTTAACAAGCTTTGATTTTAACTGTATTTTAGCTCACCGCTTAAAAATATGCCCCTGTAAGGAGAGCGCCTAGTGCAGTAATACAGTTATGGGGAAATCATACATTTGTATTTGCAACAATACAACCTAAAATACTTCCCTGATTCCGTTAATATAACCGTAACTAAAATATACGTCTTATGTGTTATTCACTGGTAAACAGTATTCAAATTTGGTTAGTGATAGTGCTGAGAAGAAACGACATATGTTTTCAATATGGTTTCATTCACTTTTAGTAATAATATGTCTCACACAACAGGAAAACAAGTTTTTAAACTTAAGATAAAATTCCCAATTTTCGAATTTCCAATTTCGGCCTAAAAAATTGTGATAAATTATCGAATAAAATTTAATTACTATACTTTAAAAAAACGCGTTATAATTGTTAGAACATATTATTAGATTCGAATAATTAAATCCTTCGAAAAAACTAATCTTCCAGGTAAATACACCAGGTAAAGAGGAGAACTTTCACCTCTCCATGGCTGAAAAACTCTCCGAACCATTGGAAAAGACCACTGTGCTTGACACAAAAAAACTTTCCAATATCAACTCAAAATTTGGCCAGTCTCACATAATAAATGTAGTATGTTAAGGTCTCGTGCAGAACGATAATGGCCTGACCATTTACGTAACTATCATTGCAGCGTTATCTATATAGCCATATCGCAAACTTTTATTAACAGATAATTACACTGTAATAACTATAAACTGTGTTTTTTTAATTGCGGACAATTATTTGATCATTACTGTTCAGTAATAGTACAAACTTAATTTTTAATGTCAGAACGATTTCAGGAAACGATAACGTCCAAATTTCGTCATGCAATTTAACGTTCGTCTTTAAATCTAATCATCTAATCATCATCATCATCATATATATCAATACGCTAAGGTTAAGATGTTACTCTCCCTTTTTATAAAAAACCTCACAACTAATCCACATAAATTATATATCATTTTATAGATAATTGCTTGCTCTACCGGCATCCACAACTAAAAAATTTATTATTGCTATTGTTTTTGCAAATTAATTAATTATTAAAATTATATACACAAAACAGCAATGCTGCCATCTAACGGCTCAACGTCAATATGATTGACGGTCGGTAAAATTTTTGTTTAATTTTAAATCCACTCACGTATAAATAAAGTGGCGCTTTAGCTCAATGCTTTTGATACTTGCGCTTCTATATGTCAATTTTAGTAAAATATTTGTTTGATCTGTCATCTGAGCTTCATAATGGAATAAATAATGCGAAGACTTCGCACGGGTCACGCTAGTTGTAAATATTTACATAAACTATGTGATAGGTGGCGAAAGATAGTATTATATTCCGGTAAAACGCTATGAAATTACTCTTCATCTACAAACATAAAAAAAGTTTCGCTTCATTAGCGTAGTAAATCTCCGTTGTGTCGTTGCCGTGGTGTGTTGGGTTGATCACAAGGCATAGGGCCTTTGACGAGGTGGCGCACCGCGGGGATCCAGGTTCGATACATGGCCGCTCGTCGAGCGGTGCTGGACTGGTATTATGGTTGGTTGTAAGAGATTCCTCTCGTAGCAATAAATCCGCCTTATGTATCAATTAGATACATTAAAGTAGATAAATAAGTAAATAAATTTATATACTTTTGGACTACTAATTCGTGAAAATAAGATTAAGAGACCAGTATCATGATTTAAAAAAAAATAAATAACATTTTCATCCGCGCATCTCACAAGCCAAGCACAGGTTTCGATCTGATTTTAAAGACGGGTCTACCACGTTCCGTTATTATTGTTCATATTAAAACTACGATATTCAATTGATGGTGTGACCTGAAATTTAATCGTCGTTTAAAAATCTGCAGGTGATATTTTCTATACTTAGATGAGAAATACCTATACTGCAAAAGATTGTGACGTGTTTCATAGCGACTTTAAACAACGATTCTTATATACCCACATAAATAAAAGCTCATCATAAAATTTCCAGATCTATAAGGCATATAAAATTTAAGGGTACATACATACGCACGTTCTCAGACAGAAATAAAGAAACACCAATTTCAGCATTTTCTCAAAATTGCTAACCATATATAATAATTATGTAAAAAATTAAAATAAACAAAATGCAGTCATGACATAAAGTGAGGAAACATTTTAAAAGATACGGTTGCACTTTATAATTTACTATGTAGTTTAAAATTTATCATTTGTATACTATAACATACATTCATTTATAACTATTATTTCTTAATTATTCTTTAAACTCAGTGTTTACCACAAAAATATTGAAAAATTTCATGTGATTTTTTATAATACTGTACTTTCAAATAACTTCATGTGTATACTTAATAAATAAATTCATATTCATTTGACTAAATTCCTAATCTTATTACATAAATGAAGTTAATTGTGAAACTTGTTTCTGGAAGTAAAACGTTTATTATTATTATTACCAATAACTGCTCCACGTAAAATAACAAGTCCAAAAACATTTACTGAACAATTTATCACAAACTTTTTCAATTTAAATTTTATGGTAATACAACTGACACTCCGCATTTGACTCTAACTATCAGAATTCAATATTGTAATTTACAAATATAACTTACTCTTTACACAATCTTCCGATTGACAATATCGTCTGACAAGCTTACGACTCACGATAATGTCAGACGCTGACCATTATTTGGTTACCGCAGCTAAAATACAACAATTTTCAACGTCAAACTGAATATAAAAGATACTAAGCCCGTATTTATTGAAAATAGTAAATGGAAAATACGTCTCTGAATCAAATTTCTGAATGTCCAATACAATTCTAAATCGTGCTCAACTGCTCCGACGCCCCACGTAAGCACAAAGCTGACATAACGTAAAGCAGTAACGTAAAGTGTTTAAAAGTATACATTTATACCCAACACCTTTTGTGAAAAGTGTGTTTAAATATTTTCAACTATTAATGTTTATTTAAGTGACGTCTCTCGCTATCGAAGCGGCTGCCGGACGTCGCATACTATATTACATCCAGGCCTATCGTTTGTCAAACTAATAGCTCTGTGCTTCTGTGTCCGATCGTAGTGACCCGATCCGGCTCACGAAGCAGACATTGAAGAGATGCAGAGAGGAAGTATAATAGAGAAATGATCATGTTACGCCACACGACTCGTTCAACGGGGGAGTGAGTATTATTTGACTACGCGTCATCAGTGTTCTACGTGACGTTGTGCAATGTAACAAGTGTTGCAATCTTATATTTCATGTACTCGTATATTTAATAAGCGTCCAGTCAATCTATACTTCGTTAATTAATGTTTCTACACAGAACTTAATATTCTTTTGCATTTATTGAACAGTGTCAGACTCCGAATTTTTGTATTTGAATCCATACGATTTCTGTTGTAAAACAGAAGTTATTTATATTTGTAATAATCGTTATCTATTACTATTGAGGATATTTTAATTTTTTTCATGCTGCATTGCTCAAGTAAAGGCGTAGGTAACATAAAAGTTAAAAATCTACTCACCAGAAGAAATGCTACTAGCCTCAGTACCACACCAAATTCGACATCGTTTATATTGAAAGTAAGGTGGTAGTATCGAAATTAAATTACCTGACATGCAAATCTATATTTATACATATAAAAAGCTAAAAATGATGCATCTCTAAATTGAATATATTTGGAAAAGAAATGGGTTGAAGCATAAGTAACAGAAAGTATTAAAACCAGTTTTGGAATTTTTGTTTCTTTGTCTTTTTGTGTATTTGTTTGTGCACACATAACATAAAAACTAACCGATCCAAACTGTGTGAAGTTTTTAAAAAAACGTAGGGGTCAACTTTAAATATCATTACAATTTCATAGCAATCGCTTCACTCGATCCGAAGATATGCGAATTTAATATTTTCAAAAATTAATTTAAATTGCATCAATAAAACGACTACAAAGAAGCTACACGAGTAGTAATTACACAAATGTGTAGTTGTATCTGTGTATGTTAATAAATGGCGCTACGTAAATATAAGTTACATTAAAGTTTTTGCAGGCGTACGTTGGCGAAATGGGCGTGGCCATAAATCAAGTGTGGAGTCGTGCGTGAAAGGTAAGGTGCTTGAACATACGACGTGCACGCGGGGAGGGCACACATCGTTATTGGTTGTTTTTCGAAAATAAAATTCTCGGATGTTGCGTGTTCAATATTTACTTATTTTGTTTCCTCAATTTGTTAAAAAATTGAATCTGTTGTCAATGTTTTTCTTTTATTTACTTTAGTAGATTTGGAATTACGCTGTATAAATTTGGTTGTTGTTTGTTACGTATTTTATAGTCTTTACACGTAATAAAACTGTAGAATTAGCCTTTTATGTATATTGAAAATATTTACGAAAAATGATTTTGGGGAACGTAAAGAAAGTAGCAGAATATCTGTTAATCTGTCTATATGATAGTTTGTTTGTTCACACATTATGCAAGAATAGCTAACAGAATATCCGTGAAGTTTTCATTGGCTAATTCCGTTGATCCGATACTTGAGTCCGATACTTATAACTTACATGGCATCGCAATAAACCAATAAAAGGAAGATATGGTAATTTCACTTATCCAAACAAAGCGCATTTAGTTTTAAAAATTTACATCTATACTGATCATAATAGATGGTGTTACGTGTATTAATATTAAAGTTAGCTTAATATTATTTTGTAAAAGTCCAGTTGCGAGTGAATTGGTAGGCACAGCTAGTTTCTAAATTTCTAGTTATATATATATATATATATATATATATATATATATATATATATATGTGTATATATATATATATATATATATGGTAAAAAACTCGTAAATTGTGTGCAATATACAATTTAAAATGCTTTTAGTCTTGAGTTAAAAAGTTTAAAAAGGGAAAAAAAAGCTTTCTTAAAATAAATAAATGAATGACAAGCGACTTCCAAAAATATTTGTCTAAAATATTATAGGTTAGAAAACATGTCTAAAGTTTCTCTAAATAAATACATTAGCTAATTTTTTCATGATTCGAGATATTAAAATAGTAACACTATCTACCTACAAGTATAATATTATTACAAATACCTCCCCATGTACGAGTAAAACTCCTATTACGAAGTAATTTTTTTTTTATTTCCTTCTAATTTACTAATAAACGTTAATAGAAATACAATGTATTAAACTATTTATCAATATTAATATTTCACAACGATTCACAAATACATTGCCTACTATGTATGTCTTGTACAGGCGTAAAACATGATGCACGTTTCAAAAATTACGCAGTAATCGCTATACTTTTCTCGTAATATCTTAGTCACGTTTCACCAACCCTGCCTAATTTAATGATTTTTAGTTTAGTTGTTTCGGAAATAAAAGAGGAGATAATATTATATTATCTCATATTCTGGATATCTGTTTAAATATGCAATTTAAAATCATCGAAAAATATTTTAATGTTCCTTATAACAATATCCTTATAGCCTTTTGAAATTACAAAATTAGCAAGTTATATTTTTTGAGTTCTTTATTTTCTCCCAAACCTCTCAAATTCTTACATGAATTTTTCATTAACCTGTTATCTCTCAAAATCAGTCACCTCTCAAATTCTTAAATGCATTTTTCAAAAAGTTAACTAGTGCAAAATACATGAGTCAATAAAAGGTATCGGTATCCGAAATGCCAAGTTTCCACATCGCATAGTTTTTGAGAAAATCGATTGTAACAAATAGACAGGCAGACACGTAAGTGATCCTATAAGGATTCCCTTTATCTTTTAGAGGTACACAAACCTAAAAAAATCCAAATTTTACCTAAACGCGGCATAGGTTTAATACACATTTAATGTACATGCGATCTAATACACACTTATCGCCCTTCACCCCGTCTCGATAAATGTGACAAAGATACATTTATATACATGAAAAACCACAGCAACTTAACCCAAGGTTTGAAAGTAATTAAGCTCGTACCGGCCACGCAGTTGAGCAGTGGCACTCGCGAGTAATTAATAACGCACCAGCAACTGGTCCTATCTCTGACTACTATTTACTCTATTATTTATTATATGTATTTATCGATTCTCTATCTAAATGTAGTTTAACACGATATTGTTTGATTAATGCTTGATTTTACATTTTATTCGATCAAATCACAGCGAGACAACAGGTCGCAACGCGCCCCGTACTGTGAGCGCGCACTCGGAACATGTTATTAATTGCTTTCTGTTAATATTAAAATGGTTATAAAGCACCGAATCAGCATGAAGATATTGAGAAAAGTATTAATTAAATATAAAACATTGATACATAATATAATGTGGTGAACATCGAATAAATATAATAAATACGTGCAAGAAGCAAATTAATTAAAAACCATACGATGTTATAACATCGATATTACTGCTACTCAGCTACGCTGTTTTGAAATTATCCATAATTATGAATAGATAAATAAAAAGTAACAACTTTCACCAACACTATTCTAAATATAAAAGTTTTCACTAATGACCGTTCAAATATAATTTCATTCCGCTTGTAATTATGAACCTTTTCATTTAAAAATGTTTTTCGATTTTTTTTTGTTTTTAATCATTTCAAGAGTATTTTTAATCTTAGTATTTTTTCCCCCTTTTTTATAATTATTTCTTTGTCTAATTTCGAAATTAATCATCTAACACAAAGTTCATGAACCCCACTCACATAGTGCTAACTTTTAAATAATTTGAGCTCAATCACATTAATCAAACCAAAATAACAAAATCATTTTTTACAACTGAAATGTATAATTTTTTTAAAGCAGACAAATTCAGGACGTCACTAATAATATACAAAACAAATAATTATATTTCTGTCCGTTATAATAACAAGATATAAAATCGAGTTAAAATTTTCCTCGTCTCCTTCATTAGATGCGCTTGACAGTGAAACTATTACGTTCTACTTATTGATATATCCCGTTATTCATAACCATAGAATAAATAACAATTTTGTTTTTAGTTCCGTGTATATAATTGAATAGCTCTGCTCTTTGTTACGGTCGCAAAGGACACAAATACAACATTGGTAACGACAAAACTCGGCCATCGGTCAACTCCGTGCAGAAGGCATTTGTTTGGATCAGAGCGTCTACATTGTCAATATGTAACGTTTTGCATTCGGCTAAAAACAAAGTCGCTTTTTATTCCCCAAAAATGGCTAAATTGGCTAATGTACCTTTAATATAAGAGTACCTATATCATTACCTATTTTTCACTCGGCTATTGATAGATAAAGTCGCTCTTTATCCCCCCGTGGCAAAATTGGCTAATGTGCCTTTAATATGATATGAGTACCTGTATCATTACATATTTTTCACTCGGCTAATGGTAGACAAAGTCGTTATTACCCCCTCCCCCATATTCTACTAAATTGAATAGAGTTAACAAAAAAGTTTTGAATAAAACACCAAGACAAATCTAACAACAATCACCCAGAGAAATACGTCAAACTATATAAAGATTTAACTTTTTGTTTCGCGTAGTCAGATAAAAAATTTAAAAACAAATTGAACCGTGTGAAATTTTTAAACGTTTTGCGCATTGGCCAACAAAGCTTGTGATGAAAGTAATTTTAGCGAATAGAAATAACTCTTTCCAAAAAATGGGTTAATGTGTCTAATATGATATGAGTATCTATAGCATTGCGTACTATGCTGCTATATATATATATATATATATATATATATATAAATGTATATATATATATATATATATATATATATATATATATATATATATATATATATATATATATATATATATATATATATATATGAGTGTGTATGTATATATATATATATGTACATTTAGGACTCTGCTCAATTTATGTAACCAATATTTGCCAAGACAGTTTATATTTTGTAATACCCGTTTTTTAATCATATTTTATATATTTTATGCTTTGACAAACGTTGATCGTATCAAAATTTACCAATCACACATCAGCAAGCTTCTAATTGATATATGAAAAATAACGCAAATTAATATCATAACATGGCTTAACGTATACTGGTCATATGTAGGTACACTTGAGTTCAGCAAGTCCGAGTAGTAGTTCACACAGGTACGAGTATTTATTTTTTTCTAGTTTAGTAATTGTAATTATTTATGCAAATTATGGCTGGAAAATATTTTTCAGTTACACCTGTTTTTATAAATATCAATTCTCCATATCGCAATGACAAGAGACTTTATACATATCTGCAATTCCGACGATATTTTGTGGTCTCGTACCTGGTGAAGCCACATAGAGAAAAAAATAGATAGCTACATAGAGGACATCTTTAATGTAAACACTGTGGTTGAGCGTATGTTAGCTCAGCAAATAATTTACATATCACTGATGTTACCAGCCTTTTATAGTCAGAAGAGAGGGTGTTTATCAAAAAGGAACCTCACGATTTGCTCATTGGTTAATTTTACATACGTCAGGAAGCATTTTCCAGATAAATTATATCATGAACCTATTAAATAAATCAGGAATATAAGTATCTACTTGGAGATACTCCTCGCTAGTAAACACTGGAAATAGAGTGATTACTTTCACAATGTAAAAGTTCAACAAGTAGTTTAAACATGGATAAGGACACGCAATTTAAGAAGGAGAATATTAGAAACATCGCAATAAGATTCATTTTTTGCAACTGGACAACATTTTATACGCAGATGCAGAAAAAAATATTCTTATTCGTAATATTGCACTTGTTCAGACCAGGAATTAAAGCCAGGAAAAAATTACTTTTACATCAAACATGAATAATTTAAACTTATTTCATTTCAATTTTAATTCTTTGCAGCTTTTCCATACATTTTTTTAAAAAACCTCGTATCCATTTTATTAATGGGTTATAAATACTACATATACTAATTATGTAGATATATAATAACAATTATTGGTTTTCAGAACAAGTGAGTATAAACTGACAGGTTTTTGTCAAACTATGTTATAGTATTCATTCCTTATATATTTAATAAGAAACAAAACATTTTCGCTTCTTACCAAGTTATCTCACGTTATTAGTTATCCCAACAAAATGAATAAAGAGCGTTATCCTCCCGTCGCTTCACAACAAAAACTGATATCGGCGGAACATCGTACACGCGCTGATCTACGAGATGAGCTAAACAATAAACAGTAAATAACAGACACATATCGACGTGTTGCTGGTGAGCTAACGAGGCAAAGCATGGGCAACATGTTTTTTCAGACATGAAGACATGAATAGGTTTCACATAATTAATCTTGAAAGGATTTGACATCTTTAGTGTTTCAGCTAACATTGATTAACATGACGTTCCAATAAAAAACCTTAAAGTTCCATCTCCAAAAAAAAATGATTTTTTTTTAAAAGCTGGCAATCAAATTATCGTTGGCAATCATATATTTTGATATGATTGTGAATGATCGTAAGTAAAAGGGAAATTTACAAAATAACTTTAAACTAATATAACCACTCTTGATTTATCCTTTTAAATTTAAAACAAAGATATTTATAAACACAAAACCAAAATAATAAATATTAACTTAACAGATTCCAACATGGTTAAGTTTAACCGTATCATCGAGGTAATTCATGAAATCATTAGTTTCTTGTATTACTCTCTGATATTTTCTAGTAATAATTAAACAAGGTTAAGTATTGTTAATATATCCTCCATCTAAACCAGTATTTCTGGATTTAACCATTGACTTCGTACAAGGCTGCTATGGTAATATTAATTTTTCCTAATTTGTCATAGACCGATATCTGAGCACGCGCCAACGGGAGTAATATTCAGAAATACGAGAACACCGCTCATAGCACCACCGGTATAGGCTTTCGACATTGAATTACGTCGCTTAGTCTATAGAAAATACTATTTTACGAGCTGGCAACACTCAGTGAGTGCGCGCGCCGCCCGATGCAGATCTTTATTCGATCCGATATGAAATATTGCCTTCAAACAATGGATTGGTGGTAATAGATATAAACGCTTGCGCTAATGGATTAGAAACGCTGAGCATATCTGCATTAGAAAGGGGTCCTTTAAACTTAACGGTATGTTAATGGACAACATTATGATAGATTGACGCTCTATTTACAATAATATAAAAGTATTCTGCATTGCGTCCCAGTTTTAGCCTTTGGTCTCTAAATGTTATCAGTTATTACTGTTTCTTATTCGTTAGGTTTATGCACTTTAAAGGCCAATTGAGATTAAACAATGTGCCCAAATTATCGCGCAATCGACGATTGTTTTAATGAAGTCGGGCTGAGTATTTTTATTATAATCTTTTCGATAAGTGAAATATGAATTAAGATTCAGACATCTCAACAAACCGTGTCCACATTGTACGGTTCAGTGTTGAGATATTTGACCTCTTGCATTTAGACATCGTATCTAGTTTTGTTTGTGCAATGCATTGCAAGCTATGAAATGAGACTAACAATATTTCATGAACGTTTTGGCGAACAGATGAAGATATCATGTTTAATTTACGGCAGTTAGGTTTGGAATAATTTTAAACTAATCGTTGTTTGTTGTATATGGATCTTCGTATAAACATGAAGTAAAAGTTTAAGAAAATATAATGTCACACAAATTTAAATAATTGGATTGGTCAAAGGTTAATTTTGCAATCATTTTTTATTTCACTTATCTATATTCCCAATTTTTCGTTTTATACTCAATTATTTTTCTTTTTTTTACTTCTAAGAAAAGATTTTTGTATACTTATCTTTCCCGAGATATTAGTCCATTTTGTAATGTGCCAGGACAGCAAACAAGAGAACTTTTTAACCACGTATCTAGATATTGACGTTTAATGAATACTCCAACATTAAATTGTTTGAGTCAACTTGTATTATTATATTAAACAGATTTGGTGACCACGTTATTTACCGTACGTCTGTGAAAGATGTAATGCGCAATATAGTTACGTAATGAATAATATTATCAGTATTTATAGAAAGTTTAACAGAAATATTAAGAACCCTTAATGTCTAAATTTTTACATGTACCTGAATGTACATAGTGCAAGTTCTACTCGTACTGAACTGTTTTTTTTTCTTCACTAATTCTAGTACTAGCTTTTCTACTTTATGCATTACCATGTTTTAGATATATCCCTCATTTTAATTTGCCTATATATTTCTTTTCAATTTCTTTTCTCACTATTTTCCTTCATACACATTTTTTTGTCACTTCATCCCTTTCCGTACACGATAACTAATACATCTCAGCATTCCTTTTTTTATCTTCTCAAACACACTTTCTTTAATAGCGCCTTCTCGTGGAATATATGCATTTTCAAATTATAAATTATTTCCATATAATTTGCTTATATCCATTGTATTATCCAAAACTTAAAATGACTTCAAAAATAATAATTTTATTGCATTTAGTTTAGTAAAAGAAATAAAAAATAATAAATTTTGATGCATTACTTTTCAAGAGCGACAAAAGAAATAATTATATTTTCAAATAGAGTAAAAAGAAATATTATCCGCCTTTTACGACACGTACTTTGAAATAGTTCATTATAGATATAATGTTTTTTGATACTTTTTACTTGATATTTGATGGGAATATTGAAACAAAGACGTAATTGCATTTCTCTGTGAAAAGAAAATTTACAATACTTTTTATAACAATTAACTAATTAGATTATCTTATAAACGAAAGATTAACTCACTTGTGAAAAAAGAAACAACATTTGAAGCCCTTATTTCCAGTATATTTTAATAATTTTATAAAGCAAAATTTGTTACGATAATAATAACCTCTATCTCATATTTCGTCAAAATCACGACTCTCAGCCTTGCCATCTATAGGCTCTGAACATAACGCGACAATTTTTTTTTAAGAAAAGTGAAACTAGTAAACAAGTGTAGTGGTTTTCTTTCCTGCAAGGTCGCCCTTGGAGAGAAACAGTTGCAAGTGATATTGCACGTAATTGTTCATTTACTAACCGGCATTGAAGAGAGGTAACATGATAGAAAATTGATTCCGCTTTCCTATATCCGGCATCAACCTCATAGATTGAATCGAAAATTTTCTTCCAAACTTTGTAGGGTCCAATTCTGAGTACGAATGAGTTGCATTCATTTTCTTCTTATTTAGTCGATTTCTATTTTCCACATAGACTTTATCTCTCACTTCAAATTTATATTCTACCCTATGTAGGTCGAAAATTGTCTTATTATAATTGTGAGATTTCATTGTGTGTCTAAAGGTTAATTTTCTATCTCTTTCGACGGTCACAAAATAATTTTTATTGACCGTGATCCCTCGAAGCTTCCAATGGTATCAATTGATATAATTTCAAATGGGCGTCTTGCTGGACCTAAATGTGACATTAAGCCATATTTTGACATCTTTGATTTTTTTTATACAAATTTCACATTCATCACAAAGTTTGCAGTGGTATTCTTTGCTGTGTAGAATGGGGCTATTTTATTTGGCATCTGTGTTGTCCCAAGGTAGCAGTAATAACGTTTTTTATTAGTTATAGTTTTGCTAAGTTCTTCTGATAGTACATCGTTCTTCCTATCTTTTATTCTTTTTGTAGTAAATTTCGTCTTCCAATACAAGTTTGTTTTTGCCTTTTTGTGGGTCCACATTTGTGTTTTAGTAATTTTTTATATCTTCTAAATTTACTATTTTCAAAACGTCATCAGCATTTTCGTAAGGATCTAGAAACTGGATTTCTGCTTAAACAGTCTCCTTCTTGATTTTCTTTTCCTAGGTTATTTTTAATTTTAAAATTTTATTGGGATAAATAATATGATAAGTGACCGAGTTCCTCGCCAGTTCTAGACTTAATATTCATATTTTCTAATGGATTATGATCTGAGTATACTATAAATTCTTTTCCCAGAAGCAAAAATCACAACTGTCAGCCGTGTCATCTATAAATTCTATTTGGCATTTTTAAAAAAAAAAACGATAACACTAGTATACAAGTGTAGTGGTTTTCTTTACATATATAGAATATATACCATACACATAAATAAACCATCAATTCATGGTAGATGAAATCACCCAGATAGATTACTAAAATTCACGTCAATATTTACGAAAATATAGCTTATAATATTGCTTATTACATTTTACAGTAACAAAACAGTGGAACTAGTGGATACCAATGTACATATACTTACTAAAATATTAGTGATGTAAATCATTATGAAAATGTATTTAAGGGCATTCATTATTTGTAAGTATTCCCAAGAATCATCTTCAGTAACCACCTAAGATGATCAAGTGTGCCACATCATATTGTATTAAGTTTTGATAGAACAATATGTTTCTAATCAACTCAATTTTCGGCCGTTCAGTTCTGAACTTTTTAGGATAACATCTGGCCTACTGTAGTTTTTCGTCATCCCGCTACATACTATCATAAAATATATGTTAAAAGAATTGACAACAAATTATACTCAACAGCTAATGAGAAATGTACAGACCATGAAAATGTTCCATTACAGTAACAAGTCTCATTTAGTTGGAAATAATTTGTATACTTCGAATATTGACCATTCTTTTCTTCATGTAAAATCTACATCTACGCTCCAAAGTATCATTACCACATTATATATTACCACGTATAATCCACCTTTGATTAAACAAAAAATTATATACATACAAGTATTAAATAGCACAACTCCCCTGTAAAAAAGTTATGATCTTTTTTTATTGGCACGTAATAATTAAAAATATAAACAAAGAAACACATAAAATGGAGATATTTCCCACGCACCTTCTGCCTACCCACATAAACGCCCCAAGTCAATTCACCTTACGTAAACATCGACCTTTAACTCAATTCACGGAACATTGGATCAATTTGATTCCGCGTCAGAGTGCACCCGCATCGTAAAGTATAATAAATAGTTTACTCAAACAATTAACGCAATAATGTCTGTCAACCGATGGCACGCGCCATTTTGACGTGTAAGCGCTTCCCGCGTGTGCAATGCCACGTGTCCGCCGCCATCTTGCCGAGCGTGCCGACGAGCGCCATCTGCTGGCCGCCACGCGCCGACCACCGGAAGCACTTTCATTATTTCTCGCCCCCTCGTACAGGGTTGAGCCCTGAGTGGAAAATATATAATATATATGTATATCTTTATTTAATGAATTTCACTTTTAGTTTATTTAATGGATGGGTGGGTATGCCTGGCATCAATTAGCGTATCGAATACGATGCGATCGCACACAATGCATGTGACGAATTCAGTTTAAATTTAAATAAATTTGTTGGCATTTGTCAGTATCGCTAGTATTTTTTGTCGATCTTTGTGTACTCAAAAATATATTAATCAATCGTTCTCTTTACGTAAAAGAAAAACGAAATATTAAAGTGGAACACAGATAATATGCCACTATGTAGCCGAGCAACAGAACATTAATCTAATGATAAAACTACTAACATATTTCAGATAATGACGAATACATATAAGATTTGCATTCATAATTAGGGTGTGTTTACACATAACACCCAGTAATGTCGCGCTTTATTAGCGGTACTTTCTTTGCCTACAAAGTGAGAACAAGATGATATAAAACGAAGCTAACATTAAACCTACACACCAAAATACATTAATATAGAACAAAAAATACTCTATGTCAATTTTCTATAAGTCTCTTTGAATCTTTATTATTTTAAATATTTTACAATTCTCTCTTCTCCATCATTCTATGTCTTTCCTTGACATTGCCAATATCCTTTCATATAGTATAATACATGATTTTTTGTAAGACAAAGAACTAATAAGAATATTGTGTTATAAAGAATAAAAATAATTACGCCTCTATCTGATATCCTCGATTCATCTTTAGAATTAGTAGCCTCCATACACCAAAACATGAAAGGTGATGTGGTAATTATATATTACACTTTGCGCTCAACACATTTCCAGCAGGGTGGAATGGTGACGCGCCATATTCGAATCATCACAATTGCCCCGTTTTTGTGACAAGATTTAGCCGCTGAAAAATTGTTACGTCTTAATTATGTAGTATAATTACATTATATCTTTTTCTAGCTATGCTCAAATAATACATAGTGTTAAAGTTTGTACTTGATTACCACTCCAGAGCCAAGTAGGATTTGCGTGAAAATTCTTCTGCAAATCAAATGCAGCGGGTTTATTTCATTTTAGCCCATAATCATTGCTTGTAAGCTTCATTTCTTAGTAACCACTAGCTCATGATAAATAATTAGAAAAATATTTAATAAATTGATATTTTACGAACCTGCTGCTAATCAGCACGTAAGTATCAGTAACCCTCGTAACCCAAACGTGGCATATGACGCAGGGTCATTATTAAACAGCGGTATTTACGGGCCCTCTAATTACATTTTTAACTAGAATATAGGTAGGGTTGATATACTCATATAATGATGATATTCATCTAAGCTATGTGGGATATCATTTACCCATAAGATATGCGAAATTACTGGATTTGTATATCAGCAAGTCTGAAAAGTATTCATGTACTTTTCAGACTTGCTGATCATTTTCATGAACCATTTTTAATCAACTTAATAGCACCAGCCATAATACCACATTCGCTAAAGTATTCAGCCATCAGCAATTTATATAATTAAATAACGATTCCCACCAATTTCGATTAACAGTCATAATCAAAAAATTTTAGTATAATCAATGTAAGCAATACAAAAATATGCAATGTGATAAAACAAATAATAGTAGTTAAAGTAAGAAACGCTCATTATTAAAAAAAACAACTTGCCAAGTACGAATCTATCTCGCACATTAACAGTTACACTCCTCATTTGAAGTGATATTACTTTATCATAAGTCGTCACTAATATGTGCTAGGAAGTCTTCCTAATGCAGCACATATTTAATAAATTATCGTAAATATCTCAAAAACTATGACATTTAGACATCATCATTTTCCTACAATATAGGTTTTTTAAAAGCTCTCTAAATGAGAGAAGCTCTCTGAAAACTTATTTTTTGGCAAATTTAGATAAAGTAATTTAAAAAATATGCAGGGTGAAAACCCTGCATATTTTTTAAACTACTCTATCTAAATTTTTTTAATTTCTTCAGCATATCTCTTAACAAATACTAACTAAAATTATGAGAAAAGTTATTTGGGGCACTTATAAACCCTTTAAGACTATGCCCCACACTTTATATAGAATTAAAAAAAAAGTGTTTCGCGTACATAATTTTCTACCCATAAAAATCCCATACAAATATTTTTAACAGTAAGTATTGAGAGTTAACGTGTTTATTATCATACCAAACTTTATGTTTCTACGTGAAATTATTACTAAGAAAAACGGCAGTGACAGACGGGTATGCGAGCGTTCTAAGGGGAAACCTTTCTTTTTTTTCCTTTTGAAGTACAAAACTCTAAAGAAATATAAAAAACATTTTTGTAAATATTCAATATTTAAAATCGTATAAATTATTTTCTTTCAAAACACTTCAGAACGTGCATTGAATTTACTAATATCTTTGTTTCTTAATTAAAAACTAAATTTTTAGAAAATAAATTAATACTGTTTTAACATTTAAATTTTAGGGCAAATCAGAATTTGAGTAAAAGTGAGAACTCATTTTTAATCTAATTAGATTTACGTTAAAAATTGTATGGAGGTACCGTCTAATATACAAAACACATATGTAAATCTGAAGTAACATATATATGTATTCTTTGGTTAGTAATTTTATATTTAGTAATTTAAGTTATATATTATATATGTATTCTTTGGGTTTAATTTAAGAGTAAAACAATCTAAAATAAGGTCAGCACGTAATCGAAAAATATTCCTTTAAAAACATTCCTTGTTGCATTACCATTTTAGTAAAGACTCTTTAAAAAGCACTGCAATAGCCATCGCAAAAAATTTGTTTTACATTTTCAAGTTGTTTCGTTTTATATCTACTGAGTTAAACCAAAACTTAAATCGGTATATTTTACGTTCAAAAAAGTTTCATTTGTTTCGATAATTCTATATAAATTTATATGTCTCGCCTCGCAAGGGCTAATGAATGCACAACTAAACGATTTAGTTTCGCTGCATCACTCTTGCCCCATTACGGTGCGCACCGCACGAACAGGGCGGTGCGATGATAGAACAGACGCATGTCGACAAACATACACGTAAGGATCGAAGGCCGCATCAAGATTCTTAGTTTCAATTCTTGATTCAAATGCTTGCTACATTTTAACTTGATTAATATTACATTTATGTTGTTTCATTACTGGTCCTTATTATTCACTTAAATAATGCTTAAATTAATGAATACTCTTCACGTGCTTCAGTGAAAAATTAAAGTATGACTAATTATTTACAAATAATTGAAATTTGTAATAAATTGACATTTTATTAATAATATATTTCCCAATAAGTTGACTTATCCATTAATCAAAACGTCCGACATGAAAACTCCGTTCTTATTGAATTCTTGGTAATACAGTTGTCCAAATAAATTTGTGATGACATTGACTTGCGAATCAATTAGATATATTCATCATTGGGCTGTATTGTCTACATACTAGCTTCGCAGTTTTCTTTATAGATTTTTATATTCGAGAAAGTAAAATGTAACAATTGAAGCGAGATTATGTTCCGACAAAATCTTTCGTATGTTTGCTCAAGCTTTTTAATTTGTATGTGAACTGTTATACTTTATAACCGAACTCATACAGACATTAAAGTTAGTAATACACTTTTTCCAAATGGAAAATATACGTCAAATAATAGACGTCAAGTAAACCGAGCTTTGATTATAAATATTAATACATAATCCTCGAAGCATCAATTCGGTTTACACTTTTAAGGTTTCTTAGACTCAACCTGCTATTATATTACAGCACTAGATACATTTCGTTGGTTAACTTCAGCCAAATATAAACATGCGTATTGTTACCTTGAGATTCAGAATATTACCATAAAAGCCATTTTCAATTTCCAGTATTTACTCATCTATGGCAAGAATGATTTTAACTGTAATTCTCTATTCGACTCAAATAAACAATTTAATACCTATTTTAGTGCATCTATGAGTTAGCTTCATCCGATAAATAATCCCTACGTCTAAGCAGGCAATACAATATACATTACTAGGGCGCTACAATACACCGGTGCAGTCTGCATGCGATGAGCCACGGTTTTAATTAGTCGACTGCGGTGCAGTGGATTACGTAGCTAGTGGATGGTGACAGTAGCATATGGTGGGATGGAGAGAGAAGTGGGGGGTTGGTAATGAAAGTTAGTTTAATTGAATTGGTCAAAAAATATTTGTTCCTTGTGGCGTTATATTTTGTTTCCGGTTAACAATAACGTATCGACTGAGTCAGAAAATACGCGGTAACATAATCATATTACCCATAAATTAAAAATGACTGTTGGCACTATTGAAATTTTATTTCATCCAATTCCATTTTAGTCAATACTTGAATCCATATTTCTCATATACATTTTCCAGAATATGAGGTGTTATTTTTTAACTTAACTTTCCACTTTCGACTATCTTTAGTTTAAATAAAATGAATTGTGACACATAAGTGACAAATATAAAAGAAGTATTTTATAAATGCAATATGTTTCTACACGAACTGTTAAATAAGCAAATAACCATCCAGAAAATTGTGTTAACTTTCGTAATCATATCATATTAATTAATACAATCAAAATTAATCAATTTAAAAATAACTAATGTAATGAAACAAATAAAAGTTGTTAAAGTATGAAACTATGGTTATTACGTTTTTCTTTTTGTTTTATATTACTCTAATCTTTACAAATAATTTTGGTAAAAGATTATAGTTGGAAATTTTAGAAAAGAAATTCTTGCTTCAATGAACTAAAATAGGATAAATAAGAGGTTTTAATTTCGAAATTAAGGCTTTATTAAAAATAAAATTTAAATTGAAACCTCAAATGAAAGAAAAACCTCTCTGTTATCCAATTTTAAAATTTAAGCTAATTTAACTTTTACAAGAAGAAAATCTAGATGGAAAACATATTTATTTATTAGATTGGCAATAAATTATTTATTTATTTAATGTCTTTAATGTAAAAGTACATAAAGTGAAATTTTTCCTACAAGAGAAATCTCTCTCAAGTCAGTCAACCAAGTAAAAAAATACTGTGTTGGGGAATATTGTAAATACAAATGAGAAAGTAAACAGTTAGAGTAATTACAAATAAAACGGCCAACTAATAAAAAAATTACAGATGGAAGTTGCGATTGGATTCTTTTTTCAGATGCGTGAACACATGAATTGACGTTGCAATGATCGAACTGAGATGCGCATTCCAGATATTTTTCCACAATTTGGCACCATGCACAATGAAAAAACATTCGTAGCAAAAGGTATCATGTTTTGGGTTCAGTAAAGGAAAGAGATTTTCAGAGTGAAGACCAAGGCCAAACACACCTAAGACTGAATATCTAGACTTAGAACAATCCGAATTACAAAAATATTTCAATATATTAAGGAGAAGGCAAAGAACGAGATCCTCGGTATGATCAGTTAAGTTTGTCGAATTATTTATATTTCTACGGAAAATAAATGTAAAACTCTTTCTTGTGTAAAAACATAACTTTTCCAATCATGCTAAATTTTCAAACATATCTTAAGGTACAACTTAAAACTGGAAAAAATTTCAAAATCGATCTTTTATACCCATCATAAATTGATATTAGATTTAGATTAGTTAATAAGGAAAACTGTCACAAAAATTCAGACCATTCCATAAAATTTATACTAGGTCCGATAGTGGAGTTATTTTCATCACCAAAAAATCACTGAGTTTGAGTAAAACTCGCGCTACTGGGTACTTATATATTTTGCTAGGTACTTATATACTTCTGTGTACTTATATATTTTGCATATAAAAGTTTTAAACCTTTAGGTTAAATATTATTTTTATGAAACTATTTACAAATATTTATATTATTATCGAACATGAAATTATATTGCCTCATATACCTGTCCCAGGCATATAATATCGTGAATATTTCAAAATATTGCCTCATTTACCTGTCCCAGGCATATAATATCGTGAATATTTCAAAATATTGCCTCATATACCTGTCCCAGGCATATAAAATCGTGAATATTCCAAATTATATGAAATTTAATATCATCGCTATAATTTTCCGATAAAGTGTAGGTAAACATACAGTAACCCTGTTTTCTTTTCATATACATCTTCAAAAATTGTCTTACAATTTGAATAAATTCCAAATTTAATTAGTTTAAAATTTTAGCTTGAAACAAATTCTATGAAAGCATAGTTTTTCAATCCTTATACGAGTAACTCGCTCTTCTAATTTAGGTCCCACATGCTGTTTTATGAAATAAAAAATAATGAAGTTCTGTATTTACGAGCACAAATATTTTCATGTGAATATTTTAAAATATTATCTATCGAGTTAACACAGATTAATAGACTTGAACACTATTCAAAAATTAAAGTTTCTGCGTCAAACGGTTTCTTATAAAAACTATGTGGACATTACTGGCAACATCTATAGAATAGCTTAGAGAAAATTCTAATATGATTGTTTTTGAAATCTTTTTATATACCACACAATGTAAGATGAAAATTTTATTTCGAGACTACTTTACCTCTATATCAAATTTTTGTTTCAACGTTAAACGGTTTCTGAAAAAAAAACAGCAGTTTCCAAAGGATGGACTTTCCATTTTTTTCCTTATGAGATTCCAAAAGTCACAGAAATTTTAAAGTCCAATATACTTCTTGGTATAAAATATGAAAAACCACACAGAAAACTATTTTACGGTTCGACACATGTATCACGTATTGCACACTCAGCTCATACGTAAATTATCCAGGAAATCTTGGTTATATAAGTTAAGAACGTATTAAAACCCTATATTTGCGGACGTGTTTAGTAAAAATTCATTAAATAATTACCATGCCTGATATATTTAAAAAAATGTAAATAACATATTAAAAGGTAAAAAAATATAAGGTTGTCTAATAAATTTGTATTATCGGGTTATTCTAACAATTTTTTTCTAATTAAAGTTAACACAAAAATCAAACTGTGTATGGGACCATATTTATCTATGACTTGCCGCTATTTAGCAGATAGTGTCTGCCCGCTTAGACCATATTAACAACGGGGCAAAATTTATCAAGCGGTATGATAAATAACTGTATGAATTTAAATTTTGTCAATATATGTGAAACATACCGGAAATACGTGTAATTTTCACTTGCTATAATTCAACGCTAATATTCTAACCCAATAAGTGAACTTTCCTAAGTTTATGAAATGGTTTTCTCGATTTCCCTAATATACCTACTTGAAAGTTGGTATGTGCAAATTCTGCCGATCAGCTAATCAAATATCGATACTTTTTTGACATATTTTACACTAATTCTTTGTTACGGTAAGCATAAAACTTACAGTAACAAATCATTTCTATTAACTCAGATTTCGGTAAGAAAATTACATTTTTGTAATGTCACATGTCATCCTTTGTACGTAATACAACACTTAGAAATATAAAAAATATAAAAATTTAAAGGATCTAACTAAGCAAGAAGTAGGTTCTCTATAAGTTTTGATAAATGACTCAGTCAATGTGTTTCCAAACTGAGATCTTAATCGTTCGTAACCCACAACAACATTACAAATAATCATTTCAAAAGCGATTAATAAAAGTTTTTCGTTGAAGCTATCTCTTAAAATACTTTACTTCTCACAATTAAATGAAACTACGTGGTGTAGTATTATTTCTACTTTAATTTCTTTACCACGACCTAGGTTAAAGAAATTAAAGAAAGTAGAAATAATACTACATCACGTAGTTTCATTTAATTGTGAATAATGAATTTCTACAAAATTAACACCAAATATATTCAATACCTCTCTTAGTCTGATTGGTCTAAATTACATTTTATAATTAATTAACACCTATTTTTGTCACTGTATAAAATATAACGTAAGAAAAAATTAATGTAATTTACGTATAGCCAGCTTGACAAATTAATAAGAAACATCTGTACTGAAAATCGAAAGTTTTAAAAGAACACGCAACGACCACATTCATATCAGGGCAAATCATATAAATGAAAATTTCGTGCCTCAAGTCAATTATGTTAGTCTTCGTGTTTCAGTAGAATACACACTCTCGAGCGTCTTTAAAGTTTCCTACCTAGTAGAACGAAAATCTACCTTTGTTAAACACTCTTATTACCACTAATTCACTACGGATATATATAATAGAGAATATTTGAACAAGTTAGAATGCCTTCAAAATTAGACATCAGTAAATATGAGCATGTTTCTGAACACAAGTCACGCTTCAAATGGTTGGAGATCCACGAAGAACGACATTAACACATACTTACGCTTTTCTTTAAGATATTGAAAAAATCTTCAGACTTCTAATTGTCTCGTTGCCAGATTTATAGATTTATCTACTCACGACCATGGGTTACGTCTGAAACCTTACTCACCCTATTTATTCCCAAACATTCCTCCACCTGTTACGAAAAATCCTTTACTGCCCAAGCAGCAAAAGTTTGGAATCAACTGGATCCTGACACTAGGAAAATAAAGATCTTCCTATAATAAAGGTCCTCAATAAAGATCTCCAAAGATCTATTGAAAAAGTCTCACCTCTCCTAAACCCTGCTCCTTCCGCGTTTTTTTTTCTACCTTCTTTCATCTAACATTTTTATTGTAATTTTTTATCTCTTTTAATTACAAATTAATGTCGTTATCATTTATTAGGCTTTTATTTTCCTTTTTTTATATCCACCTTATATTTTGTATTTTTACTTCTCTTATAGTCTACAAAACAACTAATCTTTCAAAGATTAGTGTTTGGTAAGTATATAACTATATGTACTGCACATTATTACTGTCACATAAATGTAAAAAAATGTATTCAGAAAATAACGCTTATATCATCAAGTCAACCTATTACATGTAACTAACATTTGTTCAATGAATTGTTTTCTGAAAATTGGTAAATATTATATACCGGTAAAAAGAACTTTATGGTACATTCATAAATTGTATCAACAAATTACATTCATAAATTGTATCAACGAAGTTATTACATTCATAAGTTGTATCATCGCACAACCCTAACTGTTGCTTCAAAATATCCATAAAGTGAATATAGTGTACGTTCGAACCACAGATTTACACTTCTAGTATTGTAAATCTGTGGTTCGGACGGAAAGCTCGTGAGCGGCGCGTTATCCGGTTGCGGCACGCAGCTCGCGATGATTACTGCGCCGCGCGCATTGTGTTACCGCTGCGTGACGTTTAAAGACGCCGTACCATACTTATGTATGTTATGCCGCTTTCATACCACGCTTAAAAAATAATTAATCCTTCTTGATTTTACATTTTACCAAAAATCACTAATTATATGAATCAAAATTACGTTTTCGAGAATATTCTCCACAAATCTACTTGACAAACTTAATATATCAAAATTAAATTGATATTAAAATATGAGCAAAATAATTTATATATGAGGTATCTAATATTATAATAATAAGAAGGCCATATTTTCCCCGTCATCATGCTAATTTCTTATTAAGATACTTAATATATTTCTTAGTAAATCCCCGATTCCATAATCAATTTATAGCATATAGATAAATAGTCAAAATACCACTATTTTTGTACCTTATTTCTATCCAATCCAAGATATCTAAGGCATCCTAAATCTAAGTTATCCACATATATTTATCTAAAGCATGATAAACTCATTAATATGGTAAATTTTTATTTTGTTTTCTTTGCTTAATTAATATTTAAAGAGATAAAAAAAATAATGAAATATTTTTAAACCAGACCAGGCACAAATAAAATCTTTATAACAGTAAACTTAAAGCAGGAATATTTCTACTATTATAAAAAATTAGTTACACCATGCATGTTTCTTTATCCTGGTTAATCTTACCAACTACTGAACGAATTTAGATAGTATTTTCACACTTAATTATATTGTTTATAAAGAAAAGTTTAGTGGACATATTACATATTGCTATTCAATTTAAAATACGTGAGTACAAAACACTTTACCGCATACTTATGTATTTACACATCATCCATCACGCACAACCAGCAGAGACAAACCCCACTATAAGAATTAAACGGAGAGAAAAGACAACACCGTACATGTATCTCGCTTCCTCTTATAACAGCGTCTTTCTCTCTCTTTTAGGCAAGCGAAATAGATGGTGAGCAAAAACTTTAAAAATGAAGGAGATACGCGGCTGTTATTAAAAATATTAATTTTATGACTTGTAAGACAGGGAAATATATTAAATATCATTATGAGAAAATCGATAAAACTGATTGGTTTCTTATGAAGCCGGGAAAATTCGATATTAAGTTTGAAATAAAACTGATAAAAATGTCATATTCAAGTGAACGAATAACATGCCGCACTTCAGTAGATATAAACCACAATTATATATTGAAGAAACATGTTTATGAATGATATACATATAATTGTACGTACAACTCTGTTTTAGACGCACCTTAACCGGCTCATTGTGCATAAGATATTAGAGAAGTAGTGAGCATTGCATAACACTTGCCATCCCGACATAATATATCACTGGTCCAGTTTCGTGAGTATCGACGCTATTGAGAAACGATGATCGATCTCTCTAGTGGCAGCTGTTAATTCCGTTTTATGTAATAGCCTAGGATTGGCGGTTCAAAAGCTACAGACGGGATGTGAATGGATGCGTTCGAGTATTATTCGTGTACTCGTCTTTATCAATTTAATTTTCAAGTCATCATTACCGCTGATTGGAATTTCGTAATCTCGTTTGCGCTCCGAGTCAATCGGAATCTGTTCCGGTTGGGAAACCTGATCCAGAATGACAAGTGAAAAATGTCAGTGATTGAGCGTTGACAGTTAAATATGATATAACCAAATTAAAAAAATACGGTTAAAAATAAGATCAAGTTTTTAGGGACCTGCAGTAAAACCGTGGACGCACATAATTTTGTCGTGTCCGTCCATCTGTCTGTCACAAATTCACAGTTTGTACAGTTTTAGATCTATATACATGTAATTTTGCAAGTAGATGGAAATGAGAAATGCATATACCTCCCCACACATGTAAAGGGCGCGAAATTTTTCTCACAAGTTTCATTGAATTTATACCATTTTGCCTAACTTTTCTTTTAAATTACGTTTCATTTTACAGCTTTATTCGCGAAATATCAAGCTTTAAAATAATTTACGTCTCCCTCAATAATTTTTTATACATGGATTTAAAAAATTCGAAAAAAGGTTCTAGAATTTTATTTGAACTTTCAAATAAATTATATATTAAGAGAACCTACTTTGTACGTATGCTGATACGAACTTGACCACTTTCAGTTCTGTATTTATCATTATAATTGGACAATATTTTCAATCACTATTATGAAATTCATTTCAAAACTCAGCGAAACTGAGCGAAAGGTTTTCAATGAAACAGAGAGCACGGAATAACTAAACAAAATGTAAGTAGTACAGAATAATTATATCTAAAAGAAGACAGTATTGACAGTCATACTAATTTAAGAGTCTTTTTAAAAGACAATTGAAAATAAATGTTTAAGTATAGCGGTGAATGCCAATTAAATATTATATTGAACGTTAACATGTTCTTATATTTTTGGATTTATGACAAGTATTTTCTTTATGAAACTATTGTGTATTTGAATTCGAAATAAAAACTGAATAATTAGTTTGAATTGGGCAGCGTTTAAAAAAATAGTCTCGGACTTTCACATCGCTGATTCCGCAATCGCTAAAACAAAGGTTCATAATTAATACTTTCTGCCCGTAATGACCGACGACACTAAAACGAGTACACTCATGATCGGCCTGATCCATCAATTTAAAGTCACACAGCGATTAATAGACTGAGTTCTTGTCAGAATATCTCTAATGGAAATCCGAAACGAGAAAATCTGATGGAGAACCAAAGTAATCAAAATAACGCTTAACATCAGCAAACTGACGTGGCAATGGGCAATCCATATTTGCCGAAGAACCAACAACCCATCTGGTTGACAGATTGTCAAGTGGTGATCACGAAACTCCAAGCGCAATGTGGCATACAACCAGCCAGTTGGATTAACGACCTAAAAAAAACCGACAGATAGTAGTTGAATGCGGAAGGCGGAGAACCGTGTGTGGGGACGCACCTAGGGAAATACATATGTCCAGCAGTGGATATTTATAAGCTGATAACAATAACGATGATGACTTTCTTCATTACTGACATGTAATATTTAATATTGTATGATTGACATCGTACAATTACGTAGAAATATAATTATAAATATCAAATAAATCAGTAATAGACGTGATATCCATTAGTTCATACCAAACATGCAAACCAAAATATTTCCATTATGATACATAGTATCTTAAACATGAGAATATTTAAACTTCCGACATCCTGCAATTCCAACAAATATACTTCTAACACGGGTACAAAACTAATAATACTCTTCGTTCACATACCAAACAAAACATTTTGACCGAACAATCGAACGCACATCGCCTTACCAGCGTCGCGTCCCCCGGAATACAAAAGAGCGCGCACCCAAAAGCCCAACCGACCCTTCATCTACCAATTCCGTGCATAAATAAGCTTATCAATAATACGCGTAAGCAAGGGTGAGTCCGTTTATGGCACTTGAACCCTCATTGTGTCATATTCACAGGTCCCTTTTAATTGCATCATCGCTAGGGTTCCCGCAGGACTCCCAGTTTCCCACAGGACTCGCAAAGTGTCGGGATAATTGGGAGTGTGGGAGAGAGTGGGAAGCGGAGCATATTGGCAATGAATGATGTGTCCAATCAGATTTAGGTATAATGAAGGGAGGGTAGCTTCAGCAATATGTTTTAGATAATACGGAGCGAAATGGGTGAATGACGCGTCAGGAATCCCTTTTGTGACGATGGATCCGGACCAGTGTTTATTTGAGTGTTTCGCCTGATCGCTTTTGATGATGACATATTGGTTTAATAGTGGCAAAACGAAATAACAACAATGGTAAATGGAGGAACCTATTCTTTATCTTTAGTACTGGTTCTTGTTATATTCGCACTTCATAGATTGCTTTACCTGACTAATGTGGAAAGATATGGTTAATATATAAATATAATACTTCGTTTGGTATGCGAATAAAATAACCATCGCTTAATGTATGCAAATAATGGTCAGTTGGGTGAACAAAATATTTGCTGAATTGCAAAAATTTCTAATTTAATAAAATTTTGAAATAAGAAATCTACTTCCGCCTTAATTACGATTTATATTATTACAACAGGAAACTTTATGTCTTTAAAATTTGTATAAAAATATGTATTATATATATATATATATATATATATATATATATAGATCTATCGTATTCATAGTTACATAAAGCAATACAATATAAATAGTGAATGGAAAATATTTTAAAAATAATGATTGGTCTAACATAAAGAATGATAATAGAAGCCAAAAAACCTGTTTTTAACATTTTGTCTGTCTATATGTTAATATGCTCATCGATCACGCGAAATCTACTGGACGGATTTTCATGATTTTTTTATGGTAAAAGTTTATTCCTAAGAGCAATATATAAGAAAAAAAATTCTAAAAACTTCTTATTCCGAATTTCATGCGAGTGAAACCGTGGAGCACTGCTAGTAATATGTATATCCTTATTGGTTATTTATCGGTTGTATTAAGATAAATAGAAAAGGTTTTATAACTAACGTATAAAAATATGTAGAATGGCAGAAACATTTAATTATGAGATAAAAAAATTTGTTTTTTGTATTCAATAAATACAGAAAAATGGATCCAGATACTAAGAGTCCAAAATATGCAACTAATATGAATTAGTATCAGTTTTTTTATTAATATTTTTTATCTTTTTTATAATCCGACCAAACGTTTGCCCAGTAACCAACATCCAAAACTGTAGACGTTATTGAATTATTTTGTATCCTCGAATTATTTTTGCCATAAACTCTAAACTTATAAATCTGTAAAGAAATATATGACTCGCCGAATGATCTGAAAAAACCGGTTCAAAATTTTTAAAAAAATGGCTCAGGGAAGCCTACATCCAAAGATTAAAGGAAAGTAAAAAGGAACGTATAGTTGACCTCATTAAGACGTTGCACGATTTGATTTATAATATTATCCATAAATATGCTTAAAATATTAAGAAGCCATTACTTTTATTCACCAAACGTCTACAAGTTACGAGTATCGTATTTTTGAATTGTTCCTATTCCATCCGACAAGTCTGAGTCCAAAGTACGATGCTATAAAATTATTCCAATTTTGAACGCTTATGTCACCAAAGCTAAAAGTTTTAAAATAATGAAAAAAACTCGTTATTTATATTTATGATTAAATTTATAATATGATAAAATATGATACAATTGGAGAGTTACAACTCTCAAAAATTTAGTTAAATATCACACGATTTCTTATGCTACCTTTTCCTAGAGAAGAAACCAACCAAGTCACAACAACCTAATGTCATCCAATGTTGTTTGCATGATGTCCTCTCCAAAAAAGTAAAAAAATTAAACAAATGTATGCCGTCTTCAAGGAATTTGATAAACTTTATTAAAAGGGATGCTGTAGCTGCAGAGTTTTGCATTGAAATTCATGGCACAATCGCTTCTGCCTTATTTCACTTTATTTTCTTTCATATACATCATAGAAATAATCTTTCATATACATCATAGAATGGATTACCAGGCGATGGACCGATAAGATCAAACCTGTTGAGGGTGGCCCCTCGCATAGGTGCAACAAATTGACGACAAGAAAACAGAGATAAGGATACCTTGAGAGGCAGGGAGGCAGGTTACATCAGCTCCTGACGTTGCCACGTGGCAGGGCAGCACGATAGAGTATAATTAGTTTTATAAAGTACGTTCACATATAATTCCTAACCCAAAGTTAAACCCTTTATGTCAGTAATTATGCATAAATTAATAATGAACATATTTTTCTTTACCATTATCGCTATTTACCCCAGACTGAACCACACAAAACACTTTGTACCCATATTACTCTTAGTATTTTCCTTATTTACGGAAAAGCAGTAAACCAAAGTTTCCCGGTTACGAATCTCGTAACAAGCTTAGTGATGAGATTCTGTGAATAAACTGATTTTTTCAGAGTAATTTTGGGAAAATAAATACCTAACAAAGTATATACTGAAGGAAATTAATAAAGGTGTAAAATTATAGCGAGTTAGTCTGAGCGCATATATGTAAATAATGGTAAGGTATGTGAAGAAAATTTTGAAATTTACACGGTTGCATGGATTATAAAATCGACTATCTTATTTCACAGACTTAATACAAAGAACCTTATTTCCTATGACTGTACTTAAGTCCAATTAACCCAAAATAATTTTAGATTTAAAAACTTAGGAAATGCATTTATCCTCTTTTCTTTTATTTTTAACATATGTGGGGAGAGGGTAGGGCACTGCCTTACCTACTTTATAAGGCACAGAAGAAAAGAAACGTGCATCGCCAATTACATATACCTGCCCATTAAAGAAATTAAGTACAATTTTCTCTATTTCTACATGTACATGTAACTCAACTAAGTCTTCCTGAAGTTGTAACTTACAAGCGGATAGATAGACGAACAAATCAATATAACGAAATTGCAAGGTTTCATTTTTTCCATTTATTTGACTGCAGAATTCTAACAATATTAAACTCACTCTCTGCTCACGCATTTCCATTTCATTTCATTTTTCGCATCCTTTTGGGTGCAAATGATAACACAACAATATCTGCATTGACAAATAACACTATTATTATATCTGTTGATTGTCTGTGTATTTGTATTGTTGGTATTAATATCTGCTGAACATCCCTGGAATTAAAAAAAACTTAAAATTTTATAAAACTCTTCACTTGAGTTTTTACATTTTTTCCATTTTTTATTTCACTTCCATCAAAATGTCTCTTTTATTAATGTTTAGAATAAATAACTGTGTTTAGATGTTGGGTATCTAGATATGTACGAATGTAAGTTGTTTCAATATTTTCAGGAAAAAATAAGGCAATGAAAACAATTTTCTTCCAGAAAATTGTTATATGGCACATTCTTTTTATGCTTATCACGGTCTAAAGTCTAGCCTAGCGCTAGCTATCATTTATTACATGTAATTATTTAGCTCCATATACATGCATGTGATTTATGTATATATGTATGTAAAATAACACTGGCGAATATAAGTAGCAGGCCACTACAATGCACCCTCCGACGACTGTTTGCACGCTCTCTACCGCAGTAGCTCGGTACCGCTTGACGCCTCTTGCCGCAAGCTCGCAGCCGCAACAAGTGTGCGCCTTCAGCGTGCAACCCGCGAGTGGTGCTCGTTCCCATGGCATCACGTCCGACACGTGCCGCCCGACCCTGCACCTCTTGCTAGCTATATAACTGGTAGTTTCTGTAGAAATCGATTTAGGAATTGGCTAGAGAATTATTGCATTCATATAAAAATATTTAAAAAAAAATATTAAAATAACAGAGAGAATATTGATATACATACAGATTTCTTACGTAAAAAGACGCGAGTAAAAGTCAAACAATTTTAGAGAAATAAAAAACCGTTTCGGGCCGATTAACCATTACTACTGAGAATCAGAAAAATGTGATCCCAAAAAGATAATCTTGGAAGGCCTGGATGACAAGCGACCCTAAAATATACGTAATTGCACATAGTATTACAAATTACCAACGAAAAGGTCCCTGATTAATCAATATAAAGTAGTGTATAACCCCAGACGTTTCAATATTATAAAAGATTGCACTCACGTTGCTTTTCTAACCTGTAATTCCCATCTACGAGACCACGGTCTAATTATGGACAGTCGCCTCTCATTTAACGATCATATTGTTCAGTAAGTCAGCATTTAGGATACTCAGATTTATCATAAGGCACTCCCGGGTATTACCGAAATCAACCGCATTTGTACGATACTCTCAAAGGCTTTATACGATACTCTCTTTTGAAGCAAGTTGGAAACGAATTTGATCTCCACATAAGGTAACTTATATACTTATGTTAGATAAAATATATCAACCGGTATTAGGTTCATTTCTTCTAAAATACTCACAATCCATCCGTACTGGAATCGGTGTCGTTTTTTGTACCGGACTGTTATGCTTAAATGAGAAAACACCATTAATTTATAATTCGTATGCATGTACCAACGTTTGCGATCTCCGATTTTCTTAAGGCGATTTTGGAGGTATTGTTCCAACTCGACTTGATTTCATGTCCGATCGATACTTCAGAATCGAACTCGTGGAGTATTGGGGTAGATCATGATAAGTACGTTATTTTTTCACACGTTAAATTTACGTTATATTTCACTATGAAAATGTTTAGCAATGTTTGTATCCATTGTCTGTTATGTAAGTTTTCTTTTTGTCTCGCAATAACGTATCAAACGCATTGGTAGATTGCTGCAATTTAAGCAAGAATTTTACTAAGTGGATAGAGAAATAACTAAATAAATCGTTTGACGGATCTATTCTATATACGTGATCCGTATATCATTAAAAGAAATAAATGAAATATATCAGAATTATCTGATGGTGGGGGGTATCATATCAGGTAGCAACATCCTAGATGAATAAAGGTTTAATATTATATGACAACGAGATGCCTACTAGACACAAACAAACATACATTATACAGTAATCATATTTGGGCTTACATTTTTAGATTAAAACGTGTAATATAAAAATAAGCGATCCAACGAAAATTACATCAAACAAAACTCTCATCAAACTATGGCAATATCGC
Organism: Druceiella hillmani; assembly: GCA_039881145.1. NCBI lineage: Eukaryota > Metazoa > Arthropoda > Insecta > Lepidoptera > Hepialidae > Druceiella > Druceiella hillmani. Next base: position 11,062,294 of record JAYKKI010000008.1, read on the forward strand.
CTTTTAACTGCGTTTCTTATTTATTACTGTGAAACACAGTAATAAATACACAGTTACAATTTAATATAAAATCAACCAAACTCGTATTATGTCGCAAACATTGTTTAACGATTTCGCCTCAAGAGTAGCAGGTTTATCTGACTTATGACAAAAAAATAACCTCTATAATCTGAACTAACAATGTAACCATAGCAACGATATTAACGCGACCGTCATTTTTCGCCGCTAAGCTCATCTTACGCATAAGACCTGCCAGTAACTTTCTAGTGTATGCAAAAAAGAAACAATATTTTACCCTTACTTCCGGAGACACCATATCAATTTTAACCAAAAACAATAGGTACCGTCTATAGACTTATACGAATAGCTTGCAGGTTCCAATCCAATTAATTTGTCTTTAATTCTTGTGGGTTTAAATTCTTCGTTATCGTAACTCAAGTGCGAAATGAATTTCTAAACTCGCGAACTTGTCGTTTTATTCGTTCCACTGAGCACTATTTCTTTTTCAATCAGATTTTTACTTCAAATTTTTAAGGTTATAAAAAAATACATAGGCATATATACGTACAAACTAACATATTCCGATGTGAATTACTCATTCCCTAAAGTTTCCTTTAAAAGCACCGTTCCACTCTTGCTTTCTTTTTTTTCTCCTCCTGGATACTAATGCAATACTATCATAATTTTGATGAAAATACTCATAAATATAATTAATACGCCATCCCTAAACGGGCACGATAAATCGATACATCTATCGCTTAAACTTCCCATATCTCTATTGTAATAGTTTGGTCCCGCGGTGTTTATATTGCATGTTATTTACTTCTTGTGTAAATCCGAATAAACTCCACAAACATTTCTTACTTCTTCCTTTCTTTGAGTATTTTTAAATGCAAAATTCAAATTTGGTCTGGGTTTGGTTATACATGTATACACAATGTATACACAATGTTTGTCCCAAGTAAAAAGTAAATGTTGTCAATTCATGAAAATAATAGATTATTTTAGAGTTTCTTAATCAAACGGCAAAAACAGAAAGCTTATCTTATTGTGTCCGTCTCTCAATGTTCAGATCTCTTTCTGTTGTGTTCAGATTTTTCTGGAAGATGTATCGAAATGTGAAATCGAAAAAGTCTATTAATATTATTTTGATACAGCGTCTACTTTTACGAGATATACTTGTATCTCCCATAGAAGTCGACCGTCCGACCGGAACACGGTGTACGGAGACGCCATCAATAATTATTCACATGAGAACGCGTCACCAGCTAGGATGGAAGATGAAGTTAGCGGAGAACGGTAGAATAAATCGCTCGTATCATTCTATTTATATACGCGTTAATAAAAGAAAAACTGACAAGAACTATTTGTATTCCCTACAATGAAATGCTAAAAAGAATCACTGTCGCTGCTCACCGTCAAAGTCGCTTCTCTTTAGAAGTTGGTTTGAAGGCCCATAGTGTCACCAAAGCGTTTTGAAGTCTTAATTAAAAGAGATGCCTTTAAATTAAAAAAAAACTACGTGATAATTTAAACAAATTATAATAAAAGCATAATGTGAAAAAGACAAAGTCAATAAAATACATAATGTATAAAAAAATATAGACAATTTATTAGTGTTACACCTATAAAAGATATATTTACATATTGAATATTGAACAGTTTAATAAACATTTTAAAGAATCTTGAATATTTAAACTTTTGTATGTACCTAAATATATTCGAACCCTCGTAGTTCTACCAACGAGTTCCATTTAACAAGAATATAATCAACTTTTTAAATAAATTTTGATATAAAAATACAATATTGCAACGGCTATTGGCAAGAACATACGCTTTAAGTTTTATTTTCATTTATTTAGATTTTAAAATATTTTTATTTGAAATATTCTCTTTGGTCAGCCTCTTTTGAATAAACGAGAGTTCGAGAATATTGCGTAATTTGTTATCCTCTATCTATGTCATTATGACGTGCAACATAGAACTATGTTAACAGAATTTGGAAGCTTCTTTTAATTACATATGACTTCAAGGAAAAAACCTTTAAACCCATGTATAGTTTAAAACATCTACAATACGTATTGTCACCTAATCATATTGTAAATGATTCTTTTCAGAGTAATGTAATTTCTATATTGTAAAAAAAATATTTTTAAACAATGTTTCCGCTTAGCATAAAATTATAATTTCGGGAACAATGAAGCTCTTGTGAATTTTTGCGAATGTAGATAAAATAATATAGTGATAATATTTTGATAATCCATAATTGTTTTGAAATTCATAAATTAACAAGCTGTCGTGAAACACATGTCTAGTAATAATTTATATTAACGTGTATTTATCAGCAAAAAATATAACATGACAGATGTCATGTCTTATCCTATAACCTAATATTCAGTTTGATCGGAGACCTCCGCTAAACGAACGTAAGACGTCTAACATATTCAACCTGATCCATTTCACAGCTTTTTTCTCCATCAAAGGTTTGAGAAAATTTTTAAAATTATGTTATACGCCAAACTGCTCTCTAATAAAATTCATTTTTTCAACCGTTTCACTATTTAAGCAATCACTACCGCGAAATTAATCCCCAACCTACATAATTGAGCTAAAAAAAGAAGAGGGCTCATAACAGGCTGAATAACCGGCAAATTGCCGACAAAGCTCACAATCAACTCATAGCATTAGTTCCACTTTCAAAAGGAACCACTCAACCCTTTATGAAGCACAACAGCTTCTAATTCTTTCTTCGCGCGGACCACTTGCTTTATTTTTTAAGATGAAAAAATAGCAGGTGCTTTTATGTGTGTGTATATATATATATATATATATATATATACATATATATATATATATATATATACATATATATATATATATATATATATATATATATATATATATATATATATATATATATACTAGCGTGATCCGTGCGAAGTCTTCGCATTATAAATTACTCAACTCAATTTAATAAATCAAAATTGATTGCAGGTATTCAATTCATTTCTAATTTTGCACACTGCTTATTACGTTTTTATTCCATTATGAAGCTCAGATGACAAATCAAACCAATATTTTACTAAAATTGACATATAGAGGCGCAAATATCAAAAGCATTCAGCTAAAGCGCCACTTTATTTATACGTGAGTGGATTTGAAATTAAACAAACATTTTACCGACCGTCAATCATATTGACGTTGAGCCGTTAGATGGCAGCAAATCCTGTTTTGTGTATATAATTTTAATAATTAATTAATTTGCAAAAACAATAGCAATAATAAATTTTTTAGTTGTGGATGCCGGTAGAGCAAGCAATTATCTATAAAATGATATATAATTTATGTGGATTAGTTGTGAGGTTTTTTCTAAAAAGGGAGAGTAACATCTTAACCTTAGCGTATTAATATATATGATGATGATGATGATATACATATATATATATATATATATATATATATATATATATATATATATATATGTATATGTATATATATATATATATATATATATATTTATATGTATATATATATATATATATATATATATATATATATATACATATATATTAAAAATATAATAGTCTGTAACATAGAGTAGTTGAAAAGTAAAAACGAGACAAATAAACAAACGAACTCACTGTCACATTTATAATACTATAGTTAATATTTTTAGAATACTTTCCTTTTTAAACAATATGTCGCTCAAAAGAAAATATCGTTTATTCCCAAAATAAACTTATTTTATTTTTATCAGTCTATATCGTGTTAAAACTTGTTTATTTTTAAATTTACGCTGCACTATTTTATTGCAAAATATTTTTCTACAACGAATTTCTACTGGTTCTCAAAAATTGAAGAATTGATTATTTGTTTATAACATGTTTTTTTATTTAATAATTATCAACGTAATATGATTTTTTATTTAATAATTATCAAAGCAAGAGTCCAAAGCTTACAACACTTCTTTGCCATTTCTGACTCCATAAAATGTCTCCTATCACACGGATAGGAACTATAGAAATTAGGTAAATTTACTTAAATATTGTTAGTAACTATGGGACTTACACATAGATTAATTTAATACAAAGTACATAGACACCATATATCTAATGGCATCTATCATACATAAGAAAAAATTATCAAAAAGTAACAACATCGATAGCGAAGAAATAAGTATGAAACAACGTATTTATTAAATAATATAATAAAACATACGGTATGTTATCTACAAACTTTTTGTTAACTGCAAAACTATATTTGAAAATGCAAACTCGAGCGATGCAATCTCTATTCAATGCTTCGTTATCCATTTAGAGAAGGTTCGAACAATAATTGACGCAATCGAAGCACAATAACCCAGCAGGAATCCAACGTAAGCATCGCACTAAACCTATCTGAAGCAAATTTGCAACAATAACTTTCTCGTCAGTTAATAGTTTTCATGACATAACAATAACATAATTAACTACATGAAGCGATAATCACCTAAGTACAGTGAAATGTAAAGTATGGTTAAATGTAAAATTGTATTTTCTGAACAAAACTTTTTTTTCTAAACAGAATTTTTAAGTAAATTAGCAAAACTTAACTCAGTGGGTTTTAATTCGCATCAATTTAACTGCATGAGCAATTGATTCGTCTCTTTTTTTATCGTCAGCTAAATCATAGATAATATCGCTGTTCCGGAAGAACATCCACACAACTGGTAAAACCGTAGAATGAAGTTAAATTAAAAAAGTTTAAAATAAAAAATGGAATCAAGTTTACTATATAATAAATAAAATTTCGATTTGAGCAGATCTGTCCATTTTCTCCCAGTACGGCGATAATGTAACGATAATATGAAAGTATTGATTTATAATGAATTTATTTCTAATACGAATTTAAGCGATGACTGCGAGGGTATTGTGGTCTTACTGCAATAATACGTATCAGATTTATGTGTCGTTTTCTCTACCGCAAAAGCTAAAAACTAAAGTTTACAGGTAACATCACAGTTTAAAACTATTAGCATATTCGTCACAAGCACATATCTCTGAAATGTCTAAAACTTACGGAATGGATTTTTTTGATGGAATGGAGTATTTATCCAAAAACAAAACAGACTCTGGTATTAGTTTGAATTTGATAAGCATAAAATAAAGGAAAATTCGACTTTCGAAAACATTCAAAAGTTTTGATCTCGTAAAAGATAAAAAGGATAGTGGTCATAAAAGGATTTTTTACTTACTTTTGCAGTATAAAACTCTAAAACGCAACAGTGCTTCGGAAATTTATGGAAACTTTCCTAAATATCCTATGAAATCAGTCTAAAGGGTTTTATGTTACGTTCATTTAAACAAAAATTCGACACATAAAAAATTATTTACACATACCAACTTTTTTAAAACGTACATTATGGATAAATGCCAAATAAATGTTGAATGAACAATCATATGGAAAAAGGTAGAAAGCACCTGAAACATAAAATTTTACCAATTTTCATACTCGCAAGCGTCGGCCTGTTCGAAACGTTTTAAACGTTCATAAATCGTTTTAAAAAGGCCGACGCGTTCAATCGACTTTATGGCCGAAGTGTTATCATTTCTATTTCTCGCTAATGTATCTTTATGTAACAGAATAAAGGAAATAACTGACCATACCGAGTGTCGTCTACTTGAGTGTGAAAATATGTGGTTGATGTGATAAATAAATCAGCCGAGTGCGTCTTAGCACGCGCACAAAATAGGGTTCTGTAGTTTTCTATACATGTATTGAAATTTAATAGAAATAATTTAATTTATAAATTTTAATGAACTATATTCTACAATAATAATGTTTCATTAAAACTTAGTAATAAGCGAAATATTTTGCAAATTGAAAATCAAAAATGGTTAATGGAATTGACAATCATAAAACTGACCTCTCTATCTAGATTCCATCTGTCTACAATTACATAACATTTTAATCAAAATATTATTAATGTCCATAAACCAAACAATCTTATTTTGCACAAAACTAAACTATCATAATTATTACACTAAGTTCAGTAGATTCAAAAATAGAACAGACATATATTTAAAACAGATTTTCAGTTTTTTCTTTGAAATAACTTAGACCCAAGTAACTCGAATTAACTATAAAATATTCATACGTAAATTCAGTTCTTTTGTACAACGTGTTATTAAATAAAGTATATATCCTATTCAATATATATATTTTTATTGCTTCGCATTCGTCATGTCTGCCTGTTACATTTTGTCACAGCCTCACAATTTCTTTAATATCGGATCTACGTGCATGCAAATTGGCAAATAGAAGAACTAAATCAATATGTAGGAAAATTGTATTTTCCTAAAATTGTATTTTTTTGTCCAACCTATCGAGTAGGATATCATAGGAAAGGTATTTGAACAAAAATTTGAGGCGCAATGTTTGCTTTTTCAATTTAAGCTCTGTCTGCGAAATTATAACTTCAAAGGAGGTACCATGAGACCCGCCTCCTTCCCCGTCCCTCCCTTTCCGACAGGTATTCTGTTAACAGAGTAAAAGCGCCGATAGGACATTAAAGTTTCACCATAATATGAATGGTATTCATAATGGTGCTTACCTTTTCACGTGTGAAACCTTAAAACTTATACTTACGTTTAAACATTAGTTATTACATTTTTATTTCTTATAATGAAAAAAAATTAAGATTACGAATGTAAATACATTAAAAACAATGATAATAAAAATGATACTATTCGTAATTTCGTTTTGAGTGTACAGCGAGCAGTTGCAAGCCACAATTAAGTATATGGCTGTTAAAAGAAACGTGGGCCGCAGGATCGCGGAACGTACCTAGATATCGGACAGGGAAGCCTGTGTTGTGATTTGCATTCAGTGGTAAATTCTTGCATAATAATATAACATTTCAGAAAAGAACACACGCACGCAGATAATAGTGTTGAGCTCAAAATAAACAGTACTTTATAACGTATTGATTTTAAAAAAATCCAACTCCGTCAAATACCTTGAAAATTGGTTATTTGACTAAATTTTTTTATTTCATTAATCACAATTTCAAGATACAAGCTGACGAAGAATGAAAAATGTTTTCAATAATCTTGAAAATTGACCGAGTTATAAAAGTTTAAATTTAACCTTTAGAAAAAGACGGCAATACTGTGTTATGAGGCCATTTTTAATATTGCACATTATATTCAACGAGAGAAAAAGAGACAGAGATATACCCAACTCTATCCGTATCTTCAAATTTAGAAGCCTGCAACTGGCTTATTTTTCAATCAATTTTTGAATTTTTTTCAAGACTGGTTTTTAATTAACTTATATTTCACAATATTGTACGAAGAATATCAAAATGTATTTATAATTTGTCGTATTTTGTGATCCAAGGGTAGTGTCAGATTAAATTACTCTAACAAAAGAATCAATGTGAAATTAATTTATAACAAGCAGTAACGACACCGTCTAATTATACTTTGCTCACATTTCACTATGTCAAAACAAAGGTACGAGTGGCATTTGCAATTCTGCACATATATTTTTGCAAGTCATTCCTACTAATCTACATAGAAACACATTCATTTTATGTATTTGCTTTATATTTTAATTTATTATAGCAATTATCAAAGTCGTTTCTCATGTTACATTTTCAGTTAAAAACGCTTTATTTATAAAGAACTTAAACATGTATCGATGATTTAGTTCAGGGATCTCGAAATAATGTATTCGCAAATGCATAGTTGAATATGATATAGTCCAATTGAAAAATTGGTAAAAAAATCGAAATACATCAATATTTTAAATTATTTGGAGTATGAATTTGTTCATCTAAAAAAATTCAGTTTTTCATAAAAGTTAGGTTTCACTCGAGCTGCGGGAGCTTCTCGGGAGGAAATAAGTTTGAAACGGATAATCATCAATGATCTCACCTCTACTGTATTTATTCAAATCATGCAAGTCATAAAACCCATTCAAATGCAAACGAACGTAGATAGACAATAGGAAAGAAACGAGTAAAAATGTAAAGGTCAATGTCGAAGGTATTAAAAAAGGCGAATAATTTTGTTAACATTGGAGATTGTACGTTTACTTCTAAAGATCCTCATTTATAAAATAATCGTTATCCATATCCTTTTTATATCGGCATAAGTTCATAAAAGTCTCGAAATGGTAGCAGCGCATTCTGGCGTCGAGCCGTGGGAGCGTGAGGCACGTCGCGTCGCCCGCCCTTATCTCGCGATCGTCGGTCACGACTCGCGCTGCAATCGAACGATCGACTTTGTAAAAAAGTCACCTTGAAAGTCAAGTGAAATCTTGTAACCGTAACGCACGCACATACGAACGCCAATTCGCTATGTGCCATAGACACGAGCGTGGGGTATCGATGTCGATATTCGGTAAGTTCCATTTGATACTTTTCATTTTGAAAAAGAGACAAAATCTTACTTGTACACCGTAGTAATAAATCTTAGGATAAATCGTTTTATCGTAGTGAAATGATTTTTCTCATGATTATGAGAAATTGAAAAATGATCTTTAATGATGTTCAGTGATCCAAACTTGAAAAAAATTCCAAATAAAAATAAATCCCAACGGAATTCTTATTGAAGAAACGTTTTATAACGACAACTCACCCAATGTAAATTTACTTTCTTTCTTATTTTAATTTCATCAGTCTCCTAAAAAAACAAGAGTAGTAATAAAATTAGATTTTTGTTTTCATAACTTTAAAAACAAGAAATTTGTATTAGTGCGTCGATAGCATTAGTAAAGTATAAAGTATATGAAGTGTAATTTAAAAGCACCATCATTTTGAAAAAGATTTAGACGATAATTAAATTAGAATTTGAGATACTGTAGCGTAAGCAAGCTTCAAAGTCTTATTTGAACGACCCAAATCATTAGTATTTTAATACGTTTAAATTTAATTTCACAACAGTTTCAATTATATCTTTGATTTTGCCTCACTGAAAATATATGCTGTGGTATTTTTGATGTATTTGTAGTATAAACTGAAATACTGACTAATTACATAAATTTATTATAACTTCCGTAACAATAAATTGTTTTTGATATCAAAATATTCTGCATAATCCTAACAGCTGAGATCTCCAGGAATTCTTCCATTAATATCCCAAGAAATTAATTATTTTAGACTACGATCGCATATACTAATATAAAACTTTCACTGTATTATTCACACGTTTATTATATATGATCCAAATAACCTTTTGGTGAATGGCATAAATAATTTTTATGTAATTTTCAAAATATGAAATCTATAGAAAATTACTTTACAGTACAGTAAACTAAAATTCGACAAAGATCTACATACTCAGTAAAGAAATTCTTCAATATTCACGTTCACGTAAATATATATCCAAAGAAAATAAACTTTTTCTTTTTACTGAACCTTTGACCTTATTTTATCGAATTCCTGCAAAAAAATTTTCCATTTCCATCCAATGCAACTAGTATATTTAATGTAATATTAATAGGTTCATAACTGTTAATAAGAGATTTATGTTTAAATAAGAGACTTATGGCATTTGAAGGTACAAGTACAAGTCACAAGAACTTGAAAAATAAATGATAATTAATTTCTAAAATAGTTTACAACTTATTTTGTATACCAATATGAAAAAAGTTGTACATTGATGAAAGAGCGTTTATAAATAATTTTAAGTAATATACTTCGAAATTAATTCTTTAATAGTCTAAAATTATACAAAATTAGATTTCGAAACACTTAGAAATTTTTTTCAAAATATCGATACCACTCTACGACCAATCCCTAGTATACTCCAAATTTATTATCTCAATGCGCATAACTGACATAACTTATAATTATTGCAATTGAAACTTAGTGATACGGCCCGAATGGAATCGCGACTAGCGATATTGGTTAATGACGTCCGTATATTGGCCACGATGTGTATCCGGTTTAGGTAATTGTATGCTGTTGGTGGTACATACAATTATTTAGATAAGTATAGATTGCAACACTGTTTTTAGGCTTGCAGGTATGAATCGTTAAAATGAACTATGTCATTGCTTTGACAACGTTATTATAGTGGTTATTAGAGTAGGCCAGTAAAATAACTACAAGGTTCTAAGTTCACGTGCGGGGCAAACACACATTTTTAACTAATAATATACGATAAAGTATGCACTTATATCTACATTCAATCACGATCGCACTAATAAGTCTTTACTATTTATTTTGGATTGACGGCTACCAATGCTGGTACTTTTAAACCGAGAGGACTATTTCTCCGAAATTGATGATTATTATAATTTAGTTTGTAAATCAATCAAATACAAACCGGACAGAAACGAATAAAACATCCTCCATTTACTTCTTGCGAATATAAATCCAATATTTTGTTTTTAGGTAAGATTACATAGGTTTAAACAATTGAATTTTATTGACAACCAAATAAGTTAAGAATGTGATAATGGGCAAATACCTTTTCGAGTGGTTTAAAAAGAGCATCTATATAGTAAGTATTCGTCTCCTGTATTTTCATTTTTGAATTCCTGTTTTTTATATTTTTGAATTGATATCCTATTTTCTGTACTAATATAAGCAAATAACACACAAATGTATATAAAGTATATATTTTTAAAAAAAAATTATTCCGTAGAGACTCTGCCGAGAGTTTCCAAAAATCTTTTAAATGCTTTAATACATTTTTGGAAATTCTCGGCAGAGTCTCTACGGAATAATTTTTTTCTTGAGAAGTTACGATTATTGAACAACAGTTATGTAACATCATACCACGTACAAGAAACTTCCATGTTCAGAAGATTCAACTATTTTAGCAACATGGATTTTTTAACTGCACTAAATTCTTTGTCAGCACTAATTCATTTCTCATTTCAGAAAGATACCAAAAGTTTGATAGGTCATGCTATTTACCCGATTTATCTACAAGATAAATAAACTTTTAAAATATATTTAACAAGAAATCGAGAGAGAACTAGGTTTAGGACCTGCGAGTGTGAATGAAACAGATAATAACTTTCAGCTGCTGTATTGTTGAATCGAAAACGTCATTTTATTGGAAACTATTACAAATGAAATTATTTATCCCCTAAACTTGTTGATGCAAATTAACGCATTGCTAAAGTCAGTATTGTAGTGTTTTTGACAATTTTCAAAGGCATAATTTAAAAAAAATAGAAGATAGGGATCTCTTTCACATAACTTTGGAGCTTAATATTTCGCCAATGGAGCATAAAAATGAAGTGGAAAGAAACACTTTATTGCAAACGACCTGTCTAACGGTGTCTCATAAGATAAAAGCGATGACAAAATTCGCTGCTACCCAGATGTGTGTGGAAGTACATTAAACAAAATTATTTTGAGATTTTACTACCTATTAAACGTGATCTCTATAGGAAATATCTGCTTGGAAAATTTCATGCACATTGATCTAAAACTGTGGATTTTTTATGAAAGTATATAAATTTATTTCTAAATTTATAAAAGTTACATAGTATCTTTATTAGTTAACATTCTTTACATTTGTGGGTCCATTAAGAATTTGTTATAAATGTTTCATTTTTATTTAATATATTTGGCGTTAAGTTTGTAAAAATTCATTATCACTTAATTCTTATTAACAAGGAAATGAAACTACGTGATGTATTATATCTACTTTATTTAAATTCTTAACCACGACCTAGGTTTCATTGTATGACGTTGTACAACATCTTCAAGTGGGCAATTTGAAGATATTGAATAAAATAGATATAATACTACATGCCGTGGTTTCGTTTACTTGTTAATAGAAATTAAATTTAATTTTGAACTAAGAATTAAATATATTTGATTAAACTTTACTTTGTAAGTAATATTATAAATATTAAAACCAATTTATTTTTTATCTTAATTTCACGCTTTAATTACTTAACCGAACTTCGTGATATTATAAATATATAGTATAATGGAGATAAACCATGGATAATTTTAGTTCGTAAATGATTATCTGCTACACTCTTAGTGAATGAATTCAAATTTTCATTTATTTTTATGAAAATTTGAATATTGTCCACACGTTTACCATTAATAATATTTTAATTCTCAATTGTGACAATTAGTTATTAATATAAATTTATGCTGGTCACCTTTATGGTTACTTCCTCACTCATATATGGCTACTCAGGTTAGTATATTGTCACTTCGATACACCTGCTCCTTAATCATAATGATTAAAACTAGATTCAAAACCGTTACCACTTATCGGTAGCGCAGCATCGTTTCTTGCGAGTCTTTCGTTTTGCTGATTACATTTTGCGACAATGACCAAAATTTAAATGTGAAGAGGACAGGCAGACAGATTTTGCATTTAATTGTGTCAAGGGTTCGCGCATGAATGATGCGATTGCGTTCATAATGTATTGGAAATGATGCACTATGCGGTACATATCTACGTAGCGGTCGGCTTTGGAAAATGTTAAAACTAAGGAGTTCTGTATATTTATGAACTTGTCATTTTTATTCTCAACGAAGTTGAGTCGACAGTATATCCAGGAACGTATTTTTTTGTGAGTTTATTTGTTTCTTACAGAATCCCAGATTCGGCAAAGTTTTCAATGGATTTACTAGTAAATTACATCACGCGACCGATGGAGTAACTGTGTCGCCAAAGGTACCTTCAGGCGCTTTTAGGGGTTGATTTTAATATATGCAGGTCAGACCAAAATACGAGAAAATGCACGTGAGCTTGTGATATCCAATTTATCTTCTAAAATGTGCTAAGAAATCCATTTATTACAACTATTTTTACATAACCAATTCTCTGAGATGAGATATGTGAGTGTCAGTGCAAGAAAATCCGCTTATAGGAATTTATGTATCTTCAGACTTGTTTGAACCCCAAAACATAGGAGAGAGAAATATTGTTTTCCTTGAGAGCGTATTGAATGTATAATGGTGAAAGATTGTTCTTTCCTAAAGTAATTCAAGAATATGATCAAGAGATCCAAATGACTACTAACGTTCATAGAGATACCCCACTAAAAGATTTGCATCATGTGTTTTAGTGGAAATAATAGCCCATTATAATGGGTTGACTATGATATAGGCCGACACTTCTTATTACGGACACGGAGAAATAGTAACCTTTGAGATTTACAGTACTTTGAATTGTAGACAAAATATTTCGTTTCATATGAGAAAATATCCTAAAAAATCAGCATCCAAAAATTGATTTTCTAACCGAACATGACAATCTCTGATATAATGTATTTCAATATGCTAAATCCAACATAGCCAAAATGGTTATTATGCAATAATTTAGATATTTTGATAATTTTAAAAAAATTTTATAATAAATGAGATATCATATATAACATATCATAGACTCATGAAAACAAAATTCCCTGACTTTAATACTGTAAGATTAAGAGCAGATGATTATGGAGGACATAACAAAAACTATATCATGATATCGATGTGCTCTAAATAGTTAACGAAATCTGTACCTAGCAACGTGTAAGGTCTAGAACTGGTATTCCCAGTGGTAGGAAATTCATATATACCTCCGGACATAGTCGTTACTCAAATATAAAGAGAGGTTAGGTAACGATAATCTTTAGTACGACCGAAAGAGTACTTAGAAATAATAGTGAATGGACTATAGTTATCAGTATCGGTACTGGATGTCAAACATATGCTTTTAAAAGTGCCATGTCTTCAGTTAAGAAGGACGTAGGATTAGATCCCCAATTTCAAAAATGCAAAAGATTTTTTATAACATGGTCCAAAAAAAATGGAAACGTTCTAAAGAAAAAGGACATAAATGACAAAATTAGCGACGGATTATATGAAAAGTCACAAGAAAAAAGAAACTCGTCAAAAACATAAAGCTGAATGTTCTCATAAAGTGTTAAATTAAGTTAAATACAAACACATCAATGACGTAAATTTTTTTTAAATATGCGTTACGGTGACCAGTGACGAAAAGTAGATAGACAGAACTTTTAAAAGACCGCATTTGCACAAAACTCAGAAAGTGCGGAAGATAGCAATAATTCGACAACTGATAGCCTTTGTGCACCAAAAGAAGAGGATTATAATCTTAAAATGTAAATTCGATGAGATTTAGAAAAAAAAATTTTTTGGGGAATATGGTCATTGCGTTTTGAAATTAAATTCTTAGTGTCGCAGTATATTGGCGATTTGTCATAACAAAATTAGCATTTTCCAAAGATTGTCAGGCTTAAAACGGCAATGCCCTTGAATTCCATCTAAGTCGGCAATCTTCATTGTTTGTTATTTTTACAACAGTTTCTCAAGAAGTAACTACAAAATAGTTAAATCTATCCTACTTTAGTGCTAACTAAATAAATAATAAGGACCTGTAGCTATTACTACCATTAATCTAATGTTATTCGTTTTTTTCTGCTTCTTAAAAAAATTGCCAAAATGGAGATCTCTAGGTTTGATTTTATACGATTCAAAATGTAACTCTCTCAAAGATGAAGGATGTTATTATATAAAAAAGGAAAAAAAAGGTCAAGCAAGTCGCTATATAATGAAAGATAAAATATACTGATGAAGTTAATTTATTGAGTTATTAATTTAACATTGATCACAATTGCTGGTGTACAGACTTTTTGTACATAAAAAGTCAAGGTGATCGCTTAGATATCTTTAAATAGAATGACTCAATACATGAGCTTGAAGCTCCTAAAATCTTTGAAAGCTATGAATTGATCTACTTTATGTTGGGAAGTCTTCTATCAAATAGTAAACCATATTTATAGTTACACGTCAGTTGAAGTAAAAAAAGGTGAACAGTTTATTTCGAATATTCCAAGAAGTTAATTAAATAGATTTATGTTGTAAAATGTGTCCGCTAAATGATGCATCGAATATGGTGGGAATGATGAATTCTTCCGAAATATCTTCTTATTAATAACAAAACATTTATTGGGTATACTTATATTTTAATACGTGATTGGGGTTACCCAATGATGTCGTTGATATAGAAAAACTGTCATTACCAAAATTAGAGCTTTCGAATACATGTGGGATAATTGATAAATATGTTCCAGATTATATATCCATGCCAGAAGTATGTGCGAGATGAAACCTGACGTTGTAGACGAATGGTATAACGAGATGTCTCACTCCTCATTGATAGCTCTTTCCACAACTTGAAAGGTATCACTAGAACTTCAGAAACCGCAAATTTTAATAAATATTTATTTGAGAGCAAAATGTTATGAAAAATTGTAAAATTTTAATTTTACTAAACTGGGACAGCTTGCATACATATATGTATATGTAATACTTTTAAATGAAAAGACAATGGGAGATCAATTTTTTTTATGAAATATATATGTATTTCAAATAATGTATATATATATATATATATATATATATATATATATATATATATATATATATATATATATGAGAAGGAGCCCGTTACCTCATCTCGTCGACAAAAATATCAATGATAAAATATCACACACGTACACAGTGTATTAGCTACGACAGATTACAAAGTAAAGAAATGAAACATCGCGTTCTTGACCCTAATAATCAGCTTTCCCACAAGGATTTACACTTTCTCCAGCTTCATTTCCCCATTGCGCAATTTCTGCGTTTACTTTCACTTTTCCATAATTCATTTCGAATGTATTTAGTGTCGGAACACTTCAATAATGTATTATCGCATGACCTTATTACATCAAGTGATCGACTACAATGCTCGTAAAAGCATTTGAAGAAAGTAGAAAGTCTGCTGGTTTTCAGCTGAAAACACTCTAAGGCTTCAATACGTTAAAATTTTTATTTATAATGGCTCTCTGAAAATCCTTCCACGACCTCCATGATTTCATTATCATCTTTATCTATTTCTCCTTAAGTGTTAATTCGGGGAAAAGAAAAACGCACTGCCTGTAAGATCTATTAAACGAGATGGATAGTCAATCAATTCGAACCCAGCTGTTGCCAACGAAATCGCCGCCGTGAAAGCGAGAGCATTATCTTGATAAACAGCACACCTTTTGATAGCCTCTCCTATTCTCTTTGGTAGCATCCCTCAACTTGACCTTTAATACGCATTTTATTGACCCTACTACGGTTGATTGACCATCTGAAGAGGGAGTCAACAATATCCCTTCGACGTCCCAAAATATTGAAACCATAACTTTGGTCCATACTGAAACACATTTCTTTGGAGTCGGAGATGACGGTCGTTTCTTTGTAATGATTTTTGTTTCGTCTCCAAATCGAAGTACCTATGTTTCAACCATTGGTAAAAACGTGCCAAAAATCATTGAAACTTGAAATGTCCAATATTTTCTTTTTTTTATTGCCGCTTGACATTCTCCATGCCCTTTTCGTGGAGATATTTCTCATATTAAAATAATTTTTCAATATGGATTGAACACAATAAAACGCAAAACGCCTATATTTTGAACTTAATAACGCAGTGTAACTCTTTTATCGTTCAATCCAATTTTTTCTATTCTTCCAACATTTTCTTGTGTCAACAACGTTGAAAGCTGGCTAGCTATGATTCTCATGTTCTGTCGATGTTTTACCAACTCGAAATAGAAATATCCCTCTGAAGACTATATAAAACAGCAGTGCAAACTCCCCCATGTCTACGCCAAATTGCAATGAATCGCCTTCATCGATAACTATTTCAAACAATGATATTTCATCACGATCGCATTTCTTTTTTTCATTTTAACGGTTTTGATGTCGCAAATAACTGCTTACTATTTATTTGTTTCTAAACATTATGTTATTTTAGGGCATGAAGAAAAAAATGTAACGAGTTACTCATAATTCGTGTGTAGAGTATGTCAATTTTTATAAGCGATCACATGTCACATCTATTTACATTTTGACGCCAGTCGAGCTGAGACAAAACATTTCTCCTTTATGAAACATATTTATTTTTGTTATAAATTAGTCACGTGTTCCATCAAAAAGTGCAGAGTCTACATCGAAAGACAAATGAACTTAAAATCACTTTTAATGATTTTTTTGTAATGAGTTTTTTATCCGTAAATAATTTATCGCCATTGAAATGTTAAATGATCTACAGAAATATAAACTAAAATATATGATGAAGTATAATATTTCATATTGAGTACTTCGATATTATAATTTGTATATTCTATTAACTCCTCCCAGATAATAATTTTATCGATGTGTACAATCCTACGGCAAATGCAAACTTTAATGTTATGGTTGAATATTTTTAATGATGTTAATTAGATTTCTCAAAGCCACACAGTTCAATATAATATTCTGTTCTGAGTTATAATTATTTTTTATCAGTGAATTACATTTTTAATTGAAATATACCTCTAGGACAATGTTTTGGTATTTAATGGTATAATTTATAATAAGCATCAGTTATATTGATATTTCTATATTTTACAAAGTACTTTATAGCATTTTTTTCTTAGCTCTTTTATAATATTAATAAATTCACTCTATCCGATATTGAGATATTCTGTGTATCCGTTAAATTTAATGTATCTAAAATGGCCATTCTTCAAATATTTAATTTAAATTATCTTTAGTCTTCATGACATTTAAACATATCCTATAAAATTAGTTCCTCCCTTATATTATAAAACGATACAAAATAGGAGTTTAGCCTAATGCTAGGGAATTTAGTACATTGGTACTTGGCTGAAGATCAAATGAATCATAAAAACGAATATAAAACTTTTTTTTAAATATCACAG
Organism: Druceiella hillmani; assembly: GCA_039881145.1. Lineage (NCBI taxonomy): Eukaryota > Metazoa > Arthropoda > Insecta > Lepidoptera > Hepialidae > Druceiella > Druceiella hillmani. The sequence goes on from JAYKKI010000008.1 coordinate 11,080,015, forward strand.
TATATCGCCAGCATCGAGTTATGTGAAATATATTTTTACACTCAATTAGACAAAGGGCGTGTTTTATAGCCAACAAATAGAGTCTTTCTTTGTCCGACAGTTATTCCCGGACACCCATATATATATATATATATATATATATATATATATATATATATATATATATATATATATATATATATATATATATATGTATATATATATGTATATATGTATATCTATATATATATATATATATATGTATATATATATATATATATATATATATATATATATATATATGTCATAAGTTGCAGTAAATATCAGATCCACGGGAGGCGAGGGCAAATTATGAAAGGTACAATTATTTTCTGTAAAGAAATTCTACACATTTCAACATGTTTCATCCAAAACAAGTAATACTTGCGATAACTAACGCCTAGTTGTATTATATCACTTAACGACTGATAGTAAATACCAGTTCCGTTATATATAGCGAAAGGCCATTTAAAAACCATAAAAATGTTATGCTCATAAAATTTATTTGCACGCTTTACATTTATGATGCATTGTTCACCAGACATTTAAAATCCAATATTATACAAAATACATAATCTGTCTTTTAAATTGTTATACTCGTTAATTATAATATTAAAATCTCTTACCTTTCCGATAAAATCATAGGTTTACACGCCTACTTCTCATATTTTTGTAAAAATAGGAATATGAGCTATTTATTAAAAAGTTGGTCTAATATTCCGCTAGCAAGTTATAGGTAAATAAAGGTAAGAGGTATAAGTATAGATATCACATAATGAATAAAATCACATAAGGAATCAAATTTTACGTAAAAGTTTTGAAAAATTTTTGACACAACGAAATACAATTATTTATGAAAAATCGTAATAATTATCAAATCGTGTAAAAAATTACTCAGGTCATTCCTATGCTTTTCGAGGTCGGAAAGAACGCGACTGTGATTGTTCATGAGATCATGGAGGTATGAAATATTTCTACTAAGTTAATATTGTTCAATTCATTTTCTCGATTTTTCGCTATACTATATTCAAAAAAACATGGAATTAAATTTAAAAAAGGAGGTTAGCGTAAGCATCCCAAATTATTTTATTGACATTTCTCTAACTCAACTGGATGTATGAAATATTATTAACAAGCAGCCGGTTGCCCTCACCTTTAAACCAGTGTGCTGCTGTATGTGCCGCTGGTTCAAGAGCTATTTCCACTATTTCCTTCCACTTCCTACGGTCAGAAGGCACGACTTTCGCTTCATATAAGTCAATTCTTTGTTCTCTGAGGTCCATCTCGACTTGTTTGAATCATGTTTTCTTTTTTGAATCTTGTCGGTGCATCTCACTGGACTTTTCATTCATCGAGTGGATGACTCAGGAACATACGTCCACGCCTAAAAAATATCCACCAGAATTTAAAAATAAACATATGTATCTTTAAAAATGTATCTATATCTTTGTATTTCGAGGTCATTTATCTGTTTTCAGATTTATGTCCGTATTCAGATTACAGTATTCTTTGTATTTCGAGGTCATTTATCGCAATTAACAAGACCGCAAGAAAGTAAGTCAGTTCAGAAAAATAAGCTTATACAATAAATTTGTACCGTCTTTAAATTCTATAAATTCAACTATTCTTTCGTACTTTGTTGTCTCAGTTGTAGCTACAATTACATAAAATAAGAAAGTAATCTTGCAAAATGTCGAGTGACGTTCTTATCCTACAACTGCGGATGGACAACTGGTGTTTGTAAAACGACGCCTCATTATGAATTAATAAATTAGCTACAAGTAACACTTGCACAAACGAGTTCCCACAAATATTCCAACGAGATATGTATAGATATGTGAGCGTAGTCAGTTGCACAACAACCTGTCATGAATCTAAATCGTTTTAATATCGTTTGAAACAGATGTCTAGCTACCAGAAATCTTTACCGCATTTTTGCTTAACAACTTACGGAGCTTTTGTTTATCGGACAGGTAGACAGACATCAACCTTGAGCGTGACATACTTATCAGATAATCAAACTGGAGTTAATATCTTTTATTAATATTGGCCTATACAATAAAATTTAATATTTATTGTGTCTGGTCGTTATACGCACCGAATTCACGACAGCGCATTTGTTGTGAACATTAAATAAATTATATTAGCTTCTACCTACGTGACAGGTAGTTAGTGGGTAACAGATATTAGGGTTATACGAAAAGTTAGTGCTATAATTAAATAAAAATCTAATAAAAAATAATACAATATATTTAATTTAATATTATTATATATACAAGTGAATTAAAATCTCCGGATACAATCATTATGACATAAATATTGATTTGCATAACTCTATGTTGTATTAAGTGAAATGTTTGCCAAAATTAATGGCACGTCGTTAAGCAACATTATCATCATATACCAAATAATAATGATACGCTATTATATAATTTGGAAACTGAAAAAAAATCAGCATAACTCTCTCTTGTATTATAATATTTCAGAAATATTTCTTACAGACATAATTGCAGAATATGTTAAATTTTGGGAAATAAAAAGTTTTCCAAAAATATCAACAATATAAAATATTGAATATATTTGGCGTTTATTTTGTAGAAATTAAATATTCACAAATTAATGAAACTACGTGATGTAGTATTATTTCTACTTTCTTTAAGTTCTTTACCACGACCTAGGTTTCGTTGTATTACATCTTCAGGTGGGCTATTAGCAAAGATCTTTGCTAATAGCCCACCTGAAGATGTTGTGATACAACGAAACCTAGGTCGTGGTAAAGAACTTAAAGATAGTAGAAATAATACTACATCACGTATTTTCATTTAATTGTGAACACTATAAAACAGGACATGGAATGAATTTCGTTCAATCACAAAGTAAATAAGAATATTAGCATTGTAATTGTCATTAATATTAAGTATTATGTTGACTTCAGCACTTCTTGAGTAATTGACAAAACACAAATGTAATTTAAGAAATACAAGGGGAATTTAAGGAGCTTTGAATTCCGGAAATTTAGAAAATTAATGAAATCAAAACTTCTTATATATTCCTCATCGACCAACAAAATCTTGAGCTGAAATAGGAAACTAGACAAAATCGCATATCGACAGTTTCACAACAAGAGACTAGTACAAAAGTCTAGTGGAATGCCCCTACTAAGCAATGCATCGCTCAATACGTTCAATATTCCAGATTGAACGTCTCATTTACGTAAATAAAATAATTCTAAATAACAGAATTTGAATATTCATTTTACACAGGCGATATATTCGATATAAGTTTTATAACATTTTCAAGAAAATATGCTAACAAAACAACTACAAGATCTTTTTCTAGGGTTTCTTATCTGAAAAGGAAAAAGAACGGAACGACCACGACCACTCACGTGTCCGTCCGCACGAGACCACTCACGTGTCCGCCCGACAATCTTGTCTGCCATAGTTATTTTTCGGACTATGACAGACACGGAAACTGAGAAAAAATTTAAATTGAAAACACACCAAATCCAAGATTTTTTTTTAATTTCTGTATCGTATGGAATATCAATTGAAAGAGCGACTTTTAAAGATTTCAAAATTATTTAAAATTTCATAGTTTTTTGAAAAATTCACGATTTTTTAAGCCTTTGGAGATATACTATAGAAATATACACATTATGAAAAACAATATTTATACATTTAAATGTTTATATTCGCTTGAATGTGTTGTGAACACATGAAACACCCTATAGCAAAAATTAAATGTTTATATTCGCTTGAATGTGTTGTGAACACATAAAACATCCTATAGCAAAAATTCTACTCGTGCTCGATAGGTTTATTTTTTTCTCCTTATTTAAGAATATTTCTAAAGATGTAACGAGTAAATCAGTTCATAGAATTTTAAAAGTTTACTATGGATGTTTCTAAACTCTGAATTTAAATATTTAATTTGTCAATTCTTGTAATAAAAGTATATAGTGCATTTAACACAAGAATTATTGGTTCTTCTAAAGTGTTTTATTGAATTTATTGAAAATAATTTTAATTAAATTTCAACAAAATTAAATAAAATCCTAATTTATTCATATTATAAACTGAATACAAAAACATAAAACAATAAATACGTAATATAGTTCATAAATACAAATAATTTAGAAAAAAAATTGTTTCCGAGCTAGAGAATGAATTAAATTCATATCAAAACACTATTTCACTCATTTGTTTGAGGCTAATTTAAAATCACCAGGAATCTTTAATTAAATATTTTTTTAAAAAGCAGATATTAGCAAAGGACCATTTTGAAGGTACTATGTACGTATTAAGTAAATTGACAAACGAAACAGAATTCAAATACTAGTGTCGATGTAATTTTCTAAATTCGTCTTTATAAAACTATTAAAAAACCCCTTATTCATATTTTAAAACTAAATTTAATTTATAAACTAAGGCCACATTATTTAAAAAAAGAAGTCCCATTTCAGAATCTACGAATACTACCGAATTCCTGTGCTGCCATCAGTACAAATGTGTGATCACATTACTTTTATATATTATATTCCATTCAGCTTAAAATTTACTAAGGATTCATAAACCCTCGTCATTCCAAATCGTTACCAACTAAATGGGAAATTACTATTAAAATATAGGTACAGCACGAGATACTTTGCTATTACGTGTGTTTAAAAAAAATGACAGACTGTATATAAATAAATAAAATCAGCTGTCGCGTCATCAGCAAAACGTGCCACCTAGAACGCTTTCAATATTTTAATCTTCTTGAAACTAAAATCCACTACTCTCAAATATTATTTCTTTCGCTTACTCGACCATAGTGATTAGAGATACGAAGCCTTCCAAATTTGTATACGCGTCACATTTTCAAACATTCTTGAATGGAATAAATTAATATTCTTTCACAAGTGTCAAGTCAAATACTCGCAGTAATTTCTCTTTCCGTTACTCAGATTTACAACGCGCCTATATCGGATCAAAGATTTTTAATTTTATTTGCAATATTCTTTAGCCAGGCCTTATCACACGCAAGTACGTGACGTTGAGAATATCTGTGTAGGTATTCTGACCCGTACCAGTATATAGTAACAGATAGAACCGTATAAGTTCAGAATAACTACGCAAACATTCTTCTCCTTATACTGTTACTAGCAGTTGTATAAAATAATGTCTGTGCATAATAATTAGAAATACAAATCGCCATAACTTTATTTTACTCTTAAAAATAAAATTAAATTATGGAAATATGCAATTTAAAATGATTTTTATATAGAAATTTAAGTAGGCTCCACACCTAAATACTCGTGAGCGCATCTGTATGTTTTACAAATATTCTTACGCTATTTCAGCTACCAAATTGTAGATAAATTGGAACACGACAATAATTTAAATTAGAATTTATATGATTATTTATCAAACATGCATTTATAAATATCTAAAAACCTAACACCACACGTAACCTTCGTTTAACCACTTTTTTCTCATCATGCTCTCTTTGCCTTTGATCGTTTCATATTTGTCGCTAGTATATCAAGTTAAGCTTTTTATTTCGTTTTTGATGTTATATTATTTTATTACGATTTGTTTTGACAAATATTTATCTTTTTTTATGAACAATTATCAATTCAAAAAGATGAAGTAATCGACAAAATTCTTGAAAGAGAAAAATTGTAAGAAAAATTTACATAATTTTTTACTACCTAATTTATAAAACGCTGACAAATTTCTTTCGGTTCCTTCGTAGCAGGGAGAAAATGTTCTAATGGTAGTAAGTACGACTTCACCAAAAATAAATAAATGAAATAAATAAATATATAAGTAACACAAAAGTCGCAGTGTTAAAGTTTAATTCAAGAGATTGAATTAAAGACATCATCTCTAAGGATGAGACCCTTCAAACATCCTTAGAGATGATGTCTTTAATTCAATCTATGTATTAACCTTTGACTAAAAATATTTTGATGTTCAATTAACAATCCCAATTACGAGCAAACACGTAGTTTATTTATTAACACATAAATTAGCTATTTAAAAAAAATAAGAAAAAAATATCTCATCGAAAGAATTAAGCCGACAAATCTAACGCAACCGGTTACACGGAAAAACACTTGCGACAACACCCCCTCCGCCCCGGCACGCGACACCTGTCACGTGACTTCGCAACGGCGGGAAATCATCCGATTGGCTTTCGCGAAGCCAATGAGAGCGCACGCCGGCGGCCACGTGACGCACCGATTGGTTCACAGCGTGCGAGTGAATATATTTAACGTTCGATGTTAATTGTCAACGCTGGCTACCTATTGCGCAGGCTGATGTCGATCGAGTGTCCGGCGGTGGCAAAAAACGACAATTCACAGTTCGACGACGTCGCGTACGTGCCTACTCCACGCGAACCAATCAAACGAAAGAAGTACACGTCTTCTTCCTTGTCTATCGTTGATAATTATTGCGTGATATCATACGACAAACCAACGTTATCTATGTTACTGACATTTAAAATTCTCTAACTTCCACGTGTACGAGAGAAATATTGCATTCTATTCCCAAAGATTAACATTCACACTGCTGATAATGATAAGAGTTAATCCATCCACAAAAGTGAGGATCGATTTAAAAATATGAATATTTCAACGAACATATTTGATAGTTATATAGAATAATATTTTATCTGAACGTATAAAACTTACGTAAACATGTATAATGAGAAAAAAAATATAGTAACAGAAACAAAGACATAAAGAGTAAAAAAGAAAATCAAAGTAGAAATCAGGGCTGGAAAAGTTTTTTCCGACTAAACTTAAGTAGTAAAAGTTGACACTAAAAATGGTCCATTTGAGAAAACCATATTTTCTATATGAAACATTCGACTCAAAAAAAATGCAGAATGATTTCAAACATTTAAGCGGTATTAACAGTCCGCATACACGTAAAACATATGTACTTAAGTAGAGCTTTAAAGAGAAAGTTCCTGACATCTCTAATCACTAGTTTTAAGATAACTTTCGGTACCTCAAGTTATATAAATTTTGAGTTAAAAGCTTTACACAAAAGCAACAGTGATACGATCAAATCCAATTGTTTGGTTGCATATGTCTTGTTCTTTTACATTTCTATTCATATCAAAATTAAAATAATTACATTTTATCAGATATCAATTATATACCTATATATTAGATCATTTTTAGGTTTGTTAATTTATCAGTATATCAATCACAGATAACAGAAACATTTCAATAGATTTCATAATTAATCATGATTGTATAATTTTGCATTGAGAATAATATTATATTATTCTTGGCCATTTTTGACGGGTCATGCCTTAAAAACCATTCTTATGCTTAACTTAAAAATATTTTGTAGCGTTAATATTTCATTATAAGGTGTTTTAAATTAAACCACTATTCAATTAAGCCTTTTTGGACGCCCGAACAGGAAATGGCTGTTTTTGGAGTCACTCTTTAATCAATAGTTTAGCAGCACATACAGTTAAACAATATTCATGAAATAAGTATTATATTTGATAAGGTTTCCAAAACAATGTTAGATTAGAAAATCCTGCTGAATTTTACCAGGCACCTTTTAGTAATCCAGTTTATTTAGTTTAAGGTTTACCATTCTAGGTATTCATTATAAAAATACATAAGTTTCTTTCAGCTACAAATATTCCGTTCCTGAAACGCTGGACATATAATTGAAATGCATGTTTGAGTAATACATAACTGAAAAAATCTCTTCTGATTCACTTAAATTACTTAAATTATTTTTCATTACAAGCATAGTTCCATTACTGAAGTTTTGTCAAATATGACCTTAAAATCTTAAAACTTGTATAAAATATGACCTTTAAATCCTGGTTAAAACTTTGCATGAAATTTTAATATACTTCACCCTCATGGAATATTATCATATTGTGGCTGACCAGAAAAAAAATAATATTAAGTGTTACCAGGCTTTTTTCACCAGGCGCCGCCAACACGTGAGTAGATGTCTGTCAAAGTCATTTAAATTGTTTGCTATTTCAGTATTCATCTCACGTTCATCTCGAATCATTTTTTGATAGAGGAAAATATTTAACACCTAGTATCAAGGAGCAAAGAAAGCTTAAAAAATGACTTAAAAAGAGGTGGTAAAATTATTGAAAGAAAAGAAAATCTCAAAAAGAAGTTTCAAGTTGATTACTTTTAATATGTTTCAATAAGTTATTAGTTGATGGTTACATCGTCGCATTTCTTTACAGGTTTCATAATTACGCAATAATAATTTTAACGTGAATGTTCAAGACGGCCATGTCGATTACTGTCTATTTGACAGTATTAATATGTCGATATCGTCCAACATTTCAAAAACGATACCATATGGAAGAATCAATAAAATATGAAATTATGTCAGTACTCACGAACGAAGTGTTTTTTATCTTTTCATTTTGCCATTAACCATCGCGGCATGAGAATTTTATCACGAGGAAAACAATGAACATCTTTAATTGATGAACACAGTAAAACAAAACAACATTATTATTTTTCTAATAAATTATAAAATGAGGTGATAAAACGCTTGACATGATTAACTGCAAATAAACATTGAATATATTTGGCGTTAATTTTGTAGAAATTCATTATTCACAATTAAATGAAACTACGTGATGTAGTATTATTTCTACTTTGTTTAATTTCTTTACCACGACCTAGGAAAGATTGATCTTTGCTAATATCCCACCTGAAGATGTTGTAATACAACAAAACCTAGGTCGTGGTAAAGAAATTAAAGAAAGTAGAAATAATACTACATCACGTAGTTTAATTTAATTGTGCAAATAAACATTTATGATAGTTTTTGACAGTTTGCATTACCTAAGTTGCAATGGCGTCATCTAGTAAGCATTAATATTGTAGCTATCATTAAATACGTATATATTCCTACATGAAGATACAAATTCCTACATGAAATAACAACCTATAAATGATAACCTATAAATTCCCAAAAAAATTCTTCCTAAAAATCATGAATAACCTATAAATTCCTACATGAAGATACAATGAGTCAAAACACTGGACACTTATATATATATATATATATATATATATATATATATATATATATATATATGTATATATATATATATATATATATATGCATATACACATATTTATATGTGTAATTTATATTATAGATTTTATGTCTATCGAAATATACCGAGAAAAATATGGGATTTTAGAAACTTGTGCAAAAGTATAACACCCTAAATAAATTCAGAACACTCGTTGCGCGAGTGCTAGTTGTAATTGAGAGGTTTTTATTTAGACATGTAACCGCAAACATATACAGGCACACATAATTTAAGCGATATCACAAAGATTTCTTTTTTTATACGCAATATATATATATATATATATATATATATATATATATATATATATATATATATATATATACATATATATATATATATATACATATATATATATATATATATATATATATATATATATATATATATATATATATATGTTCAATGCATAGATATTGTTGCCACCTAAGATATAGCCTAGTTTAACAAAAGTGTGATTTCAATTACAAAGTTACATTTATTTTCACTTTATTATTTTTGATCATATATTCAAACATTTAACGCAAATAGACTTCTGTCACAATTTTCAATAGGAATTAAGATGTAAATAGTATTGAAAGTCAGATGAAACATGCCTAAGCACTACGTTTAAAAAAAACCAAATATATTAAAATATTATTTATTTTCACGTAATTATAAATTAAAGTAATAACATTAACACAATGACTGATATATGAGGAATAAAATTAAATATTTATTCCGGATAAATTTTATATGTTAATTATGGCTACCAAGTCTCAAAATTTTAAAAAAATGCTGTATATATTCGTGATCTACTCTTTCATTTGCTGCCCATAACCATTCAAAATTTTCAGAAAAAGTATTTTTTCCAAATTAGCAAAATAGCCATTCAAGATGACCAAAATCGAACTTGAATATTTCGCTTTGCTGGGCCGAATTAACAATCTTTCAATTAATAAATGTTTGAAATATTTCAGCTGCTGATATCTCTCATCTAAAAATAAGCCCACTATTTCAAATTTATTTAATCACAATTCAATTAACCGCAGGAAAGTAGTTAACATAGACGTATAAGAACCAACTCTGATAAACGGCTTGCATCGCTACCAGTAGGCGCTACCGAAACGAAAGTGAATCGAAGATGGAGGAAGCCATCACGTTCGATGAAACAGAGCGACAATTGCGCTCAAAACCTTACTTCGAGACAACGAATGTGTGCTCAAAAGTCCAAGGTAATCGTTTCATTGCCGCCTCACTTGTACGTAATGAGGTAGGCCGTACATAACGGCCGAGCGCAACCTGCCACACAATTAAACAGTAGAAAACGGTCACGACTCACCGGCTCGAGGGAATTATGGGTAAGTGGCGTCAACTGTGTCCTTTTAATTCGTAATTGTTGTATCGAAATATATCAAAATTGATCCAAAAATGGATACAAGAAGTGATGTACACCTAAGTATTATTTAGTTTAATGAATATCACGTTCTACGTTTCTACATTATAAATCTAAGGTAATAACTCTGTTAATTGAAAGACATACGTTTGCACAGCCATTAATTTAAGAAAAAAATAATCTATATTCCAATACTGCCTAATGTTACAATATCGTCTATTATATTGATGGGATAATATTGACTAGTGCTCGCCCAGTGAGCAAAATTCGACCATTATTCACAATGACCATTATTAAATTTTTAAGTTTGAACGATATTCTTTTACGTGAAACTCAATCAATATGACAACCACTCCGTGCGACTGTTCATACCATCAATGTCAAACACATAATAGTCTGCGTGGTCACACAGACTATTATGTGTTTGACATTGATGGCATGAACGTAAATAAGGAATCTTTTAACGTATTTGTAATACATTTTAGCTTTCTGCACACCTTCTCCATATAAACTTTATGCCAAGCCTCAAAAAGTTCCGTGCGCGCAATATGCTTCAAAAGGGGTACAAAGTTTTCTCTTCAAGTGTTAATATATTGATATGAAATAAAAGTTTGACACGGTAATCTGTACATGCTACTTAATATACTTACGTTCTAATATTAAAAAAAACAACGCAGTTATCTCTTAGAAATACGTCGCAAATAAAACTTGAAATATAAATGTTATTCTATAAATGAAACAAATTGATTCAATGAAATATTTATGTAAATTTGTATGAAAAACTTCAAATAACTAAACTTGTAATTCATCCTTAACTTCTAAGAATTATATTATAAAACTTGCTTACATTTACTGTTTTTTTCGTGAATACTTCGACACGAGTGTAAAAAAATATAGTAATATATTTGGTTTTCTCATATTTTTCATTATTCTGTAAAATTATTTATCATCATTGCAATTAGATTCAGTTATCTTGGATTACCACATATTATTTTTATTTAATAATTTATTACTTATTATTGATAGGCTCATGATTTCACAGAGTAGCATTATATGTATATCTACACAAGAGATATTTTTTTTTAATAAAGTCATCTTTATTAAAAAAAATATTATTAAATCCAAATAGTTCTCACTTTCACATATTTACGTTGCCTACTAAAAAGCAGTACTCCTTTGCCCGACGTTCCCTTCCGTGCGTTACCCGCAGACCTCAATAGAGATGCTCGCGATCACTTGCGCAATCGCCACGATGCTCACGTATAGCCGACAGACAGTACTCGAGCACTTGCGTAACGGCTCCGGGCGAAAGTACTCTCCGCCTTGTTTATTATAATTGGGAGATCGCCTGAATGGGATTGATAAAGTCGGCTTGAAATATGATTGTGACTGGGATGTCGTGTGGTAGCGATATGTAGCTTCGTGGGAGGAAATGGAATAAATGGGCACCGAAATGGTGACACAAGACAACTCCAATAAAATAGTTTTGTTTTAAGAAGAAACTTAATATTTCTCACCTTTGTTTCATACGAACATTAAAGTTTAGTTACATTTTATGTATATTCTTAATCTTCCTCTCTGTTAATAGAGAAAACGGAATATTTTACAATTAACTTCAGTTTTTATACAATGATGAACTAAATAGTTCTGAAACGTCAATACAATTTTTATACAGTGATGAACTATACATATACAAGGTGAACGTTAAATAAAAAAACGTTAGGGAGGAGTAAATCTCTTCAATGCCCTAAAAACGAAAGGTTTTTTTGAAATTCTTCATAATGAAAAAGTTATGAGCAAAGTATGGTAAAATACGGTAAAATGTGCAAAAAATACAATTTCAACTGTTATTTTCAGGATATCGGAAAGAGTTATTTCTCTGCAACTTTATTGTATATTACTTTACACCTTATATATAGACGTTACAAAGAAGATTTCCTTAATTCGAGTAGGTGAAAGTCGGCGTCAAACTGGGAAGAAAACTTTTAAAGAAAAGAAAAATCTTACATTTTTTCATTTAAAATTATGGTAATATATAAATCATAAAGAAAACAAAAACCTTGGAAACTACGAAAAAATTAAAATATAATATCTTACGAACACTACCACATCACCTTTAATAAAATTATTTTCCGAAATTGGCTATAAAACAATTGGCTGGAACCAGCTCATAGTCAATTTATTATAGTTTCCAAGATCGTTACAATGTTTTTCAGTTGTAGGTCCAATTTGATTATAGTTATGTGTCTGATGTTCGAAAAAATGTTAAAGTAACTTTATTAAAAATGTAACTTTGACAGTGATTTTTTTGAGTTAATAATTTCCATGTGGCATCTTAATATTTGCTAATCGGCTTGATAACTAAAGTCACGCGTTTGAATGATAAAAACGTTTTTATTCTGTATATGTTCTGGCTCTATGACCGAATGGCATATACAATTAATCAAACCGTGAACAGAGATTACAAATTTGAATTGCGTTGGGGATAAAAATGTATTTTCAGACATTTAATAATTTCCGACATCATTGTGAATTTTAAATCTGCCTGCCATGAGACTATCACATTTCTCCCAGCCTATAAAGTTGACGGAAACAGTGGATACCTCAGAGACCTTCATTCGAATTAGTATCGTCAACATGGTCTGTATGACGGAGATAATTGTATATCCAATCCTGCAAGGATCATATGAAGCTAAGTAGCCTAGAACTTAAGTACTTGTGTCTGCTTGAGTGTCAAGTGAAGTAGAATCATAAAACAAAAGGGAATATATTTATCCTAGCTGATGTGAATATGTACTTAAAAATATAATACATCTAACATTTCTTGTAATATTAAATGAAAATAATCACTTTGCTAACACTGGCATATAATTTGCAATAAACATGGCCTTAGTCTCAAGACAATCTGACTGTAAATTACGTGTAGACTTATAAATTAAAATATGTAACTTGAGAGAGATTCAAATAAAATTCATGTAATTATTAATCAATTATCAAACACTACCACCATTTAAATTGTCAATTAATAGTCCAATTGCAAAATAAAAATTATATTTCAAAATATTATTACGTGTCGAACAGACTATGTCCCAAAAATAAAATACTTTTTTATACCATCGCTTATAAAAATACTATGAATAAATTCGTGTAAGAAAATTTCCGGTTTGAAACAAATAAGGACAACTAACCTTGATATTAAAATTAGTGAATGTCATGTTATGAACGACATTACAAGTAACAAGAATGCGTTTGAACAAGACTGAACAAATTTGATCTACAAAGTGATCGAATGAGAAGTGCTTCGCCATATTTGAGATATTTTCGTGTTTCAGTTAATTTACAACAACAAGAAAAAATGATTGCTGAAATTTATGAAATCTTTCAAATATAATTATAATATAGTTAATAGAATATATTAAGTCGGGCTTAACATGTACTTACTGGTAGCAAAGTATCATTTATTGCGCTAGGAAGGAAGTCGGAAACCAAAAGATTCTGGTCTCCATAAAATACATCGATAATCGATAAGAATTTTTTCTTTCTTATTTGTTACTCAGCATATTTTTGTGTATTTCTGATTTGTTCAATTATTATTCAAAATAAAACAATACTTTTACAAACTAGGTTATGCTAATAATATCAAAATATTTATCTTTTCATATTTATTTTCTTTTCAATTTTCATAATCGTACTTCCTTAATATTTCAAAATAAGTTATAATCTAAGCTCGTAGACCGACATTTCCCATATTATGTGGCGTTATCCTTACGATATACTTATCAATATTTACATTTTGAAATATTGAGAAGTATTTAAATGTATACGAATGTGTACGAAAATCAACTAACAAGACTATAGATTATTTTATTGTTTCTCATTTATATAAAAATATTAAATATAAATCTAGGATACAAAAGGGTACCACAATTATGTAAAGTGCTGTACTGTATCACAATTTTCTAAGCCTTGGAATACTTTGACAACACCATCATCTGCAAAACTTAAAACATATTTCATTAAAAACTTTTTTTTTTAAATATTTCATTAATTTGATGACTTTTAAGTTAAAATCATGTCGAGAATTTAAATGCAAACAGTTATAAAAAAAACTGCTTATTTATGCCTAAAATGGGATAAATCAAGTAATAGCTTGAACTGAAGAATTTTCAAGCCATAAGCATGATCACATTGAACAACAAAAAATGTCACACATAAATTTTCATTCGCTGTTAGTAGATAAAACTACAATAAAATTTTCACATTCTTTATCGCGTAAAATCGCATTAACTTAAAATTAATTAGCACATTTTCCAACCCACCTCAGTGTTCTTGTATAACCGGACTGAATACAAGTGTAGATATAATTTTAAACTCACTCATAACTTATGTCATGTTACATTATAAGGCATTAAAATTACAACAACACCATGATGAAATGAATAGGATATAATGATGATCTACTTTTGAAATGTATTATTGTGGAATTGCCGGTCACTATGTGCCACCTTATCTTAATTACAATGCCGCTGTGTACTTGGGTAATTTCCATTTACGCATGAATAAACTTATGTCACTCTTATGAAACTGATGGCTGATATAGATATTTATGATTAGCCAATAACATTTAGAATGTTAGGAAAGCTTGATCCGAAATTAAAGTTAAATCAATGGGTTCATTTTCCTGTTGATTGGATTATTGTACTTACAACCTTCAGTTTTTTTTATGTTACGGTAGGTGAAATGGGCGCTATTCTAACCTGTCTTAAAATTAGAAGGAGGTATACTAATTTCGTAAAATTTGCAATATTTTTTTTCGATCTTCAAAAAATATTATCTCTTTTTATTTATCTTTATTTTATGACATGTAATGAACATGGCGTTCGTAAAGATATTATCTCCATAACATTATTTTTTGAGACTAAATAACGTTAATGCATACCTATTATACCTAGAAATTATACTACATATACCTAGAAATTATACTACATATACCTAAAAATCGAAAGAGAAGTATTCATTTATTATATTTATAAAGTGGTCGATAAGTTAGTTATAAAAATAAAATTTCAACACCAAGAGGGTATCGATATAGATAATTAATGAAGAATATTATAAATTCATGGGGCTGTTTATGCCTTCCAACGTAAGAATGGTGGGGGATAATGTCTAAAATAAAACGAATGAAAAATTTATGAAGTTAATTACACTTAATATTTAACAATTTCTAATTTAACATATGCTTATGTAGAAGGGTTAATAAGAAATTACATGTATTATATTTTTATTTTATATTTTTCAAAAACATCTTCTATTTTGCTTTTATTATTGCTTAATGTTTAATATTAGACTTATCAAAATTTATTTTGCATTTGATTTTGTTTCTTTTAAAATATCTTAAACATAAATAACATCACTATTTTCCCCACACTATGTTACTATTGGGCTGCACTCCCAAGCTAACTTTAAAAAATGACATTCGATCATACAACCTTTAAGAAGCAACATTAAGCCAAAAGTGAGTAAAATATTACATTCTTACGAGTATGTGGAATATATTACTTACTTACATTTAAGAAGGGAGTCACTTATAACTCTAAAATAACTTACAATCGTAAACATTGTTTATTTTGAAAAAGAATGTGAGGTCATTCATAAATAAAACTTCCCGATGTAGACATGTTTAACGGCGGTCATAAGTAATACCTATTTCACAATTAAATGAAACTACGTGATGTAATATTATTTCTACTGGGTTGTCTTGAAAATGTTGTCATACAACGAAACCTAGGTCGCGGTAAAGAATTTAAATAAAATAGAATTAATACTACATCACGTAGTTTCCTTTAATTATGAATAATACATTTCTACAAAATTAACGCCAAACATATTCAATGATAGCTATTTATAAAAGGATATATGCACTATTATCCTTTCGTAGTTATAAGGGACAAAAAACGCTGACTATTCCAGCGTCGCGTTGATGGATTATCGATATGATCTGTCTACTATATGAAAATGTGTATACCTAGATGCGATTCCTTCCTAACCAAAATGGATGTGATTTTCTTCTTAACCGAATCAAATGTTTAAAATAAAGGTCATTGAATAGAAATACGGACAGTATCTATTCGTCTTAAAATCTATACTTTTCCCTCTAGGTCTCATTTCGAGCTTACTCCAAATGAATTAAACAAAATGTTGACATTATACTAAGATATTCTCAAATACGTCGCATAAAATATTTCGTATTTTTATGGACGACATTATAAATATTGACAGTATAGATATGAAACGACGATGCTGTTGGCTATCTAAAATCCATTACCTAATAAAGCAAAATCCACAAATTTTCTATTTAAGTTGAAGTTATTTTTCATGTCTGTAAATAGTTTCAAACCATTAGTAAACACTGGACATTGTTTTGACAGCATACTCATAAAGCATAAATTGAGGAAGAATAAAGTACCATTAATAGAACTACTTACATGTAAATAAGTTACAGAATATTCCAAGATCATATAAGTGTCGATTGGCATAATCTTCCATCATCGCTGTTTACTCTAGTTCTTCGAAAGACAACGACGTGATACCACGTATTAAATATCATAATGATAACTGTGTCTGTTCTGTCGATCCATCATTCCAAAGGTGAAGGATACTTAAAGTATTTAGAGGAACGTTCATTATATAGAAACATTAACAAGGAATTTCATATGCGATGTAGCAGGAAACGTTTCTTTACATTTGGCCAGCGGCTACATCCGCGTTAATGTGAAATGACCCCATATTCATAATAATTATTCTAAGGGATTTTACTACATTATCAAAAAAAATCAACTAATGTCATGCTTACTAATTTTTCACCACTTCAATATATTAAAATTTAATTTTAATTTTTTCCTGATGTTCTCGTCGCGTCTGTTTAACATGAAATTATCTGATATTTTATTATTCCTGAAAGAAACCAAAGTACAAAAACATCGCGTTAACGAATATTTTTAAAACAAGTGCCCACTTCTTACTTATAGATTCTCCTTCTTCACTAATATTTGATACCAATTATATCAATACAAGACTCGCTCTTTCACTTGTTAATCCATATGTTCGTTACGCAATCGTATAATAAAACAACAAACTCAGTCGTCTTTAAATTTTATTTATGCGAAAGTTTTTTTAATAATCTTAGCATCTAACCATCTTATTTATTCATTATCAAATCATTTGACCGATTCTACGATAAAAAGCGACGTGATCACTTCTCGCCTTGTCTGCCATTACTTATCGTCCAATCAGTATGAAAATAACCATTACCCGAGTAACACAGCTAATCATTAATATAAATGGTTTATATTAAGATATAACTGAAATAAATATTTAGCACCATTTTTAAACCAGGTAACGGTTAATAGATTCTAAAAAAAATTACTTCTCATTTTAACGTGAATGGAAATTCTTAACATTTCAGTTAGATTTCCAGACAAAATTGTTTTATAATCATATATAAATCCCAACGTCATCCGTTAACAACATATCAGCGAAAACTTTGCATCGTAACTTTAGATAATTTCAGTGTAAAAAAATATATACAACCAACCCTGTCAAAATATAAAGAATAGGCTATGACAAATCACCCACGGCTTCTAAATATGCGAATCTCAATTTAAATGGTTAACTTTATTGGAAACAAATAATATTTATCTGCTATACCGAGACTGGCAAAAGTCCATATAGCATTGGGCCTATACATAGCAACAATTGAAAATAACACTATTAAAGAGAGAAAATGAACAAAAATAAGCCACTTGAAAAAATTCTTTAAATCGTCAATAAGGCGAATATTCCCTTTACTTTTTCATTAAAAGTCAGGTTATTTTTCACAATAGTTTGTAAATGCTATTTCTTCGAAATTCTTTGTACAAGTAAGATGAAATAAATTACAGATTATGTGTCATTGTATCCTCTATAGAAGAAATAACATATCAAAACTAATCCATAAAACTAGGAAACCCGACAGGGTCATCGAAAAAATCACGTAAAAGTCAAAAAATAGCCAAAAAGACATTCGATAAAAAAGAATAGGGAAAAAGAAAAAAACAGTTAACAGTTTATCATTAATTTAATTGGACAATGGCTAAAAATTAAAAAAGCAATAGGTATTTAATACTTTTTGCAGTCGTTTCTAAAAAATTATTGTGCATTGCGTTAGATTTTTATTCTCATTTGTAATTATAATCAATAATTTTTGATATATCAAAAATATAAGGATAGCGAGTTTAAGAAGATAGCTTTTTTATTGTAAATTATGGTTACAAATAGTATTTTATTTATAGCTCTTTCCCGATTAGCAATCGCTGAATTTCTTGCTTTTTTATACTCTAGAAATACCAGCTTTTTTAAAAATGATGTTCTTTTTCGGTAACGCGGGCCCATTTTCGCTGGTCTCCTTTCATTAGCCATATTATTCCGCATAGTATATATTAAAAGGTGCAAAAGAAAATGATTTTATTAAAATAATAATGTGAACACGAAAGTTTTGTAGCGATTCCGAACCATATTAAAAGTTATGTTCATTCCAAATTTGTTGACACGCGATTCTATTACATATGCAAATGGACTGCTGCATATATACTCAAAGTATTAATAGTTTTTTAGTAGTATATATAGTTATTAAGCGTTTTTAGTAGTATTAATAGTTATTAAGCATTTACTTAAAAAGAAATTAAATTCTACATTCACGAGTACGAAACAAGTCTTTCCCCACTTAGACTGTTGGTTAATGAAGTTGGAATTTGGGAAAATAAAAGCATAGCTAAGTAATTGCTAATAACCTTACGTGATATTATATTATGGATACTTATAAGAAAGTGACGGTACAGTTTATTGTCACATTATCACCTTCTGCAGGAGCGTAGGAACAATGTATTGAGATAATGCCTTAATTAAATGTAAAATAACATTCAAAATGCCAGCTGCCATATTTTCTTTTTCTCATGGATACGATAAATTATTTTTAAAATTATTTTTTATAATAGTGCATATTTTAGTTTCATAATGGTATTTTATATTTCGATTTTGGTTAGATATTATCTATATAACCTCTATGTAATTTTTTTCATTTTTGACTATTGGAAAAAATTTAACATTTCATAATCTTCATTCTAATAATCATATTTTTATTTTATATCCGATAAATGTCCAAATGATGGATCATTTGTCTAATATTTTTCTTCTCAAAGGGTTGAGAAAAAAAAATGTATTTTTCATGCGTTTTGTTGCATTTATTCTTTTGGCGCCTACATTAAAATGATTGTCCACATCCGGCTAGTGACCGGCGATAGTTGGCTCGCCTTGAAGCCTAGGTGCGGCGCCGTTAAGTGCTGTTCGGCCGCTTGCGAAACATTAATTAATTTGGTACGACCCGAACCACAGGCTACCGGTCAACGCGCCCCCTTACAGAGGTCACTCGCCACGCAGTCACGCTTTTACCGCACGTGACGCGACGCAAAATCGAACAATTAAAAAATAATTCGACCGCGTGTCACGCCGTTTGTTCACTCGTCAGCGTGTGACGTTTTAATTTAAATGTTGGATCCACCTGCTGCTTGAAATGTAAGGCAAGTCCCACATGTGTGTACATAAAAACTAAGCGATTCTGATGGCGTCTTTAACTTTGAAATTATAAGATCAAATATAAAGTGGTATGTGGTACGAAAGTCGGCAAGGGTGAATCATCTGGAATCAAATTACATTTTACTGTCAGAATTTGACAGACTAAAATTTATATTATTTTTTGAGGAATGAAAAAAATACATGTGAATATAATGATATTAAGTAAAAATGTTTGCGATATCTGATAATATTTGTTATGTTTGAAAAGCTGCATAAATAAGTTTGAGCTAGATTTAGGAATTGTAAAATGTGAGTAATTAAAGGTAAGAGAATAACGTAAGGTTATACGAAAGAGTATCAGAAACTATAGATAATGAAGAAATCAAAATGGATATGATACACAAAATAAAATAAAACGAGTGTGCTTTAGACCACACGACTGAAGTAAAACTTCAAATTCACAAAATATGAACTTTAAAATGAATTTACAATTTTATTCACTTTAAACGTAGAATATTTAATTTATTGAACAAAATAATAATTTATAAAATTGTTCAAGATCGAAATGAAATTACATAATAATTAAAAAATCACCGTTCGCGGAACGCTAGCAAACTCTCATATATGTATATATATATATATATATATATATATATATATATTTATGAGAGGAAGAGAGAAAGAAAATGTGCGCGCGCACTGCTCTCTTTTGCTCCTACAGTGTGATACAGACAATAGACTTACACTGTGTCCTAGATATACGAAACATAATTGGCAATGAGAGAAAGAGAAAAAGAAAATGTGTGCTCGCTCTCTCTCTTGTCCCTACAGTAATATACGAAACGTAACTCTCTCTCTTTCTGTCTTCACTAATTTATATCTCCCTCTCAACTTCCGTTCGCCTCGCCCGATCACACTTTTCGTAACGCTCTCGTCACGCATTTCACCAGATTACTCCCCAAGTCAAGCGTGCGTAAAGAAGTTTTACTTCAAAAAAACATTTTAATTTGATAAAAAGGAAATAATGAAAACCATATTCAAATAAAAGTGATAATATAGTGGGACAATTATTCATTATATAACGCGCAAGAATTATTTGGACCACGTTTATTCAACGTCAATGTTCACACGGTAATAGGCATCGTCCAAAAAGCATTATCGAGTGGTATCCTAGAGCAGGTACAAACATATCTGATGAGTTTTTTTAGCCAAACATATTAGAATTTCAGTACGTTCGTAATACAATCTATTGATTTCACAATACATGCACAAAACGTTCGTTTTCAATGTAATGAGATGGGACATGTGTGAATAATTCATATAGATCTTTCCTTAATTAAAATTTGAAATAGCAAAGTATATGTTGAGTCCTGATTCTGTCTAACAATTCTGTCTACAACAATGGCCCGCTCATCGAAAACACCGTTGCAAATTACAAAAACCGTTTAATTAATTCCAGCGAAACTCCCCTAGACTTGATATTTATAATCATTGTATTTACCCACACATGTAAAGTGAGAATGAATAAAGACTCTTTCATCCTCACTTTACATGTATGGCTAAATACAATAATTTGTTTAATTATATTACTATGTCCAATTAAGATATCTACTTACAAAATGTTATGTTGACAGTTATTCATAGTTATTTACAGCCTTTTTAAATTTATAGGTCTGATTATTCCTCTTATATTTTTTTTATCTGAAAAGGTGCATACGATTTTATGATAATATTCAGAAACATACCGATATAAATAAAATCAAAGAATAACATTTATGATTTGATTTTATTTATTGATAAAGTTAATGTATATCTAAACGTTTATACATAGCTTCATTCAATTTTATTTCAAGGTGGATATTTGAATAATAAAAAATAATTAATATAGAAATATATATGAGTGAAGTGATTGGGAAATATAAGATATTGGTGGAACAACTATTCAAAATAACGGAAAAGATACTAAAATGTTTTTTTTTCAATTAATTCTAATTAGGTTTTTCTTTTCAACAATCGGCTTAAGATTCTAACGGGAGTATATATATTCGGTATCAAATATAAAACTATAAAAACTGTGAGACTCTGTCAGAAAGAAGGACAGGCGTGACGAAATTATAAGTTTTTGGAGGAATTCGTACTCAAAAAGAAAATAAGCGTAAAAGTTATACAATATTGTTGAATAAAGCTTGGTCCAAACTATAGAACCGCGCCAGTCTAGATGTGCTATCGGTTCGCTCCCGTTCGACGAAACCTCCTCATAATCACGTTGCCCTTCAGGTTCCGATCGTGATTTATTTTTTGTTGTCAACGTTACGAGTTAGATGCAAATAATGTTGCATATAATGGTCGTATAATGGATTTGTTATAATATTTTTTTTAAATATTCTAGACTACTGTACTAGACAGATAATTATTTTAGCTATGATAGCTATTCTTTTAAATCAATAAAGGGTTATATGCCGACATTTTTCATATTTTTGTCCCTCACTTATCCGAATGGAACTAAAGATCACAAAAATAAAATCTAATGATTATGGTTTTGTTCTTATGAAACGCTTTGTCACGATGCTTCAGAGACTATGAATGAACATGTATGCACCATATCTCGATACACAATGGAATATAGGCATACTGGAGAATATATAGTGTGAAGCAAGCACAAAGTACGACTATATAAGATACTAGTTTATCCAAGAGACACTTTATGAGTCTTTCTAAGAATGGGATGATAAACAGGATAGCTTCCGTACATCCGTAATCGCCTTGTTTCTTTTGCTCTTATAGTAATTGAGTCATTATAAACAGAGAAAGAAAGCTGCGTATTGTGTAATGGATATCTGCGTAATGTCATCCATTAGTACACACGGTCCACGCAAATACTTCCTACTCGTACGGATATACCGTATATACGCCCCACCTCTACTCCATGGTACTCTATGCATAATTTAATTTATCGGAAACACAGAGGGAAGCAGTCAGCCTACTCTTCTCTAGACATTTTCCTTGGACGAAGGCTTAAACGCTTCTTCGGCCTCCAGGAATCGCATTCCTTGCAGTTTGTCTTTTATTCAATGACATATAACCAAACGACCCAGACATTCGATGTGGTGTGCAAAGGTGTTGTCGTAATGAAGGAAGATTCTATGGCGAGGCTCTCGATTTTTTCCCAAACAACAGGCAAACAGTTGCTGGTATATAATTATACAGTAGCTATTATTTTTATTTTTCACGATAATTATTGCATACTAACCCATAGAGGTGAAGAACGAGGCGATCATCTTTTTTCCAACGCTTCTTTCTTTCTTTACCTCTGTAAGCAAGTCTTTAAAAGAAAACACCCACTGTGCAGACTGGCTTTTAGTTTCGAATTCACAATATATCTCTCTAGCTTTCATCGCCCGTGATAATATCGAACACAGGGTTTGAGTGGTCTAGTAACTTACCCCGATACCAATCAACGCAACCGTATTCTGGAATTTCGGTCAAATCATACGGGTATCCACCTAGCACAAATTTTTTGACGCATAAGTGTTCATGTAAAATTTTCTGTACTTGACACATACCATTGCCCAATTTTGACATAATATGATCTTGTCTTGTCTATATCATGAGCTATACAGCATTGATATTATCTTCAATTGTCATTATTGAAGGATGTACCTCACATATACCACGCTTGAAGACAATTGTAAACAATAGCATGAGATGGGGCTTCCCATAAATTACCAATTGAAATGGATCCTAACTTTTTTTATTAATAAGTCATAAAAAAGTGTCGAAACAAAAACTTCTCGTCTTAAATTATTTTGACGCGATGCACACAATTTCCAAAATTGCCGTCAATTGATAAATAAATAAATCACAATTTCAACCAAAGTACCTCATTGGATTCCCAAAGAGTACAATTTTCGAAACTTGAAGTTATTTTATATTACCATAATTATAAATGGCCAGTTCTAAAAAAATCAGCACAACCCTCGTGATTCCTATTTTCGAACGTCCGTAATTTTTTGTTTGCCGTATTTGACTTGCTTGCGTTGGTAGTTTAACGCACGAATTTGCCATAGCGTAGTGGAGTGGAGTCGAGCAAGTATTCATGACATCGTGATGAATTCAAGCAAATCTGATCTCGCTCCAATACATCGATCATATAACGCTCCGATATCGATACATCTCAAAGAATATGTTATCCAAGGTTACGCCAAGGTACACTAATAACCTAATACAGATAAATGTATCAGTCAATTATTTCAATCATCGCTTCATCACTCAAAAAGTGTTCCCCAAAACATTCCGAAATAACACTAATATCAGATAAGCCGATTCATCGATACTCGTCCGTGATTCTATCTATCAATCTTTCCAACAATAGCCCGCTCATCGCACGCACCGTTGCAAATTTCTGGAGCCTTTAATTAATTGCCTACAGAGGCGCCAAGGCCAAGCTAGAATCGAAGTATCTGCCTCGCGTGATGAAGTAGCTCCGGCGGACATCGATAAATGGACCGACGAATGCAGAGTGCGAGTTAATATATCGCAACAACAATTATTGCCGATAAATACGACGCGGATTAGTTAATTAAGAGATAAGGTCGCCGCCGACCGTTTTGAGTCGTGGCCTACTTCGCATTAAATTGATGATTTATTTTAATTTAATTGGATTAGTGTTGTATTACTTGAGTTCTCGCATGTGCATGCCGTTTGTGAAACGCTACGACGTGAAATATTGTAGAGTCGTGATCGGTCCGCGAGAAATAATGACCAAATTCGCTTTGCTAATCGCGTAAGTTTGATTAGAAATGATCAGAGCGGGTCGGCTAATGACTTGGTGTATAATAAAATATGATAGATATTGTTACGAGATTCAGATTATGGAAGATAGTTCGTTTTATACCTTCGATACATCATTTTAACGAGGGCATTAAAGAGGACGGATTAACGAAATGTTTATTGAAAAAATAATAATACTTAAGAGCATTTGTAGGCTCTTCATTATTTTTAACGAATTTAAAAATATACAAATTTTTTTAAACATTTTTATTGAAACTTTATGCACTTCGCAAAAATTTGTTTTCCTGAATGATTTGTTTTAATATGTCAATGAGTTATATTATGAAAAACAATGAGTATGTTTAAATTTTCTTCTTACATTGAGTTCACTATATTACAAATGATAACAAATTGCTTCAACCTAGACGTAATAAAAAGTTATAAAATTTCAAGTGTGAAGCGAATCCAAATATCTAACATTCCACTTATCGTATTCCATATAGTAAGTCAGTACAAAAATAATGTTATGCGTTTACACTAATAACTAATTCTAATCTATATGCGTGTACTATAACAAGATTAAAAAAACTCCTGGAATCAACAATCAAGTACCCGTCTATCTTTTTCTCGTAGAGTGTTTGACGCAAATCATAAATGTTATTCTTTGATTTGATTTATATCGGTATGTTTCTGAATATAATCATAAAATCATATGCACCTTTTCAGATAAAAAAAATATAAGAGGAATAATCAGACCTATAAATTTAAAAAGGCTGTAAATAACTATGAATAACTGCCAACCTCATGATAATTACGATGCATGTAAAAGCGTGCATGCTTTATGTACAGTAAGTTCTTAAACCGTAACAATAAAAAGCCAGCACTCCTTTTATAAAGCTCGCGCGCTACGAAATAACCCATTGTGTAAAACGTTGTGCAAACCCAATCAAAACCGTTTTATAATTATTTTCTTTTTATGTACAAAATGGCAAATACTATACTTCACCTCCTATTATCAAGCAGGTAAGCCTTATGTCTAAAGCGACCAAATTTCGTAACATTTATACACCTTACTTAATTTCAATCTACCTACACATAAATATTTCACTGCTTAAAGCTCGACTACAATATATTTATTTAAAGCGGGTACAGTAGACAGATTATCACATTTCACAGTAACACCTACCTGCGCTACACGGGTCAAGTACCGACCGCTCACATAAATCTGCATAGTGTCTATGGTCGCAGCGCCCGATTGGTGATAAGCGCGCTTAGCTGTCAAGTGCTCATTGTTCCTCGATTTAAAATAACAACTTTATCTCTATGGTTGGAATATTCTTTTTGCATTTTGTAATTGGAATGAGCGATGTTATGCCGCAGTCATGATCGTACGCTCGACTCGCACAGTCATCCGATCCCGTCGTAAACTAAACGTATTGTGATAATTATTACATAGGTCGATGGAAGGTGGATATAATTTGATTTATTGATAAATATAAAAATAAAATAGAGCTTTGGCGATTATGGGTGAAGAATAATTTCATTTTTTAAGCACTAGTTAATACCAAAACACGTCGGATGTGCTCATTTTGTTTGTAAATTTCGATAAATTTTCTTACCGAATAATTTTGTATCAAAGAGTAAAAAAAACTTTAAATGAAAGTCATAATCAACGTCATAATGTTATAAAAAGTACATATTATAAAAAGTTATATATATATATATATATATATATATATATATATATATATATATAAAGTAAATTTGAAAAAGCAATAAAGTTTAAATTACGAATGGAACTCTAAATACTATATAAATATAGAAATAGAAATACTATATAAAATAGATTGTCAAATAAGGGTATATTTTTAAAAGTTTATTTCTAACGAATGCAGAAATAAACTAACCACCGCAAACTTTTTCGTACTGAAATTTGAGTATCAAAAATATTTCTTAATTAATCGTAATCAAACCGAATTAAGTTTTAACATATACTTTACTTAGTGTAGATTCCTACTCACTAGACCCTAATAGTTTCTAATTTTGACACAGTATTGAAGGAAGCAACATGAAATAGACCCTTTAGTGGACTACATTTACAATTATCGACCTCCGGAGTCAACGTAAAACTGCTTCTCTCAAATCTTAAATTACCCAATGATTTCAAATATTTGTATATAACTATGGGGTACAGGCTATAAGATACTATCAGATCTAATTAATAAAAAAAGGGCGAAATCGTAACGTTGTCAATGATAAAAAGAAATATAACATTACGGTATGAATATGAAATACCATAACATTTAAAATGTTATTTTATAAGAAAAAATATTTCTTTGGTTAAATATTTTAAAATTTAGTTGGTAAAAATGAATTGCATTAAACGTTTTAACAGTGCGGTTTCATTTTATTTCATTATAGTAAAATTTTAAATAACAATTGCAATAAACTTGATTCGGTACAATAAATATGAATAGCCTGCAATGTTAATAAGCAGTAACCGTCCATGATTACTCTATGGAATCTATACTTACATTAGCATTGCCAAAATTAGCAGGAGTAGTAGCTTTCTTATATCCTATTATACACCTGTACCTATGATTACTAACTATTATCTCTGTGATATCAGACGCGCAACTCATGGCCGGTTTCTGGGTATATTTTTTTGGAATAGATGTCTATTTCATAATCGTTTCATAAAAGTTTTAAATTCCATAAAAGGTACTCAGAAGCCGGCCATCAGAACATTATTTAAATAAATTCGTATATCATAAATATTTTATTGATATTTTAGTAATGATAATTTTATTAATAGATGCGTAATAACACACCTTCTATTACTATAATTAGAAAATTGACCGTAGATTTTGCAACGTGACAACTTTTACAGTCAAATAAAAAAAATGCAATAGTACGATATCTCCAATATCTTGTAATTTAAGTTGGAAATATGGAAATTTCTATTTAGACTCTCTAATAAAAATAAAGAAACATCTATTTCAGTATTTTTTAAAAATCGTAAAATTATTATGTGCAAACGTGAAACAAAATGCAGTCACGGTAATAAACCCTGTTTTTGATGATAAATTTGATGATCACATGTCCAGATCTTCTTACAGTGAGGCAGGTTAAACATTCCACTAATTACCTGTTTTGATTTATTCTTTAAAAAACTTTTTTTAAATTGAAAGACACTAACTGCGGAAAATATATTTGTGCTTAAACTCGCAACTTGGCAACAATTTATAACGACATTTTATATGTATAGCTTTCGAGAAACGTCTAACAAATTTCACCTCTTCCGATTCGTAATCCTTCTTTATTTAAATACATTCCAATATATAAAATGGCACTTTATCTCGTATCAAATTTCATTTATAGTCAAGTCTTTTATATTCTTCCTTAATACCCAATATTTCTTAGCAAATACCTGTAACAAAAAGAAAGAACTCCTGTAAATATTTACGTATCTACACTCATCGGTCGCTTAAACAAACTGGTGTCTTTGCTAATAGCCCACCTGAAGATATTGTAATACAACAAAACCTAGGTCGTGGTAAAGAACTTAAAGAAAGTAGAAATAATACTACATCAAGTAGTTTCATTTAATTGTGTTTAATTGTAAACTGGTAAACAACATCTAAACAAAACTCAGTTTGCCTAAGATTTCCTTAACATATTTTTATTCTGGTTACAGAAGAAACGCGTTTGACTTTCTATTCATTGTAACACTAAAAATATACCACTCTTGGTGCCAACGGCCACAATGCGAGTACGTTGACATCTACTTACTGACAAGAGCCGTGGAAAACATCGAATTGAATTATATTATTCTATGAGATTTACCTCTTCATGGTGCTCTGCAATGAAGGTACCTATTGTAAGCCATCTACTTATTTTTAACCCTTTAATTTTCGGTCAAAACTTAAGTCTTTATCACTGATGTTGTAATTGTATTCACCGCAAAATTTAAATTTAGAAGTAAAGATTGTTCTTCTTTTCTTCTTATTTTTCAAATATTTAAGTTTTAATACTCAAATCTTTACCGTTAAACCTATATAGGAGCTATGTTAATCAAATCAAATCTAAACTACGTAAATCAATCGCAATATTATGTAATTTTTACTAGTTAATTGTTTGCAAAGTATTTCCTATCGTTATTCTTAGCGCGTTTGTTCTAGTGACCACACGATTAATGAATTAAATTAAATTTCAAAATCTGTCATTTAAGTTTGCCTAAAAAGTTAAAGTAATGTTTTACTTTCCTTTTTTTGTAGTTATAATATTTTTCATCATAATCGACGAAGTTTTAAGTGATTTCAGTACATACGTAAAAATGCTTTCGTGTCCTTTCGCGTTTTTTTTTCTAGCGTAATTATTTTTAATTTTAACAATAAGACGTCCATTTTACGTTATCAAACCATAGCTGTACAGTTTTTATATTTCAATATTTTGTTTCATCATTTATTTCCATAAAATATTTAGGTATGTCACACACTATAATTGTCAAGCCGCCTCTTAAAGTCCAGTTATGTAAATTTTATAAAAATTGCATTCTCATTACATTTTTCTTTATTTTGTTTCAATTTCGATCTAAAAAACCTTCGATTTACGTTTTCCTTTCCTTATACATCAAAATCTGTATTGGCATGCTTCTATATTTTTCTTACTATGTTTTCTAAGCATAAGATAATTCTTAAATACGTCGTTATTCATCTTCCACCTGCAGTTAAATTAAACTTAGCAGACTCTAGATGGAAATGGGTTAATCTTCGCTTTTATTTAAAGTTTCAACCGAATGAGATGCCATAAAACTTTTAAAGCGTCCGTTTAAAGTGTTATAAGCAAATTCAACAAGTAAGTTGTTGTCGAAACCTGTTCCTCGGAACATTACTTTTGTGCGCTTACTAGCTTCGCGCATCCGCCTGCAGGCGAGCAAGAGTCGTGATGTTCGGATTGATTAATTATACTTCTTTATAATACTTCTAGCATAGTATTTGCGAATTCGATTTATTATTTTTAAAATAGTTCATGTTTTAAAACGCTCCAAGGCTACTGTACAATCAAGCAATCCCAGTCATCCTAACTATTATTTGACTTTTATAAAGGACCCGATGCTGGTGATGCATATGTGCAATACTTGAAGAATAAATGAGAGAAATATTTAAACATACGAGTGGATAATGGTCAGTAAAATAATTCAATGTATGATATAAAGAATGGTTATATATTTTAAGAAGATTAAGCATATGTATATATATTCTTCCAAGCATGAGTATAGGTCAGTAACCCAAGAACTCCATCGTCATCTGGAACAAATTAACTAATGAAGAAATAAAATCTGTATTTTACAATGAATGCCGGCACATGTTGGAATTCCGGGAAATGAGGCAGTAGATAAGCTGGCAAAAAAAGCTCTTGATCGTAGTGATTTTAATATTATTGGAACTACCCTTGACGATGTAAATGCTTATGCAAGGAACTGTTTACGAAAAAAGGCTAATAAAAAAGACTATCAGATATGTAAAATTAACAAATCGTGTGCTCACCAAGACCATCACAAAACCTATCGTCCCTGTAATAACTGTCACGGCCCCTCAAGCTGGACCATATATTTAACCGTCCTGCGATTTTGAGAAATCTGTTTGATCTTGGAAAATGTCCATTTAGTGGACAGCTCTGCTCCAAAAATATCATCAAGATCGCCAAATGCGTCATTTCTGTTTGCCGCTTCTTCATCTCATGTGGGTCGTGTCCACATGAGATGAATCAACCCAACCAACCGAGATTAAGCGGATAGTTTTTACTATTAGATA
This sequence comes from Druceiella hillmani, assembly GCA_039881145.1. Lineage (NCBI taxonomy): Eukaryota > Metazoa > Arthropoda > Insecta > Lepidoptera > Hepialidae > Druceiella > Druceiella hillmani. The sequence continues at coordinate 11,110,705 of JAYKKI010000008.1, forward strand.
GATTGTTACTATTTTAATAAAAATATATTTAATATTTTTATTAAAATATTACAAATATCAATAACGTTTTCCACTATATAAAAATATTGTCTTGTATATATTTCATGCAAATAAAATTATCAGGAATTTCTCAAAAATATTTTGGTTTGATTACTTATAACTTTACTATCATATTGTCTATTTCTATTTCTTGCTTGCAAACACATTGAGTCTAAAATGGGTACATTTTAGTCCACCAAATCGTTTTTATAACTGAAAAAGAAATTGAAAACAGATTTGTGCTCGAATAAAAACTCTTTCAAACGATGTCCAATCTAGCTATGAAAAACAAATTAGCTGCCTTTGTGTAACGGAAACTCCCCTGAAATATAACTTCATTCCACCTACCTGGAGCGCGCACCTGGAGTAATGTTTATTTCAATCGCTGTGTATTTCCTGTTTCATCCCTTATTGTTTATACTACAATCTAAAATCGTATGTTCTTGTAATACTTCCACGCTTTGGGTAAATCTATGAGTTCGGCTCGGGGTTTCAAGGTATAAATTGTGTTATGTACAATTAATAGTAAATAAACTCTAATTATAAACTCTTATGCAAAAAAACGGGCACTTATAGGAATAAACCATATCAGAGGTATTTTATTATTATTTGATGCATTTTAAATGGCGATATGATGAGAATATTGTTATTTATTATTTAGATATCGTTTTTACCTACTTCAGTTATTAAAAAGGCGAATAAATAAAAAAAACAATATAAAGTCCACAGACGAGCGTTTTACATTAAAAATGGCTAAACTTTATTTTTGAATATTTTTTTATTAATTTAACATAAAATTTGAAAATTTAGCAATAAGTATACTGCATGCTTTCGACGATGTTTTTTTATCATTTCCTGAGGAATACGTTCCCATTCAGCGACGATCACATTTTTAAGGGCCTGAATGTTTTCTGGAGCTGTTTTTACGGCTCTGACGCGTCGTTTGAGATTATCCCATATGTGTTCTATCGGATTGAGGACGCGATTTCTAGTTGGTCAGTCTAACCGACGAATTCCGGCCTCCTGCATATACGCATGACGTCTCTAGAGCGATGGGCGCGAGCGTTGTCGTCCATACAAATGGACTCGCCTCCAACTGCTATTAATGCGGGTTGGGCATGAGGAATAAGAACCTCTGTTATGTTCCTTTGCGCATTAAGTGTGCCATTTTCAATAAAAACTAACTCGGTACGGTCATTACGCGTCATACGAGTTAATACCAGCCCAAAACATTACGGAGCCTCCACCGTAAGGGGTGATTACCTCAAAGCACACTTCTGCGAAGCGTTCTCCAGGTCTTCGTAAAACTCGCCGACGTCGATCCTCACCACTAATTGATATACGAGCTTCATCGGAGAATAAAACACTATTCCAGTCTTGTTGAGTCCATGACGAAAAATTTTGAGAAAATCTCAATCTGGCAACTCGATGCTCACGGAGCAATATAGGGCCCCGCGCTGGGCGATATCTACGTATATTGACGGTCTGAAGTCTCCTTCTGACTGTCCATAAGCTTACTCGTGTACCTCTGACGTCCTCGAGGTTCTGTTTGAGATCCATGTACGTAACTTGACGATTTCGTAGCGCTTGACTGACTATGAAGTGGTCGTCCCGTGGCTCAGTGCAACGTTTTCTTCCAGAACCGGACCTTCTACTGACGGAGCTCGTTGCTTGGTATCGTTACCAGATCCTTTGGACGGTGGAACGGCTGACATTATACTGCTGAGACACATAACGTTGGCTACAGCCTTCTTCAAGCAGCGCAATAATTTTACTAGCTCTTATCATTTTTTCAACCATACTGAGAACAGCAAACAGACGTGAACTAATGCAGCAAACAGCAGAAATTTAATTAAAATTTATTCTTTAAAATAAAAAACGTAACAAATGAAAAAGTACTTAATAAGAGTTGGATTTCATTTACCGCCAAAAAATACGTTTTTGTCAGTGAAAGAGAATTTTCATTCAAAAAGAATAAATTTCAAATTTAGAACGTTCGTTTTTATGTGCCAGAATACACTATACCTGCCAGTAACAATGATAATTAATACAACCTCTTAATAAATAATATTTTGTTAATAATATGACCAAATCAAAACCGCCCGTTTTTTATGCAAAAGAGTGTATATATATATATTAAAACATTTATTTATTGAGAAAATTACATTGCTGAGATGACACGCTTATGCTAACTTTATCGGTTCGGAACAGTTAGACAATAATTTGCTTTACCCTGTTAAAATTTTAAATGTATGAAATCGCATTTTTCTTATCTGTCAAGTTGGATCTGATGAATTTGTTGCTTTTAGTGATGAATAAATTTAAATTTTACATGATTTCACGTTTGCAAATGAACATTTATTTACGTTTTATTTAATAACCACAAATAAAATATTTTTTTATTGGTTTTAATTCAGACCTTGCGATCTCTAAATAGGACCAACTATAATATTGGTCAACACTATAATATTGGTCATGAGTTATTTATTCGATCAAATCTGACTATTCTCAAATTCTGATTAAAAGAACAAACATACGCGCAGTACCTGTATAAAAACTAACTCTGCGTTACATCACAAAATTATACCGTTAAACCATCTCACGGCGGCTTAGTGCCCGCCGTGCTCCACGACAAATCATCGTCGCACCATATTCGGATCTGAACAAATTCCATTGTTATCGTGTACGGTATCCCATAAACAAATAAACTTATTTATATTTTATGCAGACGAGGCCCATCTTTTGGCGGGCGCCCGGTCTCATTATATTACTTTTGGGAGGTATCCACTTTACGACCGAGTGTGGGCGATCGTCCTGGGAGGTACGCTGTGTATAATGTTACTGTCGTGCGCATTGCCAAATACACCTGCCCACTTTACTTAAACTGTTCAGAGTTGAAAGTTGAGAGAGCGTACGGTCGTATGTATATCGTAGTCTCCAAGACTATTAAACTAAACTTGATTCATTTTCTAAGTGCACTTTGATTTCTGGGAATGGTATATTAAGCAGTTGTTTTAAAAATTTACATTTATAAATATTTTGCAACAAATTACTATTATAATTTGTTTAAAGACTGTGATACAACTGCTTAAACGAACGAGGTCAAACAGACCGAGAAGATCAATTAAATAGAGACCAATATCGTATGAGGTGGCGACGAAGTAATATTTCGGGCAATTTATTGTTTCGATAATTTCAGTATGAGAAAAGCAACGGTTTTTATGATTCCATAGTAAGACACTGAACTTTTACGTTTTCATCATGTTCGTGTGTGTGTATGGCCAACCTATCATACCCGCATAGTTACGATCTTAGACGTACGTTCATAAAATTTATAACTAAAACTATCTCAGGTACGACAGAATTAAAGACCCTTGATGCAAACTATCATAGTAACTGATATTTTGATTTAAACTTTCCGCTAAAAATTTTATTCGTTAAAAAAATTCACAGGTGTACGCACCAACTGAATATTTTTATTTGACGACTGCTAATTATTGCTTCAATAATTGAAATATATTGCAAATAAATAACATATATGCAAATAAAGTCAATCGATTAAAACGCGAATATTGAAGAAAATATAGGTTTTTCATGAAAATTTAGTTTCAGCACAAAAATGTGTTTTAAAAAATTCATCATCAAATTTTCTAAAGATCAAAAGAAGATGAAGAGGAAAATGTCAAATCTAAAACTTCATGGTGAAATTGTTCAGAGGTGTACGAATACAAGTTTACAACAGTGACATAAGCAATAATTGATAAAATGTTCAAAATTATTTATAAATTTATTGCCCCGTCATTAAATTTCATCCTGTCTGAAGTAATTTTAACCAGTGAAAAGAGTAAGCCAGAAAATATAATTTATTACATTGATACATCCACGATCTTTCATGTTATCTCTACATGTTTCCTCATCCTCTACATCGAAAATGTGACTTCAAAAAATTATAAATATATATATATATATATATATATATATATATATATATATATATATGTATATGTGTGTGTGTATGTGTGTTTGTGTGTGTGTGTGTGTTTGCATAGGTGTATTTGCGCTTGATACAACGAAGCAAACCTGTGTGAAACGTCAAGAATTACTCCATTCCACTTAGAATAAAATTAGGCACTTCCATTCAATTTGAACACGATTGTATTATACACCACTGCAATGGCAACAACTGTTTAAATCCTTCCCCCATATATATTTTTTCATCAAACTCCTGCAATTTTTTTAACTGACCATAGTTTATGTAAATTTATATGAAGATTTTATTAGATATTAACATTGACTTATATTACTTCGTAAGTACAGGCCCATAGCAACCAAAAAAGGTCCCATTAGAAACGGTGCTAAATGGGGAAATTAGCAGCGTTTCGTTTCAGTTGGCATTTCGATTCTCGTGAGTATATTTATCCTGAAAACAGTGAACAATGCAAAACAGTGAATTGTGTAGTAAAAATACGTTTAAATTACGATTCGAGAATTTAAAAAAAGGTTGAAGTTTGTTAACTTCGCTTTATAATCGTTTCTCTACATATTTTTTTGTTATTTATTGAAATAATAGTTTTATTTTCAGTAACTATATGAATTTCAACGTTGTGACCTTGTAAGGAAGTGTTTTCACATATTATTTTTTTTAACTATTAATTTTTATTTTCTTAGATTTTTGAAAATCTGAAATTAAATACGGTGCCGGAAAAACAGGAAACCTTAGATGCAAAATGACTTAGTATTTGTTCATCTGTCTGTCACTTCAACGACTCAAAAACTTCTAAACTGATAAACTTAAGACTGGAAATGTAACTATAAAATATTCATAGGTTTGAGTCATTTGGTAATTTGAGTCATTTGGTATTAAATATAGCCAACGCGTATACTTTTTCACAAAGCCTATACGTGAAAGACACACGTGCTTACACACACACGTTGTTTTTAATTATGGAGAGCAATGTCTACTATGTTGTAGATTATTAAAATCATTTTATAGTTCGTTACATGTAAAGAAAAAAGATTTCGCAGACTAAAGAAAACAGCAGTGTCTTATCAGTGGAAAATTTGTATATATATATATATATATATATATATATATATATATATATATATGTATTGTGCGTGCGTGTGTGTGTATCGTGTATGCCCCCAAAGAGCGTTAATGTAACTAATATTTGAAACTATTGCTTTTCTTTAGAAAACAGAATCGACAAATTTCTAGATAGATAATCTCCCAAATAATAATTATCTATACTAATAATAATATTGTGACATAGTGTATTTGGTACATGGAAAATATTAAAATAGAATGATAATAGAAGTCAAAAAACTTTTTTTAGAATTTTGGTCCGTCTGTCTGTCTGTTACTTTGTGCGCCAATTACGCCAAATCTACTGAATGAAATTTGGTATGGTAATAGTTTATAACCAAGAGCAATATATGAGAGAAAAAGAAATTCTGACTTTTCTTATTCTGAATTTCACGCGAACATAGCAGTCACTCTATAAAACCTATTTAAAGGAGAGAAGAGCAATTAGAAAGGGTTTTTTTGTAAAAGTAAATAAAACAGGAAAACGTAAAAGCCAAGAAAAAAAAACGTAACGTAATTGAAGATGCAAGCTATTTAATTATTATCATATTGATATGCAGGCATACAAATTGAGATGTATTTTTTTTTAAATTTGGTTAAAAAATAATAAAATAAGATAACGCCACGGCAACATTACATCTACAGTCGCATACCATCGGCCATGTGACTGACGAAGTAGTTTCGTTTACTTGCAATAGATGCCGCACATGAATTGGTGTTGTCATTTTCAATTTGGTTTATGTTCCTACGATCGTATCTTGATATATAGATCAATGGATATTTACGTCGATTTGAAATGATGTTTTATCAATTATTCTGAATGTTATAGTATTAAAATCTGCTCATGACGAATTCAGTACAGTCCGTGGATTTACACTTAGTATATTCTCTCTTCATCTCTCTCTCTCTCTTTCTTTCTCTATTTGACAATAATGCACTAAAAATGTAAATTTGTAATACAGAAGACCTATCACTTAATCTAACAAAATTTTGATTATCAAACATGAATTCACTTGTGCGATTTAGTAAATCAAAACCATACATTTAAAAAAATTATCTCTACTTTTACAAAACATTGACATATACTTTCTAAGTATCTCGAAGCAGATAACCACAAAACCTGGATGGTGTCTAATAAACCAGTCTTACGTGGAATTTACTTTTCATTGTTCATAAAGCTGCTGTGAAGAGATCATTAAAACAGAAATAAATATATAAAATATCCTCAACAGTCATAGGTGAACTCTCAGACGCCCTTATCGACCACAGATTTTACAACACAGAGATACAAGGCCGCTAGTTGGAACAATCTCGGCTCTAAGGCGACAATTATCTGAAAGGAATGAGTATCATGTCCCCGAAGCATTCGTCAAGAGAACATTGTTTTATCGCTATAGTTAAGAACCTACTCCGTATTTTCGTAAGAATCTGGATACTTATTTGTATAGAGTCCAGTAGTTATTTTTGTTATACGTAAACGCATAATTTTGTCGCAATTTTGAGCAAATGTGCACCTGATGCGTCTGCATATACTAGACGAAATCTTCAAGGATTTCTTCTGCCAATGCAGCCACCTGATAGAGATATTGTTTTTATCTCTCAGTGGGTTTTGAGAGTGATCAACATTTTTTACCAAGATACAACACTTTTTTGCCAAGTCAAACCCTGGCACGCAAATCAACATTTTTCGCGATCAAATACCATTAACTTAGGAGTACTTACGACATTTATTTTTCTTACAATTTCGACCTAAGCACACTTTACTCAAATCTAAAAAAATTGGACCTAGAAACTGAATGTACTGACGATATACGTACAATGATTCAACATTTATGAAAGACTTGATGACCGAATTTCTGGCACTCTTCACGCAATTACAGTATATAAATTATTTGAAGGGGATCAGAAAAATGAAGATGCTTTGTACATCTCGCTAGCTTTAAAGACCCACTACATAGATTATCACCTTCGATATGTTACCGGACTTACTATTAATTGATACGATGGATTCACAAACACACCATACAATCATTACATATTTTCAACATACATAATATTATATTGAATTTAGCGTGATGTCTTATTGTCTCTGCGAGAGATATTCTATATCGCTAAATATGATTTTTATAGGTGAAAATTTCGTTATATCTATACATTAGAAACTTGACAGATTAACGCACTTTGTTATTTGGAAACAGATGTAGCAGTTTATCAATTTCATTTTTTTATTCATTTATTGCTTAAATGTATTAACGTTAATATCCTATGATACAATTTTTTTAAATAACGTAAATTATAAAACTGAGCATATTATATAAATAAACAGTTGAAGTTAAAATGTGTTTTAAGTTAGTGTACAAATTAAATACATTTTATTATATAATTATAAATATTAAATCAAAAATGTTTAATGACGTACCTTTAAATCACTTCCACTATGTTTAATGACGTACCTTTAAATCACTTTCATTCCATCACAAACGAGAATTTGATTATAGTACCATCACAAGGTATAATAGAATCACAAGCAACAAGTATTTTACTTCAAACAATATAAGTAGTTCCGACACGCATACCATTGAGGCATTAGGCAATATATCCTAAGCAAAGCATAAATCCACTTCAAGCTATTTCCAATACCCCAGATGCTATGCGAAGCATTTTCATTTCAGGAAATATAAATAATTCAGACACGTATCCCATTCTTATAGAAATTATACCTCATGTTAAAACTACACATCATGTGGGACCTAAGCCCTAATACATAAAAAAAACTTGTACCTTATTCTGATTCAGACTTCGACTAGCTTGTTGAAATAAACAAGAGTAAAAAATGAAAGAAACATTTAGACGTTGAAAAAAAAGGATTGGTTTGTGAAAAGAATAAAAGAAGAAACGAAGAAGAAAAAACATTTTTTGGAGAGAGAAAACCAATGCAGTTGGAATTAAAATAAACCTAAAGAATCACGTTCCCTTCAATCAATATGTTCCTGTAAGACTGGGAAGTATAATACTTTAAGATTTGAAACATTAAATGAAGATGTAAGCAAATAAATTTAATTATTTAAGCGATTTTGGTGACTTACTTGGGGTGCAAAAAACTCCCATCAATCGAAACTATTCCAATTGACTGGCCACGAAATCGAAACAAAGAGAACAATTGTTTGTCACCTAATGGTAAGTGATGAAAGAGTCAAAGTATATCGAAGATGTTTTTGAACCCCTTAGATTTAGAAATACGGACGGTACAGAATTGAAAGCAGAGATTTTCAATTCGGCCTTCTAGTACACTATTTAAGCCGAAAAATATTAAGGCTAAAAGTGTACCTGCTATAAAATAAAAACAACTAGATCAGATCAATATAACGAACATATTGAAGAAAGTAAAGAAACAAGAGAAGAAAAAGATGCAGATAAGAAGGGAGAAAATTACGTTTTCACAGTGAACTTAAAGGCAGTACTAATGGCACCTAAATCGAATGTCAGTACACTATATTAGAAAACAAAGCTGCAGCTTCACAACCATTGTTCTTTTAATATAAAAAATAAAGGTGGTTTCTATTTTGTGAGGTAGAAGGTGGGCGTGTACCCTCAAATATTACATATTAAATAAAAAAACAGCATACACTAAAGTCCTTAATGAGTAAAAAGAAAAGCAGGTTCAATAATATATTTTTGCTTTTTAGTGCAGTAATTTGTTAGTCTCTTATTTTTATTTCAAGACTGTAATTCTTTTTAATTTCCCCAAATTATTGTATGGTCGTCGGTTCTTGACACGTGTGCAAAAATTTAAATAATTCGTATGTTTTAGACATACACGGGAGAATATTTAGTTTAAAAAATTCAATATTTTTTTCGTCTTTTTTTCCTTTAAGACTAAACGTTTTTTTCATTTTACTGTATTATTGTATTGTCATCAGAACTATACAGAACTGTCAAATTTCATGATGATACAATAATTAGAAGCATGAAATTTATTTTGCCTGAAATTTAGTTTAGCAGATTCCATTAGATAATTAGTTACATACGATTCGATCTAATAAAAGCGTGTTAAAAATAATATATAAGCGAGTAATATTTTCTTATTATAAGTTTACCGATAACTTTGTTATCATCGTTGTACACAATTGTAATTTAACCGATATGAATTCCTTACGGCATACTTCCATGCAAGCATGCGTGTATTTGTTTCTCATTTAAATTAGAATCCGAACCCAATGACAGCTTCCCCATAAAATGCAGCCAAAAAATAAAAGAGCATAACGAAGCAACGGCCATAATTGATTAAACGCTAATAAAGGATAATAAAAGCCGGTTCTTGCGGGCGCGCCGTCAGATTTACGGCCCCGGGCGCGTATTGATATTGTTTATAGGACCTTTTTAAAATTCAATTAGCGATTCTCGATCGGTATGCTAATATTTTATTGCATTTAAATTACACAATTGATGCGGTAACGCCCACTACATCCAATTTGACTGGGAGATGTCTGACATGGTACGCTTTAAGACGCATCCCGGCTCCTTCGAAGCAGACTTGTGCACTTATTGATATATCGTACACATAGTTCAATATACTAGCTGACTATAAATTCGCATATCTTCCTGAAGATCTTATACCGTAGCAGAAAACCAGTAGTGAAATATGTCCTATTAGACAAGGCTAAGAAAAATACATAACAATTTTTCCAAGTTTTTCCATTATTGGTGTAATCACTCAAATCGGAAATATTTATTTACATTGAATAGAATTCCTCATTCACTAAAGTAATTTTTTGTACAAAATGAATTATGAATCAAAATAATTGAGCTGTAAATTTATATCACACTATTTATCAAAACGGATCGATGACCTTGAGATGTGGGGCTGGAGAAGAATTCTCGGTATATCGTGGATAGAATTCCAAACCAATGAATCCATTCTTGGAGAGCTGGGCATCAAACAACGACTAACAAGCGCAGTACAAGCTCGTATTCTCATTGTATTTAGACATATAACACGGCGCGGATGTGAATCTATAGAAGACCTAATAGTGCAGGGCAAAGTCGAAGGCATCAGACCATGCGGCAGATTACCAATGAGGCGGACAGATCAAATAAAGAAGACCTTCAACGGACCACTAATGTACAAGGAGAGCGAGAGTTCGCGAAGAGTGGCGTCGCATTGTGGAACATGCCACCAATGACGTCGTGACGACCACGGCCACTCTGCAAAGGGTGTAACGAAAAAGAAGAAGAAAAATTTATCAAAATCACTCTAATTTATCAAAATTTTGATATATTGCCACATCAAAACGGACAATTATTGTTTGACTTCCCAGTATCTACACATATAAATCACCGTCTTTGCATAGAGTACCTAGATTCTAAAAAACTCATTTCATGTAGATTGAGCGATACGTATGAAAACTAATTTAATTACAATTTACAAATACGTAATCATTTTTATTGTAAATATTAAAATGTTACTACTTTCAAAGCTTCTTCAGAATGTCATGATCTTCCATTAATTCAATTCAATTAGCGCAGCTCTTTCAAACCATTCAATGATCACAATCTATTGTTTAAAATTTAAAGGTTAACAGAAAGATCTCCGCAATCGCCCATTGAGATTTACTTAATTTCGACACAATTATATATTTCACAATTTCTAAAATAACTAGGTATGTAGGTTCTTATATCGAGATAGTGAAAGGTGTTTTGCTATACTCGCAGGTAGAATGTCACTTAAACACTTAATGGAATATCTCCAACTATTGGTTAATTTGGCACCTAAGGTCAAGCCTTAAAATTATTTTGATTGACGACCTGATCGCGTTGACTCACGACACTTCACGCACTAACTTTGTGTCATGTACCGACCACGTGTTGCAGGACGATTATGAAACATATCTAATTTAATTAAAACATATATTTTTAGTGCCCGTCTCATTATTTCAGTACCTATACTATCTTGATTGTAAATTTAATGGTAACAAACATATAGAGATAAAGAAGAGCGGACAAAAGTGATAAGCGAAAACTATTAATCAGATTAGTTAAATGCTATATATCCTCTATACATTTATATGATGGAATAACCTGGATAGACAAGGTCTGAAACAAAGTAGTTTTCTAGAGGTGAACAAAAATACAGAGTTAAAAATAACAATAAAAAGACGAAAACTTGAATACTTCCATCATGTAATGCGACATCCAGAAAGGTACAATGTGCCATATTTAATAATACGAGACAAGATATCCTGATAAAAAGTTCCAAGTTGAAGAAAGACGTCATGGCTATGGAATCTGCGTGAACGATTTAACAAATATTTCTTTTCGGAGCTGCCAGCGACAAAATTATAATAGCCATCATGATATCCAACTTCAACAGTAGGACTAGGAAGAAGAGGAAATTACTTTAATGGGTCAAATGGGGAAATAGCATTTCAAAAAATATGCTAATAAAAATGACATTTACATTTTTTATTATGATACTATGGTGGTTGGTTACTGCATCTTTTTAATTTTTTTTAAATTTCTTACCGACTAAATTATTCCTGATGAATCCATCACCATATATAGTCTTACTATGACAGTCTGAGTTTCATTCGATACTGGTACAGAAATAACGCTTAATCACGTCAATTCAAACCAAAAAAATAAGAAACAATACGATAGATAAGTAATTATACCACCGACGTATGAGTCAGGAATAAGACAAAAAATTAGATGCAACTAATAAATAAATAAACATGAATACAAAGTAAGTGTCAATTATCAATTGGTATATCCACAAAAGAGTCGTCATATGTAAACTATATTGCAAATCAAACAGAAAAAATAATAATAATAATAACAATTTCAAAATTAAATATCGACTAATAATAGTACATGATTATGAAATAATGATAATACAAATTTTAAGTTTGCAAGTTAAAAAAAAAATATATATATATACATACATATATATATATATATATATATATATATATATATATATATATATATTTATATATATATATATATATATATATATATGTATATACACACACACACACACACATATATATATGTATATATATATCCAGTTAGTAAGAGTAATTTCCAGAAATCTAAATGATATAAAAAGCAGAAAAGTGTTTATTTATTTGTGCCATGTTTTTTCCTATTGCTATACTTAGATAAAATTATAGACTATGTCATAACGCTATAATTCATGAGAACAAAAAAGTGTTAAAAATATAGCGAAAGTCGGGGAACACTGCTCAATCGGTGTGAGGGATAAAGAGAATGACTCACTTATTGGCTGATCATCCTGAATATTACCGTCGATATATCCCCGACTTTAACCACTGGTGTCGCTTGGCGAACGGAGAAAAGGCGTTAAATGACCGCTGCGAGATTGTTTTAGTTATGTTATTTTTTTTTCTTCACGATCGAAACCACAGGATATAACTAGTTATTAATAATTACCTCAACATGAGGTGTGAACAGGAAAATTCGATAGACGCAAGTTTGCAAGGATAGCAAAATAAACTCGTCCTGGGAAATGGAACATTCAAAAATTTATACAAACGCACTTTGAAAATTAGGCTCCTGCTTTAATTTTCATTTAATCTTAAATGTATCATTATTTTTATTTCCTTCATTATTAATCCTAAAATCGCAATAAATAAAAAAGAAAGTGACTTTGTATGGAATAATTAATTTATAAATATTTATTGCAACCATTGTAGGAAAAATTAAAGCCAATTCGATATCAAGAATTGAAAAAAATAATACTGTAAATAAAAAAAATAATGGAAAAAAGGCGGGATTCGTGATTTAGAATCGAATACGAATTCGAAAAAAGAACTTTTTTTAGGTCTATATTTCTTTTCAAGACAATAATAAACCGTGTTGTTATAATGTTTTAAATAAATATAACAATAATATTTGTTATTGATCATAATAAAAAAATATTTAAATCAAAATTAATTAAAGCTTTAACAGTTCAAATATGTTTATATCACATTTTATAATTTATTTTAATGAGATAAATATTATGTTACAATATGTATTTCTAAAAAGTGCAATGACTCACCTAGATGAAAATACGTAAGGACAAAAACATATCCAGATATACCAAGTCGCGTTTAGTAGATCCGTCTTTCTATACAATGCTGAATCATGGTCGAAATAAATAAATGATCGATCGCAAAAGAATCGACGCCCTTAAAATATCCTGCTGGAGGAAAGTGCTCAACATCTCATGAACGGAACACAAAACCAATGTCTGGTTTCTGAATAAGCTCGAAGTCAAAAGACGATTGTGCACCATCTGTCTATTCTTGAATAATTCGGACATATTGCGCAAAAACCAACCGACGGCATTGAGAAGCTCATTGCCACCGACCATGGCCGGGTTGAAGAATAGAGACCGCATGGGTGCTACCCTAGATGCCGGATAAACGTGATCTGAGAAACGCTTCGCAGTGCGTTACATGATACCCTACGCAGCGCCGAGAATAGAAACTTATGGCGAAATATTATTAGAGAAATATTATAAGAAAACGTGTAATCAAAAGGGCACCACGATCCTTCAAATTGAAGTACCGTCTCAAAAAGAATAATCATATTTTTGTAGTGTGGAAACATTAAGAGATACAGAAGTGATTACCAAAACTATGTAGTACGATTCCGGAACTAAAATCCAGCAAGTTTCATTGCCTTTTATCGAGCTGTCAGTTTGACATTTCGACAGATGAATGATTATATTATTTTAAATGTAGAACACGGCTAATGTATTTTCAATTAATGCGTTCCGTACTCCTGTTAAGACACAACTTACACATCTTTTTTCAATGTTCTGTTGCTTACACGTGCCGCAACAGTAATCTGTTAGATTTTTACTTTTGAAAATGACGCCTTTCTCCTAGAACTCTATCATATAAGTAGATATGATATATTTTATTTACTGATTTCTTTCCGCATAACGCAGCAATGGAAGAATTTTTGACAGGTGTTATTCAAACTAATTTCTTACCAATAATCTCGCCAGCGAAGCAATATCTTGATTAGCAAACTAGCTTTACCCGTAACTTCGTGCGTGTGTGGATCTTTCGAAAATATTATAATGTTAAGTTGACAGAAAGATAAATGCTCGTAATGCTATCTAATATAATAATTACAAAAATGCAAAGTGTGCGTTTTTAAGTACACTTTGCATTGAAACGTCTTCTTTTTAATAGGTCAATTGCGATGAAACATAGCCTATACATTACTCCAAACCCAGCAAAATTCACCGGTGGAAACTTCATCAAAATCCTTTTAACTGCTCTTGCGTGATGCGAGAATAAATAAACAAGGCTTACAGACAAGCGGACGTATACTACAAAAACAATATTTTTGTGTTTACTTTTTGGATTTTTCCATAAGAGAATATCTTCAATGCCAGCAATGTAGGCTAATTCTATTATATGTATATATTTTGTGCAAATAGTTTTAATACCAACTTATATTTGAAATTCAGTAAACTATATTAAAACGACTCGTATGTTAATGCTATATTAAACGACTCATTCATGCATGTATATTGCAGGTCATTGAAAGAACGTGAACTGATGTACGTATACAGATTTGGTATTTGTACCTAAAGTCACAGAATCTGACCACTTCCGTAATCTTACTGGATTAACAGTGAAAAAATTAGATATTGTAATGTTATTTAGAATAGAAGAAATTAAAAAGTTTTTCTGAGTCGTTTAGCTTTATATTACAATCACGTAAACTTTCCGCTTTTAAAAAAACTTATTTTACAGGTTGCACCCCGATTGCAAAACTAAAACAACCTGATAAACACAAAATATCACCTCGAAACAGTCACGTCTCAATACACAGTCATTCAATTAAATGATAGTCATCAATTTGTCAAATTAGAGTCGAAAACAATTAAAAGTCTAATATCACTTCATTAAGTCAAAAGCGAGGTCAAACTCGCTTGTCAGTTGTATGAAACCGAAAACAAATAAAAAGGCAACGTGTAAAACAAAACGACTTTCGAATTGGACTGCGAGTGGTGAGCGCCGGCATCAACGGTCACTCGTTGACTATTTCAAGTGCAGTCGTTGCAATAATAGGTATGTATACCATAATAAAGAATTAAAACAAAAATGAAACGAGCTAAAAAGTACAATTTTGTAAATTTTAAGTGGTTTTGATATATAAATATGTATATATATATATATATATATATATAGGTACGCCATTACCTAATATTACTAATATTTTATTTTACAATGAGAAAAATTAAAACAAAAAACATGGAAGTAACGTTTATGAAATTAATGTTGCAAAAAGTTTTACGATAGCTGTTCAAATTTAATAAAATTAATTAAAATTTACACATACATTTTAGTAGATGGGCGTATATAATACACTCCTGTATCAGTGCTCTCAGCTCGGTATAACTGTGTACAGAGTTTTATGACACGACTGCAGATTTACATCATCTTCGAATAGCTATAAAACTATACAATTTATTGGTCATTAGATTTCAAGTTTCAATGTTATACATGCATGCGAGTTTTTTTCTGTATTAGGTAGAATTAGAAGCAATGCGTTCGAAATCCGATGTAAATGTTTATGTAAATAGGCGATCTTGAACAATTGACAAAGTACACGATTGATAGTATGAATAATAAATTATAAGCTTTCCGAGTATAAGTTATTTCACTGAAGTACATGGTTAGCTAAGGCATTCTTTACCGCGAGTTGACACAAGAGACTTTATAAGAAAACTTGACAAACGTTCAAAAATTATTTATTATGAATTACAATAAAACTGAAGTGCACTTGGTTAATGATAGAAGCAAGCCGTCAAATTCATTTGCATAAAAAACAGACTTATATCGACTTTAGAGAGGCAACGTCATACAAAAATCACCAGGAGTAATATAATATCATATGCGACGGTTACGACATCTAATTGACAAAGATCTTGGACCAATCTTGATAAGTCTCATCAACTGGCTGAAAGAGCACAATAGTAATCACGCAACCAAAGAGCTAGCAGTTGCGTAAAGGAGGAAAAACTTCAATATAGAGCTTTTGGGTTCACATCAGTAACAAGTCGGGGGTAAGTACCTAGTAGTCACCCCAATATAAATTTGCTTGAGACAGATAAAAGCACTTAACACTTTCACTGCATTATAGAACAAACCTGTCAAGTACGCTACAAAGCTTCCGCCTACATTTTGACATAAATAAACATCATAGTATTTCTATTAAACTATTTAATGATGTTATTGCCTAGTATTTATTCCACAGGCGTAAAACATCGTGTATATTTCAGAAATAACGAAATTTAAAATGGTTATTTCGTTTTCCGGTAAGCTTTTACTAACGGTGTTATTTTTAACTTTAACACTTTCGAAGAAAGACGGGGAATAACGGTACAGATTTTTTGAGAACAATTCCAACAATATCCTAAAAAAAATTTGGTATCCTTATAACTTTACCAATTGATATCCCAGAATTAGTATTCTATTTGCCCTCCGGAAATTCCCACATTACAGACCCACGAATGATTTTTTTAATTGTTCCTTTTTTTTCAGGTACGGAACCCTATAAATTTAAAGTCGACTTTTTGTTCTTTACATTTTAACTTTCAGAACCGAACAAAGTAAATAAAAAATTTGTTTGGTAAAAAAATTTAGAATTGAAAATGGATAGTAAATATAAATAATTATTATAATTTATAGATTCAATAAATGGCATAATTCAAGAAAACGTTTCACATATTAGACCCTTTTAGGAAACACCTTTACATAATTTTATACAATTTCTTATATACTTTTTAATAACCAGCAAAATAAAAAGGCTCTTTGTATAGTTATCTTCAAACTATACAAATTTTTTTGTATAGTTTAAAAATACGTTTTACTTTTCATAATATTATTATTTAAAAATTATTTTTCAAAATTAAGAAATTACACTACATATGCCGTATTAATATTAAAAACAACATTTTCTTATAATATGCAAAAACGATGGACAATTATAAAACGACCATTGTTTTATCTATGTAATCCTCTGTAATCATATGTTTATATTTAAAATGATTTGTGTAATGGTACGAAAGAACCAAACTCAAAATATATCCGTCCGACATCAAAACCGTACGCAGCGACTTTAAGTCTTCGCCAATCGCTGCCTTATATATTATATTCTTCGAATATCTTGGCTCGAGAAGATATCCAACACAGACTTATTAAAACGATGCATGGAAGTTTCGATTTAACATTAAATTAAGCGCCGCAAATGGATCTGAATTAGCTATACATTCAGAAGAGTACCCGTCACCACCCCCAAGCAGATTTTGGTTTGAAGCCCTCAAAGAAAAAGGGAACCTGGTCGTCCGAAGCAGACCTGGCGGCAGACTACCCCAGTGGAATTCATCGTTAAAATTTGATGATTTACTTTGATTTAAATCGTGATGCACCGTGAAGTGTAATGCAAACTTGGAGTAAAGGATGCGTGATGCATCGTAGACCATGATGCTAATGATGTTGAATAGATGTGGTTGAATAGAAGCGATGCGTGATGCTCCATGAAAGAGACATAGGATCAAAAAATAATTATACAAATATATTTAGGCAACTAGACCTGATTTCATTAGGCGTACCTATTTTTACAAGTATTAATACCAAAAGCTACCCTGTTCATCTTTAATCCTTTGTTCACTCCTCGTCCATTTTTAGTATTCCATGGCTACGTACAGTCCCATTCGGTATATACAATCATGAGCTATTTGGTTTCGGTTTCTTGTAACTAGATTAGTTATTAAATTAGGTGTGCTGTTGACCTGTTATATGTGGTAAAATTATTAGACCTTTGGTTCTCTGTTTATGAAATTTACAGTGTTAAAAACAACAAAATCTGGCACAAAATTAAAAAGAAATATTAAAATTTTATTCGGTTTAAAATATTCGTGCTTTATAAATCTAATGCACGGGTAAGTACTTTACCGGATGCAAACGAATTGGTTAAAGATGATCGGTACTAATTAGATAATACTATCTACACAGCGACTCACGACTTAACATGAAAAACTAAAGTTAAATTCTTCGCGTATAGAAATTTACTTGCTTCTGATCGAAATAAGTTAGTTTTAAAATAATATGAAACAATTGATTTTATTTACAATAAATGAATGCAATGCTCCCCTTTACGAAACATCTATTATTTTTTATTATCTATTTTTTTTTATTTTCTTACAAGCAACGCGCAAAATGCACTCTTATAAACGAAGTTAAATTCTGATAAATTTTATTACAAAAATTACACTTCAAAAGATTAGTTCGCTTTTAAAAGATAAGACAAACCACCTCCCAAATTTCGTTATATCAAACATCTCCCAAGCTCCGAGACCTTCCACTTTTGGCGCTCCAGCCCGCTAATTCCATCATTGCAATACAAATGAAATAATTCCAAATCGGGCCGTTCGTGCCAAAGCGGCTGCGCGCGACGAGTTATCCTATAAACTATTACTAATTACTGACAAGCTCGCAGCCGATCGCACCGCGATATACCGAGAGTTTAATTCTTTAATTAAGGTCAGAAGTTAGTGGGTCGGCGAGATAACAATCTATATTTCATATTTCACTCTCGTTACGATACTCGTCTGCATTGTTGCAGCGCTCACTCCGCTCGGCCGATCAGTAATGACAAAGCGCAATGGCGCAATACGCCCGTAATAACTATCATTCAAAATATTTATAATTACGTTACAGAAATAATTGCCGAGGCGATGTCTGTGACGGGCGCCGTCCAGGGCGCCAGAGCGCTCCATTGTCTCTGACTTGCTCGCTGCCTTTTAATAATCGTAAATCGTGTTATTGAATCACACGCATATCGAGTCAATTTTTATGATTTACTGCTTGCAAACAATCTTGAAACATTTTATAATCCCGAAAATTGACACGAAAACATAATTTCCAATATTAATTATCAAAGATTTATAAATTATGGAAATTATATACTACCGTTTATTTACTTTATTTTGTTTCATTATAAATAGATATAACATAGTTAATTGCTCGCTCGCCTCGTTTGTATAGTATTGACTAGAAACGATGGCAACTAGCAAATAAAGAATTTGCTACTGTTATTGAATATATTTGGCGTTAATTTTGTAGAAATTCATTATTCACAATTAAATGAAACTACGTGATGTAGTAATATTGAATATATTTGGCGTTAATTTTGTAGAAATTCATTATTCACAATTAAATGAAACTACGTGATGTAGTAATATTGAATATATTTGGCGTTAATTTTGTAGAAATTCATTATTTACAATTAAATGAAACTACTCGATAGGTTCAATGGCAGTTTGCACATTATTATAGATATTCTGAACTCTTCCAAAATAAACAAAATACGTCAAAAGGCTTTATTACCATTTGACTATAGGTTGTTTATAAAGAAAAATAATGATCGGGTACTGCAAGACGACAATAACCAAAAATATCGGAGTCGTTTTTGTACAGCGTGGAAATTGAAAAATTACATTAATACACATGGATTGCCCAGCGCAGTCCTAATAAAAAATTCCGTACAAAACGTTAAGATACTAAATAAAAATCCCGTACAAAATGGTAGGATACGAAATAAAAATCCCCTACAAAACGTTAAGATACTAAATAAAAATTCCATACAAAACGTTAGATACTAAATAAAAATCCCGTAAAAAACGTTAAGGTACTCATGTTGTTCAAGCTCCTAGAAAAAACTTCTGGAACATTAAGCAGTTAATTCTACAAATTCAAATTATATGGAGATCTTTGTCACCAGATTATATTACAAAATAGAAAAATTAATAATAATAGTCACTGTTTATATACCATAAGCCGACGGGATTTTTCTTTTGTTCTAGATAATTATCAAATTTTACCGTAACTACACGTTTTTATCAAACAGACTGCATTACTATTAAAATACTATTGCAATTTGACGACACTAACAGTCAGAGAAAAAAGAATTCGACAAAATAATAAGGACATACATAGTATATACATAAGGAACAATAGTATACATATATAGTATATATATATATATATATATATATATATATATATATATATATATATATATATATATATATATTAATAGATACCAATAGTATATACATAAGGACATACAGACTCTCCTGACAACGAACTAGACAATCGGTAAGGCCATACGTTAAATTTCCTTTGTCACTTGTATAAAGATAGGATCTTATTATTTTCACCAATGAAATGCCCTGTAAAAATTTATGTATCAGCCTTTACGTTGGCAACAGCGTTTTATAATTTTAATTTACTGCAACCTTATAGCTATATTTTAATTTTATTTGACAAATATTTAACGAAGAAAAAAATGTAATGACGAACCGATTGCGTTTATGATCGTACAATTTCTTACAAACTGACTGTTTCTTGCTGAATATCGCGTGTTTATTAATCACGTGTGTAAAGGTCAACTGATCTTTCATTAACTATATTTTACCTTCGTTAACTCTCCTTTCAATTAAATCGCCATGTTCCTTAAACAAACAAAGATAATTATATTTCTGCAGGTATTAATAGACATCAAAGATAATAAGTTAGTTTACTGAATTTATATTACTATAAATATCTGTCGAATTTCGATATTTTCATATTTTGCAAACTATTTTTTTCAATATCATTATTTTGCCAATTGCAATATTTTTATTTATTTCTTCTATAAACAAAAATTCTAACTGATTTTTATATGGACGACGTAATTTTGACAGATTTTTTCTCTCTAAATATAATAAGAATGGAAGGTACCCTTAGATAAACGTGATGGTAATCGACCTTGATTCCACATTACCAGTTCCAAGGATTTTACATCCTATGCAAAAACAATAGCTGTCATTTTCATCGCTCTAAAAATTACAGATCACCAAATCCACAGCAATTTTAAGCATATAGAACGGACATACAAATTATATGACACCTTAAGATTCCTCGTTGAAATTGAAAAGATTAGTTAATAACATAATAATTAAACAGCAAAGATCGCACTATAATTTTAACTTGGGGTTAATATTTAATTAATTAGTACACTATATGTACACTAATTAATTAAATATTAAGGTAGTTTACAGTATAAGTGAAAGCTATTGCTTGTGAAGATGTGAAGTTTATGTAAAACTATAAATAAAGCTATCCATAAACTACGTACCTACGTATACGAAATTTGATATAAATTTTTCGTTTCCATTTTTGAGACCTTTCTTAGACCCTTAAACGTCATAACTTAGATATCGTTTTTTTGACGAATTCATTTTTTTATTATCCGTGTAATCGGTTGCTCTCCATTTTAGAAGAATGAAATTGAGATCATATGCCCTACCTATGTCTTTAAGAAACATTTTGGTAGCTTATTGAATATAGCAGAAACCGATCTGAACTTTATTTATTTATTTATTTCTGTACCCTAATGTATACAGTTGACACATATGGCGGACTTATTGCTATAAGAGCAATTTCTTACAGCCAACCAAAACATCAGTCATGCTCCGCTCGACGAGCACGGGAATCAAACGCGGATCCCCGTAGTGCTTCGTCTCGTCAAAAGCCGTGTCTCGTAATAAATCCAACACACCACGACGACGTGTTGCGTTGGATTAATTTTAAAGCATTCACATAAAGTCTATATTAAAGTACATGCATAAAAGATATCATTCTACTTTGCTGACTTTAATGAATCTGGAATGATAAATTCCATAGCTTGAACTGAAGTTAAAATGTACTTAGTTAAAATTATCATGGACTAGGGTTAATAAAACGATTTTGTTTCATAAAAACTGTTTTAGATTAAATGTATATATATATATATATATATGTATATGTATATATATATGTGTGTGTGTGTGTGTGTGTGTATATATATATATATATATATATATATATATATATATATATATATATACATACTAAACTATGGGTTTTATGCATATTCAGCGCCGCCTCAGCGCGGCAACCGGTGCCTGATAGGAAGGACGTTCGGAATAGCGCGAGCGACGTAAAATTCCCGGCTACTTGTTAATTATCGGCGCGATAGTGAGGCGCGTGCGTAAAGGCGCCGCGTCTTATCTCGTCTCGGGCGCGCCGGCAGCGGTTAATTGCGCGCGTAAGTGCAATATTACTTTATTCAATTATCATTTTATCGGGTGGCAGCGGTGCGGCTCCTTACCGGCGCTCGCGGAGCGCTGGCCGAGTGCGCTCAGGTATTTGTATCGCCTAATGATGGAGGCTTAGTCCTTGGCTTTTAGAGGTAGGTAACTGTGGAAGTTCTATTCTTTATTAATACAAATATTCGTTATTTATTCCATCAACATGTTACCTCTTGGTTATATCTGTACGCCACTTAAACCTATAAGTTTAAGGTAGCGACAGTAAGTTTATATGGATGCGTGTTACGTTAACCAAGCTGTAATATTAAGTAATTATCTATTGTAGACTTCAACAGAATATTTCGCTTCTTCCTAAACACAGAGGCATTGTTGCTTCGTTAATTAGACTTCGCTGTGAACAAAGTTCGCGTAATTAGAATCTAATTGCAAACATGTAAGATGCACCGATGCGTGGGTGTCAACACAATGTTGGGTGGAGAAGATAGGAAGCGCCGGAATTCACGGAATAATACGATGTTGCCCGTTGAATAATTAAGTAGTTTTATGTGAAATCCTGGATTGCACACAAATTCAGTCATGATTAAGAGACTGCAAGCAAATTTTACATACGGAAGCTGCGCGTAAAACCTAGAAAGAAATTACATACAAAAATTTCGTAATTATAGCCCGAATGGAAAATCAGAAAAGCGTTAAAAGGAAGAAAAACCAAAAATGTGTTGCTAAAAATGTACTCGCATTTAGGAATGGAAATACCACAGGAGAGCCTGTAACTATTCCATATCGACAGTCCTTTAATTAAGTTACTTTTAAATCCCTTTTTATAAGGTCTCAGATTCAAATGTCGAAAGAGTTTCGTTTCGTTTACAACTTTTAAGCAGAGATAAGCTGCTAATTCAAGGGACAGAATACGTGAAATAATTATAGGAATTAAATTAATTGCTATAGTTTTTCAGTAAACTTTAGATATTCTATTAGGATACGTTATTAGAAGTTCGCTTTTGATAACGATGATTTTTTCATAATTATGAATTTAGTATTTTCGGAGATGGGAAGAGGGATATGTTTTTGTAAACATTTTCAGCCCTCTCTAGAATGATTTCATAAAAAATTCTGAAAAATATAGTTCACCCTTTTAATTGATATCCCAATATGTTACTGAATATACATGAAACTGTTAACAAAAACTGAGTATTTCATATTCTTCTTATAAAATTTCCATATAAATATGTTTGTGTGTCGGTTTTCAGAAGTTGTATGCTGTATAAGTTTGCCAAAGTTCATGTTTTTAAGTCAAACGGTTTCTGAGTTTTGAGTCGAACGGCCATGACAAACATATAGACAGGCACATAAGTAATATTATAATATAGAGTTACTTTTTTCCATTTTAAGTACGGTGTTTTAAAAAGCGTATGATGAACTATATGCAGAAAATAAAAATAGATTTAATATAAAAGACAGAATTGTGCCTTGTGCTGGCTGGGTGCGTGATAGCAGGGCCGCTTAGCGTCCGCAACTTTAAAGGCACGTCAATTTTATTTGCATGCTTCAAATTAAGGGAGCTGGTAAATGTTTATGAGAATAATATAAAAAAAGAAAGACATAAACTTTGACTTATATTATATGCATTTTTTTCTTCATATTGTGTTCCGAACCACATAGAAATTGTTGCTTTTAAAAAGTATTATTTCGTAAAGTATTATTCATGCTTTCGATAAAGTCACGTTAATTCACATTAGATTGTTTGTTCTTGCTATTTATTGTAAAGTAGAGAAAAATCTCTAAAAAAGCTTACATTAACGAATAATAACAAGATTTTAGTTGCCCGTATCCAGAATATATAATATCCTTTTGGTTTCAGATCAACAAAATCAGTACAATAATTTAATGGATGTGTTACCCATATTATAACGTTCCAACCACAAACAATGTCAGAAGGAATACGTTTTACAACGTCTATCCATTTATTTTTTTTATCTAATTTCCATTCGATATTGGAAATCTATAAAATTTTAGTTTGCTAGTATTTTTACAATTTACTACACAAAAACAATCGTGTCACATTTCGAAAAATTGCTTTTAATTCATATTGAAGTAAAAGATCAGTGCTAAAATGCTAATTTTAGGATTTTTTTAAGTTAGAAAATATACATAAAAACGAAGTATTTAAAAAAAAAGGACTCAGTTCATGATTATTTTATTATTAAAATTGATTTTTAAAAAATTTACTTACATTGAAAATTTTTATTTTTTATTGCTGAAGTATTTTTCACTATTTTCACCTTAAATTTATAATTATATACTACACACTCAACAAACATCTAAACAGAAATATTAAAAATAAAAATTATACCAGAGGAAAATGAGAATTCATAAATTATTAAAAACAAATAATTCTGGCGTATAATATATATAGTTTATGATACATAAATTTTTAAATTATAATTTCACCAATCGTCTTTACTGACATTAAGTTTCATGTTTTTCATTGTTGCTAAAATGCATTTGTTCCCAATTATTAATTTATAATTAAAAAAACCTGACCTAAAGATTTAATAATAAATTTGTAAGGTTATTAGAATTGAATGTTTTTGTCACTATTAAGTGAGATAGATGTTATTTTCTTTTTAATTTTAGAAGTTTTTTATAAATCTCTTATTTAACTTTTCTTCTTTGTATGACCATTCATATTTATATTTTTGTTAAGTATGTAGTATCCAATTAAAAATTTAAAGCGAAGATAGTAAACAAATTTTAACAATGCAAAAAGTGGAGTTATTATTGTAAGCAATTTTTTAATAAAATAATCGCGACCGGTATATTGTCATGTTTTTCATTATAAAATGGAAAACATTAAAATGTACGTAAATAAATTATTTATTTATTTTATTTATTTATCTACTTTATTGTATCTAATTTACACATATGGCGGACTTATTTCTACGAGAGTAATTTCTTACAGCCAACCATAACACCAGTCCAGCCCCGTTCGACGGACGGTCGGGAATCGAACCCGGGTCCCCGTGGTGCGCCATATTGTCAAAGGCCTTGTGATCAATTCAACACACCACGGCGACGACATCATATCACATATGACAATCTTTAACGAGATCCTTTAGATATTTCCATTTCTGCTACAGCGAGCGTCACCTCCTCTCTGTAGTCTACACTCGACCAATATAATTGTTACTAATCGGTGTGAATGTATACAGACACACACACATGTTTAATTAGTATCAGACTAATATCAGGAAAGGTTTAAATCAATATCACCTTTATACCGCAAATTATATCTTCTTATCTTTGATCTAAACCACAAAACAATCGACAAAACAAATAAGACCCTCATCAAGAAACGCCCATAAGTATTTTTCGATAATTGGGCATCGGTAGCAGGTAACAATAGTTTTTAGGGTTTCGTAACTCAACAAAGGAAAAACGGAACCCTTATAAGATCAGATCAGATCAAGATCTAGGGCACGGAAGTCCATCGCAGCCGTTTCCCTCAGAAACCGCTTGATGTAGAAACTTGAAGTTCGACATAGTAGTAAAACATAAAGATAAAACTCAAAAATATTAATTTTGAAATAATAAGGAGGGGAAATTAAGTACTCAAAAATATCTTTTAAAATTCTGCATATAGCATAGGGTGTCGTTTGCGAGTTATAAGGGCCTCAGAAATATTATATTATAAAATTTTATGCCTTATAAAATTTTTCCACAATTTTAGGTATTATATTTTCAGAGATATGAAAAAAATGTATGCCACCCCCTTAGTTTTTCCGAAACTACTCGATCTAAAATTATGAAAAAATGTGGGTTTTTAGAAACCCACGCAAAGGTTATAGAAAAATTATTGTGGTAATTCTGGATGTCATATTTTTTAAATATACCTATTTTTTCGCCTTACGAAAGATAAAATAGGAAATTCATTCATATTTCTCTACTATTAAAGCCGATTTTCGCAGACACCGTGCGACGTTAAAACTTGAAACTTGGCATGTAATGCATTTTATTAACCAACACGTACCAACTTCTTTTAAAATATTCTTATAACAATAAAAGAGGGACAGATATTTTTTTTTACTTATTTTATATAACATGTGGCGTATCTATTCAAAAGGCTTGTTATAAGGAATAAAAAAATTGTTTTGACCATTTTAAATTGTATATTTAAAAAGATTTTGCCTAAAATTTCCAAAACGACTGTGTCAAAAATCATGAAAAAATAGTGTTGGTATAATATGCCTAGAATATTACGAGAAAACTATAGCACGTATCGGAGATCTTATATTTTTTTTAAATATACACCATGATTTTACGCCTGTAACAGATATAATATATACTCGTAATATTTATGAAATATATTAACGCTAGGAAAAATTAACATTTGTAAATAACTTAATAAAAATATTATGCGCGCTTAAATATTTATAAGTGCCGAGTGTGGTGTGAGTTTTACTAGTTTTTTACAGATTTTTTTAATACTGTTCATGTAGAATACAGTTGATTGTAGTATCTTGGACAGACTTGATATTATTAATGTATAGTAAAGCAACAGAGATAAAAATTATGTAGACACGTATAAACAAATTATCCGTTGTAGAGACGTACGACCGCCCCACCCACAGATCATATACTAAATAGATGATCAACTTCAAGCAATTGTATGAGCGAGATAGCATTTTCGCGTTTCCAAGTAATAAAAACGTCTATATTTCTCTTGCAGGGAGTGCCCATGTGCTGAGCACTCACCGCAACTTCATTAGTGTATTTTTGACTGGTGTACTTTTCTTACATTTTAAGTTATAAAATACGTACAATTGAAACAACAATTCTGAAATTAAAAGACTATTATAAAAAAAAATTCGCCAGTTCGAGCGATATAACTAAAAAGAACCAACAAAGAACTTAATAACCACATACAAACACATTTAATAAACGTTTCTATATAATAAACGTTATATATCAAGATGAACTTAACTAGTTTCAATCATAAAATAATGTACTAATATTTTCAATTATAATACGAATTTTCATTAAATAAATTGTTAACTCTCTTTTTATCGTTTACTGTATTATAACCCTTAAGCGTTTCTATAACATCGATTCATTTATTTCACTCGAAATTTACATTATGATATAATAATTCATAACCTTTATTGTGAAAAATGTCCATATTCTATATCTTACAGCTTTGTTCTATTTCTTAGTAAGAAAAAATTGTTGCCCTTCCTACTATTTTGAATTTAACAATTAATCTATGAAATGAATAAAATATACTCACTATGGACGTTATACTTTACGAAGAGAAAAAATACTGTTATCGTGCCAATTGATACTTCAGTCTTGTGCTACTAAATGTAAGAAAATGCTAAATCAGGGGCTAATGTCTATTCTTTCAAACTATTCCAAAGAAATTGGAACTATAATAAAATAAAATGGATACATAAGCTTCTGGGCATAATTTTTTATTTAAAAGATTTTTGTACTCATTATAGACTAATTTCTGTATCCTATTTAATCTATTATATACATTCTGTATAATATCCCCAATGTAAATTATCGACAACATTTAATAAAGAAACAAATACAAAAAGTAGAATATGAGAATATCATAATTATTCCTGTGTAAAAATTCTAAAAAACTAAAATCTAACCTAATACGTATTAAATCAATTATATGCATTTTTGAAAATAATTTTCTAAATAATATTTTATTCATTGGCTACATGTAGTAAACTCCAGCTGAACAAATCACTTGGATACAATAACAAGTTATTTTTATCTTTTAAATCATTATGCTCGTAGCTGTTGCATTTTATATATTAGCATTATTACTAAAAAATCTCATTTTCACAATCCTTTGTTTTAATCAGAAGCCTACGCGCAACCCAACCTACACCCAAACGTATTTGGTATAAATAAACAAATTTGGCAAATTTTGAAAGCGAATGTATTATACATAGGTATAATGCAATGATACAGCGAACATTTTTTTGTAGGAACTTGTAATTTATTCCTAAATATGGACAATCAACTTTGCATCCATACCAAATCTGTGCCATTTTTTCTTCGAGTTCTGATTCAATAATTACCTTTTAAGAAATATTCTCTAAATTACATAAACCTTCCAATGACATAAAAAAAAATTTAATCTCTCTTCGTCCAATTTTTGTACCACTTTCTGTTTTGATTGTTTTTTCCACTTCCAACTGCAAATAAAAGAACTTGTTAATTAACCAACAATGTACATATATAATATTGTAAATTTATAAATGAATACTTTTTTGGGTTGTAATAATTGCTTCATCATAATTCCATACTGTATAGAAAGATTTTTTCTTTAGAAATCAGTGGGCTATCTATAAAATCTTAATCTAACCGTCTAGTGTAACTTACTTACATTACTATAAAATTAATTAATCGATTCCCAAAGAGAAAGCTTTCAACTTAACAAATTCATAAGTAAATTTACTAAAAGTTATTTTTATTAATATTTAGCCTTTATAAGATGTCGGGTTGTATGATGTCGATGTTTTTTGAGAGTGCCGGGGGCTAAGTCTACTATTCTCCACATGTCGTAACTTCTTCAATCCGCTTGCCTAAAGAGAACATTCTAGTATTGGCGAATTCTTTATTGTTGATTATTAAAACGCGAATGTAATTTTGGTGATGAGTTTTAACAATATTAACAATAAAATGTATAACTGACTCGATGCTATTTTCAAATTAATAAGTTTCAACTTACCATGAAATGTTTACGATTACAACCCAATATACATGAACGATTTTTAAAATAATTTCCTCTTATTACCAACAAATGTAACAAAGGTAAAATAAAAATGTTATTAATAAAAATGTTAACTGGCACATATCGCAGTAGCTAACACTAAAAGAAATCCACAATTAAATAAAACTACGTGATGTAATATTATTTTACTTTCTTTAAATTCTTTACCACGGCCTAGGTTTCGTTGTATGACAACTTCTCCAGGTAGGCAATTAGCAACAATATACCACGTAGTTTCATTTAATTGTGAATAATGGATTTCTACAAAATTAACGCCAGATATATTCAATAAGTGAAAAATATTTAAAAACCAAAGTAGGTTCAATTTATTATTTGAAAAATGTTTATTTTAGTTCAATAAAGGAGTATGGTTTGAAATAACTAGTTATGAGGATTTCAAAAATATTTTTTTTCATAATTTCCTTTCATAAAGCCTCAAAGATATACTGAAAAATGTTAAAAAGAAATAGGTACTTTCGAAATTATTCGACTTGAAATGATGATAAAATGGGGTACTGAGAAGCCTGCGCAAAGGATATAAAACTTAAAGCGATTATCCTAGATCTTAAAATGTTTGATATTTTTTAATATCTTTTTTCAATTCCACGTTGAATAGAATTTGAAAATGTTATCATTTTACCTATTTTCTTGTACTTCTAATGATCAATTTACTGTCACAGACCTATTTTAAAAACAAAAAACAACCGTACCATTCACATTTTGGAATAATTTTTATCGCCAATGAAATTGTATATAATTGTATATTAATCCAATTAGAGATAAGCACATTTTATTTAACATCGGCATTTAAAATTAAATAGCAATATTTTTTTACCTAGGTCTCAATACATTTGTTTACACAATAAAAAACAATAGTGAAAAGGAAGAAATTGGCTCAAAAGAAAGTTTTAAGTTTAAAATATGAAAACAATTACACTTTTAATAGCACCATTACTTAGAAACGTACAAAAAACAAAATGGGAAATTTCAAAATATTAAAAAAAATAAATTTTTTTCAAATACTTTGGCAATTTTACTAATAAATATTAATTTCTAATTTTTGGCAAAGTTTTGTTCCATCTATCTGTATTTGAAAGATTATCCAGTGTTACAGAACGACTGAATATATCGAGCAGATAGACTAATACTCTATGTGCAGCTAAAACAGCGATCTGACTAAAACAATTTAAAATTGACAATATAAAATCTTTTACAGTCTCTATTTTAAATTTTTTTCTCTTTCCACATTCATTTAAATTAATGCCATAATCGAGTTTACTATTGGTGCCAACATCGTATTAAACTACTTAAATCGATTATACAAACAAGATTTCACCTGACCATTCTACTACTCACAATTTCTATTATCACGCCGCCCCTATAATAAGCAATTACCATCAAAGGAATCGATTTCGTGGCACGGGCCGCATCATCTCGAGTATTAACCGTGTAAGGGTTGCGACGGGGCGTGTGTAATCGACGAGCTCCTTCATTACGGGGCAGCTGGCAGAACTGAGCACGTGGCTGAATTGTACGTTGTCACAGGGTAGTTTGGTAAACAGGGTAAAGTTAGGAATTCGTGCATCCAAATTTGATGTTTAATAATTGTAATAATTGTATATACTCCTTGTGATTTATTATTCACAAGGAATATGTTTTAACTTAGAATATATAAAATTGAACCGCTCTCAGTTTCTTGAGAACTTCATCTGCCTGTCTCTTAGTTACGCAAAAATGTATATATTTGTCCAAATATTGTATTAATGGAGAAAGCATTCTAGCTGCTGATAATTTTACTAATAAATTCAAAATAGGCATCATCTACCTTCCCGACCTCAATACATCTTCCTAGCATAATGCTAAAAATTAGTGAGATTATTAAAGCTTTAGGCCCAAAACTTGCTGGCGAATTGTTTTTTTCAAATAAACACGAAAATGTAGAAAGTTTTCAATACTTTAGCAAATGAAGTTTTTGCTGCTAAAGATCGATAAGTTCTTACATCAGACTTAAAACTAAATTTGAAAATGGAACACAGTCACAGAGAAATCTTCCAAATGAATGAATAAATTTCAGAATTTGGAGAAGGATTTATTATAAATGTAAATGATTTGACCAATATGTCAGTACAGGCTTTTATAACGTATGCAGATAGATCATCAGGACCGGGGGCATTGAAATTATTCGGTTAAGCTCTATCAATAATTTTAAAAATATAAATAACTACAAAACCCTACTCTATATATGTTCCGACACGTTCTTGGATCCATTTTTTAATAGTATATCTCTAAAACTTTATCGAATACACAAACCTAATACTTCATTTCCCTCTACCGATCATTTCTGTCAGACAATTTCAACTATAACAACAAATAGATAATTTTAATACAACGTACGTACAAATAATGTGCCATAATTATTTCTCTAAACAAAACACCATAATCCACTCATGGATACTAATATTAAATTTTTATATTTCATTTTACATATAGGTAAATATATATTTTAGGGATATTTTTATCTTACTGGGTGCCCAATGTTTGGAGCCTTGCTGTCCTGGGACGCGGCATTTGCAGCCACCGAAACATTCAGTTTTCAACATTACTATGATAATGACTGATTAAAATTACAGTCCACAGACGTACATGTGGACCCCATATATAATTTCTTTTTTATAATATCTACAATAATTGGGAGAGAACTGTGAATATTTTCAACCACTACTTAATTATTTTTAAACCACGATTATTACAAAAAAATGAATTAAACCGCCATAAGGAGTATGGGTTGTTTAAATCCTCGTATCCCTATTACCCGCTCGTATACGTTTACTGTGCGCAATAATTGTTTGCACTTTAGCGCGATTCTAAATTCTTGTTCCCATTGCATTATAACCGACCGTAAAAATCCACTTACACATACAATACTTTATTATATAATCAACACCCAATTTATGGCAAATATCCTTTATAAATTAACAATAATTAAAAATATTACACAATATATTATTTATTTAAATATTTATGTTTATTAATATTTAATAAATTTATCTACACATTATTTCTCATTTCGTCGAGACAAAAAAATAAACAACAATTAAATACAAAAAGAAATTTAACGGCATGATTTAAATTTGACACAATAAGGCTTGAAAATATTCTCATTCACTACAAATATTTCACATTCAGGTATGGCCGCGAAGAGACAATTTACGAGACCCATACCACTACACAGTATGCCACGATATAAATCGGTTTGGGACGGAGATACGGCAAATAGTGTATGGCTGCGAGCTCACATATATTTATTTAGCAACAACGCTGTATAACTACGTCATAACAATCACTTACTCTTAGGTAATCCTTAATTTAGAGGAAAATCTTTTTGTTTACATTGTCATTTGTATCTATTATAAATTCACTAATATAAAAACTTAATATTTATTTTCCGTTAATCATTCTAGATTGCATCGCATATTTTAACTACTCACATTAATTTGTACTTAATACCTTAGATTTAAATTTTCCTTTTACTACACCCAATATAATCTCGTATCATAAATCAAATATAATATAAATGAATTTAATGAAAAATAACAAACACTTTTACAAAATCATACTTTATTGAGAATAGTCTTTTCTTTCAAACTATATATGGGTCAAAAACTATTATGTAAAAAGTACAATCTTTCATATACCTTTATATTCGTAGAGTTGTTCCAAATAACTAGAATAGCAATTAAAAGGAGATAGATAATCTAGTTCATATATCAGAACGTTATAAGGAAACTGATAGACAAGGCCGTTCATATGCATTTCACTATTTCCAAAATTTCTTGTTGATAATCTAATAAGATTCAATGAATTAGCGCAAAATATAATTGACGTCGAAAGTCGGAAAAATAAATTCATAATTTTCGCGAATTAACGTTACATCGGATGAGAAAAAAAAACATTGACCTATCTATGCAAGCGCCCGAGTCAGAGTGTCGGACCAGACTTATCGAATTAAGGGGCGGCTAACCTACTTGTCATACACAGCCGCCGTGTGCACCGCGAAAGCCCGATTTCAATTAATGCTTGATCGTATCACGGCCCGTTTGGCCGATAACCGCGATCGCGGGGCGCTTCGTGACCGATTTCTTTTCGTTTGTTTCTCCGTTACGTCACTTTGCCAACCACTTATATCGATGCAAGAGATAATATTGAAATAAGCAGTGCAACGGCGAGTATTAACTCATTAAGGTCGAGAGGTCAAAATCTGGTGCAATGACACTTTAAAATAGAAATTATTAAAAATTTATACAGCTGTATGTCTGTGGAAATATATATTAGCCACTGCAAGAACTTTCAAATTTAAATAACTTTAAACTTAAACTAAGTGGGACGAACCTTGAGAGAAATTATTTTCCATATATATAATATTTAGGATTAGGGGGAAGTCCCCCAGTGGCGGACCCTTAAGGTTTTTGATAAATAAAATAAAAAATATTTTAAGGAATGTTTATTTATTTATGACTTATAATAGATAACAAAGTTAGAAATCAAATTAAATAAAAAAAAACACAACCTCTGCTTAAAAATAAGTCATACCTTCAATCAAACTTTGGTAACAAAAAATGTAATTTATAAAAGTGGCACTTAGTACCGGACGAATATTTGTGCCATACCCCTAGCACCGGACATTTCAGAATTGCCTGCATCGATCACATATGTAGCCATCTCCATATTCTGGAACGTCAACACATGCTTCATGCACCCATCCAGTACAGGATGAGCACTGGATCCAGTCTTCGACAGAGTCTTCTAAGCAAACTTCGCAAATTGTTGTTTGTGTTAGATGTTTCAGTTAATGGTTCTACTTTATTTCCCTTTTTTCCTTTAGACTTCACGCTTTTCGCTTGTTTTCCCTTGTCTACGCTCTTTTCTTCGGTTTGCTTTCCTTTGCCTCCAATTGCTACTTTAAACTTAGATCTTATTTCCTTCTTCTCGTCTTTCATGTTCTTTTCATTTTCTTTTTCTTCCACCACTTTTTTGTATGGGGACGACGTTAAAATTTCACTACGTTCACATTTTCTTTTTCGAGCTACTGTTCGTTTTTTTGCGGCGTCAGGCAACGGTGATAAGTTATGTATTGTCTGAATAAGATCTGGCGCAGAACTTGTCGACGGTTTTGGACTTGTGGTTATAGGCTCACTAGCAGATTGTCTAGATTCATCTTCAACTAGATTACTAGGCATTTGTGCATGACTGATGGAAGTTGATCCACCAGTAAGAGCTGATTGAGGCAGTACGATAGCTCCTCCAGTGTTTTGTGTGTTTAAGGAGTGTCCTGGCTGTTCTACGACTGAGTTTGACAACACAACAGATTGTTCGTTGTTTAGTGGGTTTGACGAAGTTTCTGTTTGTTCTTGTGGTATATTGGTCATATCTGCAGCCAAATAATCTAAATCAGTAAATAAATGTCTGTCAAATGGATAAATGCCAGTGCATTTGAATCCAGACACTGCAATATCCAGTCGAGCTACTTTTGTAAATGCTTCTTTGACCAAACCAGCAATGTCGTAATCCGTTATCCGACATCCGGCATTTGATCTCATCCACACGTCGCATCGCTGGTTATATACATCTTTAAATGGTTTCATAAATGTCCTATCCAGAGGCTGGAGCTTATGGGTAGTGTGTGGTGGTGAGCTTATTGAGTGAATATTATTTTCTTTGCAAAAGGTGATTACCGCCATTGTCTTGTGACTGCAATGGCCATCTAGTAGAAGCAGCACAGGGTTCTCTTTGGTTGGTTGCGTGTGTTGGACGAACGTTCTTAGATATTGCAAAAAAAAGTCACTGTTCATCCACCCTTTTGGCTGGGCCACGCCAGTGCTCTCAGCTGGAGCATTCATCATAAGCCTTTCGTTCATTCTTTGCCTAGGAAAGACGAAAAATGGTGGTATGTAGTGACCGTTAGCACTCATACAGAACAAAACTGTAATGTTTTTGCCCCTCTCAGCAGAAGTCAGCTTTCCTACTTGACGGATAGCTTTCGGAGCGAGAACTTTTTGATGCTTTTGCACGCAACTGACACCAGTTTCATCACAGTTATAAATTCTTGAGGGTGGGAATTTGTACTGTGTCATCAGCCTTTCAACATTGTCGTAGAATAGATCCACTTATGGTTTATTAAATCCAATGGCGCGCATCATGCTTGTCGATTCCGGTGTTCGCAGCGAAATGTCAGAATGCCTTTTCATGAAGTCGTAGTAAAAATGCTTACCAGCGCTACCTTTCTCTTTATTAAATCGACGAGGGATCTTCATGACTTCAGCTAAGTCGTAGGCTAACTTCAGAAACTCCTTTTTCATAAGCG
The DNA here is from genome assembly GCA_039881145.1 of Druceiella hillmani. Lineage (NCBI taxonomy): Eukaryota > Metazoa > Arthropoda > Insecta > Lepidoptera > Hepialidae > Druceiella > Druceiella hillmani. The sequence continues at coordinate 11,146,148 of JAYKKI010000008.1, forward strand.
GCATACATCTATTAGATAAATCTTTAACGTGGTCCACCAAGACTTGTTCATACTCTGCTGAGAAGGTGCTAGTGAACCTACCCAACTTTGGTTTCATCATTACTTCTTCCCCTCGATTTAGCGCCTTTATTTTGTCTTTCACAGTGCTTTTAGGAATATTGTATCTCATTGCAGCTTGTCTTATACTCAGTTCTTTGGACATAACCTTATCAAGAGCAGTTTGTAAGCTCTGTGGCTCCCACGATCCTTTCTTTTTCTTCTCTTCCATTTTAATTTCCTTTGTTCTTCTTTACTCTAAAACAAAATTAAATAATTAGAATAAGTAACGTAAATTCTCAGAAGAAATATCAATATGTCTACTGTCCGGCTCTAAGGGATGACTTAGTGTCCGGTGCTAAGGAACAGACAATTTCGTACATTAGGTGGTACCAACCAAAATTGTTTAAAAAATCTAATAAAATTCTACCAGTTTACGGATAATAATCAAGTACTAATTTTATTTTTGTACCATTCAAATGTAAATGCATAAAATGTGACAGAATAACTTACGTCGATTTTTACGTGACGTCGCGATTTCCCGCCAAAAACAGCAAACGCCCGCTCCCGCCGTGGTCTTGCACGTCACTGGCGAGCAGCGGTGCGTGATCCTGTAGCTGTGTGCCCCCCGCGCCCCTTTCACTTGTACTTTGAATCGAACAGGTTTATACTTGCTTAAATAGTACGAGTGTCCGGCGGTAGGTGCCGTCCGGCGTTACGGGACTTCCCCCTATAATCAAAATGGAAAGCGAAATATTTTATTGTGACAACCCTACAGGGGAATAATAACCGGAAACCCATGTATATATAATTATATAAATCAGGGTCAAATGAAATTGTTTATTTAATTTTCAAATCATCTGTTAATATTGAGTTTTTCTCTTATTCACGCATGTACAAATAGAACAATTGAGAGTGAAAGAGACTATTGTTTTTTCCGTGTCCCGCTATTTTCACCTCTCTTCTGAACTGCTGTCGTGGATAATAAATTATTATCGATGACGTCTTCAATAAACTCATCGTGCGCTAGCGAGATAGTTGTACCTCTATAAAGGAAATACGGGTGTAAACAAATCGAATACAAAATAGATATATAATAATAACATTCAAGGGTTGGTTTTTAGCAAAAATATTAAGATGTATGCCAATCTAAACAGATTTTAGCAAAAATATTAAGATGTATGCCAATCTAAACAGATTTTCATTCTAGAAATATTAGTAGATATCTAAAACAATCACGATCAATACTCTATTCTAAACCAAGGTAAGTTTTGCGAAAAAAACATGAAATATATTTAAATATAATGAAAATAAGAGCATACAATATTTGCAAAAATACTCTGCGCGATGAAGTAAACATTAATACATCCAGGAAGACCGAAAGAAAACTTTATAGTGAGAGTTGGAAAAGTAAGAAAATAATAATGGAGAAAAACATACATATAAAAATAAATAAATACCAAAAATAAAGGAAGAACAATCAAAACATAGAAATGCTATCTATCCAATGTTGTTAAAATTGCTCTAATTTTTGTTTAATTTAAATGATAAGCGACACTTTCTAATAGGTACTTTCATTCCATTCTTAATAAATTGTAGATTCTTTCGATGAACGCATCTGAAATAATTAAAATCCATTATTTTTTCTTTCTACGATAAAACGAAATTTAACCACTTTTCATTTAATTTTATATTAAATGACAATAATTACCTGTTTAATTTTAGTCAATACAACTTGATTTTTTTAGTAAACAAACATATCAACAATTAGGCCAGAAAAAAAAGATTATTGACTAAATTTATCATGTATCTAGTTAACCATGAAATAAAAAAATACCCGAAGCACAAAATTGAAGGCACTTTAGATTACAATAACATTAAAGTAAACAAGCAAAATATATATCCAAAGCTTTATTGTAAAATTGTCAGTACCGTATACTAACATCAGGTACGGATACTAAATTGAAGCGTTAAAAAGCTATCATAAGGTTATCAAAAGCAATATACTTGTTATTATACTGCTGATTTGGTTTATACGTCTGTAATTTACATATTCGCCCCATGCGCCTCATCTTATTTATCAATATCATAATGCCCCATCTCATCTATCAATATTATTTTTTTTTAAATAGTAAGTTAATTTTTAAGTAGTGAATCCCCCTCGTAGTTTAAATAAAAGTATGTTTGAAACACCATACGGTTGATATTGATTATTTATATCTCCTCTGTATAATATTATACTTAACCATTCAACCATATCTTATTTCGAAATATATTTTATACACCTGATGATTTAGAGTAATGTTAACGTATTTAAAAACATTTTGGCTGCTAAAAAAATTTGTCTCAATACATTGCCAACGGTACGTATCTACATATAAAAATCGGTACCACACTTACTAAAACGTACAAACCATTTACTTGTACAATAGCTTACTGATAGACTACTTTGCACCCGAATGAAAGAAAACTGGCAACGAAACTTACATGCAAATGTATTAGCACACATAAATACCTGCGTATTTAAACAAAAACATGATTTAACCTTTTTAAAACTTTTTCATTTCTATTTCACCGATGCTTTTGATCGACGTATGTTCTCGGGATTTCAAACACTCACTTCCTAGACAACTTTGCAAATATGTATCCTATTTATTTTTATTTCTTTCTTCAACATTACAGCAGATATGGTTCACGTTTGCTACTAAAATAATAACTGCATTTTTACACGTCTCTATTTGAATTCTTTAGACAAGCGTTTCTTTTAAATTTTATTAAATTGGGTTATCATCTTTTGGTACTAACAAATTGATTAATCCGTAATCGAATTAAGATGTGAACATGATTAAATCACAAAGGTTCCCTGTTGAAACAAGAGATTCATAAAATGCAATTAAACCTTCAATACAATTATGAAATAAAAAAAATATTGAAAAACTGATATTATACTTAAGAACAAGAATAAATATTTTATTGAAATACGTATAACTTCTGTTTACACATACATTAAACATGTTTTTAATCATATCAATTATTACAATTTATATATTTTTTATACAATAAATCACTTCACTTTAAAGAATAATCTGCTTATATACTGAAAATAAGTTCCGGTTAACTATTCAAACTTAATTAACCTCACAGAGACCAATTCTCACATCGAACCATGAATGAACCAATTCATTTTAAAGAATTATCTGCTTATATACTGAAAATAAGTTCCGATTAACTATTCAAACTTCATTAACATCACAGAGACCAATTCTCACATCGAACCATGAATGAACCAATCATACGAATTACGAGCTATAAAGTGCGAGCTATGAATTATCTACTTATCGGTCATTAACGCTAGATAATGGAAAAGTATTGACCCTCGAGAGGCTCTTACGAAAGCAATATAATATAAATCAACCTGCTTTATACCAGTTGCAATAACACAATATAACAAAAGAAAACGCAATAAAACATGAATAGACGGTAAACAATTGCGAAAATACGGAATGGGAATGGGGTAATACCAAAACTGGTAAGTCTGGACGGGTCGAGTGGCCGTTAGACAAAAGCGGGCCCTGATTTATGGGCCGCAGCCGCTCGGCCTGCTCGTATACGTATTTGTCAGAAATTCAATGCGGAAAGGTAGGCCTCTAGCCGTACCGATAGCGACCATTGTTCGTCAAAACGAAGTTCGCGACGCGAGCGTGTTAATAAAATAATAAACGCCATTGTTACCAGCTATAGTCATTAATGAGAATTAGCCGGGATAATGAAGCCGGTGGCGGTGCAGGTACGAGCGACGTGTGCGTTCTCTTGATTTGATCTCGTATGGAGGTGTGGGACAGCATTGGCTTGAAACTTTTTTAATAGTAAAATAATATTTTATAAATATACTAATTCGTGAAATACGATAATATTGTGAATTATATCATTTTATAATTAGAATCAACCACGTTATACACGTTATGCTTACATAAAATTAATATAAATATGGCACCAAATAATATTCAAAGGAACCTGTCAAATACGAGTACAACTCGCACTACGAGTACGTGTATTAAATTTTAGAAATATTAATTGTGAAAAATTTATATTTTACAAAAACAAATTTTTCGCAACGTAAATATATCCTACTACATCTTTCTATGCATATTTAAAAAATTATGGTCTGTAGAATCATGGCTATAGTTTCCCTACAACCTTTCCGCAAGCATTTGAAAACTCTATTTTGTTCATAACTTCACATTCAGGATAAAGGGTGGTGACATATGTTTTTGCGTATTATTCAGTATATCTCTGTACATATAACACCTGCAATTATGAAAGAAAATATTTAGAGACCCTTAAAACTAGAGCTTTCAAATGATACATATTACACGTAATTTTGAAATTTTCTTTTCTTCAAACCCTTATTTTTGTCCTCTAAAGTTTCCATATGAATATTTTTGAATATTATCAATAGAAATTTATGTTCTTTATTATTATGTCAAAATTCTAGTTTCCATCCGTCAACCATTCTTGACAAAAACGGCTATGACAGGCGAACATACAGACATGTGAATAATCACACAAGGGTTCCGTTTTTTCTTTTGAAGTACAGAATCATAAAAAGTACATATATGAAAGTGATTTTCGTATAAAATATGTAACGATTAACTCGTATTTTAATGTCATTGCTTAAAGCTATATGAATCTTACTAGCGTGTCCGGGATACCTGTCCTTATAACAGTTTACTACTTTCTCCATCTAATGTACGAAAAATAACCTAACAAACTCCCTTATTCTACCAATATGTTTTATTTAAAATTAAAGATTTTATCAATTTTGATTATAGTTAAGGACTTGCCTTAACTTGACATATGCAATTCTAATAAAATATGGTATTTAAATTGGAAATTACTTTATACAAAACACATTTTTCTGACGCCAAATCAAAATTCTTAGAGTGTCAATCTCAGTAATGATCCTAGAACATAAAGCACTTGTCATTGTTTGACATCAATTCGTGTATCCGTCATAATTATGAGTTCGTAAACCGAACAGAATGAGGAAACGTCAATGTCAATATGCGGACTATTGAGAATTGCAAGTGTGTAAGCTGTTATTGTTACGTAAAAAAACCGTGTCCTCTCACTGACAACCCGGAGATAAAATGAGACTTTACGATCTAGCCTAATCAGACTTAATGTTTTGTAACATTCACTATGTAACATTAATTTACGCGTAATACTTATAAGGTAGAAGCGTCGGTCTGACGTGGCACATGTACAACACGTCGTCGAGCACAGCACGAACAATGTGCGGTAGTGGAGCGTAAGCAGAATCTCGTTGGCGCCTGGCGGTGCGACCGAACATAAACTAGATTCAAGGCGATAGTGTCGAAACCTACGGCCCCCGCCTTTTAGGGCGAGATCTCGCTGACGCGGATGACTATTTTACGACTACGACGTATAAGCTTTGTTGCGTAAAATGAAATGTACGTCACACATGTTTTTTTTAAAAACAAACTCAATAATCTGAATAAATTTTAATAAACGTTTAATTAAATGGCCAGGTTACCACGAATATACAAGTTTCGAGGACTTCAAATAATATATTTACGATTATAACAAGTTTAAATCCCCGGGAACGATTTGCTATGTTGATAATTGGCCTGTACAATCAAAAAAATTACACTTAACAAATTTTACCAGGTATTTTCAAAACGCGCGCCGGCACTGTGAAGCGCTGCCGCGTTTAACTGCTTGGACACATTATTGTTTTTTATTATTGTTTAACGTCACAATTTATGGAAAAATTTATTGAAAAACATATTGGGTTCTCTAAAAAGTAATGAGCGTTTTTTAAAAAATAAAAAAATATGGGAACATTCTAGAAGCTTCCATGGTCAAAGATATATAAAGGGCGCAGCACGCTCTCGCTGATTCAGTAACAACTAAGCCACTGCACTGTTAACGGGCATTAAATATGGACAACGTTAGGACGCACGTGAGACACTGTCTACTCTACGAGTACCAATCTGGTTCCTCTGCAAGATACGCATAACATACGCCGACGCGTAGCTCCTGAAGCAATATCTAAAGCTACTACAAAATGATGTTCCAGAGGTTTCGCAGTGGCGATTATTCCCCGAGTGACCAACCGCGCTCTGGTCAACCAGTGCAATTGGAAAGCTACAGGTTAATATTGTTAATTGGAAACGATAGCGATTAACGACACGTCGTATAGCAACCGGCTCGGGGGCTCCCATGGAACTATAAACATTTTTAATGCATATTGAATGACCACTAATACCACTATGACTGCCGCAGTCTACTGTCAGCCGACTTTATTATCTGAAGCGGGAACTTCAGCGTGAACGTCCTCAACGTGGTTTTTTCTCCATAATAACGTTCGTCCTCATATAGCGAAACAGACCCGCCTTAATGTTTTGGATTTGGTAAGACACAGATCTTCCATCCGCCATACTCGTCAGACCTTGCGCTCGCTGGTTATTGTTTGTTTAGATTGCTCAGCAACGCCTCGCGCGGAAAAACTTTTACGATTCACCTACGACAGTCCATAGGCTAATTTTTCCATTCCGAGCCACCTGAATTTTTCGCAGATGCTATCCACCCCCTGCCAATACGTTGGAAGCTTATAGTACGAAATGATAGTGATTATTATATCGACGATTAATTAATTTTAAATTGGAAATATAATAAAAAACTATAACATTAATAACCGCTCATCACTTATTAGCCAATCCAATACAAACAAATTAACTCCTTTAAATAATGCACAAATATTTCAAGGAAATATATTTTACACACTTACATTAGTGCTCAGATGAAAACACGATCAACGTATTGGTTATTTGTCGGATTCTTTTATCACGTAGAGGCGAAACTATTCATATTTAAGGTTAGCGGGAAAGGAAGTATAATTCTACTGATAATCAGTTAAGGAAGCATAACTCTACCGATAACTATGCATATTATTCAAGATTTTTTTTGAAAAGTTGCTATGAACTATATATTCAACTAAAGTACAATTTATTCTTATATTAGATTTTGTAAGAGATTGTGAATTAAACAAAATATAAAAATTTTAAAATATATTAAAAACGACGTGTTATACAGTTTGACTAAACTAGTCCATGATGCTTTTGAATATTTTCTTGCAATGAACCTACACTTAGTAGATTTTCAGTGTTCACAATATTAAATAGTTCTTGAGATTCATAACCAATGTGATAATATAATAACTTACATGACGCTATAATCAACGCTTTTAGATTATTTTCAGTTATAAAACTCAATCGACATAACCACCTGGCGAAAGCTCATATTTATGCTATATAAGATACAAAAATAAAAAGTTATTTCGGTCATTTTATTTGATCAAATTAAAAAAAAAATAACATCGAAAAATTTAATATTTACCCTAGTTCCTAATCGTAAGAACGTGGCATAAGTACGTGTCGACCTTAACAATGCACTTGCTCCACAAAAGCCAGCCGCCGTGACTCATGTTGCAGACATTCCCGGCCACCGACGAGATGCCTTCAAACGAGTTCCGACGCTAGATTTATTCAAAGTTATTGACCCAAATGGCACACATTTAATATTAGATCGCTCAAATCAATCGGGTTCAACTATTTAAGCTAACTCGCGTCGGTACTTAGTCGGTCTGGTACGCAGTACTCGGCAACCGCTTGCATCTGTGTCTTAGTCATTATATCCGGTTTTGCGTTAAGGATTTGTGCATTTCATTGGTCGCACCGCAATAAATAGTCACTCGGTAACGACGGATTACATTGCGTAGATCCGCCGATAAAATCTGAATGAGTAACCAATGACTACTACTATACGTCAGTTTAGATATTTAGAACTTCAACAGAGTCGTTTGTAAATGGGAAGTGCGTAGGTTATTTTACTATCTTACTTCATTTGTCTATTTAAAGTGTTTCCAAAGTGTTGTTAAAAAATTAAGGAAAATGAGTAGAAGAAAAAAGAGAAAGAAATAAAAAAAAGAAAAATAAACAAAGGAAATGGTTTTAAGCGAATTTTTAATGTATTAATTTACTTTGTTAAATATTATATTTATATAAAAAACTGTATTAACAAAATATCTCTGATGGAGCGATATTTAATTAACCTTTACAATAAAAATACCGGTGCATATATTAGCTCTTTGCAAACCTGCCATTATTATTAAGAGAATGGTTAAATTAAAAAAAAACTAATAATACTCATTCTTACAATCCCGTACCCAAAATAATAAAGAGTATGTCCGTCTATAGTAAGCTTTTTTGGAACGACTAACATACATACGAGGTGAATATTGACAAAATTATATTAGTAATGACCCATCTACATAAAGTCATAAAGTATAAAAACTTGAATGCCCAATTTTCTTTTTAACTTTAGGGGGAGTGAAATGAGTCACCCTTTTTTATTTTCATCCCATCATTTGGAGTATTAAAGGAAAGTTAGTAACATATAAAAACCTAAAACGAAAGCTGAAAAAATGGTAAATGTAGAAGTCATATTTATATATATATATATATATATATATATATATATATATATATATAAATATATATATATATATATATATACATATATATATATATATATATACATATATATATATATATATATATATATATATATATATATATATACATATAACACTCTCTTGAAACCCTAAAAGTGTCTATTTTTTTTCAATGCAATGCAATGTCTTGTGAATGTGAATCTTTATAATTTTTAATATAAATTATTTAGAAAAACGAATACGTTTATATCAAAAATATAAATCACAACAAATATGAATATGCAGAATAAAAGCTATTAAAATTAAGCTATGATCGTTTAGATCCAGCTGGACACCTTATATGAACGTCAAGTTCAACTTATTACGTTGTAATAATAAAAGTAAAATTATTGCATGCTACGACACCAATAACAGGTTAATTAATCGTAAAAGCAAGTAATATTCTGCTACACGACTTATTTTAACAGCTACGAACGAGCTTATTGCAAGCAAATTTATATTGAAAGTCGACCGTCGAGTATGTAATAGTCAGTAATACATTATAGAGTCAAACAGTTGATAGTGAGTAATAATAGCAAAAAAGTAGTAAGATGCGAGTCGAACTTGCGCAATACGCGATAATTGAAATTATTTGAAAGTATGTTTTTTCAGTAAATCAGTATATATGAAATTCATGTCGTTAATTCGACACTACTAAAATTAAAATTATGAGAAAAAAAAGGATTTGCATAAAATTTACTGGATAATTAAATCGATAAGTCTAATCTCATAATATTTATTTCTTTATTAAACTTTTCTGAAGCTTGGATAATTAAGTATTTTTTTGCCGGAATAGCGATCTCTTACAGCCGACCACAATATTAACAGTGATAAATATTATTGCAGTGGTAGACAGTAATAAGTGATGCAGTGGTAGACAGTAATAAGTGATGCAGTGGTAGACAGTAATAAGTGATGTAAGTAATAACAGTAAGCAAGCAATTTTAAGCAATGAACAACAAATTTAAGATGTTTATACAAAGATAAATAAAATAGGTACAAATATAATTATTATGAAATTAAATTAAGTAGTACAAGCAATACATCCCGAGATAATTAACGAACAAAAATTTTTCGAACGAACAAAAGATTTTCGTTACTTAAACTATTTTAGATAATACGATTTCAGACACCTTTTGAACACAAACACTGAGGACTTAGTTTGTATGTTTACATTTAACCTTACTCCATGTTTTTGTAGCATGTATAATAAGCGAAAGATGCACTCCTATACTAAAAGATGGGAAAAGTCTTTTATCTTTAAAAAGTAGGTTAAAGATATGAGCTGGAATGTTTTGTAATTTTAATTGGAGACATGAAATGTGAGTTGCGATGAAAATTGATCTATGGCGCAGGTTTTGAAATCGTTCCGATTTAGTGGGAAGTTTCTTGGTTAATTCATATGACATATCTTTATAATCTTTGGATTGAAGCGAGAGAAATTTGCGAATTTTTTTTATAGATATTTCGAAAAACTTACGACTAATGTCATTTCCTTGAGTATACCATGTGAAAGGTCAATCAATCAATAACCCAACAATAGAAGAAAGAAGTATCCAACAGCAGTTAATGAAAAATTGTGGCAGGACAGGCCTGTCTATTTTTGATAGCAGTTTTTGACAGCCAGTAGTAATATCCTCTGATTTAATTGAAATGATCATAAGACCTGGCTTACTGGCCCACCAGTTGATTAAATTTAGATCCGCATTCAAGATATCGAAGCGAGAAACGATTTCATTAACACTAAAGTGAAAGTATATTTAAATACCATTGGCAGGATTAATACAAGTTAAAAACAGTTGTTTTACAACATGATCAACGAAACCGGGAAACAAATGAAGAATAAACACCACTCTGGCAATCAGTTAGGTCTTTCTCTAAACTTTGAACAATTTTCGGAACTTTTAATTGCCTTTTATAGCCACTAAGACAGGAATTGAACCAATGGAAGCATGGTTGTGACCGATTTAACGATTTAAGCGGTTTAATCAAAATTTAATCAACAAAGCAGTTGAAGCGCTGTAATAAAATTAAAATAGTCTCAATAAAAACTGAAAAAAACCTGAATTGGCGTAAGAATATAAAGATAGATTAAATGTCTTTGAGCTTATTTGGGGTAGATATTTTGAGTAAAGAAGAATCGCAGGGAGCCTGTCATTCACCGGGAACATAGATGTTAACCTAGAGATGTTGAAACGTGATGTTATTTGTTACAACGTGAATAACAGGGATAAATGCTTAATGCTTTATCTCTGTCCAAATAATCGTTAGCGTATAAATTTATATTTTTAACGCCTTTGAAATATATTCTAGACAATAAAGTAACTTGGTCAAAAATAATAAGAAATATTATATTAAAATTTAAAATAATTATTATTACCCTTAAATATTTCAATTTTTATACATACGTAAGTGTATACGTAACCTTCGTGGCACGAATTCTACTGGTATCTTACAGGTTGTATTAATTTATACTGCTTTATATTAACATTTTTAATTTTAATGTGTTACTTTATTTGACACTTAACACGATTTTCCTGAATAACTGATTTTATACTTTCCCTCCGAAACTTACATGCACGAAATAGTATTAGACTTCTACTTCTTCATTAACTTAAATTATAAAGTAATTCAAGCTGCGCGTAACATATGTACTTCAATGGCAAACATTTACTCTCTTACGACATTATAAAGTTATCGATTTCAGTGATTCAAAGGAACAAAATTTTGATTTTAACGTGAATTTCATACTAAAAAAACTCTCTCTAATTTATTTGGGTGTTTTAAAACCATAAATTTAAGAAGAATCGCGATTAACTGCGCGTGAACTTGCGAAGAGCCTTGGCTCTCATAATCCAGTGGACAAAACCATCAGCGTCAATTAGAAAAGGTCTAAAAATATGGAGATCGGATACCTCGTAAATTAATGTATATAAATAATATACCTGTTATGATAAAAATAAAATATATTAAGTGAAAATAGTTTGACCAATTATAGATAATCCTAATTTAATAAAGAAATTAAGTAGAAACAAATGGGACAAAAAAAATTCGTTAAGGAAGTTTGAAGTATAAGTAATTTAGGATTATCTGAAGAGAACAACTAAAGCAGGCATAGAAACAGGCTAAGATGTAAGAAAACAAGTAAAACAAAATGAAAACTGGACCGAGATTTAAATGTACACATTATAATTATCTAAATAAGCAGTGCAAAAATTAGCTTCAAATGGAATATCTAAACAATACCTTGGCAAGCATTAGATACTAAATCGAAGATTTAACTTGCAATCAATTGCGATTGGTGACCAGTCGACTTAAGAACAAACAATACCACCATTCTGTGTATAAAAATAATGCAATTTTTGTTTATTAAATCACCCGCCATAGTCCCAACGACTTACTTTATAATAGAAAAAGTAATTTGAAAAAAAAGTGAAATTCTTGATTCAACTTGTGAACATATTGTTTTTTGTTTTCAAACTTTTGCCATCTGTACAATTAGGCAAATTTTAAATAAACAAATGTGGCTTTCTATTTCAAAAGGTGACAGACAGATTGTGCTAATAAGTTTGCTCCAGTACCGTCTTCAAAATCAAAAATGGATTTATTTTTTCTTTTCTTTTTCTTTTTAAGAGATATTTAGATATAATCGCATTATTACGTTTTACTGTTTAATTTATTTTAATGACATTTTTAAATTATTAATTAGCTAACCATCCAAGGCAAAAAGGATTATAATTGCATTTTGTTTTATTTGCTTTTACCTAATAATATTTTACAGTTAACCTTTTTTCAAAAAACGCTAAAATAGGTTTTTTTTTAATTTCTATCTGAGAATCAAAATTTACCAAAAAATATAAATTTTATTAAATAAATGTGAATTTCAAAAAATAATTTCTTAGCGAGCATTTGGAAGTCAAGAGAAACATACGTACCAAATTTAAAATTTGTAAATTTCATAGTTCAGCAGAGAAGTATTTTACACACACGCACACACACGCACAATCTTAAATCTTAAAAACTTCTTTAAAAATCAATCTCGCCTACTATAGTAATTTTTTAGTGTTATGATAATTAATAGGTACTCCAGATATTGTTCCGCACTCTATTCCTTTCTTATTTAACGTTAATATTTACATATATTTCTTCATTAATATTTTATAATACTATGCATAATTTTATAACACTATACATATTTAAATGGTATTTATTATGCGTCTATATCATAATCTCCACTAACCATAATAGTAAAATGTCATATCGATTCATTATTATATATTGAAATTTGTATTAACGTGTTTGTTCATATATGTTGTTATCGTTTTTTTATATGTTTTTCTTCTATAACCTTTCATAGACGCGCGTCTAATTTATATTGAAGTAAACTTGTGAGTATTCTGAGATATTTCACTTCTTGTAGTCATTTATACAAATTGAAATTTTATTCCTTAAAAACATTTTAAATTGCGTAGCTAGTAATATATACACCAGAGTAAATATATCTTGACTTCATCGGCTAACGGCTATTGAATAGAAATAGGCGCTATTTCAATACAAATGCAGAAATTAATTTTATTGTTATTATCATAGTAAATTTCATTTTGCAACTTGTCTAATGTAACCGGAATGTATTATTGTAAATTGTGCAAACATTTTGAGTTAATGCTAAGAAGGCGTTTTAATGTCTCAGTAGGTACATTACTTCTCATGCAAATTGGTGGTTGTAGAAAATCGTCATAATTCACTAATGGGTAAACAGGCTCAAACATATTCAGCAACTTTGTTACCTGCATGCAAAAGGAGAAATCACAACACAATATGTAATGTTACGGTTCGCAATCGTTATTACTTCCACCCTTTAATGTTTTCGAGCACATTGCTGCGGTATACCAGTTTTTCGAAGTAAAAATTCATGTCCCGGTATTAATATTTGTTCATGGCATTAATTAAAAAAAATTTGTTTATCTTGATAACACAAAAGACATTGGTTTAAAAATTTCCAAAAAAATATCTATACACACGATCTTTTTAATGTACCATTCCAATTTAGATAATTTTCTGCCAGCTTTGTCCTCACCACATATTTTACAGTGTCTCGTCCAGAAGTTATAATATAAATACCATCTCATACTATAAGTTTTGCACTAAAATATAAGAAAGGTTAGAAATTATTTTGAAATATATTCACAAACGTGTGAAATGAGTATAAAAGTGTACACACGATGTTTATTGTTGATGTTTATTTTGAGGTCACGATTTATTTACATAGTAATGCCACGTACATATATTTATATCTCCATTCCTGTCTTCATCTTGTTTTGATTCTATGCCTGCTTTCATTGTTCTCTTTTCAGATAACCCTTAATTATTTACAGTTGAGACTTTCTTAATTTATTTTGTTATGTTCCTTTCCTTTCTATTTAATTTCTTCATTAGAATAGGATTATTTATAATTGGTCAAACAATTCCCACTTCATATATTTTGCTTTTTTAGTATCTGTCGCTTTTAATAATTTCCTGTCCGGAACTAGTGTCATCTATGTAGACATATACCTATATGTACGTATACAAACAGACAGATTGTCTTGACCTTATTGAATCACTTATTTAAATCGATTTTGACATAAACAATCCAATGTGAGTTGATTTTTGTCTATTCTGCACCTTCTTGTTCTTCCATGAAGTAGCAACTGTTAAATGATATATTTATTTTTACTGCTCACGTTATCTTTTGCGATTTTAGTATAGATACAAATTAATAGTGGCTGTTAATGTTATAAGGTTTCAGTTCCAGCGATTGCTCTCTTTAAAGGCATAATTTTGATTTTTGTATATTTACATTTTTTTTTGTAAATATGCTACTGAACTTCACATTATTGTTATGAAAATCATTAGCGCAACCTACAGGCATAATGTATTTTTGAATATTTTTTATTACGTTAAGGTAAGTACATAACCAAAATAACTAAGGTAAGTATTGATATATTTATACATATATCGCTATATTTATTGATATATATATATATATATATATATATATATATATATATATATATATATATACTATTTCCTATTTACATTATAGGGTAGGCAACAGTGGTTCAGTACGACTTGTGCTTAAGTGCTAATATGGCGTTTTGTCACAACGAGCACTCTACTTTTGTATATAATACCACGATATATTGATTAAATGTATACGACGTGATACGATATGTTTGCTTTGCCATTCAGTCCTAAATTCAAATACATTTTGCTTTAATGATTATATTTTCGTTTTTTAAAATCTCTCATTCATTTGTCTTTTAGTATTTTAGTCGTGTATTTTTTATGTTATTGTTTAATATAACACATATTATGAAATTATATGTATTGTAATTATATATTATATAATATGATATTTCATAAAATTATCATATCAAGGGTACGCATTCAGTACCAAAAACGAATGATACTTAAGCCCCTTAATTTTTTTACGATTACAATTAAAAGTATCCCTTGGACTAAAAAATGCGAACTAATAGTGAAAGCAACATTTCTTTCTAACTATGGGGAAAGTAGCAAAAGGATTTGACATCAATATCAAAACTATACTACGTCACTTGTTCAAAATTAGCAAAATGTAGAAGCTTGAGGAGCAGGTACCTCATGAACAAAACAAACATAAGCAAAAACGCTAGCCCAGATTTACGTCACTCCATTACATTAATATAAACAGGAAGTAAATATCTTTATGAAGAAGATAGACATATGTCTCAATGTTTGGGTTCAAAAGCCCAGTGCCTGAAGTTCAGCCAGAAGTTTAACTGAAGAAGTGTGCTCGGAATTCCAACTGGTAGCCCAGCCCTTGATATTATAAATTTTAATTGAAATTAATATTGCAAAGACTCATAATCAAACAAATGACTTGTCGATTATTTTCCCCGCCGCTACCGGGAAACCATATTCAGCATTATTGTAGAACTTGCAGGATTTATAAGTGAAGACACCCTGCCGTCCCGGGCAGTCGCCGAAACGCGACCCCGTTTAATTCATTTTATGAAATTGCCTTCAAATAATTAATTGATTCTCCTTTCGCGACATGAAGTTACTATTATTAAAATGGCAAAAGTGCATTGCGCCCGTACTGGGTGTGGCTTTCGATTTCAAAATATTTTATATGAAACGAGAACTGCATACTTAAAAACCTAATAATATCAAAAATTTCGCAACTTTATGCAAGTCGCTACGTGCTATCAAACAGATGTGCAGATATATATACACACACATATATATATATATATATATATATATATATATATATATATATATATATATAACACCTGTATTAAGATACGTAACTGATGTGTAGAAGACTGCATGCATTCGCATATGATGCATATGAACATGTTAAGTGTGTATAATACTCTACATATGAATTGTCACATTATGTGTTCTTATTATTATTAATATTATTTTATATGTGTAGGTGTGTGTTTGTTTATATGGGCGCAGGTGTATGTATCGATGGGTGTGTGTGTATCTACAGCGGCTAGCAGTAAACCGGCTGTGTAGGTGATGCTTAAAACACAATATCAAGCCGAGCTGGTCATCTTTTCGTGGATAACGTTTTCTTCATAATTTAAGGATAATATACTCGTATCTAATTGCTTCTCTGTTTGTTTTCAAGAATATTTCTGTGTATATAGTTTTTTTGGATTTTTGTACATTTTATTTGCAAATAAATTATTATTTTTATTATTATTATAAGAAATTTGAAGTTTATTCCAAATTTAGTCAATACATTTTTCAATTCTCAAAAATTATTGAAATTAAAAAAATGTTAGCCTGAATTAGCTGAACTATCTAGTAAAATTCAGCGTCATTTCATAAGAGGGAGTTTCTAAACCCAGTTTTTAAAACAGCCCAATAATTCTACTCAATTCGCTGAATTTGACAGCTTACTTTACTTATATCTCCTTAAACTCCTACATGAGCACAGTTACAATATACACTATCAATCTAAATCTACAGATGGTACTATTATAGATTAATTAGTATTATGGTTTTCTTTTTTTAATTCCCTGTCATAACACAAAGACTGCATGTCACGACCGTATTAATTCCAGACCAACCTTAATCCATCTACGTCGATAAGCAGCCACCGATCCACCAACGCACGGATTCACTTCCAAGCCTCATTCTCTCGACCAGTTTAATCTCGCGGTCCACTCTGCTCGCTTAATCTCCTGTAGGTGCGCCAGAAGCAGAGTGGCGGTCATTAGTCAGGGCGCTCTCCGACCGACGCGGTGACATCTCAATCCGTCTAGGCCTAATGAGATACAGAGCTCGGTGAAGCTGCAGTTATGCTGAGTGCAGTTAAAAACAAATGATACCGTTGGTGGAGGCAATTTGTCGGTGATGTTGCGGCGTGACGCGAATGTTTCAATATTGTCGATGTGGTTAATGGAATCGGCTGCTCAATTGCAACGTAATATATGTACATTGGTACATATATTTTCTAACACGTAGCGACTTGCATAAACTTGTGAAATCCTTGATACATATTATTAGGTCCAATTAATTATTTGAAGGAATTTCATGAAATGACTTAAATGGGGACACGGTTCGGCGAGTACGCCGACTTCGTTTATAATCTTGCAAGTTCTATAATGGTGTTGAACATGGTTCCACAGTAGCAGCGAGAGAAATAACTGACCAGTCAATTGTTTGATTACGAGCCTTTACAATATTATTTTCAATTAAAATGAATCACATCAAGGGCTTGGCCACCAGTTGGGTTTCTTCAGTTAAACTTCTTCTAGGTGAACTCCGAGGACTTGGCTTTTGAATCTAATCATTGAAACGAAATATCTGTCTTTGGCATAAAAAATTACTTTTTCGTCACAAATAATAATTCAATACAGATTTACTTCTGATCTGTTTGTATTAACCTAAAGGAGCGACGTAAACCTCAGATAGCGTTCTCGCTGTAAGAAGACGAAATATTAGCCCATAAGCACAAGTTGTATTAAATCACTATTGTCTACCTTCAATATAAATAGTAAATAGTGAGATGAGTATATTGAGACTTGCCCTTAATCCGCTAATGATTATTATATACATATATATATATATATATATATATATATATATATATATATATACATATATAAATATATACGTTGCATTAATGTAAAATAGGACTAGCAAACTTATAAAAAATCCAAATTGTGCCTTTAAAACCTGCAACTGTCGGAACTGAAACCGGACGACATTAACAGAGACTGTTACTTTTTATCTATATCAAAATCTCAAAAGATAATGTGAGCAGTAAAAATAAATATATCATTTAACAGTTCATGGAAAAACGAGAAGGTGCAGAATTGACAAAGATCAATTCATGTTGGATTGCTCGTGTCGAAATCGATTTAATTCAAATAAGTAATTTAATAAGGTCAAGACAATCTGTCCATTTGTTTACGTAGATGTACATGTACACAGACGACGCTAGTTCCATAAAGGACATTAAAAGCGACAGGTACCAAAAAAGGACACCGTATGCCGAGCGATCCGAGCGCAAGCGAGGGGTCATCAGGTAGACAATTAACGTGGCCGACCGCCGTCAGGTGCCCATTATCCGTCTTTATGGACGCCGCTGACCAGCTCGCGTGCCCATATTTAATTGAGATACGCCACGCATACGAATACAAAGACAAAAACACGAGCCACAATAAAAAAAACACTTGCAAAAAATAGCGACCATATGGTCGACTCGAGAGACAAATGGGTCTATTCACGAAAGCGAAACGTTTCTAAACGTCAGGCATTAATTAATAGACATATATGTCGTGCTCGACAATGTTTGCAGACGCAATAAAAGTCTTTTGTATTCGTAATTATGATTGTTGTCTATGGGTGTGTGATAACATTAGTCTCAAGGCTCCGCTCCTATAGAGGCAGCCGAGGCGTGGGCGGCGCTATTTGCCGGTAGAGTTTACTTGCAAGATGCTGGGTTACGAAACTACGACGGAGAACCTAAATATTGTATTGTTGTGAAAGTAATGACTACTGCATATTCAAAAATTGTCACTAATGAATCACACACCGATTGGGTCGGGTGCGGCAGTTTGGCGGCAGGTATGGGCACGAATATGCATGAGATCTAGAATTTTTTTTACGTTTGCCTACTTTTTTAAAATAAATAGTAATAGCAGAGTGCCTTGTAAGTATTGTGACAAATTTCTTTGCCTGATTCACTGTCAAACTTCGCTTTGGTATATTTCTTCGAAAAGTATATAACCTTTCCCATTTTAGACTTTTTTACGTTAGTATCAATCTAAATAGGCGTTGTTTATTTTGTTCATATCAATTTAAAATTGACCTAATAAATTAGATTTCACGAAAGCTGTTTTCATATTGTTTTGAAATGTATTCATTTATTTTTCTATATAATTATTTCGTTTTTAGGATTCCTTACCTTAGAATGAAAAAACCACGGAACGCTTATAAAATCAGTTTGTTATCAATCAGACTGTTCTTTTTCTCAGAAACGGTCAGAGGTATCAATTTGAAATTAAAATGAAATTCCAAAGTCTGTGACCCCATAGCACTGTCGAACGTGTAAACCAATGTAATAAAACGATAGTGCCTTTCAAATATCACGTATGTTGGTACTGACTCACCAATAAAAACCTGTAAGGTACTTTCTGCTGACTTGGAATCTTGAAATTTGGTACAAAGGAAGGTGGGTGGGGGAAGTGTGGAATTATTTACTTTTTATTTTGCATATTATATAGAATATCTACTTATTAGTCCGGAGCACTAGGTCGTCTGTTTAGGTTTTCTTTAAGTTTTGATAATTTATGACTTTTGACACCTGATTCGATTTTTCACAAAATAAATTTTATAGTTTCTCCTTTATATATATATATATATATACATGTATATATATATATATATATATATATATATATATATATATATATATATATATGATCTCTATTGATCTTATAAAATTGCCCCACTAAAATATCCAAATACAGTAGTATTGCCCGAACTGTGGCATAACAAAATGATTATATATTGGAACATAACAAAATTATTATATAAATCCGGACCACAATATAAAAATCAAAAACATGAACGCGAAGAAAACCCACAATCGAGATTTGTGGCACAATTGAACAAGGGGTTGCCCCAAGTAAACATGGGGTTAACAGCACGAAGCTTATTTCATGTAGAAACTATTAGCATTGGCTTATAGTATTCCGTAGTGAAGCAAGGATCCCTTCTAATTTCGTCATGTCAGTTCGTCATTCCAACTGTCTATCACAGCTTCATTACAGTTTTTACGAGACTATGTTATTCGTCGTAGGACGGAGTGGCTCCTGGCTTCCCTGGCCGAGAAGCTAGACGAGTTGACCGTAGCCGCCGTCTTACAAGAAATACGTCGTGATACTACTACTAGTCAAAGACGCTCTGGTATTCCATCGTTAATTGAAGGAATTATTTGTGCTAACGATCTACAGCCATACCGTAACAATAGGGTGTGTCGCTCTCTTCCTGATACGTGCACAACATAAAAGTGCTCTGTCTAGCAAAGTCATTTTACATGAACAAATTTTGTGTATATTAAGACTAATAACTATTGATTTCCGAATAATTTACCTAAATCCCAGTTGAATTAATACTTTTTTAAAATAAACACATTTAGTATGGCTAAAATTGTCATTAAGGCAGAAATTCCACATTCAGTGACTTATTTTCTGAAGATGTTGCAATAGTTACATCATCAAGATTTTTTGTTTAGACTTTCATCCTAACCTAAGAAGAGTTTAAGATCATAAGCAAGTCTCTAGTTTTACAGATTATACTAAAATGATTTTTTTAATATACATTTGTATTTTGAAAATACAAAAAAAATCAATATAATATTACATACAATAGCAAAATGTAAGAATAAACATAAAAATCGCTCACCGCATCCTTGGTACATGACTACTCTACTTCTATATCAAATTTTATGTAATTTAGTGGAACAGTTTTCTAAGAAACATGATCTACATGACTAAAGTTTACTCCAAACTTCCAGATTTTTCAAAAAAAGTACATAAAAATCATAACTTATAAACTATTGATTTTCGCGGAACGAATGTTTTTAATGACTTGTGGCGATGTTCTCTATCTAAAAAAAATGATTAGACCACTGTAAATGGGCCACCGGTAGCCAACCTGCAATTGATATATTACAAAACATTATAAACGATTGAATTATTTAAAGTGAGAGAAAATTTTTTCGCATATCCGGTCAAGCGGAATATCATTAAATAGGTATTTTAAAATAAAATTGAGTTAGCATTTACAAGTCCCGTTTGTAGAATATTAAACTTCAAAGCGACATGCAATATATTCCTCCCTTATACTTTTCAACAATGAGTTCAAGAAATTTTTAAAAACCGAAGATTCTAAATAACCAATTGATTAAAATATTCCATTACATTTATTTCAATTAACTTTCGTCAACAAATTTCAAAATATTTATATAAATACGGAACTTATACTTTATAAGTGTTCCAATACGCCTTTGACAGATGTTCTTTATTCCGTTTGCAACCTTTATTCCAACTAATAAATAATCGTACTTTGATAAAATACTTCACTGTCGTATGGCTTCTTAGAAATAAACTATATGTTGCGTCGCCTACCTTTGACATGTGGATTCCAGTTGTCCATAGGTGTCACTCAAATGAAAGAACAGTAAAATCTTAAATTTCGTTTAGTTTCAAACCCAAAAATAATATAAATGAGATCGATGAAAACCCACACAGTGTGGGCCGAAATGTTACAAGAATAAAAATGATACGCTTAAATAAAGGAAATTAAAAAATAAGCTCCTTGAAAGTTTTATCCAATTTGTCAATCGAACAAATGAGGAATCTTGTATTTTATTATGAAAAGTCTGGTCGTTTTTCAGAAAGTTTGTAAATGCTTATTTCTCTATGGAATTCTTTGTGCCAGCAAAATGAAACAAAGTTCTAACCAATAAAACTCGCAGGCCCGTCATGATTATCTAAAAAATTAGGTGAAAGTCGAAAAAAAGCGAAGAAGATATCAATTATAAGATAAGAATAAATATCAATATCATTTAAAAATCTATTTCCAGTTTATTTAGCCAATCGCTATAAATAAAAGGAAGAAGTGTTCGGTATTGATTAATTTTTGAAACCGTTTTTAAATTTATTAATTTATATTATTAACAAATCTTCACATTTAAATAAAACTACGTGATGTAGTATTATTTCTACTTTCTTTAAGTTCTTTACCACGACCTAGGTTTCGTTGTATTACAATTTCAGGTGGGCTATTTGCAAAGATCTTTGCTAATCAACAAAACCTAGGTCGAAACCTAGGTCGTGGTAAAGAACTTAAAGAAAGTAGAAATAATACTACATCGCGTAGTTTCATTTAATTGTGAATAATGAATTTCTACAAAATTAACGCCAAATATATTCAAAATCTTCACATATTAAAAATTTAATATATGTGCATTTATGAACATACTTTTCTTTGGTTTTATATTATGATTGCAAATTTTATCTCATTTTTTGCCTTTTCCTGATAATCCATCACTGAATGATTTGTTTTGTTATCTTCTAAAAAACACCAGCTTTTTTAAAAATTACATTCGCAACGCTAGGTCCATTTTTGCACACTACCAAAAGCAAATTGCCTAACTGAACCAGCAGTGTTTTGAACAAGGCCAATAGAACTCATTCCAATGCAAACGTCTGCAGTTCTCACTGTGTTCGCAAGGGTATTTTAAAACAATATTTGTAATTATTTCCATTTTACTTATAAATAATATCGCTTGATTTTAATAAAAAGGATTTAGGTAGTGTATAGGAAAGGTACTCATACATACACACACACACACACATATATATATATATATATATATATATATATATATAATGTTACCACTGTTATCTTACTTTTATTGGACTTGATGGACACACAAGCATTAGAATATGAAACCACGAAACGATTTAAAAGATGTGTTATTGCAAATTTATATTAAGTAACAGAAAATGACAATTCCGATGCAAAGATGTATCACAATTAAACTCAAAATAAAAATAATCAATCAGCTGTTCAAATGTGAAGCGTATGCTTCACATTTGAACATATTAACAATACCTAAACTAAATCTGCTTTTTTGGCTTTTGACGCTGGGTGTTGTCAAGACTGTTGAAAAAAAATTACTAAGATGGACGTGTAATGTTACAAAATCATTAATTTCAAATTCTGGAAATTATTTTATTTTATTTAAGAAAAGTCTCCAAGTAACAAACCCATCGAATTAAAGGTTTTATCATAAGAAGCGAGCGTGCAAATCGGCACAGCATCCCGTGTAAGCAACGCGCCGCGATCACGCCCTGCATTCTTCGTGCACGTGCACCTCGCATCCCGCCAGGTATCGCATACCTTCACGCACTCACCCTGTTTGGTTAAGTCGGTCACGGGCAGGCTCTGTTTCCACTCGCCTGTTTGTGAAATTATGAATAAGGAAAGGGATGTTGATGTGGCTCTGCCCCGTCGAACACGTGGACGGTGAAATTCCGTCTTTTGACTTCCGTCTCAGACTACGCAAAATAATTTAGGAATCTTCTGTTCCGAAATTATTTTCAAATGTAGGAAACTACAAATTACGTAATTTCTTTAAAAAATCCTCATTTGTAAATTACCAAAATAATATAATTACTTTCATAAGTAATTCTAGATTTTCGAACTATTATAGATTATTTTAAACAGTGGATACACAATAATGGGTATGCGGTTATCTCAATAAGTCAAAATACAAGCCGTTTTACGCTACTTATTGGACGTTTTTCACTAGTTACATCCGAACGAAAGTTCATTTCGGTAAGTTTAAAACTTTAGATACCTGAAGAATACATTTTCTATAAGTTTTCTTACTATTAGGATATATAAAACTAAACTATGGGAATTGTTCGTATAGCAACAACGGCAGCTTAAAAAAACATCTTGCAAATATGAGACCGCACTGAATAATTAAATGGGAAAAGAACATCGAAAAGAAAGTAATATAATATCGTGTACGTGAATTCTAATAACTGGGTGTGGATCTATTCATATATTGTTAATCTATGCTAAATAAATATTTTACCAACACACTACTGTAGCATACTATAATTGCATAACAAGAAAACACAAAGATAAATAAAACAGGTGTCACCTGACATTTATAACCCAGAAACCCATATCGATCCCGTAACTATTCGAATACAAGCTCCAATTATCCACAAAAACTCCATCGTTCCCGGCACGGTTTCTGTAACCGCCCATCTTCCTACAAACTTTACCTAATTAAAAACCGACGAAAAAACTGAACGAAAAGCGAATGGGAATAGCATTTGGCACACGCCACCACTTACCAGATACGAGAGTGCCATTTAATTATTATATGGGTTAGTAGTAGGGTCACTATACGTTAAACAATTTTGGAATAATTAATAAATAGGATAGAAAAATGTATATCTGTTATGGCACTATCTTATAGCAGGATATGTTTTCAACGAATGTAGAGCATCATATTGCACAAATGTATATGAATGCATGATAATTATATTGATTTGTCAAGCAAACTGCTAGTCGTCGCCAGTACGAGTATGTTTGCACACTACGCTAATAACACTGTGCTTTACATTGAAGTCAGCACTAGATGTTTTTCATTAGCAATAGACCAGTGCTACACAATTTCTTTTTCGTAACAACAAAACACAACAGCAAACTATGTAATACATCGAGTCCACCGAGGCACATTAATGTACGTTTAGTGTCTTATAAGATTCGATTTGATGATTATGTACGTACATATGAAACTTCAAAATATGTTCCTTTATTGCATCCATGTTTCATGTTCTACCGCTAAAAACTATCCTATGGCATATCTTGGCAGCCACAATTCTCATTCTTTCCCATTCATAAATATCAAAACACGGAAGACTCGTATCAATAAGATTAAATTAGAGTAATAACCGCTGTCAGAAACCGATTTAAAAAATAGTGATTGGTCTTGTGTGCTGTGCGTAAAACAGACAAAGGTTACCCTACACTTAAAGCAATATTGGGTTCAATATGGGGGCGGTGATTCAGAAACAAGGCTGGGGGATAAAAACAAAGCGGTTGATGCATTGGCGCATATGGCATTAGTCGGTGCACGAATTAAAGAGGACGTACCTTTACGTTATGGTTAAGAAAATATCGACTTTCTATTAGCATGACTTTGTTTGGTTTGAATAGACTAAATCTGTATTAGTATTTATCTATATTTTATGGGTAAGCCACGGTAACTATTTTTATATCAAAATTGTGAGGGGGTAAAGGTGGCCAAGATTTGGCAATCATTACTAAAATAAAAATGATACAAATTTTAAGGGTTTTCTATAGGTAATACCTCGTAATGTGGAGTGTGTAACATTTTAAGATAAATTAAAAGGTTTTTGTGAGTAAATAAAAGTAGTAAAACGGTTTTGATAATGTCGGGTGCGATGTATTCGCACACGCAGAGAAGGAACAAGCACGCTTAGCGCGAGAATATTAAAAGTGCATCATGTCGTGGTAAATTTCTATATTCTTGTTAAAGTAAAATAGTATTTATCTTCATTTAATGTAGTCATACAATATAACTACATTAAACGGAGAAAACATATAGATAAAAAAATCTAACCAATAACCTGCACGTAATCGGGGCGAGTTGCCCGTAAAATATAAATTCGAATAAAGTTTCGTACATTTGCTTATCTGTCATGCATGGCATCTACAAGCACATTCACACATTTTCAGTGCGCGACGTTAAAGGGTATATAATAGAAATGTTAAAATGTAATAAGATCATTATGTTCATTAAAATTAATTGAAGGGAAAACTTCTTTAAGCGCACCATGCGTACTTTTGCTGAGCAGTGAACAAAATTGAGCCGTCACGCTCGGATCGGTAACGCTGAATCGAACAAACTCGGCCTTATTCGGCATCGGCCAAGCGAGTGCACTGTTCGGGTAAACTTGACTCCCATCGGCATCTGCCAAACGAGTTCACCATCAAACACGGAGTGCATCGTTTCAAGAATTATGTTTTATTTTTTAATAATATTTTATTTGAGTATAATGTAATATAATACGCTTATGTTGTTGCATGTAAACAGTTAGTATTTAATATTTTATTTGAGAACACTTTACTATAATACGCGTGTTATTGTATTTTTTATTTTAGTTTTTACTTCTATCGTGTGCCCTTAAGCACACACCAGTGTTTTTTTTTACTTTTGGAATATTAATCCACATATTGAATTTTTACTTACAAAATAGTCTTATATTTGGAATAGGTGTCCTAATACTGGTTTCGAAAATTTGTTTTTGTATCGTGGAATAGATTTACTCTACATATAAGTCCGAATATATTACGTACACATCTTTTTTATGCAGCACGCTTGAACTAACTCCCGAGTATCTTGAAGTCGCAGATTTTATATATTTATAAAGATACATTCTAAATTGCTAAACTATGAATTATATCTTGCCTATCTTATGGAAGGTTGCAATGTTCCTCTTGATATGAATTTGCCAAATAACATTGTATATATTAAACATGTTTCCTAAACCATCTTCCCCCTGAACATTTATTGTCAGATAGAGACAAACACTGAAACCTTAATCAGAAAAATAAAATCTTAACCAAGAAAACATTTTTTGTATTCTATGTCATTTATATTATTCGCCTAACCTTTTTAGAAATTAATCTATCCTACATTGTACATGTACTGACCATCGAGAAATTCTGGTATCAGATATCCTGATACCAGAATTTACCTACTCGAGAAATTCTGATATCAGCACAGGGGTACATTACATAGTAAGCGGTATGTTTATTTCTGCCTAGCTTATATTAAATGATGTGGTATCGATACAGTACCAATAAAGTATATAGGAGCTAATTTTATTTACCTTTACATGTTGCTGATATAAAAACTCAGCGATTTTTTATAGAACAATTTCATGTCTCTTTTCCAAATCCTGGGACACAAATAGAACTGAATACATGAAATATTTAATAAAATATTTGCTTATAACAATACATACTATTTTCAAATCATACGACAAATTTTTAACAATATTGTGTTACCTGATAGTACCGGATACAAATATGCACTATCTAGTATTTACATTCCAAGTCCATAATAAAAATAACAATAAATCTGGAAAAACCAAAACATTCCAATCCATTATTGGCTTCACAATTAAATGAAACTACGTGATATAGTATTATTTCTCCTTTATTTAAATTCTTTACTACGACCTGGGTTTCGTTGTATGGCAACAGCTTCAGATGGGCAATTTTTAAAGATTTACTAATTGCCCATCTGAAGATGTTGAAATACAACGAAACCCAGGTCTTAGTAAAGGATTTAAATAAAGCAGAAATAATACCATATCACGTAGCTTCATTAATTGTGAATAATGAATTCCGACAAAATTAACGCCAAATATATTCAACATTATTGGCTTATTATATTAGCAATCATCTCCCTCTTATCCATCAATAGGGACATTCAACTACTCCTATCTTTAAAACGCGTCTATATTTTCATGAGAAGTATAGAAACAGGTATGACAATAACGAACGATAACAAAAACAGTGAAAACACTTGTGTGATAAGCGCTTATTCAAAAACAATAGAAATGTCATAAATCTTCAGGTGTTTATGACAAGAAATACTACCAATACTGTGTCAGTTTTATATTTTTGTAATGTTAGTAGCATTTATTGCATAATTACCATGTGCTTCATAATTTCACACGTCATAAAATATATATGGCTTAACGCAAACAAACGTTCAATAGTGAATTACAGCCCAACACACGATCCTATTAAATATAAATATACGATCAGCGAACCCCACTACATCGCCTGGATTGACGTTTCGTCGTCGTGGCAGACGTTCCTGATAATTTCTTACGCTCACCCAATCATCACCTTTTTGCTAGACCACCTCTAGTACCGGATTACACCGGAATTTTCAACTACCTAATTGCGTTACTTTTCAATTACCTAATTGCGTTAGCACCAGAATGTGTCTTGTTTATGATGAGCGAAAACAAATATATTGAAATATGTCGTCGTTACCTATTGCAATGCTTAAATTATTTTTGTGTGCAGATCCAATCTATGAATTTAAATTTTTACATTAGGAATAGATTACCTGTAATATATCGTTATTTCTTCACTATATTTATATGTATTATCTTAATTTTAAAGTTTCTCTTCATTAATATTTCATCCTTGAATATTTCCCAGCTAAGTGAAGTCAAACTTACATTTAGACATCTCATCCATTTTAAAATATGTACGAAATAGTCTGTACAAATCTAATACCGATAACATTAAGCAAACCACGTACGCGCATACTCGCCTCGCACTCTCATTATCACAAGTCCATAAAACAAACCCAGACAAACTGTTGACTAAATCGCGAGCAATGAATAGCACGCAATTCTCACGCGTGAACGCGCTCTGAGCTATTTATTGCGCGCCGCTCCGCGCTCTCGCCGAGGCGCAACTCCAACATTGTGAGGAGAATTTCAATAGACCATTTGTCCCAGGGCTACGTTTCTCGTTCGCGCCCCGGGGCCCGCTTTGCGCGGTGCAACCTGTCGTGGAACATATGCAGTTAGTTAGAACTTGGGTTATAAATTAAACGTTATAGAAGCCGAGCTTCTTAGATTCGAATAGAAAAAAAAATTAAATATAATAGTTTTTATTCCTAAATAATTTCTCCTGATTTCTATTTTGTATAAAATAAATGATACTAAATATATAAACTCAATTAAAATTGCTACTAATGTTGTGAAACCGTTGTCGGCATGATGTTGTGTTACGTTGATCACAAGGCTTGCGACCTTGACGACGTGGGCTCTCTGGTGTGATTCACGTCCACTAATCCAGCGGGGCTCACCACTCCCGTGTTTGTCACCACCACCACGTAGCTATATTCTACAGACCAGTGACAGCAGCGCTACTGCTGTGAGATGCTAATCACTGCAATCGCACCCCTCCTGCCTAGCTCATCGATTCTGGGCATTACCTCCAATGATGAGAGGCGTATAACCAACAGTGGATGATGAATTGTTGCAAACCTATGCGGTAGATCAGGTTAAGAAAGTGTTTATATAAGACAATTGTTAAGTGGACTTCACTTGAAGATAATTAACAAAAACCATGAAGTGCAACGAAATCATACTCACATTTGAAATAGAAAATGAATATATGTATATATATATATATATATACATATATATGTATACATATATACATATATATATATATACATATATACATATATATATATATATATATATATATATATATATATATATATATATATATATATATATATTTCGAATTAAAAGAAAAGAGTTCATTAAAAATCATTATTAACAAAAGATACGAAATCGTTCAAAATAATGTGTTTAGCCGTCAAAATACTTTCCACAATATTTATAAAAATAAAAACTCGTGACAAAATAAACTACGCCTCGATTTAGTTTTTAATCATACAAACCTAAAAATAAAAAAAGTTAAATAAATAAAGCTTTTTATATACTTCAGCATTTTAATAAGAGTTTGTTCTCAAAAAGCTACTTGTATTTTTTGATAATTTTATATTTGTAAACTTTAATTAATAAATTTATACTTTAACACTTTTATTACTTAAAAATCCAGTTTGCTTGTAATTTTACTGTCGGTTATAAAAGTACCTAAATGTATTGTTTTTATCATCAAGCTAAAAATTATGGACCCCTAGTTCCAGCTGCAGGATGCTGATAGATCTATGACCAAAGTCTCTCAATCATTCATTAAGGATTATGCATCTTCATGCATGTCGACTAATCTCTTCCGTTTTCTTTGTGTAAAATGAATTCTTTTCACAAATAATCCACTAATTAATAATACAGATTATTGTTTTACAATATAAACTATCTCGTTGTGCCAATAAGTAAGTAGTTAGTAAAAGTTTTACCGTGACAATTTATTTATGAAAAAAGGGATTTATACACGTTTCACTATTGGCAACGTATATTAAAACATTTACTTCGAAACCACTTCCCCCTATCCCTTAGATAGGTGTGAAAATAAACTAGTCTCACACAGAACACATTATAATAAAATAATGGAATTGAATTAAATTGAATCATGACGAATGAATGCGATTTAAACGTGGAATCTGCAGAATTGCTAAATAGACAATTTGCGATATTTATGATGGCGCTGGCGTCTACTTCAAGCTGACTTAACTGGCTTCATTTGCGATCAAGTTTCTGACTCATTCATTTACCAATAAATATTTACGGTAATGTACTAGATTTTATATATTTAGACTTATTACTAGAAATTATTTTGACTTTACGACGTAAGGTTACCCTTAAGAAGGTTTATGATTAGTAAATTCTAATTAGAGAGAATGTATCACAGAAATTCAAATTAATAGTAGCTATGACCAAGAAATATGTAAAAATAAAATTGATATCCGTACAATTCTTGTGTTTACCGAAACACAGTCTCCGATGGAACATTGGTATATAACCAATAATATATCTAGCTCGATAAAAATTATGTGTCCAACACTAGTTGCAAAACCGAAACTATATTGCAAAAACAAGACCCAACATATATATATTTACATATCAATATATCAAGAGATGGTATTTTAATATGGGGAACACCCCGTTTCACTTCGGTGAAAGAAAGAGAAACTACACGTAAAGAAAAGTTTCCGAACGGCTGCCAATAACTTTAAGAACAGGATAGCTGTTAAGGAGTTACGCAAAAGTAATGCGATAAAAATAATAATATGCAAAATTACATGAGACAAAGTATCATGTATTTTGTATGTCATTGTATTATGATTGGTTTCTCGTGTAAAATATTTAAACAAATAATTTTTTTAAGAAACGTATACATAAAAAGGGAGTGCGAGAAAAGATAGAGCCTATTTAAAGAGAAGAAAACGTTCGATAAAAAATTTCACGAAAAAATTTTATAGTATTATGATTCTGTGGAGCCATTTCCACCCAAATACTAAGGATTACCAAGTTCAAGTTTAAACAGTAAAGAAGTCTCTACCAAACTGTTTGAGATCTCAAGATGACACAAAGTGCCGATTATAATCCGTAGCATCCTCTATATACTGTTATAACATACTTTTCTACTCCTTTTACGGTTGAAGTCGTTAAAAGATGTTTAAACATAGAAATGTTTTGTAGATTTGTTGTGAATCCGTCTATTGATTTGTTTGACAGGGATAAACTGAGAAACGATTAATTGGGAACAAATGTGAACAACACAAACAAGCACTTCATTTTATTATGTGCATAGGTTATGAGATTGATGATATAATAAAGATAAAGACATATACATTAGATTGATGATTAAATTCAAATTTTATAAATTTACATTTCCAATCATAGTATCAAAACAAACAAAATATCTATCACTCTGATTTCAATTTTTTCTAGAATGATGATAGTCTATTGTCTCCATAATTACGCTAATTAAAATGACATTGTTAATTAAGTTCCCTTCCTCAAACGATGCAAGTTACACTTAACTGTTTTAATTATTTTCTTTACCATCCCAAATGTTTTCATTAGATTAATTCGAATTGATAAATAGGGTAGCCTCGATAAAGTGTTAATTATAAATTTGTGATTTCATGAAATTGTGGCAAACACAAATAAGATGAACTCATATTATTTCTCTGTTTAGAAGGAAGGTAGGTAACCACCCGCCTACCGGTCCTTTCTTTATCGTACGTATAGAATCATGCTAAGAAATCATTAATTTTCCAAATTACGCTTTATTCAACTCACATTCATTTATTATGGCCGCATTTGATTTATTCAAAGGGGAACTCGTTCATTAACAAGAGTGTTTTAATGATAAACGAAGCTTTCGCACTACCTTGCCATATGCATTATTCACTAAAAATATTAACGTAAATGGAAAATGTATTTAAAGATTAAGGCGAAATGCACAAGAAGACTTGCACAATACGACAGTCGACGTAAAGCGCTTTACACCTTCCTGTTCACACCGGAGCATACCCAATTTGGATATTAGTTCCTGAGTAATAAACCGCAAATACACAGGTGCGTGAACCAACAACGCTTTCTATATTAAAACATATATAAATCGGCATTTGCTCTCGTAGACCTTATAATTATATATAATATTGGCAAACGCTACACAGTTTTAGTTCTCTTTATAGACTATCCAATGATTTGTTTATATCGATTTATTTATACCCACACGCTAATTAATAATTTAATTATACCGGTTTTTAGCATTCTGTTACAAAAAAATATTTCTTAAAAAAATCCACATAAAACAGACCTAAAAACAGTTTAATACGCTGAGATATGAACGAGCGATCAACATATAAAAGCAATAAATAATTTTAGTGAGTAGATTAGTTCATAAACATACACCTTGACATAAAATGTGCCCCAACTTTCTCGATTTGCAACAGATACGCAGTCAACAGATTGTATTCACAAAGTTCAAAATAATCATTTGAATGTGAATGTGCATATCAGAGCAACATGACCAATTTAAATGTTTAAAGTAATTTTACATACATAAGTATTACAAATATCAGTCTAATCTGTTCATTAATTTTGAATTATGTCGCGTATAAATATAAAAATGAAAAGAAAGGCCAAATGACTTCGCTGATAGAACTTACTTTGTTCATGCAATCAGAAATGTAACTATTACTATCTGTCTATCTCCACGTCAGTCTAATCAGTTCATTAATTTTGAATTTATCAGTCTAATCAGTTCATTAATTTATCAGTCTAATCAGTTCATTAATTTTGAATTATCCCGCGTATAAATATAAAAATGAAAAGAAAGGCCAAATGACTTCGCTGATAGAACTTACTTTGTTCATGCAATCAGAAATGTAACTATTACTATCTGTCTATCTCCACGTCAGTCTAATCAGTTCATTAATTTTGAATTTATCAGTCTAATCAGTTCATTAATTTATCAGTCTAATCAGTTCATTAATTTTGAATTATGCCGCGTATAAATATAAAAACGAAAAGAAACGCCAAATGACTTCGCTGATAGAACTTACTTTTTTGATGAAATCAGAAATGTAACTATTACTATCTGTCTATCTCCACGTCAGTCTAATCAGTTCATTAATTTTTAATTTATCAGTCTAATCAGTTCATTAATTTATCAGTCTAATCAGTTCATTAATTTTGAATTATCCCGCGTATAAATATAAAAACGAAAAGAAAGGCCAAATGACTTCGCTGATAGAACTTACTTTTTTGATGAAATCAGAAATGTAACTATTACTATCTGTCTATCTCCACGTGCGCCCTCTTATAATTAGATAAGATGCAGTTTAACATATACTTCATAATATGGTCTGTCATATTTTACAACGCGAACAAAAATATATTCTCATTAATAAAATAAATCCAAAATGATAAAAATTCTAAAGAATGACTTTAATGGATAAAGGTTTTCGTTCGGTGGATAAAAATGTCTAAGATTAAACACTGCTAAATGTAATATTTATCAGTGAAGGAGCGAATGTGTTTAATTAATTAAACTTTTCTACTAGCTTTTAGGTGTTGATTGATTTTAGTATTGCACCATCTAATCAAGCGCTAAATTCTACTAATGTCTTTAATGTCAAGTTTCATACATTTTGGCGTGTCACCGACGTCATTTGTTCAACAAATTTTGAACAAATGATGTTCATGGTGTCCTTTTTCACACTAAAATTAAAAAGAAAAACAACCATCGTCATAACGGGATGCACTTATTACATAACATAGAAAATTAGTTTTGATATTAATTATGATATTATAAGACATTCATCCTAAACAGCATGAAAACTTTATATAGCTTTTCTTTATAACAGACGTACTGAAAAAATTATAGAAGAAATCAAATCAACTCTTAACCCAGAACTAGAGAATCGAATAATAACGATAGCAACAAGAGCTTGTACAGATTTGCCGCCTCGTAGCTACCATCATATCGTGCTATGGCTATCTAATTATTATAAATAAAATATAACAAAAACAATCAATACGCCCATAAAAGCGCATTAAGATCGTTGGCGCGATTACTAAATTAAAAATTCGTGACGGCGCGCCGTGGCCTGATCCAACGGTCACATTGCAGTCCGCAGAATAAACGCTGGCACAAATGAAGGGTTACATCGACAAGTTCAACTCTAAGCCTTTCAGTTCTTCAATGAATTTAACTGTTTATGGGTCAATTAGAGCCACACAAAATGCAATACACTTTTTAGTCACTGCCATCTACTTATGTGGATGATAATTTAACTTCTTAGGGTTACGGACTTTGGAAAATAAACATTATGCAAATCTTAAAGTGAGTATTTTTTACCTGTCCCTAAGTTTTATTGTAATATCACCTTGGGTATATCGGCTTGAAAGGTTGATTAGCAGCATAATAATCGGTCACATAAAAGTAAAGGATAGGTGTTATGATAGTCAGAAATAGTACCTACAAACGATAAGAGGTAATAGAGGGAAATACTGAATCTTTATCTGGCATTTTTTACCTCAAAATTTTTTTGATGCAATTCTTTTCTACTCAATAATATGTTGTTGAATACAAATGCATTTTTCATACTTTTGCCTCAGTCCATACTTTTGCCTTTCTGTTCATTTTAATAACGGATAAATTAAGTAAAAAAACATAATTACAAAAATTTCGTTATGATTTTCAAAGTTATTTATGAAATAAGCGTAACAACCGAAATTGCAAAAAAACCTACATTTTTGTCCATTATTTCGAAGAGGATAGAGGAAATTATTAATTAATGGAAAATAAAACAAGTTAGAAAGTTAGTGACTTCTATTATTACACAAAAAAATGATTTTTTGAGACTCTTTTGATATTCCAGAAACGTCACATCCACTCTTCATGAACCTCGTATGTAGGCGTTTGGAGAGCAGCCACGGCCTCATTTGCGGTCTTAAATCGATTACCATGAAGTTTATCCTTATTTTCGGGTAATAGATAAAATTCGCAGAGTATGAAATCAGATGTGCCATGTACACATGGATGACTCATTGACTCATTATTACCAACATAGAATAACTTTGGCAGTATTTGACAAAGTTGACAATCTAGTAAGATAAATAATAGCCTTAAAAGATTTTAATAACCAAAGCACTTCTTTTTAAATTAATATTACGATACAGTTTTTTTAATCCTAATGTTTAAATTCTATGTTTCGAAGAGTTTCAGTATCACATCTTACATAACGCTATGTCAACGACAAGACCTGTTGTACTTTATTTATTTATTCCTAAATGCCATACGACTTTCTTTATTCCAATATATAATAAAAGGGAACGAATGGGAACTACATTTTAAGGTTTTTTTATAGTTTCATTCAACTATAAGGACTACACTATATATATTCACTTTTAAGTTGGTCGTGGCAGAAAGTTTCATATATATCATATGCATGCAACTTGCAACCGATCGCGCCTGTTTTACAGTACCGCGACGTAGCAACGGCATACTCGAGAGATCATTCTTGTACACGAGCACTCACAGATGGAATGCAATGCTAACTAATATGCAACAAGCGTAGGGTAGGCCGGGGTCAGTGAAACATTTTTGCTATTACACCATTGTAATACTACACTTTTAATTGTGTACCTGAATGCAAAGCTTGTTTATTCACTTACTAATTTCATTATAATTTTAACATTTTATGTATCTAATGAAAAAATTAAATATATAAACATTACTTATTTATAATGTCTCACCTTACTACATAATATATAAATAATGGTATATAACACAGACATAAATTAAGAAAGAAAAGAAAAGAAATAAAAATACTTTTGCTCTCGTGTTTCACTGACAATGTACACAAGACGATGTGCTAACAGCCATACGAAATACTGACGAACGATTTGCAACGCGAAAGTATCACACTCTTAGTCTACTAGGTGCTACGCTTATTCGTTAACAAGTTATTACCTGTCTTTCAACAGTACCCTCATTCAACTGATTCAAGTCTAACCGAATTCTTCGCACACCTTATTCGGAACAAGCTTTAAAGAGTGCACAAGAGTACGAGTAACTTAATTTTCTTCGTAAATAAATAATTATATTTTTTATCATATGTGACGAAAAAATTAATAATACATTTTATTTTTCATCATATATTACTTATTCAAGGTGTTTTTTGTCGGCATGCCACATCTCCCTTGATATTTCGTCAAAAACCAATGATTGAGCTAACACTTTCAATTATTTATGTTATGTGATTGCGAATTATTCGCACGGTGACTGACCCGTGTAAAGGTGTCTCAGCGCCGAATTCAAACTTTAAACTCGAATACCTCGGTAAGCAATGGAACTAGCGTGAGGAGAGCGGTGGCGTTCGATATCTCATTGGCGCGGATGTTTAGTCACTATGAATCAGTGATCTGGTACATACCGCACTTAAGATGTGACTTTTAGAATAATTTTGAAATCTGGCGTTTTAATGATGAACGGTAGCGAAGTACAGAGCGTCAGGATGTACACTCAATAGAGTGGAACAGGTTCGAAATAGACCTATGAAATCGAATGAAAATATTAACCGCGTCCCGCTGCGATCGAAGAGCATCCCGGAAGATCAATTATAAAACATGCTGCCTCTTTGAATATCTAGTGTTCGCCGTGATGGGAGCCATCTTGATTATGTAATATTTCTTACATAAAATCCGCGCAAATGTACTTTACAGTAATTAAAATATTATAAACACAATAACTGTTTTTTTTATAACTATGTAAAGTTTAATTTCCGCGCTGAGACACCTTTTATGTTATACTATTCAATTATTCCACGTATTTCATGATTTTTAATTACATTGTTTTATATTTTATGTCTAATTATTATAATATATTTATTTATATTTTCGTAGAATATTTAAATGGGCGTAACTAGTAAAATTACATAATTTTATTAAAAGAAAATATCCTCTAAAATTAGCGCTGAAACATGACAGGTGATAAAGTTCTTGGCCATTTTTTACTCTTTAATAACATCCAATGAGGTACTTTGGTTGAATTTATCATTTATTTTAAAAGTTTAATTCACATAGATACTGGCTATTGGACAATTTTGTGCATCACCTCAAGATGAACTTAATAAGATAAAAGGAGATTGACAAAAATAAGCCTGACGTTACAATTCAGCCATTAATAATCAGGAAATAATAAGAGCAAACAATTAAATTCAATTTGTAACCATAATACATACAAAAAATGTATCTTCATAAATGCGCATATATTATATTTTTAATATATAAAGAATTGCTGAGAAGAAAAAAAATAAAGATAAAAATTTAACGAAGTACACGATTACTTTATACAAAAAAAATAAATTCTAAGATAATCACGATAACTTTCCTGTAACCTTCTAGTAAAATTTTCGGAACTAAAGGTATGGTATGCCATGTTTTTGTATATTTTAAGAATATATTTTTAAATGTGCAATTTAAAATTGTAAAAAAATATTTCTGTATGCCACGTAACAAGCCTTTTCAAAGAATTCTGCACATGACATATAAATTGAGAAAAATAATTTTGAAACCATAATTTACCTCAACTCCTCTTTAATTGTTATACGAATATTTTTAAAAAAATGGTGGTTTAGCGCAAAATATGTGAGACAATAAAAAGTATTACTAAAGTCCTACGTCGCATGGTTCCTGAGAAAATTGGCTTTGAAAAAAAGTAAAAATATAAATGTATCGCCTTCTATATCTTTTGTGGGCGTAAAAAGATAGAAAATATGTAAAAAATTATGATATCTAGATTAATCGCTATAGTTTTCTTACAATGTTTGAGTGGGTTTCTAAAAACACATATTTTTTCGAAATTTTTGGTTGAGAATTTCAAAAATAAAAGGGAGGGCCATATTTTTTTGTATATTTTCAGTATATTTCTGAAGTTATAATCCTAAAATTGTACACGTCTCTGAAAACATTACCCCTTTCAAACGATAGTCCGCATCATATATGATATTTGAACACATTTTTTTCGACTACTTAATTTGTCCTGCTTATAATTTCCAAATAAATATTTTTATTATATTTTAGCTATTGCGATATGTGTGGGTTAATATGCTTTATTATTGTGCCCAATGTCAAGTTTCCACATCAAGCGTTTTCAATTTTATCCTTGTAACACTTAGCCCCAACACAATAAGGGCTTTCAACCGTCTTTTTTACGGTCGATGATTTTTTTGCTTTTCGTTGGGGTCTCAATCAATAACGAAGTTACGATCGACTTCGAATGACATTTTATGATAAAACTCCATCCGGCGCTACTATTAATTTTACTTTAACGAGTTCAACCGTGATTATACCAATTGCAGTGGTGGTCCGCGTAGTGGACGTCCCTTAAGAGCGACAACTGCATATAACATAAATTCGGTACGGTTCGTGATAAAGATTAACTATAGAGTATCCTATCTGACGGTTAGGACAAACTTAGGCTTTCGACTTCGTTACTGTTATGAATCCAAAAGTAGGAGGCAGGAGAATTGCATAAAAAGGTAAAGAAAGGAGTGTTGGAAAAAAGATGGTCGCCTTTTTCATCCTACATGTTCTGAAAAATAAAAGATCAATACTGTAGCTCGGTACACTAGCAATTTTTTGCCTGTTGTTTTGGAAAAAAATGGGTAGCAACGCCCTCACATTAGAATCCTTCTTCGTTTCGACAACAACTCTGCATAGACGAACATCCAGATATTTATTTGACTACATCGGGTGTAAAAATTGCGATTCATTCACCTTAAATCCAAGAACCCGCACAATGCGATTTGGCTTTAATTCCAACTCGTAAAAGATAAAATGCGAGAAATACAAATCCCAAACACCGTAGGAGTTGTGACTGCCTTCGAAAAGTTGTGAAAGATATTTCGGAAATACATAGGAAAGAATACATATATATATAGGAAAGAATTAAACGATTGCTTCTGTCAATGGTTTCACCAAATGTAACGATGCCTATTTTGAAACCTATTTTGATTAAAACGATGCCTTTTGATGACAAATGAAACGATGCCTATTTGATACCTAATTTGATTTTGGTATTTTGACCAAGGGGACTATTATAAATGAAAAACTTGCTACTTGGTTCCATTTTTGATATTCTGACTTCCGTATTACCTCTCGTATATACAATATTGGTCTCGTATATACAATATGTTACCTTAAAAACAATAAAAAACATTGTATCAAAACTTGTATTATTTGCTAGTTAAAAGTTAAGGTTAACTTAGAACTTGGCTATATTTAGGTAGAAGTTTAAATTCCTCAATAAAAACTGAAGAATCATAGGAAAATTTGGAGAAATGATGTATTTACCTAAACCAAAAAAAATTAAATACTTTGTACTACATATTGGCGTCTCAAAAAAAAATTCGCCTACTATTTTAAGAGAATAGTTAGCCCGAATAAGTTTTATATACAAAAAAACTTATCTGCCTGAGCAAAACAAAAAACTCATGTGACTCTTCAATCGTTACACAATCAAGTATTTATACTAAATACCCAGCTTCGCGTTCCGTATATATGTTTATTTAAAATCTTGAGACCAACTTTTCAACTACTTCTAATATACCGAGTCTCACGAAATTTCGCACAGGTAAGCAGTCCCTATGACAATACAACTTTAGTATAATTTCAACTTTTGATCACCAAACCCTAATGCCACCAACCCCGAAACTGGGACTTGAGGATCTGCTAATTTTAAATTAGTATTGTGGGTCTCAAGCACAGAATTTATCATCGAACTCCGTGTTCGAACTCCTCACTTACACCTAACTACCTACACCTCATCTACAACCTACTTAAATCATGAGACTTCGAATCGATAAAGTAAGCCACGAGAAATGATTGCAGTCATTAAGCTCTGAATTTCGTCTAAACTTAGATTGTTTTGAACCCATCCAAGTCAAGGTTTTTTTAACTGTCCGAGGTCTGTGTAGCGTTAAAGAGGCTAAAAATGGTACGTCGCTACCAATGCACCCAGAACAAAATTTGTAGTGTGATGATGATTATGCGGCTTTGAAGTGGTTAAAATACCTTAAGCGCCTCAATCGGACAAATATAATAAAAACAGGCGAAATAAATAAATTTCATTAAAAATAAAATAAAGTGAAAAAAAAATTAAAAAGATTTTTTTGTACAATCACCATTTATACGATTGTACTTACTAAAAGCTCGAAAATAACTATGATTTGAATACAATCAAACAACTATATCAAATCGTAACATCTCAATTTCGCGATGTTAACTGTTAAATTTCACGACAGGATAGTATTTGAGCAATGAGAGTGTGAGTCGATACAATCACTAGGGACTTTTATTTCCTACCTCGTAACGATCGATTACCATTACACTAGGTACAAGTAATTATAACAAATTCAACGTTTAGATTAATGACGAGACATTGGTATAAATAGCCATTGAACCATAAACCTAGCCATATACGTGATTTAATCTTAAACGCAACATCGATGTCAACTTTGCCATTAAAACTTTTTTTTTCTTTTTTTTGCCATTAAAACTTTGTTCCATATTTTTAGTAATTCGTCGACTTTCTTGGGTCTTTATTGCCTAAAAACATCGATCAGTCTTAAGTAACATAAACCATAAATAGTATTTATTAATCTAAATGACCATAGTTTTATGTGGACGAATAAACAATACAATTGGAACAACATTCTAATGTTAATCTATAAACATAACATTAGAGTTTTAATCATGGCATGCTTTGTGACATCATGGCTGTTTTACCCAATGTAGACTTACCATGATGACACAATGTCTGATAAAGCTCATGATTTATAGATAAAAACCTAAATACCATGTAATGCACAAATTTTCATCCTTTATTTTATGTCACGCATAGTGATTTCATAATAACATGTTCACCTACGATGGGCTTAACTTACTACTCTTTTCGTCCCTCAAATAAAAAAAGAAACTTATCAATCACGAGTAGAACTCTTACTGTGAGGTTTGCCTAGACGTTTAGGCATTTATAAACATTTAATTATACATTAGTATTTCTATCAGAACTATTTACTTTTAATGTTTCAGAATCTAAATATATTGTCTACTATGTCTTTCACTAGCACATATTTAAAAAGAATGTGTAATACCACATGGCATGAAAAATCACCGATTTTTTTATTTTTCCCTGTACTTGTGCTGGAAAGACCTCCCATCATGCTAACTTTCAAGACTGTAAATCGACCGAAAATACCCTATAGGTTTTGAGTATGGAGACCATATCTTTTTGTTGCATGAACAAAAAAACTTGATTTTTACAGTAATATAAAACTATAGGCCGCAGTATACGATATTAATTTCAACTTCTTATCTTAAGCCTTTTCTGAGAAAAAAGGCTTCGACAGACAGACAGACGAACAACCAACTAATAACTATAGGGGTTCCATTTTTTTCCTTTTGAAGGACGTAACCCTAAAACACAATATACTTGAAACATGTGACTGTAATTATATATGATATTAATTTCCACAATAATAAAGAAATACATTAATTCCGAATTTATGTAATAATTTATGAAACAAATTATGTGTGAACATTGCTGCGGCTAGCTCAACTTAGGCTTGATTACATCCCATGACGATGATTTCATCTAAGCCATCTGCAACAGCACCACTCGCACTATCCTTGTTACGGCTCTGCGTATCAGAGTCGGCGGTAGAATTAAATTTATCTATTCCAAATTCTGCTGCACCTTTACATGAAGCGCTTCGCAGATTTTTTAACATTCTCATAAATCAGCTCCTTCGTTGGAGCTGGATAAAAGTCTGATTTTAGCATACATAAAAATGGATACTTGCTTATGACGCAAGTCTCAATATGAAAAAATAATGTGATATTGATCTAGAACTATCCATTTGCAAAAGAATCATGTAAAAATTAAAATTTTATCGTGAATATTAAAGTATAAAATATCACCATCGATGATTCCTATCTCTTTATCGATATATATAAAATTAAAATTAATGAGCATCAAACTACAATTAAATAATTAAATAATAATTATTAAGTTAGACAGAACGGCCACCGAAAAATTATATGGGCCTCCTCTGAAAACTTTTGGGAAACTAGTCCTACTTAATCAGCAGGCTGTCCACGTGCAAATTGGAGCTGACGTGCAAGATGGAACTTACTCGGCCACCGCGCCTTCAATGTCTACATCACTCGTGTTATATTAGTTTCATAAAATGAAAACAAAAATCTCAATCATCGGAGACAATCTTTATTTTATTGATAGAGGTTTACGCTTTTTGATATTCTCAGTAATTGCATCCTAAAATTTCGGAAGATCGATAATATAGTTACGTACCATTACATCGCACGAGAAAAATCCATCAAAGCATTTTGAACAAAACAAAATATGTAGAAAGAAATCCTTGATTTACATAAAAAAAAATTCCTAAAGACACGTGTAAATATTTAAGGATACATGTTTTTTTTTTATAATTCGTAACTTCAGCAGTTTCGGAGATTTAGAAAGTAATGTGATTTTGTAGATATTTTAATACTATTTGTAAAACTAATTTACATAAAATTGTAAAAAAAAATTTTTGTGAGCCATATACTCGCA
Organism: Druceiella hillmani; assembly: GCA_039881145.1. NCBI lineage: Eukaryota > Metazoa > Arthropoda > Insecta > Lepidoptera > Hepialidae > Druceiella > Druceiella hillmani. The sequence continues at coordinate 11,188,536 of JAYKKI010000008.1, forward strand.
TTTCTATCGAAACATGAAAATAAAACAATATAAATTTAATTTGAAACTTATGTAAGCTTAATTTGAAAATTATGTAAAACATATAAAGATTATTATCCTTTATGTGTTTCAATAGTCAGCACCTAACCGTTGTGCCAAATTTCCAGTTTCTACGTCGACCAGCGTGTGAAAAAATGGCTGTCACAGACAGATAGACATGTGAAGATTGCATTTCTTTCTTTTGAGGCATGGAATCCTAAAAATAGTTATTTAATAACGTGGCACGACAAGTAGGAGATGCAACGGAGGCAGACGTTGTAATTAACCTCAATGAGTATACCGCCAACACGCATCACTCGCTCGCTGCTTATAAATTTCCGCCCTTCGCGAGCAACGTCACGACATGCATTCGGCTATGGCGACTGTTAGACTTTTCTCGGTATGTTATAAAATAACCCAAATCCTAGTCGTTTCTTTAATTATCTTAAGGATAGGAATCTTATTAATTTTACCGTCTGTTTAATCTTTTGACTATATAAAAATAGGAAGGGAATCATGGGATTAGGATTAAAAAAGGTTTTTTATTAAATTTTATCTGCAGAGGACGTATATAATCTATATATTAATATATGAAGAAAAAATGTGTACCCCTTTTTAAGTATATTGCGCAAACGGAGCAGTGCGAGATTTGGCATAGTTAAAGTTTGTATGGAGAAGGAGAGCAGAAAACTAAAATTTATATATACTATGTGTTACAAATACCTAAAGAGATTCATTGTTTACGTTTAATAATAAAATATACAATGTTAATCTCATAATAAGCTGTAAATGTCGAACAAATAATAATCTGTGGTCAAAGAGTCGCACAGAGTAGAGATTGTCGCTAAAGAATTTTAAAGTGTCAGATTGAATGAGTTTCGAGCTTTGAATTTTGTGTGGTTTCAAATGTTCCTTTTCCGATAGTCTGTGGAGTGTATGTCAAAGCAAAAAAGCGTTTATTTTATATTTTGTGTAATAGATATCTATGTTTTATATATTAGAGAAATAGAACTTGCTTAATACACCTGCAAAAGGAAAACTGTAGCAACAATCTGAATTGACTTACTCTCGCCTACCTATTAGTACTTTCAACAAAGTGAATAGATGAGTACATTACGGTCGAACTTCGACCACTGGGCGACCGCTAGTTACAGTTATATTGAAAAAAATGTATATATTTTAATGTATAAGGTATTAAATTTCGAGCTGATTATGCGCTAATTAATACGAATAGCAATACTTATAACAATATGCAAACAAACGTTACCATTACCGTAGTAACTATTGGAATATATGAATATTTTTTAATTTTCTTTATGTAGTTTAAACGGTTCGAAATTAGTTCATCTTAATAACTTCACATCTTTTTAAAATTCCGTAGTGCAATAAGAAACTTTTATAAGGTCGTCACGTTCTTCCGTCCTTCCGTCTGTCACAGCCTTACAGTTTGTAGAGTTTTAGAACTACATACACGAAATTTTGTTAGTAGATGCTTCATAAAGAGAAAAATGTTAAACAATATATTAAAAAAAAATTTGTTGTGTGTCCATATACATAAAGTGGAGAGGGGGGGAATATTTTTTTTTAAATCTCCTCAGATGAGTATTTCAAAATAAAATTTACGTTTCATTTACAATTTTCCGTTTTTAAGCTCTTTTTGGGAAATACGGAGATAGTACTGAAAGCTCACAGAAATGACCATTTCTAACAATGCAATGGTCCAAAAATTTAAATTTCAAAAGTCAAGCTCATTGACAATTCAGCGACGTACTTCATTTGAATTTCTTTTTACAAATTGGCAATTTGAAAACTTTATGTATCAGGACGAAATCAAGATGAGAAAATTTTCGTTTAATAAATTTTTTAAATTTTTATTGCGGTCTCAATAAAAATAAACAATTTACGATTGACCCCAGTTAGCATTTTATAATTAAAATCCTATCCAGCACTCCTGTTTACCTAGTTCAGTCATGGTCGTACCGATCTCAGTGAGGATCTGCGTTAATTACGTCCCTCAACAGCGACAATGAAAATAATAGCAATGCTGTGTGGCTAATGATAAAGACTAGCGATAGAGCCATCTATCAGCTAATTCCAGCAAGTTTAAACATTGGTTTGAGTCAAGTAAACAAATTCGGGATGCATATTTAGGCGAAAACTTTGTGCTAAGTGGTTAACCTCATTATTTTACCGAAACTCCAAACACCATCACGTTGATTGATTGGTACGTGAAATGTTAGAAAATTCGACGAAGGTCACAAAAATTCTGTATTCGAAATTGTTGCGGGTAACAAAAGCTATATTTGTTACATTCTCCTTCACCACGGCAAAGTTTCTAGACATTCAACTAAAGACCAAATATTTGTCATCCACCATACAGCCCCGAAATCGAATGTGATTTTTATGAATTCCCAAAATCAAAAAGTATTCTGCTATGAATACAATTCCCAGACTCTTAATAAGCAGCAACTGCCTTCGAAAAAGCCGTGGATGGAAATTCCAAGGAAGAGTGGGCCGTCTGCTTCTCCCAGTTGTCCACCGAATAAAACGAGGTATAGATCGCCTCGGAGACTATATTGAAAAACAATAAATAAAGTACAAACTAGCTAGTTGATTCTATTTTTGACATTCTAAAACTTTCTAAAATATTCTAAAAAGTTTTTCTGGATAAGAACATATGTGTGTGTGTGTGTGTGTATGTGTTTGTGTGTGGAATTATATATAGAGATATGGGCAGAGATATGGAATTATATTACTACCTTAATAATATACACATATTTTAAAAAAATATATAAAATTATATACAATAAGCAAATACCTAAGTGAAAGGTAACCACATAAACTTTAAAATAATCCTTTTTAAGTTTGCTATTAAGAGACAGCTTGTAGTTTTTCAATATTAAAGATTTTACTGAATGCAGGCTTTAAGCTCGCCTGATGAAGGAGGGTGGTACGCGAAAAGGAGCTAACACTGCTTTATTACTCACACCAGTGGCAACTGTTAGCTCGATACCCTGTTTCCTACACGAGCCATCGTCTACTTACCTTCACGTGGGTTTTCCATCGCACCACTAGATCTGAGCAGACACGTAAGTATACAATACAGTTTTAAATCTAAGATGCAGCCGCGCGTTTTAAAAATTCCGACCAGTCCAAATTTCAAATTACTTATTTTGGTATTAAAATAAGTAATTTAACCAAATTTTAAATTACTTATTTTAATACCAATGGCTCTGTATTTTTTGACTAGTACATTTTAATATCCAGTTAAATACGGTAACCAGAAAAAGTCAGTGTGTCGTCAAAACTTATTAGACCTTTGAGTAAAGATAAAGGCGTTTTTTTTTTGAGAAATCAACCATTTTTCTTAAATTTCATCATGAAAATATATTGAACAGCTCTTCTTGAGAGGTTTTCTATTCACGCTTTGTTATTCCTTTTTTTATTTTGCATTGCACAGTCGGCCTTTTGATATCGGCAATTCTTAGATATTGATGGGATTTAATTACACCTATTGCTTAATCGCTTAAATAATTAATATTTTTGGGATGATCTTCAAACTGCTAAGTATTTTGTACATTCTACCTACACTAGTATACCATTCTACCATTCTACCTATACCATATATTCCGTACATTATTAACGCTTTATTTTCATGTAAAGTGTTACCATCAACATCCACAATATATTACGCTGCAATTTTATATTATTTGGGAACAATATTTCCGTTGATCATTCTTGTATAACCTCGGTGATTTACAGTAGTTAGTAATTTTGTCTAAGTCATAAATATTGTTTTATTTCTGAAGATATATCTTTCTTAAAGACATCACTTTAATACCAATTTCTTCGCGATAACCGTGTCATATAATTTTTCATTTCATAATAGAAATATAAATAACTAAGTTCAAAAATTGGTTAATCAACATATCTTGAAGAAAATGAAAAGAAAATAAAAAACCTATCACGTACGAGTAGGACTCGTACTACCAAGGTTCCATACCCATTTTGCCATTTATAAATATTTCAGAGTACGTAATATTCTTATTTAAATATTTGCAAAATTTTAATTTTTTGGAACAAACACCACCTTTTATCTTTCACAGACGTATATATAAAAAAACATTATGTGATATAACTACAAATTAACGATTTTCAATTGTTTTCCTTTACTTGTGCTATAAGACCTTTCTTCCTGCCAAATTTCATGATTCTAGGTCAACGGAATGTACCCCATAGATTTTGATTTAGTTGAGAGTGCCAAAATATGCAGCATAAATAGTCGCATTTTCAGGGTTTTTTTTAGTGCGTTGACTTAGAAGCTTGATTTTTTTACACCTCCAAGGGACCGTAGACCTAAGTATTCGATATCAATTTCAACTTCATAACTTCATGTGCACCTGAGAAAAAGGGTCTCGACAGACAGTTTGATAGACAGGCGGACAATACAGTGATCCTATAAGGGTTCCTTTTTTCCTTTTGAGGTACCGAACCCTAAAAAGAAGTAAAAATATCTTCTATGAACAAATATCGGCAGAATTTCTATTGAAGACTATACTTGATCTCATTTCTTACCCAAAAAATTGAGCCTCCTTTTTATTTTCTTCTCACTAATGGCACATTTGGTAAACGGTATCATACCATGCCATGATTTAGATTATGGCAGGATATAGATACCTTTGAAATAAATTGATTTTAATAAAACTTCCTTTTTAATAAAATTTACTCTTTTCTATATTATTTTTCCATAATTTTTTATCAAATTTTTGATCAGGGAGCAACAGCTTACATACCAAAACTCAACGTTTAGTTATTGAAATGAAGTAATCCATCTTTTAAAAAGTATATAAATTCAAACGCAGCGGCAGCAAGAAAAAATGGTTTGTTCTTCGATCGTGATTCTAGCTTGAGCAATAATTTATTTGTGTTTTCATTGTTGACTTACATTATCTTGTACATAACTACCGACATCACTCACATTCATGTACCGACAAAAAATATTTTGACTTCTGATTATTCTTTATTATATGACGACATAGTCACGATTCCCATAATACTGGGTATATTGTCACTTTTTGGCCACATAAAAGATGTTATAGGAACCGTGATGTTGTCCGCAGTATTCTTAAAATTAATAGATACAGTCCGCTGGTGTCTATATGAAGTAAATTATATCCTCGTGTTAAAGGCAGTTTTAATCAAGTTTAATAGATTTTTTATTACAAAATCACTGTTTAGTAACTTTATCTCTTCAGATTGCATAACAGATATGTGTAATACATCAAGTTCTGTAATTATAATCTACAATTGATACAAGAATTGCTCTTAATGATGCACTTTTTCAAATTTATTAATGATATCGGTAACCATCATTTTTTCGGGTGTTCTCGTTGTTCAAAGCGATGTTGCCGTTGTTCAAAACGATGACGCACGCAATCGCGACTTTAATCCACGGCGTCGACCGCTTCAGGAACGAGATTACGGAGTTGCTTGGTAGTTCAATATCGATCATTTGTTAATGTCTGTTTTTTAGTGTATGACAATTTGTTTACACGTGCCTTACGCTTTGGCTTATCTGTGAGTTGGACATGGAATTTTTAAGAAATATAGAGATGTGTTTATTTATTTGTATCTGTTTGTCAGTTTTATACCTCAACTCAATTTTTCATTTTCACGTCAACGAATTTCCTCTTTGGCAAAATTACTTCCCATTTTTTAATATGGTACCAACTTAAAGTAGCTATACCTATATAGTATAATATATTGTTTTGCAAATAATAACTGTATCAAAAGCAATTGCCAAATATTACGAAAAAAATTGCAATAATATATGCAACCATGTTGATGGTTTTATTGTCATTTAGTTAATAATATATGCAACCATGTTGATGGTTTTTATTGTCATTTAGTTAATAATATATGCAACCATGTTGATGGTTTTTATTGTCATTTAGTTGATCATTTTGATGCGCATTCAGCTTCGATAACTAATATAAAATTCAAAACCCGTCACTTATTTATGTATAATTTTTGAAAAGAAAGAAAATAAAAATAGTCAATATCATATTTTATCTGCTTCAATCATTTTACATATTTTATATAGGAAAAATATTTGAAAATATTTTCATTAAATTTATTATAATAACATTTAAAAATGCTTGAATACGTTTTAAAAATAGACAGCGTGCTGCATTTATTATCGCACACTATGTCTACACAGATGAAATAAAGTTGTACTCACAAGTAACGATAAAAAAAAAAAGGAAAAATGCTCAGATGCCTACGGCGTTAAACTACACCATCTATTGCCGCATAGCTGAACTAGTGTCTGACCGTAACTACAAAATATTGACTTGGGGTACTTTAAACCCTGGCCGGGATATTAGAACTGAATAAAAATGAATTTTAACGATAAGGAATTAAATAAAATATGTATTTACAATAACTATTTTAAGAACATAAAATGGGTTAAACTAATAATATTAAGTATAACCAAAAAAATCTAATGTTTCTATATTAATAGCCGCAAACGTCACTTCTCGAGAAACGTAGATGTCCCAAAGGACATCTACGTTTCTCATCCCACCCATCAGTATCACTATAAAATCCCCTTTAGTATACCACTCTCATGAATTTCACGTGCATGATCAAGCTATATAATGACTGTTACATGGCATGAATGAAATTTCGATTTTAGGATAATTTCGACCGCTTTCATTACATGTATAAACCTGAAGGTTTTTCCAATGGTCTATTACACAAAGCACATTATTTGATCTGACTCTAAAAGTGTACTCAGTATTTCCGTACACAAATAAATACAAATTGTATAGTACGATTAGAGCGCCCTCGTAGGATGAGTACTAATCATAACTCCTATATAACCATTTAAGGTTACTTCGCTTATCTATTAAACTGTTGTAAATATTCACATGATTTTTGAACATTTCACCATATAATCTTTACGGGAATTAAAACATCGTAAATTTTTCAGTAACTTGAAACTTATAATATTTATTGTAATAGCTTTCTGGTAAGTTTACTACTTCTAATGATGCTTTTCTCGATAATATATAGCCTAGCAGTTTCGGAGATTGGGAGGGGACACGTTATTTAACGACATTTTCAACAATATCTCTAGATCTATCTTACTTAAATCCAACAACAACTCTAGATCTATCTGAAAAAAATAGTTAAAGAATCTCATAATAGTCTCTGCTTTCCGCATGATTAACTGAATTCAAACATTTTAGGGGTGGTCTTATAAGAATTCTATTTTTATTTGAGGTATGAAACTTTAAAAATTGCATAAAACAAACAAAACCCATTGCCTGGCATGTGAACTAGGTACCATGTTGGCATACAATTTCCTGGTCAATTGAAAACTCGGTTTTTTCCTCGATAAAATGCTCCAGAGCAGATAGGTGTTTTTTACCAAACACAACCATCTTTATAGTAAAAAAGTTTCAAACAAGCATATATATATATATATATATATATATATATATATATATATATATATATATATATATACATATATATATATATATATATATATATATATATATATATATATATATATATATGCATATGTGAAACTTTATAGGTACGTTATGGTAACTTTATTTCTAGGCAACAATCTCCAAATTTATCTCTGCATTTGTACCTTAAACATAAAAAACAGAAGCTTTATTTTCTAGCTTTTCAGTGATAACTTATAAATTTTGACGATCTCTCAGGGAGGGAGTGAGTGAACAGGATTACGAAATTGATGATTTTTTATGACAAATATTTTGAAAACTTCTATGGATGCAAACATGAAATTTAGGGTAGGTGAATTTCAGCATCCCCTGGAGTTGAATTTCGGGACCACCAAAGTAGTTGCGAAGCGCTTCGGATAAAGGTGCAATGTCCGGTCAAACTGCTCGGAACTTGTTAATGCATGCTTATTATCCTCTTGAACATGATCTTAAATTTTTCAAATTTATGGATCCATGTATAAAGTTCATAATTTAATAGATGTAATGTAACAATCGTTATAGTTCGTTGTAAAAGATTAATTTCGTGCTTGTAGCTTTGTCATGTCACAGAAGAGTTTTTTCTATAAATAATATAAATTATTATAATTTTCATGTGCCACTGAGGTTTTAAGCATAACTTTCTAAATAAATAGCCTGAATTACAAATATGAAAACAATATATACATATATCTGAAGTAAAGGTAACAATTCTGTACATGATGGATATTTTTGAAAACGAGTTCGCGGGCTGCAATCTATACAAATATATACAAATCATCGACTCTTTTTAAAATTGTTGTCTATTTATTTTACACGCGTATTATGCAAAAATACTATAATAATTATGATGGGGTTTACAATTGTATAGCGCATGGACCGAAATCAAGTAAAGCATCATATCAATGATGCACAGAGAAGCAGAGAAATAATGTCTACTTTTCTGTTTGTGCCCATATCACACAAAATCTACTGACCTGATTTAAATGCAATTTCTTTTTGGTTGTATTACTTAGAGTCCGTGAAAAAACCCGAGGTATTATTTATTAATATATCTATAAACCGAAAACATACTATCTTCTCACTAATATTTCTCTTGGTCATGGACAACTTGGTCATGGACAACAATTCGGAGTTGACCACAATCGCTAATGTCAATATAAACAAGAAAACTCGCTGAATCGTAGAAAAAAACTGGTAGATAAATAAAGAATAAATTAAAATAATTAATTCTCCCACCTAAAATATAAAAAAACAGGTAAAATTACGTAAAAAACCTTATATTCTCGTCTAAAATACTGGATATGTCGCTTACGTTGTTTTACTTAACTCCACGTGAATTTTATTTATGACTCTGAGTTTCATCTAAATACATACTTAGATGAAGTAAGTGAAGAAGAGGATTCTAAGCCCTTGTCGTTTTTTTCTCCACATTACATGGGTGTATGGGACATGATAACCTTTCGTAATCAACTTAGGATTATAATCAATTTACAACTGCAAGAATTGCTTTAAGTACACTCGATTAACACAAATTTGTTACATATTCCTTAATTGCTTCAACTAAACTGCTCAAGATGACTGTCGTCTCACTATAACGTATCGCCAGAGAAGTTTTGCTCTTGTCTGCCAGAGGCGCCACTAATATTATTTTGCTTTGAAATATTACTTTTTAACCTAACCAGATGGCGTTATTTATGCGCCGTCATATATATATATATATATATATATATATATATATATATATATATATATATATATGTATATATATATATATATATACACATATATATATATATACATATACATATATATATATATATATATATATATATATATATATATATATAAATACCATTATTTTTTTTATTAACGTTTATATGTATTTCTTTACTGTCATTTATTGTACCAGTTAGTACAATCTATTGGTACATTAATATTTTTGACTTCTTGCATTATGATTGTCTGTAAGGAATTGCTCATGTAGCACAAATAAAATCTTATTTAGTCGATGTCAACAATCCACTTTTATGTCGAGTTTTCATCTGGAGTAACAATTTTAATCTCGAAAAACAAGGAACCAAAAATCTGTTTGTAAACCATGAAATCGACTTGTATAACTAACACTTTCAATTGTTAATTTCTATTAGTGAATTTTAGTAAAAATAAAATTGAAAACAAAATATAATTCATTATCATTCATATCATGTATGGAAAAATTATTCTATTCCTAAATGATCTACTTTTAGAATGAACCATTAAAAGATAATTTTACCTCATGAGAAATGTAATAATACAAATATACTAAGAAATACATTTTAGATTTAAATGTATGATAATTATATATATATATATATATATATATATATATATATATATATATATATATATATATATACATACACATATATATATATACATATATATACATAACTCTTACAGTCTATTCTACGTGTTAGGTGAAGAAAAACATAACACATACACAAATAAAATAAAAACTTTTACAGAAAGTTTAAATTTTAATAGTGGATATATAAAATTTAATTATGGTTTAATACCTATACTCATTACTCATAATTAACTTTAATATCTATTTCCCAAAAAGTTTTTTTGCTCCCGACTGTTATCGTAGAAAAACAATTTAAACTCGGAATCGGTTAAATAGCTTTTTCTTAATTAATAGCTGGGTGAAACAGTAATAATGAAATGAGATAATTTATGCGGAATTCGTTTTTCGTGACTCAATTCCAATCACTACTCAATTTACGACATTGAGTTGCAATTGACAATTGATTTTCCTCACTCTAGAATAGGAAATATTATTATTACCCCAGTATAACACTATTTTGAAATTTTAAAGGAAAATTTTCTCGAAATTTATTTTTATTTAAAATTTTATGTCATTGTCTAAAAAGACAATTTTTAAATTAATTTACGCCACCCCATTGTAGAGAATGTAAATTGGCTATCATGAAAAAGTTAGTAAATACAAATATTAATGTTCCATCCAAGAAAGTTACGTAGGTTATTCTGCCCTAACATGATGATCTAGTGAGCTTAGAGAATGTTATTTGCTTGACATACCAGTTTTAGTTACAAATTATTACTGAGCAAGAAAATATGTCCATACGAAAAGATATCCACGGAAAATAACTTGACTTAGAGCAGTAATGCTTTAGAGTAAGTATCTACATCTTCATGTAATCTCTCGAACATAGGCAAAGTAAAGAGGATCTCATTCTTAATAACATAATTCCTAGTACCGCTATTTGCTGTACCCTTACAATATCTTTTTTAGATTACTTTTTCTGATTTACCCACATTTCTTGAAAATTCACTTCTATATGTGTCTTCGATTCTTATAGTTTTCTCACTTTTTTACTCTTCATCAATTTGATAGGGATGCCATTCATTCTGCCAGTCATAACCACGCACTTGTCTTTTTTATTAAAATCAATTTTTCTTTTCCTTAAAAACATTTTTCGCAGATTTACCTACCAACCTACATACATTTTTTTCAAATATTTGCTTCACTTCATTTTAAACGATGTTTTATGCTTGTAAAATTTTAAAATCAAGTTGTGTTTCATACCTACTAACTATTTGTGGAGATAATTTTAAGTATATCTTAGAAACTCTTAAACCTTTCGAATTATCAAACTACAACTTGATAAAAGCAGAGTTCCGTACCATGACCATTACATTATACAGAGACCAGTATCACCTTCTTTAATGTTGCGGAATATATATCATGACACTTCTATTCAGTGTCATGATATATATTCCGCAACATTAAATTCTGAAATACACGATATTCACGATTCCGTATCTAAACTGAAGTCATAATTCATGAACCCGTATCTAAACTACAGTCCCAATTCACGAATCCATGTCTTAATTAAAGTTACAATTCACAAATCCATATATAAACTACAGTCACAATTCACGAATCCATACATAAAGGACAGTCACAATTCACAAATCCGTATTTAAACTCAATTCACGTATCCGTATCTAAAGTACAGTCACAAATCACAAATCCGTATCTAAACTACAGTCTCATTTCACGTAGGTAACCGTATCTAAACTACAATCACAATTCACGAATATGTTTCATGATCTACTATTCTGCAGCCTACCGATGCTTAATATAACATCATTCGGTTTCGTTCTTCCAAATATAACACCTGTAATGTGTATGCTGCAGATGATTAAAATAATAGAACACCACATTACTGGGACTGCACTTTTTACCATAGACCACTACAACTTCTACTGATAGCGAAATTACAATATTCGGTTATGTAGCCTCACTTACAAGTCATCAACAGTTGGCGACATATAAAATACAATCGTACCTTCATATGCGTAATATAAACGTATTGTACTCGCTTTAACTTTTAACACAAACGCTCATGCCCTGAGAGTAATAATAGAATATCAGTTAATGCGTAGTATTATGCAGGGGTTCCGGGAATAAGTGTCGGACAAAGAAAGGCGTTATTCGTTGACTGAAAAATAGTATAAAAATAGTTTCAGAAAATTGAAAATAATATTCACAATTATTTATCATCTTTTTCGTACACACGATACTTGCGCACATTATTCAGTTCCACTCAGGGGAATAACCCGCGAACAGCTGCAAAGACGTCTAGCTGCTGTGGTAAGCACCTCACTCCAGGCAAGGGTGGATGTGCTAAAAAGAGTTCCGTGTAATATTTTTTTGCACTCAATTAGAAAAAGGGCTGTTTTACGTTTATTTCAACGACGATTTATTCCTTTATAACCAACGAATAGCGTCTTTCTTTGTCCGACACGTAGTCCCGGACACCGTGTATAGGTTTAAATGCCGTCAGTGTAACTCAGAGCATGGTCTTAATTATACACTTAGGACTAATCGTATCAAAAACTAACAAATATATACAATCACGAACCAACTTTCGCTCCTCATTCCCCTGTCTAGACGAGTATCTCTATATCGAAGATTTCTCTATGATGCTACCATTTCGTTTCAAATTCTCCAAAGGCGCCGCCACAGATTACTCTCAACTGTAGGGTTACCATAGTTTTATCACTAATTAATACTTTTCAGTCATTCAATAATTGACAAATGCCTTTAGGCTTTATTACTTTTTTCCATACAATTTTAATATGATATTCAAATTAATTAAAACTGCATTTATTTACGTATCAAAAGCATAGGAATTTATTAGGATACTAAGTATGAAACATTCGATTCTGAACTGAAAATTTGATTCATTATATATCGAGGACAAAATCAATACAATTAAAGTATGTACCTAAATTATCTATATAGTGTTGCCACCTCAACCCCATTAATGTCTGTAGCGAGTGGTAATAAAATCGTAAAAGACGTTTTTTACAGCTTATTAGGAATCAAATATTTTTCCTTTGAAAGAGATATCCAATAGTATAGAAAAGCTAGTTGTCTGTTGGGGAGAGACTACAATGAGTGAGAAAGAGTCAGCTTCAGAAAATACAGTGGGTAAGAGAGAGTCAGCTTCAGAGAATACAGTGGGTGTGAGAGAGTCAGCTTCAGAGAATACAGTGGGTGAGAGAGAGTCAGCTTCAGAGAATACAGTGAGTGAGAGAGAGTCAGCTTCAGAGAATACAGTGAGTGGGAGAGAGTCAGCTTCAGAGAATACAGTGGGTGAGATAGAGTCAGCTTCAGAGAATACAGTGAGTGAGAGAGAGTTTCTAATCAAACTTCTGTAATTTGAACAAAGTAGTTTGTGAGACATGCGGTCGAGCATTGTCTTGCAAGAGAATTGAGATTTATTCTACTATTCATAAGGTTTCATGAAGCTGTCGTGGATAACACCAGCGCTAACACACACACGCCATTAGCTTTTTTATGGACATTTGGTTTCAGCGTGTACATTGACGCTTTATCAAAACATTGCACAGAATATTGCCGTTGCCAATAAGGATATATTTTTCATTAAATATAAACAATGGGATGTAAAAATATTTCGCGTTTATATCGCGACAAAAAGAAAGTCACGCTTTGAAACGATCTCTCTTCTGGCGCTCGTTTAATTCACTCGGAACCCATCTACCCAGCTTCTTAACCTTGCCAATTTGTCGGCATAGTAACGTCAAATCTTGTTCGTAATCCATCCAACTTGCTCTTATGTCGTCCATGTTGTTCATTTTGATGATCGAATTTTGACACCGTAGCCGTACTATGCTTTCTAGCTACGTCCTTGCTTAAAGCTACGATTATACTTCGAGCTGTCTGCATTACATTAGTTCCATGATGAAACTTGTATTCGAAAATAACAAGAATTTTTATTAACCATAGCTTATGAAATTAAATCTATAAACGATAATTCGATCCATAATTTCAAACAAAACGTTCCTCTGAGAGTCTAGTGACTTATTTTCATCACAACAAAAAAAGCTGTCGAAATAAAATTTGGGGGATATCGAGAATCAAATATGTTGTTTGAGGTTGTCGGCCGTTACATATTTAAATTATCTAATCTTTTATCTTGTTTATGGATAAATATCAGTTAACAGTCAACCCGACTGACTCAGGAAAGATTATTCTGATTATACAATAAGGGGATATATTTACATTAACCTAAATACTATTTTAATTAAAACGACGGATGAACGACTATAATACGACAACGGGAATTAGAAAGGGGGTTAACAAACGAGAAATAAAAGAAATAAAATTCTACATAAAACTGTAAATCAAAAACTCTTCATCCCATATAAAACACACTCTCTCCTGTTGCTAATTGCGTACCTGTACAAATAATTTGTATTTTTGTATATAATGTAACTGTAAATGCTCGCAATCACTACGTAAAGCATGAAGAAAGGACACTTTATTAGCGTTCAAATGGCATAAAAGAAATATATGTAATTTTATAATTTCAATTTATTCACTGTATTTACGTACAGTCTACATTCTATGTACAGGTCACAGGTCCTGATAATCTCACTTAATTGTAAAATTATCAAGAGCAAGAATGATTTTAGTTACACCAAAATAATCTGCCATGGATATTCTTATCATCAATAACTTTCCAGGCTCAATGTTTGACAAAACTCTTAGCACATAAATGTGTGAAAATATCCTGGGTACGAATAGTTTCATACGACTAATTTGTTACAACAACAGAAGTGAAACTGTTAATACGCGGTAATAAAATCTGTCAATATATATTATAACTGAATTTACACATTATGTAAAGAAGTCAATGGGATGTGATTTTTCCCATTTGTGTGTCACAGTGAGTTTTGAAATTGGATTTTTATTTTGATTTTGCAATTTGGTTTTTATTTTAAGTTTAAGCAAAAATGTTATTGTATAATTATTGAAGCAAGTGTTATTTTACAGTTGTTTTTCTTCATATTTATAATAATTTTCATACATATAAGCAATAACAATATTTTATACGATAAATATATCTTTGTTTTACCGATTTATATTACCGAAATTGTGTAGACAACATTATAGACATAGATGCATTTATATAACAGTTAAACAAATAATTTGTTTTGCTGAGGCAATTGGTTTAAATGTAGTAAATAATAGCGCCGAATACTCGAAGGGCGAAATTATGGCTGCAAAAGATCATATAAGAAATTTAATAAATTACTAATTTTTTTGTCAAACTATCCAATAAAAATAAACGTATTTCTTCTATAATTTTTACATAATCATGCAGGATTGTAAAATTTAAAACACTAAATTATGATTTTAAATTATTAACGAGAGGCAAGCTTTCTTTTTTTTTATTATCCAAAGAAAGCTTGCCTTTCGATAATAATTTAAAATCATAACCTAGTGTTTTAATATTATAGCTATACTGAATGAGGACATTCACTATAAATCTATTTTTTTTATTTGAACTTTTTATTTAGGCTTCAAATCTAAATTCTCAAATCTAAATAAACTATATTTTTATCCGAAACTTGGCCTATCCCCACACTGAAACAAACAATGGTCACCCTGAGCTAATAGGCCGCACCAGCCACTGAGTAAGTAGCCGTGTCTGTCGTCCACAATAGGCAAACGATTTACGACTTAATTCAACAGCCGATAATTAAAGGCAGGTAATGGGACACGGCGAACGGTCACTGCCCGACGATAAATCGGCCGGCGGCATCGCTCCCAGCTCGAAGGCTGCAGTTTCGATTCCCGTCCCGAGATAGGTGACGCGGAGCCCTGCCTAATGCGCTACGGTGCTACCACGTCCGTTTATTAAATTTATAATTGTTCCCACAATTAGATCGGCGCGAAACCTCTACTGCGTTTAACCTTTAGTGTGATAAATATTCAAGGCAAACACAGCCAGACGCCCTCAGGCAAAGGTTGTTTGGCTGTGTTTATTTTGTACATATAGGCGTTTTATTCAAATGATGGACAGAAACTAATACAGGAATATAAACGGAAACACATAAATAATTTTAAAATAATTTTAAAACTGATACACATATATACTTAATGAACTGAATAGCACAGTCAAGAATATGGTGAATAATTATCAAAAACGGGCAAAAACACTATGCTATATATATATATATATATATATATATATATATATATATGTATGTATATGTATATATAACACTATGCTGTATATATATATATATATATATGTATATATATATATATATATATATATATTAGGATGTCCCTTATTTTTCAAAGCTTTTATTTTGTAAAGCATACCTTTTAATTTTTTTCATTTGGCCATAAAACACTCGAAAATAAATATTTATCTTATTTGAAGCACCGCAACCCGTGCCGAGTTGAGCGCGAAACATGTTCATACAAGTAACCATTTGTTTCCGAGTTTTCACCGGCGTATCGCTTAATTAACGTGCATAATAGTTTATTTTCAAGATGTCAGTGGAACTTAGAAGTAATAAGAAAAATATTTTCTTGGTTGGTGAGATAAATCACCAAATAACGGGTGCAAAGTTGCCGTCTAATCGTCAAGTTCTCTCAGTTCTGTTTTTTAATATTCGCGAGGTAAATTTAACTGTTAATGAAAGTGCAAATCTTGTGATTCGTGAGTGCATCATATTTTGGGAAAAAGCTAGAATACCTACCAGAGCTGTACCTAATTGTTTGAAAAAACTTGTGGATCTTTACCATGTTTGGAGAGAGCTACAAAAAAACTGTAAAAAAACACAGGACGTTTATGAGCACCGCGAGGAGAAGTTCCAAAAAGATTTAGATAATTTATTTGATATCGCGCATGCCGATGCTCTACAAAGAATCAAAATAGAGGAATACAAAATATTTTTACAAAAACAAAGAGAGCCAGGGCGTTCGGGTTGCTTAGCGGGTGTTGACAAAAAGTTAGTTGAGAAAGAAGAAAGAGTAAGGCAGAGAAAACTAAGAGAAGAGGAAAAAAGACTATAGCATTTGACTGATATGAATTTATTGACTTCAGACACCTCTATCCCACCTCAAGACCTTCATGAACAGTCTACCAGTTCTGACGAAAGTTTGTAAGAAAATTTACCTTCCACCTCGCAATCGCAATCCGTGACTTCACTATCTGCTACAAAAAGAGGAAGGAAGTGTTTTATTACCTTTAAACTAGTTGCAGCTTTAGATAGATGTCAACTAAGTATAAGGGATTCTGTTTACATGCTTCAGGCTGTTGTAGAAGCAATTGGTCTCAGTTGTGAAGACTTTCCTATCAACAAGTCTTCTATTCAACGAATTCGGACCCAAATGAGAAAACAGAGAGCAGAATCGATAAAAACTTATTTTCAGAACAACGTGCCTAAAATTGTAACTATTCATTGGGATGAAAAGCTATTGCCCGGTTTAAATGTGACAGGTTCAAAAGAAGAACGCCTGCCAATTCTCATTTCATTCGAAGAAAAAGACCAACTTCTAGCAGTGTCAAAACTTGATAGTTCTACTGGCAAAGATCAAGCTGAAGCTGTTTTAAATGCTCTTTCTGATTAGGATCTCAATGACAAGGTACAGATTATGTGCTGTGACATAAAGGCTTCTAATACAGGCCGCTTAAATGGGGCTTGTGTGCTCTTGGAGCAAAAATTAGAAAGGGAATTGTTACTTTTTGCTTGCCGCCATCATATGTATGAACTAGTACTGAAATGTGTGTTTGAATCAAAGATCCATCAAGTTATTAGCAGTCCCGATATCCTGTTATGTAAAAAATTTAGAGACAATTGAAAGAACGTTAATGCAACTGCTACCGAAACATGTACTGATTTCGTAAAGAAATATTTTTGTGAAACGATGATTAACGAACTTATTAATTATTATAAAAAATAACTACTGAAATCTATATTATACGTGACGATTATCGGGAGTTAATTGAACTGTGTATAGTATTTTTGGGGGAGATAATGAAAAGAAATTTAAAATCAGACCACCTGGCGCCATGCATCAGGCAAAATGGATGGCAAGAGCTATTTATCCTTTAAAGATATGCTTGCTGCAATCACAGTTTAAAATGCTAATAATAATAGTGCTAAGGACAAACGAGCACTGCAAGATGTTTGCTTATTTATTGCAATGGCTTATGTAAAGCCCTGGCTTGAGTGCAATTTGGCGGTAAAAGCTCCGAATCAAGATTTATGTTTCTTAAAAACATTGAAAAACTACGAAACAGTCGACCAAGTGATTTCTAAAGCAGCTCTGACTAAGTTCAGCCAACATTTGTGGTATTTATCAGAAGAAATAGTTTTATTTTCATTATTTGATGATGAAGTTGATACACAAATCAAAGCTGATATCGTATCGAATTTACAAAGGGAAAGTTTGTATGATTTTGGGAAGAGATATATTCCATGGAAGGAAGAAATATCTGCTTCTTTGTACGATGAGTTGAATAAGTGTCTTTTTTCATTTCATCATTAGAAAATGTGATAATTTTGTTAATATATTTCTTTTATTGTTTCAGGAAAACGTTTGAGTGATTTCGTGACCATCAAGAACACAAATTTATTATCGCGGTTAAAAATTGATAACCCTTTTCTCCAAGAAGACGTCTCTTCATAGAAACAAATCCCTTCCTTTCAGGAAGTTAAAAAAAAAGTTATGCACTTGAAGGCAGTCAATGACACAGCAGAGAGAGGCGTGAACCTCATGCAAGATTTTCGTGGATTAATAACTGCTGCAGAAGAACAAAAACAGTTCTTGTTACGTTGTGTACAAGAACACAGAAAGTTGTACCCAGATTGCAAGAAAGATACTTTAACAAAAAAGTATCCTGAATCCTGAATTATATATCTTTTTCAATTTTATAAATAAATACATAACCTAAATTAATCTTCCACTGTTTTCTATTATAAAATATGTATTTTGATCATAATATAGCTTACATGCAACTAAGTCTTCTAAAACCGTTGTTTAGAAAAACAATGATGCCTTGTCGGCACGGGTTGCCATTGTCATATGACGATGAAATTTTGCACGAAGGTAGCCTTTAGTACTATAAAAAGAATTAGAGGGTATGCGTTACAATATTTAAAAGAAAAAAAAAATCGGTGATATAAGGGACACCCTAATATATATATACATAAACATATATATATATATATATATATATATATATATATATATATATATATATATATATATGTATGTATATATATATATATATATATATTTATATATATATACTAAAGGGGGATCTTTAAAAAAACATATACCGAGACATAGCAATTGAACATTACAGAGTTAAAATTTTAATGCTATTCTACATCTAAGGAACCGCAAGAAAAAACCTTACCTCATACTATTCGTGCCAATGAACATAAGGTAAGTAAATGTTTCAACAACCTGGAATAAGTTCTAGGCAGATATATATTTAAGCTAAAAGTTATTTTTCATTAGAACAGTATCAGGTACACATCATACAACAAAAGCACATTAGATGCGGTGGTATGGAAAACGGTACAAACAAAAAAGAATAGTTTTTTTTTATATATATTTGTAATATTTCAAAAACAAGCCTCGGGCTTTGTTGATAAGAAGTGTCCACATTGACCATAAGTCAGTCAAGGCTCTAGATCTCTGCAAAATGAATGAAATAATCTTATTATTCTTTCTATCTAAGTACTTCTTTAAAATCAAATCAATCCATCGATATTCTGTTCGACAATTTGATTAATACGGCTATTAATAACTGGATGTAAAGTCACCCTGGCAAAATGGTGACTACCTATCCAACAAAAATATATATACCACTTTTGTACAATCTTCTGCCAGAGAGCGACCTCCAGTAATATTACCAAATTAATAAATCGAATGATTCTTCTAACTTTTACCAAACACTCTACAATCATAATCTAATGACTTTCAATAGGAGCGCAGTATCAGCTAAATGTCACTTATAAAAATTATCCTCCCTCCACTTCTATGACAGAGCTATCCACTTTTAGACGGCAGCAACCAAGGCCGAACGACCTGCATGCAAATGTCAATATTACATGGCCATTTTTTTCGCACCTCAGCATAAAAGACCATAGTCACGAGCTGGACCAAGAATCAACGCAAATAATAGGTGCATGGAATATAATACTACAATACTTAACACTCAGCAAACAGGTATATTATCTCTCTTTCCATTTAACATTTATGGTGAATATGTAATGAGGAAGGCATTTGAAGGATGGGAAAGTGGAAACTTACTAAAGAAAAAAAAATGCCCTTGTAGTGCATCATCACGGGGATTAGACCTTCTGTTCGAATTGATTTAACCCAGTCTGGGGAAAACCCGCCCTTGAAGTCGTCAGCTAGGCAAGGGATGATAAAAACCCAGACCCTGCTGGCCCAGCGAGTGGCACCAAGTCCACCTCCACGGCGGATTCATGGGCGCGGCCCCCTACGGTAGCCCGTCATACTATTTAACCGTGTCCAATTCGTGTGCGAACCCTGCAAGACCATCGTTGTGATCGAGGCTAGCTCATCCGTTATCAATCCCATTTCTCGTAGACCTTTGGCTGACTTCTCGGACCAGACTCCTCTCCAAAACAGAGTGCAGCTGGTTCTCAGCACCCTTGGTAGCTCGAGACATTTTTTGATGTGCTCGACTAAGTCAGGATGGTCCAAATATTTGCTGACCTTTTCTTTATGCGAGCAATCTAGCGGTTTCGAGCTCGTGACAACCTGAACGTGAAGGAGCGTTGCACGTCCTTGCTGTGTGCAAATCAAGTCTGGTTTCCGGAACCCACGGCCCATATTAAAATGAGACTCCCTTAGGACCTCCCATACCTTCTTTCCGAGTGCACCTTCTAAAAATCGAACCATTGCGTCGTGTCTTCGGATGCGACCTCCGTGCGTTCACCAAAAGGACTGAATTATGTGAGCAGTAATTTCACTGCACCCACATCCAGCCTTGCATGCGATCGACATGTGCTCCCTTCGAACTCGCGAGTTTCTAACCCGCGAGGGCAGGGCGTTGATGTGTACATGCACGTTCTTCACGAAGTCCCTCCACCTAATGCCGCTGAGGAGAGCAGACGGCTTGATGCGCCGCACTTCGGCGTTTCAACGAGCTCACGGCCATCCGTCGAAACGTATAGCCGCCCGCTCCAAAAGCTCCTGCCTAGCCTCGTCGCGTTGTTTTCGGTAACTCGATCGTCGGGTTCTCGGATCCAGCCCTGTAGCTTAGAGGCCCACTTATGGTTCCTTTCGACTCTTATACACCGAAATGCTGCCCGTGCCGCTTCAAAGGTGGAGTGCGCTAGGCGCTCCAACCCCCTCGTAATGAGATTCGGAACGGCAGTGTATAGGGACGGCACACCTAGTCCCCCGTCAAAGGTATTCGCATGAAAGTAGGCCTCCGGCGTGTCCTTAGGAAGCCTTAACCACGTACGAACGTGCCTCCGAAGCGAGATGTCAAGCTGAATTAGTCTTACCGCCGAGATATTACCAAGTACGAAGGCGTATATATATCTCGGTATCAGGAAGGTAAGTAGAGCCAAGTGCTTCTGCTGTTGTTTTAATGGCACTCGGCCTATGCGCATCAGCGCTTCGCCCATTTCGATCTCGACGGTTCTCACTCCAGAAGCATCGCAATCAATCCCTAAGTATCGGAATGTTTCTGTATAGCCAAGTTGCCGCAACCACTTTGTCTCGAGCCGGAAGGTCCGGCTTTCCACGTAGTGGTGCTTGGAACGTTTGTGATCTGGAACCATTGAAAGGACCGCAGACTTGGAGGGATTCAATACGAGTCCTATGTTTTCCGCAGCCGCTTCTACCTCATTGAGAGCCCTCTTCATACCCGCGGTACTTGATGTAACCAGTACCAAGTCGTCGGCAAACGATAGGGCCGAGACGTGCTCGCCCGCTAGCTGAAAGCCGACTTCCCTCGATACTGCCGCGAGTATCTCCTCCATAACCAGGTTGAACAGCATGGGTGAGAGGGGATCGCCTTGGCATACACCCCGCCGTACCGGGTACCTCTCGCTTCACCTCCCCTTTACGTCGAAGACTACTTCAGCTTCGGCGTACCCACGAGTCAGATAGTCCAGGAAATTCTACGACAGCCCCTTCCTCCGCACGATTTCTACGATCGCCCTATGGGTGCCTTCGCGAAGTCAAGGATTGCCACGTGAATTTCCTTCAAGCTGTGCCTGGACTTCCAGAGTATAGCATTGAGAACGGCTACGTTTTCAGCGCAGCCATCCACGGTAACTCTAACTCTCGTCCAGCACGACATCAATATTGTGCTCTAAGTGCGAGTAATCGGTGCAGCTGTCAGAGTCCTATCGCACCAACGGTAATCGGCCGATAATCCGATACATTCCGCGTACAGTCTACTCGCTTGGGCAGGAAGGTTGTGCGAGAACTCTTCCACTCGGACGGGATATGACCAGTCCGAAGAACCCTCCCAGGAGTTCGGAGCATCTCGATGCTGAATAAAAATCCTAAGACCCTACGAACGGCAAGACCTCTACCACTTGTACGTTCCACACCAATCCAATGCATCGTAAACATAGTGGGGGTCGGGGCTTGTAATAGCCGGCGTGAGAAAGGCGGCCAATGGCGGGGAGCGAGTGAGAGTCGCCTCTTACAATGTTGGGTTGTGGTAGAAACGAGGGAATGTCACAGTTCTAGCGGCTCAGATGCGAATACGAGCTTAAACCTGTCACATGCATGATAGCCAAAAGGTGTCAACACGGCGACCCCTAGAGCCGCGCGGACCCCGAGGCAGCGAGTTTCCAGGGCGTGACATTCATGGGGGAATCATGCCGGGGCCTCGGCCCTGAATTAATGAAAAGGGGAAAATTAACTTCAGTCGCATATTCCAAAGCCAGTTTCCTCTTACGACCGAAGTGAAAGCTAAGTCTAGGAGACAAGCGGTTGTGCGCGTGGTCAACGGATAAATCGCCATTCGGCAAGGAGCTGGGCCGGGGAGACCGGGGATGTCGGCCCACTTAGGGTAAACGTGTCAACGGGAGGGGGGGGGGCAGTGACATGCACATCTTCTGTTAAAAGTGTGTACATAACTGTTTGTACATAACTGTTAAAAGTGTTGTTGAATATTGTGATAACCACCGACGATTGAAGAAGAAGACTAACCTTTTAATAAAGATTGAAGCTAACCTTTTCAAACAGAATCAGGTGAATATCATGATTACTAAAATACGGTCTATCATTGGTAATTTTAATCATTCTACGAGTAGCAGCAAGATTTTAAAAGAAATGCAAGACTCTCATAAGGTTCCGAATCATGTGTCACTTATACAAGACGTATCTACGCGATGTGACCCGACACAGCCTAATATTTTGTTAAATTCAAGCGTTAAGGCGATTGCTGGAGCAACTAATTGCAGTGCAAGCTTGTTTGCCCAGTATAAAGTGCAACGTAGAACTCACAACGGAAGAATGGATAATGGTGGATGAGGTGATGAACAGTTTATGATTTATATTATACATATATTTTGAAGAGGTTACAAAATCAATCAGCAAAGCCACAGCTGTATTATCCGACGCTATTTCTTTAATTAACAGTCTCCAAAGATTGCTTCAGAACATCAAAGACACAGACGGTTAGTATTTTGCAAGTGTCGTTGTATTGAAACTTAGGGTGGCTGATATGATATTGGCTCTTAATGAAAGATTTGATTATTTAGAAATTGAAAAATCGTATTACTTAGCCACTGTAATCCGCGTTATAAACTTGGAACATTTCATAATCAATCTACTATTAGTATGGCAAAAAGGCGACTTGGAGAGCTACTGAACTCACAAACTATTTCAGAATCGACAATGAAACAACCAAGTAAAAGTTCTGAGCCATCTACGAGGTGTGGAATATGGAGAGTTTGTGAAAATATTATTAAAGGGGCTGAGGAAGATGAGCCTCTCTCTCTTTTGAGTACTTATTCTCTCAAAAAAGAACTACAGAGGTATTTGAGATCCCCCAATATATCAAGAGAAGCAAACCCTCTCCTTTTCTAGCGCAGTGATGTTTTATATCGAAATTTGAAAAAAATGGCACAAAAATATTTCAGTTTCCAAACGAGTTCTCTCGCGTCTTAAAGATTATTCTCAACATACTTACGTCTCAGGTCTCGTCCAAACGTACTTACGAAATCGTTTTTTACCTAATAATTTAAGGATATTGTGTTTTCTGAATAAAAATCTTATAAATGTGAATATTAATTATTAATTTTTAATCTGAACTTTATTATTAAATTGATACTTTGTTTAAATACTATTTTCAAAAAATAACTAATATTTTGTTAAATTACAATTTTCAAATTTCGTTAGTTAACATTCTAAATAAATATTATATATGTAAGTAATGTTGTTTCTATATTTTCTATCCTAAACCCACAGCTTTTTACTTTTTACACATTTTGAAGCCTGCAGTGTCCGCATCGGTATCGGTATCGGTATCTACGATACTTTTTAATTAATATCGGTATCGGCAGAAGTGCATATCGATGCATCCCTAATTACAGTAGTTCGATTAACGCAGAATATTATGTGATTACAGGCAATAGACAAGAGCTCTAATGAATGTTAATCATTTCGTCACATTACCAGCAGGTAGCTAAATCATAGACTGAAAGCAAACAATTTTCTTTTTTAATCGGTTTTCAATGTGTTTGTGGTTTTCCACTTTTAATGTTCTACATTGCCAAAAATTATAAAGTATTGACAACACTTCCTTCCACGTGTATTACCAAGGGCTGGGAATTCGTTCATATAGTCGAAGATGATATTTAAAATGTAATATGTGGTCCATCATATAGAATTTCCTATAAATTATGGAATAATAACTTAACTTTAATTCAAATGCTTGGATTTTTGAGATTTGGAGATTGTTTTTGAAAATTTTCGATAAAAAGTAGTAAACACTTAAACACATTTATACCTTACGTCAATTACGTAAACAGTTGCCTAATTCTTGGTTATATTCGATGCAGAAGTGATAGTAAGGATATAACTTCATTATCTTAAGTTATACGTATATGGGTAAGTTTTGCCGTGTATAAAATCATTAATACTTTCCAAAAAATTCTTCTCCTTTATTTATCTATTAATTTCTTTTTTTTCCAATCTAAGGCAACATTGAATGCTTTATCATAGTCAAAATATTCTGTCTGAATTGAAGAAAAAGAGATGTGTTGCAATTTCAAGAGTAAACTTATTCTTAATAGATAAATCATAACCAACAAATTTAGCGCAAATAAACCACTGCTAATAGACCACGAATAAATCATTACTAAAAAATTTGCACAAATAAGCCACGAGTAAATGGTAACAAACAAATTCAGCACGATTAAACCACCATTAATACATCACGAATAAATCGTAACAAACCAAATTACCACTAGTTTTAGCAACGATAATAGAACAATAAATGTCATATTACATACATCTTCTTAAATACAATTTGCTTTCTTGGCTGTTTAACATTTCAAAACGAAATGTTAGACAGCCAAGAAAGCAAACAAACCCACTTTATTTACAAAACCAAATCCCTTTTCACGTCTTCCCGAATAAGCAGCTGTGAAAAACGTTTAAAAGATTGATATTTTTAGTGTATCCTTAAATATTCATGTCTTATTAAAACTTTACCATTCGTCAACATACCATTCCTCAACATATATAATATTCATATATACGCACCTATATGTGTATGTGCGTATCTTTATACGAGATAGATGGATATACATACACTGTTGCAATATTAATTTTAATTAATGTTTGCAATATTATTTTATAACTATTTGCAATATTAATTTTTTACAACGTAAATATATTGCCTACTATATATTTCACAGGCGTAAAAACATGGTGGATATTTAATTAATATTAGTTCTCACCGTGTAAATATACAAATATATTGCCAAGCATATCTTTCGCTGACAACAAATATATATTTTAAAGTAGAGTTATTTTTGTAGTTGATTTAATCACTGGTATGAATTTTCTAAGAACTTTTCTCAAACCCAACTTATGTCATAAGTTGACCGACTATTACTCTTAAAGAAGTAGATTCTACATAGCTGTCATAATTTTCCTTTTAATTTAATTATATATACTACTATTGCGAATATTTTTCATGTATTCAAAAATAACGGTTTAGCCGGTGGGGGTGAAGACATATAACTAACAAAAATTACCACTTTAAGGTTTAATACCCCGATAAGCGGATCCCCGTATCGAACAAGTAAGTATTCATCACATACCACCAACATTTTTAAAAGACATATTCAATGCCCTACACAATGGGATATGTGAAAAAATTCATCCGAATTTTACAGGTCGGGAGTACTCTAAGGACATTTTTTTCAAGATTTTATTGCGCAATTTTATAGGTATTATACATATATATAGGCCATACCAAGCTTTATAGGACCACATGTACAGGCCATACCAAGCTTTATAGGCTTTCAGCTTTATAGGACCAATAGTCTGCGAGTAAAACGGCAGTGGCATGCAGACGTGCAGACGACATGATGAAACTGGACTGGCTACAGAACTCAAAAAATGGTGACTAATATCTCTTATATTCTGCAGAACAATTTCTTATATCCAATTTCATATTTAAACGCACAACTTTAAACATAACCTAAAACGGCTGTTTAACATCGGTTGCTGTATATAATATCACGGGCACGTATTTCCGTTGTTCTAAAGAATATATACCTACCACATTATGTATTGATACGTACAACCTGTATGACATGAAGCTGGCCGCCTAGCAGGTATTAAACATTGACGCCTCCCCCGGTCGCAGCGCGTTCGCGGCTTGTCGCACTAACTGCGGAGGAATAACAATTATGTCATTGTCTGTGGGCGCGTGGGCGCTCATTGTCTGCTGGGGCGAGTGCCGGTCGCCCCAAGTCGCCATGTTCATTTCTTCTAGCCTTCAGACCGTTC
The DNA here is from genome assembly GCA_039881145.1 of Druceiella hillmani. Lineage (NCBI taxonomy): Eukaryota > Metazoa > Arthropoda > Insecta > Lepidoptera > Hepialidae > Druceiella > Druceiella hillmani. The sequence goes on from JAYKKI010000008.1 coordinate 11,215,452, forward strand.
ATATATTTTAGGCTTCGTGGCTTTAACGTATAATGTCTCCTACATTATACGTTAGAGAATCTCCAGGTATATTTTGATATACCTGACTAATCTAATTCGATAATTCCAGAAGAAAGATCATATAAACTAGCAATATTATAGATCTTAGTTTCCCCAAAAAAATAGAGTGAAACTATGAAACTACACACTATAACTACACAATATGAAACTATACACTTTATGCTGTAACAACTGGGAAAAACAACAGGAACATCGATCCTATTTTCTGGATTGGCTACAATCTGACTAATAAGGCTTTATACGTTTAAAGTGACTGCGAAGTGATGGAGTAGCAGTTATAAACAATCGATAATTTTCTGTAGTTTCTTTGATTATTTAAATGTAACTAAGTATGTATCTTATTATAAACAAGCAAAAACAAATACCTTTAAAATAGATAAACAATTATGCAGTACTATCAAATCAAATTCAGTTGGTCCAATTAAATAGACATTCATAGCTTTAATTGTCTCATTCATAGCAGAGAAATTCGGGAAGTCAAATAAGACTACCGGTCATGTTTAACCCTGATGGCCGCTATCAGTTTCAATGCAATCGCCCATCAGAATATAAACTAGCTGCAATATTTAAATATTCATACGCCCGTTGTAGGTACTCCATATTACATAAACGCGTCGCGGCGTGACATTGTGCCCGCCTCTGCGAGCGGCGCGACAAGCGTGACTCACAGTTCTGTGACATGTCTCATTCCGGGCCCGCGTGAGACAATACCGCCAGAACTTGTATGCTCTTGCCTAATTATTGGTACTCGACACGATTCAACGATGAAATCAACAGCACGTGTGCTCTATGGTCTTGTAATCTATTATGCTATTAATTATTGTTATTTTTTTATAATAGCAATCCAGTTTCGAAATTTCTTTGACATGTATCGTTTATTTGCCTCGTACTGATTGTAATATAAACCATTGCATCTTACCCAAGGTGGGCTGATTCAAATCGTGTTCAGATAAAAATCTGTGTCGTAACAATTTATCTAATAATACAAAAAAATATTTAGACAAAAAACCAACCAGGTCTCCGTTCCTATTCGGCCTAAATTATATTTTGTATAACTTGTTTAAAGTAGAGGTGTGCGGGGTGTCCTTATTGTACATATCTATGAATAAAGAATGTATTACTTGAAGGCGCAGATAATAACAAAAATAAAGTATGTATTTACACAGACTCCGCGATTTCAAGTGTAAAGTCATTAACCTATATCATAATCACAACTACTACTATCCCTTAACTCTCATTCTCTTCGTAAAATTATTAAAAATTTAATTTTTTTTAATTAGATTTTTTTAATTAGAACCTTTCTTACGTTTCTTACTCTGTCTAATTTATCTAATTTAGGATAAACCCTTAGGAGGGCTGTTTTCGTATAAACTTCCGTACGTCTTCGAATGCATTTGAAATGTAGCTTTAAAAAATACACACATTTTTGAAGTAGATAAGTCAGATTCTAAAAATTATTATGACTTACATGTACCAGGGAGATGGTTTAGTCTGAATGTTTTGTTGTATGGATTAGTTTATTTTTAACAAAATTAGTTTTGTTTTTATTAAAACTATTCATTGTATTTACCGGAAACTTTCAAACAGTTTTTTCGATGAACAAACTTTCTAAATATACCTTTTACATTTTTTTTTACTCTGATGCGAGCCTATGAATAATTACAAAAATGTGTTATCTTTAAAAGGGTCAATTCATCCCCCATTCATCTTTTGCACGGTTTCATTATCACTTTCTTTTAGATACATTTTATATATTTCTTTAACATACTCCTTTAACATTGCTTTCTCCTCAAAACGTTTAAAATTTTCTTTTTCAGATAAGTAACTCATATAAATCGATTAGGGTGACCGAATTACCTACAAGTTACAAATTTACCTTTGAGGGTGTGTTTAAATTTTTAACGAAAAACTTTCATTTTTGCCACTTTTACTTAAAGTCTATATAAAGAATATGTAGTATAAGGATTTGGAAAAATAGATCAAAACTTCATCATGTGTTTATTTCATGGAAATCGGCTTTTTGCAACTCATTCTCCGTCAAAATCGCTAAAGAAAGGTAAGTTTAGAGGATTTATACCAAAAAATTATATTTTAATTTGAAATGCAAAAAAGCAGTAAAATGCTCATTTCCTCTTCCTTAGTTTATACGTAAAATAATTTAAATTGCCACAATAGCAAGAGATTGTCATTCTGCCCCAAGTCGATCCCGTCTGGCCGCTCCGAATGAAAATATTCGACATGTTTTTCTACACTGTGTTGTAATTATTATTGGATTGACCATTCTTAGCCACAATAAAGAAAATTATGTGATTGAAATATTTTATGTTATAGTGTTTATTTCTTTAAGTTTTACATTTGACAGTTGAATGATGCTTACCGTGTAATATGTGTACTTGTTCAAATATATAACTTTGTCATTTGTTTCGGTCAACCGTGCTTTTATTATTAGATTAAGAACCCAGTCCCAAATTAATTGAGTAAATAGCAAAAGTTACTGTTTTTATGTAACGATAACGATAATGACCTATATAGCCAGTGTTCCGTGTGTAAAAGGACGCGAAAATGAAGAAGATTGGTATTTTGGGGCACAATACGGATTGGTGTTAGAAGGCATGGCGACTAACATTAAACATCAACTACAGGCAACGGCTTCTGTGGCAGATAAAAAGAACGACGCTAAACCCAAAACAAAACTGTATAACTATTGATCCTTCGATTTATGTCCACATCAAATAGGCAGTCACGCCACACGATCTGTGGACAAAACTGAAACAAATGTTTGATGACTCCCGCTACATAAGGAAGATCAGTTAGCTAAGAAATATCATCAACATTCGGCTAGAAAACTGTGAGTCGCTGACGCAGTATGTGAGTCAGATTGTAGAAACGGGTCAGCAACTTCTGGGTATGGGATTCCAGTTAACTAATCAGTGGGTTGGGGCATTAATGTTAGTAGGATTTCCTGAAAAGTATGTACCTATGATTTTGGCTATAGAGCATCCGAGAATTCAGGTTAATGCAGATGTCATTAAAACCAACTTGGTGAACACGTGTGCAGATACTGGTACTGGTACAAATATTTCTAAGTACCTATTACAGGAAATGAAAATAACCTCGTAAACTCGTCGCATCAACTTGAAAGGAATGAAATTATTATTGCAAACAAGATAAAAGTTTCAGTGCTATTTTCTTGCAACGTAAACATCGTTACGGTTATGAACGGTATGGAATACATCGCAGTTACAGATGTATTACGTATTCCATATTTGGCCATGAACTTGCTTTCCGTGAGTCAGTTGATTAAGAATGGCAACAGTGTGATCGTCAAAGAAAATGTTTGCTTTATTTATAATCAAGAGAATGAACTCGTTAGCCAGGCAGTATTAGTTGACGGTATATGTAAATTAAATATATTGCCGATAAAACAGACATTAGCAGCAACTACAATAGCATCATGTGAGACTTGGCATAGACGCTTGGGACACATAAATAGTAGAAGCCTAAATAAAATGAAAAATGGAGCTGTAGAAAGAATTGCATACACTAAATATAGATAAATCACTGTGTACCATTTGCTGTGAAGGCAAACACCAAACTGACATTTCAGCAGAGTTCACTTAAGACAGTGATTTGCTGGAATTGATTCACGGAGATGTGGGAGGTCCTATGGAGAAACTGTGGATTGGAAAATATAAGTGCTATGCTTTTTTTGTGAATGACTAACGAATAACTAATGGGTAATAACCTCAATAATAATAGCAAATAATCTTAATAACCTCAAATAATAGCCTTTTCGATACAGGAGATCACGCTAGCTAAACTTTTTTAGTATAATGATAGTGATAATATAATGTTAAAATTGAAATGAGCTATATTCGATCTTAAGCAATCTTCCAGAGCTTGGTATCAAAGAGTCAATGATTATTTAATTGAATTGGGTTATAAACAATCTGAATATGAGCCTTGTTTATTCACAATGTTTAAAAATAGTGTGAAGATTATCATAACATTATTCGTTTAATATTATTTTTATTTTCTAATTGTGCCAAAGCGACTAATCAGTTAGTTGAAAAGTTAGGCTGTAAATTTAAAATAAAAAACATAGGTCAAATACGACAGTATCTAGGTTTAAAAGTTACAATAATTAAAAATGTGATAGGTTATCAGGAAAAATATGTACATAATTTATTAAGAATATTTAATGTATCACATTGTAAAACTGCAGAAACTCCTATGGAGGCAAATTTAAAATTAGAAAAAACTCAGAATTGCAGTGAATATCTTTGTCAGCAACTTATTGGTGGGTTGATGTACTTGGCAGTTCTAACCAAACCTGCTATTTTAATCAGTGTTTGTTATCTTAGTCAATTTTATAACTCTTACAATGAGACTCAATGGAAGCGCGCAAAGAGAGTCTTAAAATACTTAAATACAAAAAATTATGGCCTTCTTTTTCACTACGATGACTCCTCTATTGTAGGTTTTGTAGATGCAGCTGGGTTCAGACATTACGGACAGGAGATCATATTCGTGTTTCTGTTTTAAATTGTCAAATACTGTGGTTTCTTTTGAATTCATAAAGTAAAAAAATGTAGCCTTATACAGCACAGAAGCTGAGTGTATTTCTATGTCTGAAGCCAGTAAAGTGGCAATTTTTTTAAAGAATTTACTATTTGAAATCCTCGGAAAATCGGATCATATTGTTTTCGTTTAATGATTGTCAAAGAGCTCAAAAATTCAAACAGGATTCCAAATCCTGTTTTCCATGGGAGATCAAAACATACAGATATGAGATACCATTTTGTTAGAGAAGCTGTAACGAATAATTTTATTAAAATAGCTTATTTGGAAACAGCTGAAATGCCAGCAGATATTTTGACCAAAAATGTTAGTACTGTAAACACTATTATTTTATGAAAAACCTTGGCATTTTACCTGTTAACTAGTTATACGTTAATTTTTTTTAAATTTTGTCAGTGTGTTATTTTAATATGGTAACAAAATTAATCTGTGATTAAGATGCCTTCTACTGTGTAACATGTGTACTTGTCAAATATATAATTTTATCGTTCGTTTCTGTCAACCGTGCTTTTATTATTATATACGTATACATATATATGTTTTATTACATTATAAGACGTAATTAATAACACTTAAAAAGAAAAAAACGGAAACCTTGAAAGATCATTCGCGTATGTGTTCCAGCTGTTTCACTCTTAAACCGGCTAACATTTTACTGAAAATTTGGCATGGTGGTAAAATACATTAACCCTCACATACTTCAATAGCTTACACTCAAAAATATTCATATCGAAATTTTAAAGGGGGGAGGGGGGGAATAAGGACCGAGTATTTTTTTCAATTACATACATAGTGTGTGTGTAACGTTTGATACGACAATGTATAAGGGTAATTTTTTTTAATAATTTTACATATCATCTTCAAAAATATTCCGAAAAATGTGAAAAAATATACTGAAAATAATGCATCCTAATTCCGAGATTACTGTACCCAAAGTTGTGAAAATATAGGGATTTTTAGAAGCCCACGCAAAAGCTTTAGAAAAATTGAAAATGATTCTTGATGTCATAATTTCTTAAATGTATACCGCGTTTTTATACCTCTGAACGCATAGTAGGCAAAATATTTATGTTTTTCTATATTTTCAACCAATTTTCTCAGAAAATATGCGACTATTGAAATTGGTATAGTAATGCACCTCATTAGCCCGTATATTTTTTTATTTAAGACGGGGCAAATAAATGCCTTATTTTTTTTTTAATGTTGTATATCTTTGGGCTATTATTTGCTTACGAGGCATCAAACAAACATTATAAACTGTATTTTGAAAAAGATGTTCCAAAAATATGCGAAAATTTTGCATTCCCCCTTATTTCCGAAACTACTAAATACCTTTACTTTATGAAAAATTAATATTTGCAAATAGTTTATGTATTATATGTAAATGCGTGTACATGTTTAATTTTAAAGTTTCTATACGGTAGTCATTCTAGCCTCACAATGAAATTAATAATCTCTCAGCGTAATTATTATTAGTTTCGATTTCATTCCATTTATTCGACTATTTAATGCATTTCACTTATTCGTTATAGTAAATTATTTTAATAAATAAACTCTTAATAGATATTTGAATTATTACGTCTATTCACATTTGTTACTTAAGGTTTGAATTTCAAATTTATGCAAACGAATGAAACACCACGATTCTTATATTTTTTTATAAAAATATGAAACCCACATTTTATAATGACACTAATTTATTTAAAGATTTTTATACAAAATGTCTAAAAGAAGAATCCGTTTTACTCGTAAACACTAACTGTTACTCGCGTCTTCGCTTAGTGGTTAATTTTTTGTTACTTTGATACAACTGGCAAAGAAAATTTAAAAAATATTTACCTCTAAATTAGGAATTAAAGGGTGCGATTCTGTTGCTACCTTATATTGCGTTGTGTACTTTTTGCTTCAAATAATGAATGAGATTTCCCGAATTAAAAAGCTGCTTATATCATATCACGATCTGCCAACTACAATTAAAATATTAGTTATGATTATAATATTAGTTAGGATGGGCTTTTCTAGGATGAAAAGTTTCCCGGCCCACTTTCTATCTCCATGCAAAAACTCACGTCGATCTATTGCTCCGTTACGACGTGAAACAAGAACATAGAAATACACTTTTGCATTTAAAATATTAGTTAGGATTATATTATAAGTTAGGATGAAATTTTCCGGGATCAAAAGTAGCCTATGTCATTTCCTGGCCCACCAACTATCCTATATCCGTGCAAAATTACATCGATCTATTGCTCCGTTGTGATATGAAACGAGAAGAAAAAAACACAATTTAAAATATTAAGACTATAATATTAGTTAGGATGAGATTTCCCGGATCGAAGCCTATATCATATCCCGACAAGTCAACTATATCTGGGCAAAAAGTCCCATCGATATTTCTGTCAGCTGTGATGTGAATAAAGAATAAACAAACACACTTTTGCATTTATAATATTGCAGGTCGGATACTGAAATTAAGGATTAAACCGAGTGATTCCGTTGCTCCTTTATATTGCGTATGTAACAATTAAATCACGTCGATCCGTTGCTCTCTTACAACGCTGCTTCCTTATTCACTTTGTGTATTTTTTGCAGTTTTAAACAAGAATTTTGCCGTGATAAAAAGTATCCCGTGTTATTTGCCGACCCTATCTTTGTGTAACAAATTACTTTTCTAATTTTTACCTAAACTTACTGCACCCTTAATTGCCATAATCATCAGCACTCAATTATGTTAAATAGATCCTAAGTTGTTTACTTCTAGAGTACACGCATTATGAAAAGAACGAAGGAAGTAAGTATGTCAGTAGCTTTAAAAAGTATTAGAGAAATCCCTTTTTTTTGTAATAAAATTGTTATTGACGTAAAAATGTGATATTTAGTGGTTATGTTTTTAAGGCCAAAAAATAGTAAAAAATTCTAAAGAATAGTTAGTAGTCACGAGTTATTGCTAACTCGATAAAGCCGCATGTGCAAAATAAAATCATTGTACACAGCCATGATTTCTAGTTAGCTGGCCTGGTCAATGGATGAAATCTTAATTAATACTGTAATAATACTAATGTATGCTATTGTTGTATTGACGTAATTTTAATAATATAAGTTAAATAAAACTAAACAAATATTGAACATATATTTTAATTTTTATTATAATGTCGGATTATTAATTAAGATCAAGGTAAAACGAATAGGCTATAAATTTATTGCATACTACAAGCGGCGTCGCTACCCATGTATTAGTGATTTTACGATTAATAAATATCCTTTCTCAAGCGGCGGGATTTTGTAAATATGTCCTTAAAACCTTTATCCTTTGTTTGTTACATATCCGCTTTATTTAATCTTTCTAAAATCGCGTTGGAAAAAATAAATATAAATGCAGTTTTTTTTACAATTTGAAAAGAATGCAATCACCTTCATGACACTCGACGGGTTTCTAAAAGTTTTCAAAGGTTTAAGGATTTTCTCTCGAATATCTTTTAATATTTTAAAGCATTTTCTCTTTATTGTCTCCGGTGTCTTTTCTTTTTCTATACAGCCATTAATTCTGATTGTTGTTTTGTAGAATTGATAAAAAAACATATAGATTTTTTTATAAAAGGTGCACCGATGGCTAAACAACGCGCACAAATAGTGCGTATCGGTGCACGATGCTCTCCAGTTTCTAATGCACAAGTGTAAGTTGATCCACATATAAAATATAAGTACAATTAATTGAAACTACGTAATGTAGTATTATTTCTACTTTCTTTAAGTTCTTTACCACGACCTAGGTTTCGTTGTATTACAAAATCTTCAGGTGGGTTATTAGAAAAGATTCTTCAGGTGGGTTATTAGCAACAATCTTTGCTATTAACCCACCTGAAGATGTAATAAAACGAAACTTAGGTCGTGGTAAAGATCTTAAAGAAAATAGAAATAATACTACATCACGTAGTTTCATTTAATTGTGAATAATGAATTTCTACAAAATTAACGCCAAATATATTCAAAATGTAAGTAATTAAGTCGGCATCCACATAAATATATTTTCTCTTCATACCTTTTCTCATATTTGGTTGTGAGAACCGTTAAATTAAAAAATTCATTGAAATGCATAAATTAAATCGTTAAACTAAACCCCACTTACTTTTTTAAATTTGTTTTACTGTTATTGTGATATACATATAACCTATAATATGTTTATTCCCATATCAACAAAAATTTCGGGATAACCTTCAACAACACGAACATTTTAAACAACTGAAGATAAATATTATAAAAAGAAATATAAATCAAAATTTTTGCAACAAACTACTAAATTCAGTTTTTTCCCTGTCTATCTTCATTGTTGTAGATTTATCCGACAGACTACGCTAAGGCTGCCCTTTCTTAACCTCATACCAGACCAAAAAAATTGATCTTGTGTATTAGTAATTTCTTTAATGTACTTAGTTGATTCGAAATTGTAAATATTTTGAAAGCTAAATAATATTTTCTCAGTTTAATTTTTTTATTCAGACATTTTTCTACAATAACCATATCATTCTGGATCCACTGAATCTTGCCCATAATCTGCCGACCCTAGGCCACAGCCTTTTCAGTCTTATGGTAAATCTGCTCTGATTGGTGGTAGAGAAGTACTGTTAATGTTTTTGTTTTCATGTGTTAGGTAAACGTAAGGCAATTTTGAAATCGTTACTTACAAATCTTTGTCAAATACTCAATGGTCTGGTAGAATAGATGCAACAACTACTTTAAGGTTGGACTTGGATAAGTTTAACAATGTTCTATTTGAAGTAAACGAAGGAAATTTTGAAGACAACGTAAAGAAATTGGCTACATCGTTATGCAAAAGAATCGCAATTTTTTATTTCACTTGCACAAAATCATGTCGATTTATTGCCCCTTTGCAACGTGAAAGGAGAAAAAAACACATATTTGCATTTAAAATATTAGTTAGGGTTATAACATTTGTTCGGATGAGATTTCCATGGATAAAAAGCAGCCTATGTTATTTAAAAGCTCACCAACTATCTTCGTTTAAAAAATCACATCGAGCTATTACTCCGTTTCGACATGAAACGAGAACAAAAAACACATTTCCGTATTTAAAATATTTGTTATGATTATGATATCAGTTAGGATGAGATTTCCCGTGAGGATCTCCATGCAAAAAATCACGTCGATCCATTGCTCCGTTGCGACGTGAAACAAGAACAAAGAAAACACTTTTTCATTTAAAATATTAGTTAGGGGTATATTATTAGTTTAGATGAGATTTTTTTTTATTTTACCGTAATTTGAATAGAGGTAACATTGTTAACAAAATTTTTCAAAAACTGCATTTTGATATTGCTTAATGTTGTACTAATTTTAATAAACTGAATACATTTTTGAAAGCATATAGCTCCGATAAAGATTTTAACGAATTATTGATTGATGCTAAAACATTGCAGTCTAAAACCTATAAAAGTAAAAAAAAACCTTTTGATTATGAATATGACGATGAACTGTTGCACTATGAAGCTTGAAAATATAAAGTGGATCATTTTTTAATACTCTAAACGCAGTAATCTTCACACCAGTGGAAACACTTTCTTCTTATTCTAAACATTTTGAGATTTTATGAAACGTTGATAAAGGAGGCTATCAAAAACGTATGAAAGTTGGTACTGAACAATTATTTTTACCAGGATTATTTAGAAGCATTGAAATAAGAATCTTTATAATAAAGTCATTTTTATTTATTCTTACTACCAACACTATAGTCTGTTCACCATACTTCACTTATATTGGTATTAGGTTAATAGATAAAGTCATATAATTGATGAATGAAAAATATATAAGGAAGAGATCATTAAATTCGCTCATCTAAAAGGTATTTTTAATTTATATTAATACATACTACAGAATGCACCAATGTACCTCAACGAGAAAATACCTTCCTCAACAATGAAATATCTACTCATTACATATCGTAAACTATGAAAAGAAAAATTAATTTATTAAAATATTTTTAACTATTTTCTATTGGCGAATAATACCAAACTTTGATGTTGTAATGCTCCCACTCAATTTTTATGACTGAATCTTTACACATGTATCAAAGTTATAAAAATTGAGTGCTAGATATATTAAAATAAATAAGGGCGCGAAAAGGGTTAAGCGCGGACCTCAATGTCGTTGCCCACTAGTAAAAGATAATCAAAGCCGAAATGAAAAAAATACATTGTACTAGTAAGTAGTTTCTAGTACTGATTTGTAACGAGATAAAAATACTTCTATCTATCTTAAATAAGATAAGGATACTTCTTTATAACGTTTTAAATTATCCAAATAGGATAATTTAAAACGTTATAAAGTAGGAAATATTAGGAATGCCACCAATTTTCACCGAATTCTAAAGAAAATATCATATAATTACCGCATTTGAATTTGCACACATAAAGAGGACAAAAATATCCTATATACCTACATACATAAGTCAATATGTTATTATATACGTACGAACTGAAAGAGATCACAGTAAATAAAGGAGCAAATCATCTTGGCAAAAAGACCTTTGAAAAGGAAATCTAATAACCATCATTTTTTGGGGTGTCGTCATAAAAAAAAAGGAAGTCTTATAATTCCGTCATATCCGTCCACCCGTCAATAGTCCATCTGTAACAGTCTCATAGATTCAACAGTTTAAGCTCTATGTGTATGACATTTCGCATAAGTAAATGGGATAAAAAAATAATTTTTTTTAACATTAATAATTTGTTTACCACTAAAGAAACAATAACACGATTCACTTCAGTCTACCCAGTTTAAACTTTAGTTATGTACATTAAAAACAATACTTAGCCAATGATAGTATCCATATAATTAAGTATCCGGTAGTTACCTACTCTACATTTTTAGAGTTTCAGGTACCCACTGTTAGGTTATCGAGCTGTGGAAGCGACAGTGTTTGAAATACTCAATTTAGTCGCTTCTGATCTTCAAGTGTCGTTACACTTCTCTTTTTTATCTATCTGCTTTTGAGGAAGACAATGATTTTTTCAATTGTAATGTGATCTTTTATGACTCTTTGGTTAAGTATAAATGTATTCTCAATAGCTCTCTAAATTACAAATCCTTTCATAACTTTCAATCATTACTTCATGTTTATATTCAATCTGTTCGGAGTGGCTACACTTGATATGTGATTTCGTGCAATCCTAGGAAATTAATATCATTTCATTGCATATCGTCTTCTATCAGTTAGAGTCATGTACATTCCACGTTTCTGTGCTGTAGGGATTTCGATCTTAAGTACATTTAATGATGTAGATACGCTATTTATATTACTTCTATGCACCTCCCGATAAACATTGAATGTATTATCAGCTATATACGAGTATATGTACTTCCCTACACCCTACCCGATTACAATTTAAATGCCAACACTATTAGAGTAAGAGGGAGGAATTGCGGTATGAACAACAGGGCAATTTCAAATAAATCGAAGTAATTTTGGTGTATTTTTGATTGCTTAATAAACTGCTTTAATTATTAGATTACTTACTCGCAGAATCAACTAAATTAAACTGTGCAATAAAAAACAATTTTGGATCAAAAACGAAAAAGCTTAGTGTTTGTTTTTAATCCTCTTAATTTTACTTTGTGTCTTCGCTATTTATTAAGATGTTTTTCTCTTATTTGGGATTTTTTTTAATTTTTTGACAGTGCTTTTGTAACAGGTGACATAATGCAACTTAATGAAGGTTTCTTTCTAATATTGCGGTTAGTTGCTTTATAAGGAATAATAGGTAGATTTACTCTTTCAGAAAGTGGAATGGATTAAGTATATTTTTTGTGAAAATGAATTATTTTGCGCATCAAAGGTTCGTGCACAAGAAGTTTATGCACCAGGAACTTTTGACCTTTTGTTGTCACAATTTCTGAATTTCTTTGAACATTTGTAATATCGGTTTCCTCAACGTTAAATATTATATCAGGTTCAGTGTGGTATTCACTTTGTATGGTTCATAAATTGTCGTAGAATATCTGGAAAGCATTAATCCGATTCAATGAAATAGCTTCAGTTTTTCTCGGAGCCACTTCAGGATGGTTCTTCATAAATCCATGATACCATTCCTTTCCGGTCAACTGCTTCAAGCGGTGAAAAAAATGTGGCAGTTTATTTCGCTCTACAAATTTAAATGCAATTTTGCGAACCATATTTATTGCTAATCCGTAAATTATTTGCTGCAATTAATAATATGATCTTTCAAAACCAATTTTTGGATTTTGAGAAATACGGGTTTTCCACTACATCCAGGCTATTTTATAACTGCCTTCTTCCAGTGATCAAATATATTATTGTCAGGTACTACATAATAATTAATGCTTTTCTAGGTTTAATTTTCTACTTCTAACGTCTTCAATGGCAATCTGAAGTTTTTTGAACTTGCAGAGAATTTCTATCTTCCTTTTGATAATTTCGAGTGATCTAAAACATAAACAAAATCTAAGTATGTAAAATAAAACAACCCAAACCGAGTATAGCCGAACATACGGGATTGCCTTACTTAGTCTGTTCGCCTTTGTCCCTTATAGTCAAAAACCGATAATTAAATTTTATGTTAAATTTACTTGCCTTCTACTGTCAGTCATAAAAAAACTTTGAGTAGTAAGTATTAAAAGTTACTTATAGAAACAAAGCTATACAGAGTTTCATCTAAGGAAATTTTACATCGAAAACAACAAAATATTTAAAACATTTACTCGTGTATCTTGAACAATGTGCGCGTCTGCTTCGCTCCGCTTTCGATCCGACACTAGCGATAGCGTGATTTTGAAGATGGCGACAGGTGTAATCCTGTCGTTGCTTTCTAATATATACACGGTGTCCGGGAATAGATGTCAGACAAAGACGCTGTTCGTTAGCTATAAAGGAATAAATTTTCATAGAAACAAAACGTAAAACACGCCCTTTTTCTAATTGAGTGCAAAGAAAATATTACACAACGCTTTTTAACACACCCAATACTTTCCCGGAGTGCGGTTTTTACCGGCAATGGCGATGACTTCGCAGCTTTTTGAGGGTTATTCCCCCGAGCGATGCTGAACAATGCGCGCAAGAATCGTGTGTACGAAAAAGATGACAAATAATTATGAATATTATTTTCAATTTTCTGATAAAAAATAATCTTTTAAATTTTATTTTAGCGAAAATCAAATATTTTTGAGTCAAGGAATAACGTCTTTCTTTATCCGATACTTATTCTCGGGCACAGTATATAATGACAATGCTTTCGCATTTACCCTCTCTTCGCTAACACTATCTATCTCATGCATTAACCAATGGTGAAAAATCATTGCCGCTCCAAGTTGATGTAATTTTGCGGTCTATAGAACATTATGAAAACATATTCGACTGTATTTTTTAAATGGCAATTCTCATATGTCTCGTTTTAATGGTTGTATATAAATTATGTGTGTTAATTCATTTATTTTGTTCATTTTTATATATAAACTATAAAAGAAGCCGTAAATGCAGTTTTAAGGAAAAAACAGCTTTGTTGTACAGTTCCGTACAGATACACCGGAGCACTACATTAAAAAAATTAAAGATTGTTGTGAGATTAGCTTTGGTACGTTAGGTCCAATCATGCCTGTATTTTTTCGAACAAAAGATGAAGAGTTTGCCACATATCTCAAGGATACGGGAAAACGATTTTTTCCTTAACGACCCACAGTCTGCGGAAAATAGAATGCCAACTGATTGTGGAAAATAATAAGAAAGACAATTTTAACACTTAAATGGAGTTGGCACTTGCCTAAAGGGTTTTAAATCGTGACCCATATTTATCTATTCACAAGCCAAAAGCCAACTCGGCAGCTTGAAAGATGGACTTTAGGTAATAGGATTACACACAAATTTGATGAATTAACCTGTTAATTCATCAAGTATAAAATAAGAATAATTTGACTTTCGATATAAATAAAAAATACGACGAGATCGGCATTATGAACGTTTCCAAAACGAAAATCAAAATCTTCACAGAAAAAGAAAAAACAAATAAGATTGTTTCTTTATTCGAACGAAGGCAGACTGATTCAACACATGTTTTACTGCGGCTAGAACCTAAATGAGTAACCCTAAAAGCTACCAGAACTGGTAATTATAATAACGGTAACGAAACATAAATTCCAATTTCGAAAATCTAACTCTTGGTAATCCATTTACTTTCCTTGATTTATCATTTACTTTCACAAATTAGTGGTGGCTTGAAAACTGTGTGCATCACGTTAAGATTAATTTAACACGAGATAACAACGAAAGTCGTAAAAGATGATGAAAATCTTCGTACGAAGATCTTTAAAGTTAAAATCAACTTCGACTGGAATTTTACGATGAAAGTCCATCCCGCACTACTGTTTACAATTATTTTAACGGGTTCGAGCGCGACCTTACCAATCGCAGTTACGACACGCCTGAGAACTGTCCCTCAACAGCAACTGAAGGTGATATCAATGTCGTGCTGCGGCTTGTGATAAAGACTGACAAAAAAATAACTTATGTTTTTTTTTAACTTATGTTATTACCCGTGCCTCCTACCGTGCGACTTCGATTTATTTCCCTTAATAAAACACAAATTGCGAAGAAGTATCAATAGCCGAATAGTGATGGTTCATGACCATGCTTGGCTATATGCTCCTCGTTTCGCTCAAGATCTCTTTCAATCATTTAGCCCCAGACCTTACACCCGATATCACTTGAAACCGACACCAACCGACACCATTTGAAACAACATCTTGCCGGTCACCGCTTCACAACTATGATAACGTGAAACTGTTCGATGACTAGACTCACTGATTATACCATTCTATCAAGGCGGAATGGAAAAAATTGATTCATGACACGATACTCGTCGGAAGTCACGCAGAAATGTAAGTCAAGGTGCGTGTTCGCTTTAATGTGAATGTTAAATTATTTAAAACAAATTTTCTCTATTTTTTAAAACCAAAACGATACACGTAGGTACTTTAGAAGTTTATATTTACGAATTCAGATTTTTCTTAGTTTAAGTATTTGACATTTTGTTTACACATCTGGACCTTCTTATTTATTTTATTTATCTACTTTAATGTATCTAATTGATACATATGGCGGACTTATTGCTACGAGAGCAATCTCTCACAGCCAACCATAACACCAGTCCAGCCCCGCTCGACGAACAGCTGGCAATCGAACCCGGGTCTCCGCGGTGCGCCGCGTCGTCACAGGCCGTATAGCTTGTGATCAACCTAACACACCACGGCGACGACCTTCTTGCCACCTACTACAATTTAGACAGGATACACAATTATAATATTAAGTGTGGTAAATGTTTATATTTGCATTTGCCTCATATACCCTTATATATAGACATTTTGCCAGTTTCTTCCTGTTTTTTTTTGTGAAATTTTCATTATTCCTCAATATTTAGTAGCTAAACTCTCTTAACATTCTCTTCTTAAATTGCGCACCAAACCTTTCTTCCACCTCATCTTCCCGCCGAATTTATTAATTTCTAACTCAGTCATGTAATCTTTGTTAAATTCTTGAGGATAATTAGAACATTCCTAAAGGTCTTATTAGCACAGGTTCCAATTCAATTCCATTTTTCACAGCTACACAAATTCCAACCAATCTAAGCTGGCCATATGCTCGGTTATTTTTAACGGTAATTAAAACAAACAACCTATAATTTAAAAAATAAGATACCGGTTTAGTAAATATTTGTATTTAACCAAACATTTCAAAACTATTTATTTTGGCATCATTCGGCCGACGGTTTAGTCGGAAGTAATAAGAAACGAGAGGGAAAAACAAAGTACGTTCCTAGTTACAAAAATGAAAATAAGACATAATTTACATGACTAAAGAAGTTATATCCTATCAAGAGAATAAACGAAAATATCCTGTATTTTACGCCAAAAATAGGGGATCGGAGTATAAAAACATTTGTTTAAAACATAGTACAAGTATCACGACTTGTTTATTTGTTAAGCCAACACAAGAAATTGCAGCAACAAAAGTACCAGCGTTGAATATATCACAATATTGTTCACGCTCATGCCTATCGATGTCTAGCAAATTAACACCTTAATATAAGGCGTAAAGAAGATTCTTAATGTTATGTTTTTAAATATAGTAAACAAATTGTGTGAAAGCAATTAGGTACTAACGACATAGCATTATGGGTGATTGAATTTAGTGTTTACGCGGCTAAAAAGTAAAAACCGAAAACATTTTGGAAGTGACTTACAGACAATTGCGCAAAATTTACCCTAAAAAAAATTAAATTTATCATTAAAATAATGGTAACAAAAAAAAACCAGCCAGCCAGAAAAAACCAGCTAAGTAAAATAAAATTTATCATTAAAATAATGATAACAAGAAAAACCAGCCAGCCAGACATATAATCACAGCTCATTAAATCGTGCAGAGAAGCATGAATAGTTTTGTTTGTTTTTTTCAATTTATTATTTTTTAATAAAATCCTTGGCCAGCTATTAAGAAAAGGCTAAACCTACACCGTTAAAGTAAAGATCTTTTAAAAGCTGTTTCTTCACTTGCCAATTGAAATTAATATAAGTCATTATGATTCTGGTATGTGATTTTGGCAAAAATGCTGAAGAACCACTAAATAATTAAACAAACTTTTATCCAGCACTTTGTTTTGGGTAAAAATATAGCTTAACTACAAACTACTTTAAAAAAACCAAGTTACAAATGGTTTAGTTTGAATATTCAAAATTCTTATTAAAGACTCATAACATTCCACTGAAAGCTATTCTGGTGGATGAAACTTGTAATATTTATTTATTTATTTATAATTTTTTATGTATAGTACATATGGTGAACTTATTGCTACATGAGCAATCTCTTTCAGTCAACCATAACAATTTATATTGAATTTAGTTACAAATACATCGCACATTGGAAACATTTTAATAAGTATTTGTAGAATAGCAGAGCAAAACCAATATGAATATCTTCCGAGTTTTTTCCCTAGATCAGATTTTACTAGTGCAAAAATATGTTAAGGACTTTTGGTTTAATTCTAAACTCATTTTTAACCAAGTGGACTATGATCGACGAGTACACTCACCATGAAGATATGGTAATGTGATACACATCACACAAATTATTGCCATTTCTTCATGGGATATACTCATCCTGCAGAAATGGTAGTTACCATTTGCTATTTAAGTAAATAAAATGATTACTATTAAAAAAATTAAACTGTCTTTCCATGTAACTTAATTTAATAACAGCTACATATGCTCAGTGCTTGATGAACTTCGCTTTATTTCTGCACTTTTGAAATACATTAAAACTATAGAAAAGAAAACTAAAGTGTACAATGAATTGAATTGAATTGAAAGATGTGAGCTTATTGGAGTTTTATAAAGCCATATTGGAGTTTTAAAAAACAACTTAAAACTGCACTGCAAATTTATGCACTGGCCTTTGACTACTATAGATTACTTAAAACTATAAACTGCTTACTACAATTAGTATATGACTTACCACTATCGACTTCCTAATACTATTACGCAGATAAAGAATGTAATTTATAAATAAAATAACGAATTTTAATTCCAATGACTTTATCAAACCATACCAGAGAAAAAATCAGAAGCATTTTTTAACTTACTCGATGGTAAATTATTACTCATATCCTTTTTCTTATTCTGTTTCTGATTAACATCAATAATTTTCTCTAAATTTTCAAAATACGAAATACTCCAAAACTTTACATCATGGTTGTGTGAACACGACGCTATGAACTGCCCATCATGGCTTATATCCAGCTTCTCTACCGGCATGATATGCTGACCAACAACTCCCAATTGTCTATGGGGGAATAAATGTGCTGCTCTTAGTATGCCATCCTCTCCAGAAGTCACCACAATATTTTGAGTAATAGGAACCATACAAGAAACTGATTGCTTCTGTCCTATATATTCATCGCTGTGTAGACCAAACTCTTTCCAGTTGAAGAGATACATTTTACCCTTAGCTGAGCCCACTAAGAGCTTGTTGTCGTTTCGGAACAAGCCCATAGATGTCAACTCTGAATCATAATCTTCTGACACGGCATAAACCTTACTGAAATAAAGAAGAAAATACTAATCAAAATATGTTTTAATAAACTTACATTGTTACACAATATACAATATTAAAAAGTAAATAGGATTTTTGAAAAAGTGTTTAAAATTATTTGAAATGTGTCGGATAAACCTGCAAATGTGATATTTTCCCCAAGAAACTTTTATTGAGGTTACACAAAGCTTCATGCCAAAACACTTAGTCAATGCAATATATAAATTCTATAAAGTCACGATGCCGCAAACAAAAAATTAAATTAAAAAGTGAAAATCCATCTGTCAATACAGCATAGCGAAGTATGTGAAACACTTTGTCATTTTATAATGACAGATAAATATTGGAATTAAATTTATGGAATCGTACTATCTTGCTCAGACAATTACTAAAAATAGTTAGCCATATATTAGTACATTATGAACTGTATGATGCATTTTGACTTTTTTTTTTTTTATATTTATCTGCAATCAGTGCTTTCACTTTTATCAGATGTGGTGAAGAGTGTTGAATCTCATTTAGAGTGTGTCCTCCAGTGAGAACATCTCCTCTTTCCTTAGGAACTCAAAATATCTTTCCTTTTTAGTCGCTTTTGATAAGTGCGCGTTAATAGCTTTGCAGCCAGTTCATTAAGGTGGGCCTCCAGTCTCCCCCTATATTTATCTGTAGCCGACAGGATTTCTTCCTTTATGGTGTTCATTTGAAGTTCCTTATGTATTTCGGCATTGGTAACAAACCATGATACATCACATATAGATCGGAGTATAATATTTTGCATTCTCTGCAGTATCAGGATGTTGGAACTACTACAACTGCTCCACAATTGTATGCCATGAGTCCATACAGGCTTAAGGATTGTCATATATTAGTAGCTTATTATCGATTAACAGAGTACTGTTCCATCCAATCAGCCACGTCAATCAGATTCTTATATCTAATGTTGAGTTCATCTCTTTTGCTCTCTACATGGTTTTTCCACGTCATACGCCTATCCAGGTGCATGCCCAGGTATTTTACTCTATCTGTGTGTGGCAGAGTAGTCTGATTCAGCTGTATGGGAGGACAGTCGCCCTTTCTCAGAGTAAAGGTGACGTGTACAGATTTTGTAGCACTAGTTTTAATTCGCCATTTGTTCAGCCATGAGGATACTGTGTAGATGGTGTATAGCACTGGGCCCAACACTGATCCCTGAGGAACCCCGGCTTGAATTTCTAAGTGCTTAGATGTGACGTCAGTTACTCGCACTTGGAACATTCGATCTGAGAGATATAATTTCAGCAATTCCACGTAGCTGTGTGGAAGGTAGGTCTTAATTTTGTAAACTAGGCCTCTGTGCCATACTCTGTCGAATGCCTGATGTATATCCAGAAATGCTGAGGAGCAGTACTCTTTTTCTTCTAATCCTTTTCTTATCCTATCGTACACTCTGTGGACCTGTTCCACCATAGAGTGCTGAGATCTAAAGCCAAACTGATGTGTTGGTATGATGTTATCCTCATCCAGTATTGGTTTGATTCTATGTAGAAGAAGCTTTTCAAAGACTTTTGATAATACTGGGAGCAAGCTAATAGGTCTATATGACGAGACGTCATGTAGTGATTTGCCAGCTTTGTGTATCATACGTATCTGCGATACTTTCCACAGCTGTGGAAAGTGTTGGAATCTTAAAATGCCATTAAACAATACTGTTAGGAACACCACTGCCTTTCTCGGTAGTTGTTTTAATACTTCTTTAGTAATTAGGTCGAAGCCAGGGGCCTTTTTATCTTTTAAACTTCTGATCGTTCGCCAAGCTTCATGAACCGTTACGGGGCGCGGGGGCTCCGACATCTGATAATCCTGAAGCAGAACTGAGTCCACAATTTGTTCAGTCTCACCGTCCGGGTTTGGATCCGGGCTAAATACCTTTGCTAAATGATTGGCAAAACAATCTGCTTTTTCATGAGGTGTCCTTGCCCAACCACTGTTGCACCTCAGAGGGGGTATTGTTGGTTGCGGTCTGTCGTTATTTTTGGTAAACTTCCACAGCGAGTAGTTTGTTTGTGGAGTAGGTGTTAGGGATTCCAATTGCGTAGCGAGCGTGTTGTTATGCCATTCTGTCAAGGTCTCTTTTAGTTGCTTACTCGCTACATGGAAGTTCTGCTTATCTACATCGAGGTGAGTTGATTGCCAGACTCTGCGCAGTCTTCTCCTTTCCAGTACTGCCATTTTGATCTCAGCAGGATAGTTAGTAGCCTTCAATTTTGAGATCTCCCAAGGAGTGTTCAACCAACAGGATTCCTGGATTAGTCTTGTGATGTATTCTGTCGCTTCGTCTATATCATCAACTGTCTTCAAAGCTACCTTCATTTGTATATGGTCTGTTATGTACTGCCCAAAGGATTCTCAGTCAGTGCTTTTATTATAGAGAGTAATGGGGTCCGTTGTCTCTATCAAACCAGAGCTTACCGTAAGTATAACTGGTATATGGTCTGATGGACTGTCATAACATGATTCAGCCTTAAGATATTCCTTAGAGAGTCCTCTAGCGACAAAGAAGTCCAGCAGGTCAGGGAGTCTGTAGAATGGCTTGGCCAATATGTTGGTTCTGCAGTTGTTATGGCAAAGCTATGGTGATTATCCAACATTGACTTTAATTGTCTACCCCTGGTAGTCGTCACTATAGAGCCCCAATACATGTGCTTCGAATTCCAGTCTCCACCTGCGATGTAACGACTCCCTAGAGTATTGAAGAAGTCAGTGAACATCATCTCACTTATTGCATGTCTCGGCGGGCAATACACTGCAGATATGTTAAGGTAACCAGTTTTGTCTTCTACAGCTATTGTTGTAGCTTATATATGTTCTGTTTTATAATCAGGCATTTGATGATATTTTAGCTTTCTTAATTATAATTGCAGTTCCGGCGTGCGCTCTACCATCTGGATGAGGTGTCAAATGACACTGATAATCTTTGAAGCTGAGGTACGTGTTAATGGTACAATGAGCTTCCGAGATAAGGAGTATGTCTATGTTATGTGTCTTCATTAACAGTTCCACTTCCTGTTTATTAGGTGTTAACCCATTTATGTTAATACTAGCTAGACGTAACGAAATTATTTTGAGAGTCGGTCTACTAGTTTAGCTATGAGACTCATAAGAGTACTCATTTGTTGAATGATGAGGTCGAACTTTTGAGGTTGTTCAGTAGTTAGATCTCTTCTATTTGTGTTTATTTCGTTTCTTTTTACGAGCTAATATTTCTTGATAAACCTCGCATCCTTTGTAGTTGGCTGGATGGGGTCCTTTACACAAAGCACACAGAGCAGAAGAGTTGCGGTCACGTCTTTCGCATTCCGATGTCCTATGGGACTCTCCACATTTAACACAGCGGTATGGCCTCATACAGTAGTTCTTGGAGTGACCATACTGTTGGCATCTATGACATTGTACAATAGATGTTCTTTTTCGGGGATCCTCTATCACTACTGATTGCTGGTATATGTACTTGAGAAGTTTGACTGCTTTGTTGTTGGGCCCTGGTGCCAAGTTCACAAAGAATGTCGAAGTTGCTTTCTTTTCAGGGCAATACTTAGCATTGATAATTTCTCCAGTAACTATGTTACCAGTGGCTTCTATCTCTTCTTTGATGGTATTGAGCGGAGTAGATGGGTGCAGCTGAATCAAATAATATATAATTAGACAAGATTAGAGATAGGATTAAAAAATTTACTTATACCTTTAAATGAATATTCACTAAGCAACAAAACTACCATCTATTTATTTTATGTAAGCACTAACCATATTCATGATACATAGAATCAATAAGTGAAGTTTTTGTCTCAGTTTCAAATTAATATACTAGAATCTTTATCTGAAATTTTGTTTTCCAATGTATATTATATATTTCTAAGACACTTTAACTAAATATGAGAACTCGCAAAAAGAACAATAACGACAAATAAATTACACAAGTCCAAATTGAGACTATATGCTTACCCAATTGCAACCTTTATTGATAAAGATATTAGTTAGCATCTATTAATTAATTTTATTACATAATTATGCAAGTATACTATAATTTAACTATCACTATTACAGTGATGATATTTAACTATTTTATTTATGAGACAAACTAAATTTTTGGCTTTATTAAAATTATTTTAATAATTGGTACTTTTCTAAAATACTAAATATCAGATAAGTGCAATTATGAAATGTACAACTAACATTACATATGTTAATATATCTATAAAAATTTATGTGTCAAAGTGGCCTTTCGGATTCTATTAAGAGAAAAAAACTGTTTTCTAGTTGTTAACGATAAAGGCACAAAGAAAATTATGTTACACAAAACTATTTTCCAAATCTTCAGAATTAGTCCTCTAAGTTACATTTTACATATTAAAGAAACGACTATCATTCTTATAACATACTTATTCTTAACGTCAAGAGCTGTTAAAACTCCATCGCCACCTGCACAGGCTAAGTATTTAGCAGCATCATTGGTTATCATATCAGCTACATGTTCATCACCTATGCTCACAGTATAAATGGACTCCTGCTTTCTCAAATCCCACAGCTTCACAACACCATTGTCATCACCTTAAAAGATAGACGTGAAGCAACAGTTAAGTTCTATTGCAGTTTGTTTTGTTACATATTTCTTGAAATAGACTTCGTAGATTTCCTAAAATACCTCAAACAAGCAATTTCTTAAAAAGAGCTTTTTAGACAATAAAATAGTACTAAAAAACTATTTTATTGTCGTAATAAACTATCTTTATCTCCTTACACACCACCTCCAACAAAAATAGTATAGGAAACAATGATAGCTTGCATTAGTTGTTAGATATTCTACTGATCAACCCACGCCTTTGAAATTACTTGTTCATTTTACAAATTAATAATTCTTTTATCAAACTCTGTCAGACTTTCACTCTAGATCAGAGGTCCCTAAACTTTTTGCCTCGTGGACCACTTGTCATGTTTTTCGGTTTCGGATAGATGTTCGGATGCTGCATTTTTTTAGACATATTTTGGTGAAATTATTCCATTTAAGAAATTTTTTTATCTCGTGGACCACTTGGTTTTGGTTTTGGGTGACTTTTTTTAGACATTTGCAGGTCGTAATCGACCCCTTGCAGGTCGCAATCGACACCTGTAGGTTAATATAGACCACTTGGGGAATTAGTTCTCTAGATATATTGTAAAAGGAAAATGGTTCCAACAATTTTTATTCTTCAAGCTACTTTGTATACAAAAGTAATGAAGCATTAAAAAAACTTGTGACCTAAGTAAAATTTAAATCCAATACATAATTATACTGCACATTCAAATAATTATACTGCTGAACTCTTACAAACCTGTATTTAGGAGTGAGGAAAGGAACTATATGAAATTGTATTATACAATTTTAAAAATATCATTAATGATATAAATTATAAAACTACTGTATTTGAATAACAAAGTGAATACAAAATTTGGAAGCTTGAATATATTAACAAAGTTTTCTGAAAACTTACCTGTTGCTATTTTATTTTCATCCAAAGCCTTCAAGCAATAAACAGGATCATTATGACAATCTTCATAGCACTGTTTCAATTTACCAGTAGATATGTCAGTCACCATGATTGTTTTATCCTGGAAATCATATGTGGAAATAAGCGTAAAAATGATTTCTTTGATACATTCAATAAAGACCTTTAATAATATTGGTTTTTACAGCCCAAAACTACGCGGTCCTGGTTCTAATTTGATTAAATCAATTTGAATTTTTTTTTGTGTAATAAATAGATCTTATATTTCAAATCAGTGATTTGAAAAATAAAACTGTTTCTCACAATTTGAATCTGCGAAAAATTCAAATTCAGTTGATGTCACAATTAATGACAAGTTTCTATACTACTTTATATTTTTATTGTAAAATAAACTCTTATTTTATCTGAATTTCATATCTTATATATGATATATTATTATCTTATATACAATATATTAATCGATTGTCCGCTTCTTTTTCAAAAAGTATTAAACTTTAGTGTCGTCTCCGTGGTGTGATGGGTTGAGTGCATGACCGCACACCGCGAGGACTCGGGTTCGATTCCCGGCCGCTCATCGAAACGGGACTGGAAGAAGTCCAACCTTTCGAGGCTCTGGCAACCATTTTTCCATATGAGATATTCTTCATCTTATATGAACACGACAACAGCAACAACATTAAACTTTAGTGATAATTTCTCTGGTCTGAAGTAAACAAATTATGTTGTTTCCTATTTGTTTATATATTGTTTCAGTACCATCTCCTACTCACACTCGTACAGGAGCTTATCTTCTCACAAGCAGATCATGAAATGGAAGACAACCACCAGCCTCTTACTATTGTTACTGTATTGTTACAATTTTGATTACTTAAACTTTAAACATATTTATGAATAAAATTCCTTAACATAGCTTCTATTTAAAACATTCTGAATAACTTTACATATTAACATCATACGTATCTATAAATTATGATAGAAAGCATGTGAAACAATGGATTCTATGACTAAATTTTTTCAATTTTTCTTCCAGCATATTATTTGCAATCAACATTGAGCAGAACAAAACAGACATTGAATGAATCTCTGGTTAGTGGCATTTTAACTTCGCCTTTATACTACTACAAATTAGGTGAATATACAGAAGTGATCGACTTTGAGATTTGAAATATTTATTCTCTAGAACCACTGCTAGTTCTGCCTCAGTGAGAAACAATGGAAAATATAGTAAAATAAAAAAATTTATCTAAGTTTTCACTTACTTTAGCTGTTGAGTACATGTATGAACCTTCAGCACTGAACTCCACACATCTGCAAGCCCTTAAATGCAATTCATGAGTTTCTAATAGATTTGTGACTTCATTGTTGTATTCGTAAAGCAAAATGTCACCAGTTATACTAGCTACTGCAATGATATCTCTAGCAGGATGGAAGCATAGGTCTACTATGAAATCCTCTGAGTTTATATCGGGAGGGTGCTCCGGCTTCCTTTCTTTCTCGGCTTTTATTGCTTTTACCACTTCGTCCTCTTCATCGTCTTTTTCTTTTTCTTCATTTTGTTCTGTTTTAGTTTCATCCTCCTCTTCATCCATGCTATCTGCTTCTATAGACATAATTAAATGACAGTAATACTTTTAAATAGAAAAATTATAAAAATTAATTTGGAAATAAATATCAGAGTAACCTAGACTTACAATACTAATGACAATAGTGGCTATTCTCAGAATTGCTAATAAAACCAATAGTAAAATGTGGAGATGGCTATTTCAAAATATTAAAATATCCACTTAAATGTTTAGCCAATTAACAATGGTGTTAGGTTAAAAAAATTTAATAAAACCCATAGAAGTTTGCAATAAGTATTGTTAAATAATCTATGCATATTTTGTCCTGTGAATATTTCAAATTACATCACTGATTTGATTTCTTAATGATCTTCATACCAATTATAATCAGAATTAATAAAATTGAAATGTAAATCACAAAAGCAGAAAATTTAATTCTTCAAGAAATTTAATTAAGGTATTCCATAAATAAACAAGTCTTATCTTTGTGTCTCACAAGACATTCAAAAGTGTAATTTACTAAGAAAAGAAATATGTATATACTATCAATATTAATATTATTGATTTTCTTTAGTAAATAATAATATCAATATTATTTATTTTGTTTAGTAAATTACAATTTCACATTTAATTGTTGTTATGGTTTGAAGAAATTAACATGCTAATATAAAAGAAATTGAACAAGCAAATATATTTCTTAGCAATTTTATAGGTATTAATATCGGTTAAGTTTAATAATAAAATCTTTAGATATAATGTATCTACTTTTACAGATAGTATAATAATGCATTAGTAAAATAAAATACTACAGTAGAACTAATCTAACCCAAATACTAGATTTAATGTTTTGTTTATTTTCCGTAACTTCTATCACAGTTATATTTTGAAATAAAACTGAAAAAATATTGTTTTTTGTTATACAAGGAAATTTGAAATACATTAGGTATTAATGTTGTTTTCACATACAGAATTCACGAGGCAGACGATGGACTTCTATCCTCTATAACTGCCAAGTAAATCAGCCAAGCACAAATAGAACTAATACTCTGAAGGTTCTGTACCTACTTGGGCACATGCAAACGTTATGTACCCTGCATAGTATTTCTACTAAACTATTTATAATTATTTATGTTATTTTTCACTGTGTTAACATATTACTTAGTATATTTTTCACAAGTATAGAAATATTGTGAATATCTCAAAAAATATGACATTTAGAATCATCTCTATAGTTTGAGTGCTGCTCCTGCATGGGCACTGCCATCAAGGTGAGGAGTAATGTAGGTGTTGTAGCCCTTAATACGGAAGTAACTTCTTGCCGTAGCATGAGATTTAGATATAAGTACAATGTCTAATATATTTTTGTGAAGGATTTCTTCAAGTTCTAATATATTGGGTGACACTCCATTTATGTCATGTTGCAATACAAAGACATGTCATTTTAAGTCCATTTTGGAGATTATCATGGTCAACAGGTTTTATAGTGTTTCTATTTGGTGGAGAAGTAAATCTTGTCTAATCTATTTTTGTGAAGGATTTCTTCAATATATTGGGTGATACTCCATTTATATTCCATGTTGCAATGCGAAGGCATGTCATTTTGAGTCCATTTTGGAGATTATCATTGCCAATAGGTTTAATAGTGTACCTATTTTTTGGTAAAAGTAAATCTATTTTTTCAGATTATTTGGTCAGGATTATTTCCATTGAGGTTTGTTGAGATAGAGGATCCAGGTTATCTACTCGTTCGGTGGTGGCACGTCCAGAAGCTACATTTGCGTAGGTTTTATTATTTTAGTTATTATCTGGGGACTCCATGTATCCAGTGTTCAACTCAGGCCTTCTATTATTGAGACTTGTCATTAAATGCAATTTGAAACATTCGCCTTTAAAAGCATATTCAACGGTGTACTTGCCAGCCACCTCTCTCAGGTTAGAAGATTGTGCAGGTGCAATTAAATTCCCTCTAGTATATTGTCTTCCAAGGCATAATATAACTCAGGATATGTTCTCACAGTACTTCCAAACACTTGGTCCCCAATTTAATTCTGGGGGGATTGGAATGCCAAACACACATTCTGGGGCTCACAATGCTCAGCTACCAGATGTCGAACTCTGAAAGTTTCTATGGAACCCAACCATTCTTCAATCATTCAAACTTGGTCCAACGGTAAACCCACCTATTGACCTTTTGATCCGAACAAACTGCCTGACCTCTTGGATTTCTTTATTGCCAGGGGAATGAGTAGTCGATATGTTAGTGTTGAGAGCAGTCTTGATGGATAGTCAGGTCATATTCCTGTGATTCGTAATGTCAGCAGCAGTTATCACCCAAGAGAAACCAGTCTCTCTTTACAACCATAGAACTGACTAGGATGAATTCAGAACTTATCGAGGATAGTCAAATAAATCTGAAGCTTTCCTTAAAGACCAGGTGATGTGGAGGAAGCAAGCAAACATGTCACCAAGTTAATCCAAGTAGCCTGCTGGCCCAACTCACCAGAACTAAATAAGTCTCAAAACCTTTATTTCCAACCCCTCAATATAAGACTGAAAGTTGAAAAAAACATTGCTTATGACGGGTATTATGGCTCTTGTCTCAACAACCCTCAGGCAAAGGAAGTTCAATCACGCCACAAAAGAACTGAGAGTTTTGCTTCGCGACATTCTGTGTTGTCAGCTTCAGGTCAGGGTGACCACACTTTGTGAAAAACCTCTTAAAACCTAGACAATTCCCAAGACCATAGTCCTCCTATTAGATCACTATCCATCTTAGCTAGAATGGACAGTGAAAAGGCTGAGATCTTTGCATCTCATCTGGCAAGTGTCTTCAAACCAAATGAGGGATATACAGACAAACATGAGATCGACACCATCCTAAACTATGATCTCCAAATGTGCTTGCCCCTCAGACAAACGACTCCAAAAGAAATTACCACAGAAATAAAATTACTAAACCTAAAGGAAACCCCTGGATTTGACTTGATCACTCCCAAAGTTCTAAAGGAGTTACCAAAAAAGGCCCTAACTTTTCTAGCTTGCCTATTCAAACAGTATTTAGAATGGGATGTGTACCTGCTCTATGGAAGATCTCCCAGATAATCCTAATTCATAAGCCTGGCTAACCTGCATATGAAGCTTCATCATATCGACCTATTAGCCTTATATCTGTCTTGTCAAAACTTTTGGAAAAGATCTTCCTGACCAGGTTGAAAGTATGGAAGATTGGGACTTTATCCCAGCACATAAATTTGGCTTAAGAAAGTCTCATTCTACAATTGATAAAGCTCACCGCGTATACCACACTATTCATCAGGGCTTTGAGAAAATGTCTAACAAGCCTTCGACCATATCTGGCATAAATGCCCTCTGTAAAATCAAGGAAAAGCTTCCACACTCATTGTTCCCAATTATAGCATCCTATCTAACTCAGAGAAAGTTTCAGGTAAAGCAAGGGGATGCAAGATCTAATCTGCACAAGATCGAAGCTGAAGTCCCACAAGGTTCAGTCCTGGGATCGGTCCTGTATAATATCTTCATTTCCAATCTCTCTACTTCAGCAGATATAACCATCGCAACTTGTGCTTATGACATCGCTTATCTAACAAAAGTCAAAAATCCAGTTTCTGTCAGCAACAAGCTCCAAGTATTGCTGGACAAAATGTATACCTGGTTGCATAAATGGCGCATCTGTACCAGCGCACAGAAATCCAGGCACATCATGTTTACATCGAGGAAAGGCAATTGTCCCAAAGTGAATATAGGAACCGACACTTTACCACACACTGATTGTGTTAAATATCTGGGCTTCCACCTAGATAGAAGGCTTACCTGGAAAACTCACATCAAGCAGAAATGTGACCAATTAAATAGCAGGTACAAAAACCTGCACTGGCTGTTGGGTCGTAACTCTGTGCTATCGGTGGACAATAAACTATACTATTATACAGCTCACTCCTCAAGCCGATATGGACATATAGCGTTCAGCCATGGAGCGTGGCCAGTAATAGCAACATAATGTGTTTCTAAAGAACTCAAAATGCAATTCCAAGAAACATAGTCAGTGCACCTTGGTTCACACGAAATTGTGAAATTCACGAATACCTTAATACTCCGACTATTTATACATTCTAAAGGAAATTAACAGACTCAGAAGAAGATTCACAGAATGGCTCACTACCCATCCAAACCCTCTAGCTACTGAAATGCTGGACATTACCAAATTGATTAACAGGCTCAAAAGAATTTTGAGCCTTGGCCCCTGTACTCTAAATGCCAAATTTCTCACCCAACAACACAGATAATGGTCCAAAGGGACTGATCGCACTTATATAAAAAAAAAAGGTGTCTATAGTATTCATGTAAGCATTACATAGACTTTCAGTAACATTGCTCTTTTACTTGCTTTAATAATTTTGACTTTAGCAGTTTCAAAGAAAGGAGGGTAGGACATATCTTTGTGGACACTTTCAACAGTATCTGGAAGAGTGCCTTACATAAAATTCTGAAG
This sequence comes from Druceiella hillmani, assembly GCA_039881145.1. NCBI lineage: Eukaryota > Metazoa > Arthropoda > Insecta > Lepidoptera > Hepialidae > Druceiella > Druceiella hillmani. The sequence goes on from JAYKKI010000008.1 coordinate 11,245,791, forward strand.
AGAAGAATTTTGGAATCCTTATTAACTTGCTCTTTCTATTGATATCTCACACGAAACATGAAAGAAAAAATATTTGTATATTTAATTTCTGCCTCGAAAATTTTCATATAAAAGCATTTCAAGTATTGACTATTTAGGTATATGTGGGTTAATCATTAAGCCAAATTTTAACTTTTTATGTTAAAGCTTTCTGACAAAAACATCTGTGACAAAAGGGAAGACCTATTATAATCATCAATGATCAATGATTACATAATTGATCTTATAACAGGCCTATGTTTTAAACAAAAAATGATTGGTTTCATTAAGTCCACTATTTGTAAAATAGTATAAAGAACTGTATAGATATAAAAAATAGGCAATTAATACGAAATACCACACAACATTTCGGCATTTAATAAAATTAAATATAAGGTTTAACGAGAAGAAAGGCTTTTCAAGGAAGATTAAATATCAATACTAATTAAAGAAGTAAAATTAATAGAAAAGTTAAGGGGAGAGACGCCAAGCAAAAAGTTGTTGATGAATTTGTAAAAACATATACAATATTGAAATTTTGATATTTATCATAAATAAATTGACAGTAGAAATTTCTAAGATAGTTTAAGGCAGTTTTGCCCATACCAAAAGGGAATTCTGTGGTGGTAATGGACAAAGTGCTTTACCACTTTAGATGTCAGAAGACAGCTGACATTAAATGGACGAAGATGAAAATGAAAAATGTCCTTAAAGAATAAATGCAAAAAAATTATTAAAAAGATGAATTAAATCAGAAAGTAAAAAAATTTTAAATATAAACTACTGATGAAATAGTAAAAAAAGTAATACTAGCAGTGGTATAATAGTTTGGAACTCCCCTATATAACGACAAATTAAAGTCAGATACTTTAATTTGTGTTTATGAATTGACTGACTAAATATATTGCATTTTTTTTAGTTTATTTTTTATATAACAAATCACATAATATTCTAAATACTCACTTATTCTAAAGTAATTTCCATAGAATTAGCCTATAAAATAAAAAATATTTACTCAGAGAGCAGAAAATTATTACGTAATTTTTATTATTAAAGAATTTGCTGTATTATTTTGATTATAATTATATATCTATTTAAATTTTCAATCTGGCTGTATGTCCCGTGTCATTGAGCTCTAACATTTGATATCAATTAGATGCTTTCATATAATAAGCCATGAAAGTATAAATATAAGTAATATAAGTATTTGCATTAGAAATAAGTCTACTGCTGCCTTCTTTTCAAGATACCAAAGGCAAACCTAATGTTTATGTATAGTCACAATACATACTGCCTTTTCTTAACTGCAAATGTAGTGTTATTTGATAATTCAAGTGCATTCTCTGTGTTCTGTTGTTACTCCCAAATTAGTTGTTTGATAAATTAATTTTATAATTTCAAAGATTAATCATTAGTAACGAAACCAATACAGATAGGAGAAGAGTAGCAATAGTACAGATAGGAGATAGTACATAAAAAAGGATAGTTTAATTTAAGTTAAACAATACATATTTATACTGTTTTTATACCAGCATTACACTCAAACTCACTTTACACACTAAATGTTATCTGCAAAATACTATTATGGAACACTGTATTTACAAGAAAAGACTTGTGGTATGAACACGGCATTGAGAAAATTGTCAACCTTATGATATAATAGTATGACAGATACTATATACACAATATTAAAATACCTTATTTTTACTTATACTAGTTACATATAGTATACATATATGTATGTGTGAATATTCAGTACATATTGTACATATATATATATATATATATATATATATATATATATATATATATATATATATATATATATATATGTGTGTGTGTGTGACTATGTAAAAAAATGTAGTTATAAATTGAAACATTAGGAATGAATCTAGTCAACATCTTGGACACTGATTTAATTGATCGTCATTATATTAGGTAACTAGCGTCAGTATGTGGCTCTGCCTGTGTGCACTTTAGATTATGGTACCGTGATTTATTTTGTCTCATCGCGAGACAGGTTTACAAATGATAATATGAAAGATTTTGCTGTGTTCTCTCAAGATTGATGAACAAAGATTTGATATACGTATAGCGATGCCTATTGAAATGTTTTAGTACTCAATTTTTGTACTGAGTAAAGAAGATTGAGTTTCTTTCTACAATAATTACACTATTTCTTGAGTCAAAAATAATCTATGGGTATATATCATAATCATAAACTATGCCTACCCCAAGTACTCTCTCATTCTCAAATCTATTGGATTCTCAGAGCTGCATATGTGGTATTATTCCATTCAATAGACCAAACAGGGAAAAGAACAAAATCAACGCATGGGCTGTTGACATAAGTTAATATACAGCTTCAGTAACAGTCATATTGAAAAATAATCCATTTCATACAACTCATATGATATACCAGTTGTAATACAGAAACTGATCATTTTTTTGTCGTGTACAAGCATGGAGGAAATAACATGAATATAGAAATTTTTTACCTGAATTAGAACCAAAAAAAGAACTCATGTCCTCGCTATCGGAAAAATCTTCATCACTTCCTTCTTGTTCTTCCTCGGATTTTGACGTTCCAAGTCCACGTCGAGAAGTACCCATTCTAGAATAACAAAACATTCGTTTACGATAATACAAAAAAATATACAGGTAAATCTCAAATCAGGTCTCTCGAAACATTATATTGATATTTTGCCTACTTAAACGTGTTTTCTTTGAGGTTTACATTGGAATTTTTCAATTAAATTAACGACTTATTTAGAAAAAAAAACAATTAAATTTTTATTTATTTTATTTATATATTTTATTACCTTTTTATAACCTGTTACCTACACTTTGTACCTTAACACGTAAATTATATTACAGGTTATATTGGTTCGCTTTTCGTACACAATAAATATGTCGCAAACGTCCAATTGACAGTTCCTTTGTTTTTTAAATGGCATCGTTAATATATTACACCAATAAGGACAGTACGTGGACAGCATAACATCTTAACCAGCAATATTTATTATAATTCAAAATATTTAAGGTCCCATTTTAATTTCATAAAATATCCATTAGGAAATTAAATTTGAAAAATGTTCGAAATAAAAATATAAAATGCGTATAGACATTTATGAGGATAATGAAAACTAATACCAAAATACGTAGATACAATGTAAAAAAGATAGCATACCACCTAGGTATGAAATTTGAAAATAAGAGGACTGTTTCTTGAGTTAAACCACAAATTATTTAAAAAATGCAAAATAGTGCCAGTGATTATAAATACGGTTAAATAGTATTTCAATTACTATTTTTTAGAATATCTAGTTTCATTTAATGTATTTGGGTAATAATCAAAGTTGTAAGAAAATTAATACTATACCAATTTGGTTTCATAAATAAGCAATACCTATACAATTTTCCTACAAAATTACAGACAAGTTCTACACATTGCAATGCTGATAATAGACATCCTATTAAAGATCATTTTCCAGTGGTGAACATTCAAAAAGATAAATAAAGTTATTAATGTTATGTAATGATTACTTTACTCATCAATGAAATAGTTAATTGTTTTATTTTTTGTTCACAAAGTAACATTTTACGTTAACTAGTTATAAATTAATTGTTAAATTGAATACTATTTAATTATTGACATTTCCAATATTCGCAGTTTCTAATATACTTAGCTTACTAATCAACGTCTCGTTCGAACCATGGACAATACATCGCTATGTTTAACAGTTTAAGTATCTGTTCTGTGCGCCAGATATCATTTCTTATAAATATTTAAGAATATGATTCCCATAAAAACCATCAAACGAAGTGGAAAGGTTTTTCACAACACGATTATTTCGTTATTATTTTTGTGTTATTTAGTCTATTTTGTTGTAATAAGTAATTTAGTTTTCATATCATTTTTATTTTAAATCTATTTTTATTTAATTTTTGACCGTAGCTATATTTCATCTACTGTTATAATCAGTATTGTGTTCGGTAAGTTTATTCTTTTGTTAATTGTTTGTATTATTCATTTTTGTGAAATAAAATCTGCTTCAGCTTTGTGAAAATGGATTTAGTTATTCCTAGTAAACCTCCAGTTCCGCTTTAAAACATTATAACCTTGATGGCATTATTCGAGATGGAGTGAAACAAATTGGCAAAAACAGGATTTCGGTGGAATTTTCATCTATCGATGCCGCCAACAGCTTCCTTAACCTCTCTGCCTTCACGGGACAGAACAAATTGTTCATCTCCTCCTTTAACGTCAGTCGTATGGGCATTGTTCGCAATGTTCCAGTCGATTGGTCTAACGAGGAGATTTTACACAACATAGAAGTCCCAGAAGGGTGCGGTAAGGTTATTAAAGTCCGCCGCTTAAACTTTAAAAAAATAATTGATTGCCAACCTAGATATTTTCCGTCTGAGACGATGGTCATTACCTTTGATGGTCAAGTTCGTCCCCAACGCATATATATGGATTACTCAACGCTTCCAGTTTCATTTGTTTCCATTGGTTTACTGAATGATGGTTCTCCAACATGAGTTCCTGTCCCATTTCAGAACCCGAGCTCAGTAGATGTCTCTCTTTGCTCCTCTTCCTTGACATCCTTAGTTTCCTGGAATATTCTATCTGAGTCTTTTGGAAGCGCCCGTTTCCCCATTTTCATTTCTTTCCCTCATTTAAATACAACCTACATAGGACAGATTGGGTGGGATTCCGTACTTTCTTCAGTGTCGAAGTGGATTCCCTCCCTCCAGTGGACTTGGATGGCATTGAATCTTGCTATGACAAATTTGTAAGGTCTATAGATCTATCCGCTCGGAACTTTATCGCACTTAAAAGATTTAATCACCACTTCAGATCCTCTCCCCCCTGATGGGATGGAGACTGTTCCGGAGCGGTTAAAGCCCGCAAAGAGGCTGAAGCGATATATAAATCTAATATGTCGGAAGCAAACTTCCTCTTGTTTCGCAAGACCCAAGACTAAACGAATTGTCCTTAAAAAAGAGGGAAGGATGGAAAAAATTCTGTTTTAGCAAAGATTACGGAACGTCTAATTAAGAATCGTTTGAAATTGTGTACAGAACACCATTCTATTTTTCCAAGCAATCAATTTGGCTTCAGAAGAGCTAAAAGTACGATGGACAATCTCAGCGTCCTAACCACTGACATCAGACTTGCCTTCTCTCGACAAGAGTTCCTCGTTACTACTTTTTTAGATCTTTCTTCAGCCTACGATAACGTAAACCTTCCAGTCCTCCAAAAAATTCTTCATAAACTTGGGATTCCGATCAAGATTATAAATTTTCTCCTCAATTTTCTTTTAGAATGGTCTATTATTCTTAGATCCCCCGGAAACCCCCCCCCCCTAACAAGAACTATATGGAGTGGTCTTCCCCAAGGCTCTGTTTTAAGTCCATTACTTTTCAATATTTACTCCTATATGATCCACTCAACAGTAAATCTCTTCTGTCGTGTTTTGCAATACGCCGATGACCTGCTTTTATATTCTTCTGATAAGTCAATAATGGTTGCCGAAAATGCTTTGAACTCTGCCCTTGTTAAGCAAAACAAATGGGTTACCGCTCATGGTATGGATTTATACCCTTCCAAAAGCGCTGTGGTGGTCTTCTCGAGAAGAAGAATTACTACTCCGTTATCTATTTCTTATAGTTCCTCATTGATCCCTGTTCTTTCCAATACCAAATTCTTAACTATGTTCTTAGACTCAAAATTGTCCTGGAACATTGAATATGTCATCTCCCAATGTCAGGCTAACATGAATATTCTCCGCGCTCTTTCTGAGGTAGTGGGGCTCGCACCCTTCCACGTTAAAGTTAATATTTAATGATCTAGTCCGTAGTCATCTAGAATATGGTCCATTTCTACTTGATCCTCTTTCCAAATCCAATGCCATTAAATTGACCCGCATTCGGTCTCAAGCGCTGAGGATCATAGCGGGTGCTATGAAATCCAGTCCCATAAATGTCCTACAAGTAGAATGTGTTGATCCTCCTTTAAACCTCCGGCGACAATACCTAGCTGATCGTTATTTACTGAAGGCAGTTAGGTTTTCTACTCACCCTATTTTTCCAAAACTCACCCTCCTCTCTAGGTTTATTGAGCGTGCTCCTTTTTGGCGTTCTAAGTTCCGACCTCTTCTTATCGTTACCTTTCAAAGATTCAAATCCCTCACTAACCCCATTTATCAAAATTCTTCTTGAATTATTTTTGGATGGATTGGATGCGAATATACACAGATGCATCAAAAACCCTTAGAGATGGCTATGTCGGATCTCCTTCCCATGACTCGTTTCTGGATGACGTCTGACTGACAGATTACGGGTGCGGGATATTTCCAGATCCAATCTTTTATACCAATCTTTTATACTCACAAAACATCCGAAAGTAATCCTCTGTGGTATCTCGCGTTCGTTTGGGTCATTATTCTATTCCTACCCATTTGGCTAAACTGCGGGTCAGAGAATCTCCAATTTGCGGTTGTGGGCTTGGAGAAGGCGATCTAAATCATCTCATTTTTTCATGTCCATTGAATAATAGATTTCCTTCGTTTATTTCCAAATTATTAAAACATAAAATTCAATTGCCTATCAACATAAGATCACTTTTATTTATTGCCAAGAAACACATTTTAAGATTAATCATTCAGTTCATAAGAAAGAACGACATTAAAATATAGAATTTTCATGTTTATATTCTTGTTTATTTTAGTTTTTATATTTGTATATACATATTTTGTACTCTCTGTATATATAATCTCATTTTCTTCTTTTTTGTTTAATTGTAGCCAACTTCTTATTTATTGTATAGTTTTTTTTTGTTTTATTGTATAGTTTATTCTTTTGATGCAAGCAACATTGATAAATATCCGAAATATGACTTAATCAGTGTTGCTTAGCCTTTTTTACCACACTTGACATTGGTAAAGGTTCTCTCTGGAGAGAACGAACGCTATATAATCAAAAATAAAGATAAAGTTATAAATATTTAAAGTACAGCGTTACAGCTCAAAAATTCAGATGTCGAAGATAATGTTAAATCGTTTTTAAAAAGATACTTTAACTCATTTGGGGATGATTAATTATTTAGGGATACAGGATTTTAATGATTATTTGAGAATGAATAACTTCGTTTATGATAAATTTATTACAATGATAAAACCTGTAATGAAAACGCAAGAAACAGTTATGAGAAAACCAATAAGTGAAGAAGTAATATTAAAAACAGCATTACGATACTCTGACTTGTAACATCAAGCTTTATCTAATATTCGTCAGCTGCGTCAGCTGCTATCTAGCAGATCCTTAAAATATAATACTTTTAGAAAGCTTATAAAAAACAGTATCTGTAATTGATGTTATTTTAATTAGAAACGTAATCTATCGTAAAAAAAAGTTAACGTACATAAATTGTTAAACGAAAATATTAAACAAAATAAAAAAGGTAATTAAATTTGCCAATCTGCGCTTGGAAAAATATATCGTTAATGTGCTTTTCTGTGATTATTCTCATATGTTCTGGTAATTTAGATAATTTGTTGCAAACATTATTTTCAATCACATCAAATTCGTTTCTTTTATGCGTCGGTGTGGAAGATTGTGTTGATCTATGTTCAATTCTATTTAAAACGTCTTCAACTTTCGAACTAACTTTTTTTCGTGTCTGGCGTGGTGAGAACGACCATCGTCGTGAAGTTTGTGAATTGATGTCTTATAATCAGAGCCATTGCTTGTCTTATAAGTAGCTGTGGACGCAGCAAAGATAAGCTTATGCTATGCACAGGCTTATGTTTTGTCACTCCAAGCCAGTTCGTAATCAAAATCGACATTGAATAGTTCTTAAGTAACATTGTTCCTGGTGAAATTTCGTAACAATACTATTTATTTTTGTTTCAGTTCTCAATATTGAAGGAAAATGTGAAAGTGATCGCTAAAGAACTTGATTCAAAATTTAATTTTCCTTACTGTCTTGGGACCGTGAATCGAAAGCACATACTAATAATGGCAGTCCAAAAAGTGGGTAAAAATATATTTGCTGCAAAGAATTTCGCGGCATTGTGCTAATGGCAATTGTAAACACAAACTATAAGTTTAATATGGTAGATGTTAGCATCGGCTATTTCTTCAAAAATGAGTTGCTTGATCGATGATAGCTCAGAGGTTAATGATACAAGTAAGCTGAAACATGGTACATGAACTCGTCATGAGTCTCATGTTAGCAACTACATGAGTAAAAAGATCGCCCATAAGTACATTACTTTGTGTACTAATAGGCGATGAAGCTTTCGCACAGATCTTCAGAACTGGTTTTCTAAAAACTATAGAGCTCTAAAAACTTAATCACGACAGAAAAAATTGTAAGTTTAGACAGTGTATAGCACGAAAAGTCCTAGAAAACACATTAGGTATGCTCGCTAACCGATAAGAATATGTCAAGCAACCAGAGGCGTAGCTAGGGTGGAGCAAATACAGCACGTGCCCTGAGCACTTTCAAAGGGTGGGCGAGTAAAATCTCCAAAACAACATAAAACAAAAATCATAATAACCAATTTCACATAAAAAAAATCCCGGCCGCTATTCCCGCGCTTCGCACGTGTGCGAGAGGGAATGCGTCTACGGCCTAGCTGAGAGCGAGGGCAGACAGCGGGGCGGTCGGTGTGTAGAACAAACGCTTGAAACTTATTAGAAATTATGGATCGTAAACAGTCGAGAGAAAAGGCACGGAAACGCGTCCTAAACTAGGGCAGATGCCGAACGGCAAGGAGAGCGGCCCGGTGCGGACAGCGTACCGCCGTCTTTTGCCGCTCGTCAGTTTGATTTACACGCTCATCAATTGTTCAAAACGAAAATCAGCAGTGTTATTTCGAATACTTTTATAAATATTTCATTTAAAAAATATTTTTCTTTTATTTGACTATCTTAGAGTATTTCTCAAAATCATCTGCAACGTTGCATAATTTGTCTGGATTTTCTTATCCTAACAATTTTACACCTTTATTTTGATACCGTTCACCAGTGCTGTGATAAAAATTGATTAATTTAATCATTTAATTTGTAAAATCACAAAAAACACGCCAGATAAATTAGAAAAATATGAGAAATACCTCTGATGAAAGTTTGTGATGTAAAGTTTTTCTTCAGATATTTTTAATTTTTTAAGTTCATATCCGTTTTGTCTATTATTTTTTTAATTTCTTGTAATATGCAATCGAACGTTTTGTATATTCTAGTATATTCGAAAAACCTTGAAGTTGTTATAGGTAACCTACTAGTGGTTGGCCACGCACAGAGTGGTACGCGCATGCGCTAAGCAGTGCATCACTTGCTCGTTACACGTTCGAATTTGACACTTCGCGCGCATTTGTTTATTTACCTATTTGTTTACATGTGATTTTGATTTAAATTCTCTCTAGCTAGCAAGCGTTATTGAAGCTACTTGATTTGTTATCTAATTGTCACTGACATTGCCTTGAACAAAAATAACGGATTTACTTTTACGATAAATAGTAGAGTAAATTCCCTAAATATGGACTAGTCGTATAATATGGACTATCGTCCTCCTTCGTTACGTGTCGCTGCTAGCAGAGTGAAGTTAGTCACATTAGGTGACCCCCGCCTCGCCTACCAGTCCCACTGCAACATTGCAAACGTACCGCCGCGTCAGTATCAGTGGCAGCCATTTTTTGATTGTCTACAAATTTGATGAAGATTTTTGGTAAGTTATTTAAGAATATAATAATGTTGTTGTTACTTATTTAGCTATAATGATGCGTATACTTCAAACATCATAGTATTAGGATGAATTTCTAATGTAACTTGTGGCAGTACCTAGTTTCAAAATTTGGTTACAATATAATAACCTCAAAAAGTTACCCTTCTGTAATATGGACTGGACATAGTCCATTATAAGCACATGGTCCATATTGTAAACCGTTTTTCTTTTTTATAGATAATGGCGTTCAAACCACAGAAGTTACCTACTAGACAACAGTGGGCCAAAGACTCTATGAATATGGCAATACTAGCCATAAAAGAACAAAGAATGGGTTACCTAAAAGCATCAAAAACTTTTGGTGTGCCAAAAACGACACTAATACGTTTAAGTCAACGAAAAAACAAGCCACTACAGGAGGTTACAAATTTAAAACTCGGCCGAAAAGCTACTTTTCCTGATAAATTTGAGACCGATTTGGTGGAATATGTACTTGCAATGGAAGCTTCAGGGTTTGGTTTGACACGGCGTGATATTATGAAGTTAGCATATCAATTAGCTGAAAAAAATAAATTAAAACATTATTTTTCAAACGACAAACAATCTGCTGGAAAGACGTGGCTGCGTTTGTTTCTCCAAAGACATCCAGAATTATCCTTCCGTCAACCCATGGGTACGTCCATCGCTAGAATGAAAGGTTTTAACAAGGAAGATGTTGATAATTTTTTCACATTATTAGGTCCATATTAAAAACTAGGTGGTCCATTTTTAATACCTTGTTACAAAAGTTCCTTATTCACGTATTGGCTATTAATTAGTAAGTTTGTTTGAAAATTTATACCTTTGTTACTTTTAGATGTAAAATTGTTGCTCTTGAATAGTTTACCTAATTATTTAAATAAAAACACTTTAATTATCTTCAAACATTTGTGTTTTATTAAAAGAAAACGATATGGTGGTCCATATTTAGGGAACTTACTCTACTAAGTACATGAAAGTCACATTAACTCAATGTTGTTTTATAATAAAATACCACATCCACGACGAAGGTAAAAATGACAAGAACACTTTATACACTTATTTAAGAATTAGATTGATTTTCATTTAAGTTTATCATTTCCGACTGACGTTTGGCGCCAATTAGCATCACTTCACAAAAAGGCGCAACCTTAGCTAAAAACAAAAGAAAGGATGTTGTAGCATTTTGTTGTATAAACTGAATGTGTATTGAAATAGATTTAACACTTTTAGCTGTAATAGACGATAAAGATATCAATTTAGTTAATTCAAAGTGTAACAAAATAACGAGCTGTGTGACTATAATTATAAGGCTACTGAAGAATTTGTAGAAAACCTTAATATTTCAGTAAGATAAAAATTTTATGGAGGTGATAGGGTGAATGATGTCGGAACCACAATAACTGTCATACCAGAAGTAATGAAAAAGCTTGATACAGGACTTCTTGAGTTTGATAAGAATACAGTAAAAACTATTCTGCCAGATTGCTTAAAAACATAAGTAATTAACTTACGTTCGAAATATTTTCAAAATAATGAAGGTCCTTTCTTGTATATAAATAACCGTTGTATGAACAAAAGTTAGTTTAAAAAGAAACTAGGTCATCGCGGTGAAGAAGTGAATTGCTCATGGCTAGTCTATTCTCTGACTAAAAAATCGTCTTTTTGTATTTGTTGTCTGTTCAGAATTGGATAATCAATCTTCATTAGAAAGATGGATTTACCCACCGGAAAGCATCTGAAAGTCTCACTACACATGAAAATGCGAAGAATCATCGTGAGTGTTTCACCCAGTGGAAGGAAATGGAAAGAAATGTTGTAGCTAATAAAGCAATTATTGACGCTGAACTTCAAACCCAGATCGAGGCAGAGAAACAAAAGTGGCATAACGTATTAAAAATAATCCTTCACTGTATCAAATATCTTGTTTCTCAAAACCTTGCATTACGAGGTCACAAGTAGTCACTCACTGCATGCGATGGAACCGAATCCAGCAGTGTTGATAATTTCCTTGGATTAATAAAACTCTTATCTATGTTCGACCCCGTCATTAATAACCATCTCATTCGTATTAAAAATAATTCCAGAACCATATTTTACATTTCACTTCAAGTTTAAAATGATCTCATTCATCTGGTGGCTACCACTATACGCCAAAATTTATTGCGAAGCATTCGCAAATCAAAATACTACGGCTTCATCTCCTGATCAGGCACATCGTGAGCCGATGTCAGAAGTAGTGATATATATGTAGAAATAGTGAGATATATGGGATATGTATAGGTTGATTTTGAAAAAAAACAGTCCGCTTTAGAGAGTCCTTTATTGGTTTCATCGAGATAAGTCAATGGACGCCGGAAGTTTAGTTGAAGAAATACTTAAGCAGGTAGGATAAGACGATATGCATCTATAGGATTGTCACTCACAGTGCTATGATAACGCTGCTGTGATGGCTGGGCACCGAACTGAAGTTTACCAAAGAATTATCGAAAAGAACAATCTAGCGATATTTGTGAACTGCGATAATCATTCACATTTTTTTAAACTATTTAAATTCTTTACGTATTCTTTGCTCATTCTACTTTGCGCTAGGAAAAACTAAAAAAAAATGCATGCCTATGGTTGTAAAATCAGAATCCGAAACAAGATGGAGTACAAGGGTTGAAGCAGTAAAGCCAGTTCACAAATATCTTGAAGATATGTTGAACCTTCTTCAAGATATTGCAGACGATAGCAACCAAACCACTGAAACAAGAAGTGAGGCCAGGCTTATTTATAATCGCATTTTTTGACATTGTTAGGAATTTGGTACGATACTTCCATAGATCGTGTCCAAAAGCGACTCCAGAAACTCCAGTGAATTTTCATAACGCTCCCTTGTACATAAAAGCCCCCCGAGACTATTTTCAAATGAAAAAGAGAAGTCAGTTAACGAGGCATTAAAACAAGCCACGGACAGGCGTCGAATGCGAAAAAAATGTATAGCTGGGAAGAGTATTTTGGATGCAGGATTGACTGCTAAAGAAGAAATGGTATGAGTAATGCAGAGATCGCTGGATTGTATTGTATGTGAAATGAGTAAAAGGTTTATTCGTTTGCATAAAACTGACGCCAGGTTTGGATTTATTTTAGATGTTAAGACTCTGTGTTACAGCACTGACGACTATGACAATTAAAAAAAAATGCAAAGAATTTGGAAATTTCTATGGCTGTGATGTTAATGCGAAACAGTTATACGAAGATATATTGAATGTTCGAATGCTAATATCTACAAGAAAAAACGTCACTATAAAGAAATCTGAAGAGCTCTTGAATTTACTGTGCAGTACGTGGATAAAAGCGTATTTTCAAATCGGCTCATTTCTATTCAAATTTTGCCCACAGTACCCATTGCAAATTGTAAGCGATCTTTTAGTAAATCATTAATACTTTTGTATTTAGAGCGACAATGGATCAAAATGGTTATGCGCCCTAGCTTTGCTCAATGTAAAGTGAAACGGAAAAATCTGATTTCGAAAAAATCATCGATTTGTTTTCGTCACAGAAAGCCGCAATTGTAAGTGTAACTATTTTACAGACTTACTTTCGTTATAAAATAGAAACTAAATATGTTTCGTAAGCATGATTTATGACTGGTTTATTTAGTGTATCTGTTTTTTTTTATATTAAAACGTGGCTATCATATCAAAATGTCGTACATTTTTTTTCCAATCACTGCATATATCTTAAAAAAGTATAAAAATGTTGTATAATTACAAAAATATGTACTAGTTTAATTTGATTATGATATTTTTACTAAATAGACAAGACAAAACTAAAAACGTATAAAAAACTTTAAAACTAAAAACGTATAAAAGACTTTTTGAAATGACAGCGATGAAAATAAGTTATGATAGGGTGCAACTTAGATGCGTGCCCTAGGAGATTTTTTCGATTGGTACGTCGCTGCATACCACAATTGTAATGGAAAATGTTAATGGTTTTAGCGTCCTGTCATTTGCACACTTATTTAAGGCTCTCTTACCTGCATGCATGGATTGGACCAAGAATATGATGACAGTAATACATCGGTCTATCTTCCAAATGCAATTGATTTTCACCAATCGAATGTCAGCGTCGAAACAAAAATGTTCGCTAACAGTCCAAGAAATATTTTTACAAGTGTAAATATTTCTCAAACTGTTCTCGAAGACATTTAACAGGGATACCATATCATGGCAAAAGATAATAATATAATAAAAAGACACAATACGTTGAAATAAAGAAAATAAATACTCTTTACTTGCCCTTGACGAATTAGTATAAAGATACATTCGAAATTGAAGCCGTTGTTCTCTGTTAATCGTCATCAAGAAAAATACCACACACTGGGTTTGTATAAGTCAGTGGCGACGCTAGGCGTCGGCGACGTCGGCCTCGCGCCCGAGGGGGCCTCGCAGAAAAACTAGTTACCTATTTATTTTCGTTTCGCCAATCATCCTGGCTTAGGTTGCCGACCCCGAACAATTCGGGAAAAAAGCTAAGCAGATGATAATTAATTTTATTATTTAACATGTGCCCGATGGAAGTGAATACCTAGTAGGTACTTTACGGGTATTCAGAATCGTCTGTCTGGCAACACTATGAAAAGAACGTTTCGCCCACAGAATAGATACGATACAGAACGGACACGATCCATACTAGCCCATATAAAAAAAGAGTAACACTTTTCCATACATGGCGAAACGCTGTCAAAGTAACTCCCCTTTCCCCTCGCCTCACTTCTCCTGACCAAAGACTTGTGTAATTATTATTAATGCCCATAGATAGCGTAATTTCTTACTTTCTGTTGATCACAGATGGCGTTATCAAAAAAAAAAGTAATTTTAATCCATAAATTTATTAAAATTATAAAAATATTTCACAAGACAAATATGAAAATAACATTACTATGAGAATAAAATTCAAAAAACTTTAAATAAAATAGAAAATACAATTGTAATAGTACCAGGCGTCTCCAGGTAGCACCCTGGAATCAACTAGGTGGTAATTGCATAAATGGAAAGTGGGCAACTCCTCAACAACTGAAAACAAGCAAAAACATACATGATTATAGCGATATCTGTTAGTGCTTGGAGTATATTTTCAAACTTTTGTCAAAACTCCACGCTTGGCCAATAAATAATTATAAATAAAAAATTTTTCAATTCATGTTCAAATAAAAGATATGATACTTTTGATAAAATTAGTTTTAACATTTGTTTTATTTTACTAATTTGTATACTTTCCATATTACTTACTACGCCGCATAGGTTTTCACAATCTTCTTAACTTCCGTCTGAGCTGCTGAATCGTCTTGTTCTGTTGACGAATCTTCCTTACAAGTCTGGACCTCTTCAGCTTTCCGCCTTTTTCGCTTTTCAACAATCTAGACCCCAAAGACGCTGCCTCTAAGTGTACGTCTTCCTTTAAATATAATAACAGTTGTATTTATGACATGTGTTATTTCAAAATTATACATGATGTTTATATGACATATTCAGTTGTGCAAGCAAAAAATGAGTGCATAAGGACATTTTGGTATTATCACTTAAATAACCTTAGACATTCTCCCAAAGAAGCCCCTAAGGTCTTGCTGATAGTTTCCTGTCGAAACTGTGCCTGAGCGCTGTGCTTGGTTGTTCGACTGCTGCTCTGTTGGTGTTGGCAAATACTGGCTCGGTGTAGCATTGCTATATAATAATTTCCTAGGCTGAAAAGTTTTAAAGTTCTCATTAGTAAAGTGTCGTCCGCAGATTCTGTTTACGTCTGAGGTCATTCCAAGTAACTGCCCAATTCTCCCTGCCACACAACTTCAGCCACGCTTTTGCCCTGCAAAAAAACAAAACATTAAGTTAGGTATAATAATTTCAATCAATCCGCCTTTTCCTCTCTTTTAATTGGAAGAAAACTTACAACAAACAACGTTTGATTAAATATAAATGCTGCTCATAACATTATTTAGTAAAAAATTATATTTGGAAAACCAATTTACTACCGGCGAATACACCCAACTGTGTGTCAGAAGTAATTTCTCGGAGTTTTCCGACAAGAAAAAACTTTGTCACAAAATTGTAATTTGTGTGGTAATATTTTTAAAACCCATTTTTTTTATATAAATCTCGTCGATAACTAACTAAAACATCTTTTAGTTTCTTTTAAGTTAAGTTTTCTTTTAAACAAAACAGTAAAAATTCGTTTTAACCATACTTTGCAACTCTTCGAATTAAATTTTGACAAACAACTGCAACGTCGCAAATGCTTTGCGCCGTTAGTGTATAAAATTTATATTAATTTTTGAAATGTTGTATAATAAGCAATAATGGATAACACTTACCGGTTTTCATTATGATGCAGGGAAAAAAATGACCATTTTGTCCATTGTCTTATGTAGGAATTACACCCCGGTTCAATACACGCCATTACAAAATAAAACAAAGATCTTAATATATAATAAAACAAAATAACAAAGATCTGAACACATAACAAAACAATAGCTACAACACCTTTTTTACTTAATTAATATACAAAACTTATAATATTAAATGCGTGTAATATGTTTTTGCGCAGTAAATATCTGTCACTCGTTTCAAGCAGACTCAGTGTTGAGCGGTTTCTGTCTGTGTTTTCTAGAGTGTTCGTAGCGTCTCTTGCATGGTGACATATAGCCGTCGCTAGAGGTCGCTGTACACAATTAAAATTTGCCGCCATCTTCCTTAAGAGATGTTGTCACCAAATCGAGTACCTACTTGACCACCCCCTGGTTTCGCCCTAATGAGCGTTCTCACACACACTGCCCGACACGATATCTGTATTGGGTGAAAATGTTTGTAAGTAATGTGTATGGCATCATATCATTTATTTATTTATTGAATTCATGGGTGTAAGTAAACCCATGAATACAATAAATAAATTAGTTATACGTGCAAATGATCTTAATTTAGCACACATACAAACATAATGTGTGTGTGCTCTTCATTATGAGCGTCCGATACCGATATCGTATTATCGGGTAGTATGAAAACGCTCAATTTCGCGCAATGTTTCTTTTTATGCACGAGACTCTGGACGGGGAATCCCCGTGTTGTTTACTTTATTTATCTATATTTCATTTTTCTGTGAGAGTAATTTTCTTCATACGGCAACTCGCAGACTCGCAAGCGCAAAGTTTCTTTTTATTGTATTGTAAAGTCAACACCCCGACGTTCTAGTGCACAGTTCTAGTGGATAAAAGTTTTACGTTATTTGTTATTAATTTCATACCTAAGGTAAGTCAACATCAACTTTTTAACGACTTTAACGAAATTATTTCATCAAAATCAATAGTTACCTATATCTTTTATAAGTCGTAAATACTCGTAATATTAACCAAGAAATACGTTTGGTTTTATATTTACCTAGGTAAGTAAAGTACCTACCTACCTACCTACTTATTAAAATATAGGTCATCTATTTCTCCATAGAAACCGAAATAGAAAAGTGAATAGGTACCTACCTACTTATTTTTAAACCTGCGCTAGTTTTTTTTCACGAGATAATAGAAATATTTCGCCTTCCGATCAATGCCTTCGAGTATGTTTTGTATGCGTCAAAATTCGTAACAATTATTTTCACAGAGTTCTTTTTTCATAGGTACCTACATCTCGTGCGGTGTTCCTACAATAAGTACAAAATAATATGAATGAATAGGTACCTACAACAAATTATTTCACTTCTCCATAGAAAGACCTTGCTTATAACAAGTTGCTCCTGCATTACGTATTTAACAAAATAAGTAGGTAGGTAGGCACCTACTTACCTTTGCCTTCTTAATAGTGACTATAAAATAAAAATATTCGATCTGTGGCATGTACGTACATACATATACAGGTTGATATACATATACAGGCTGGTCATGGATAAAGTGCAAATACGAAAACCATAGATTGAGGCCATTACCCTGAACACATACCAACATAGCTCGGAGGGTCAGCACGTTGAAGTGGCGGTGGGCAGGCCACATCGCTCGTAGAGCAGTTAACCGATGGGGAATAAATAAAGGATCTCGAGTGGCGGCCGCGTACCGGTAAACGAAGCGTCGGTAGGCCGCCAGTTGGTGGTCTGATGACCTGCCCTCCTAACATGCGCGGTTTTGTCACGGGTGAGATGATTTTCTATCTCGCTTACTCCAACGCAAATCGAACGAGTTAGCTAGAGTTATGTCACTCACTCTCTCGCGCGTAACAAAGCCGCTCATGTTACGGGTACTGGTGAGGGTCGTCGGGAGTCGCTGGATGCAGTTAGCCCGCGACCGATCAAGGTGGCGCTCTTAGGGGAGGCCTATATCCAGCAGTGGATGCCTACAAAGTTGGCAGCTGACTCGTAAATTTTGTATAGTCGTTTTTTTTTCATTTCCGACAAAAAGTTTGACAAAAAATGTTCCGGGTATGTATCGTAATCCATGGTTTTCGTATTTGCACTTTATCCAGGACCTCCCTGTCTAATAATCATCAACCAACTCTTATAATCTGTATCCTGTAACATTGCGTTCTTACCAAACTTAACTAAAAATATTTTAGGTCATCATGTCTGGAGGACCCTCTAAAGACAGAGATGCAGGGAGAAAATGGGAATCCGGTGCGTCAAAAAGAAAAAGAAAGGCTGAAACGGCTATATCCAACCAAGCTCTGAGTTCCAGTATGATGCAATTTCTTAAAAAGCTTTCTTCAGGTGTCACTGCTTCAGAGTCATGTGATGAATCTTTATTTTCTGAAACAGAACCAGCCTCAGAGTTGAATGAAACTTTTAGTCAAATTTCTGATACAGCTAGTGAACATTTTAAAAAAATTCAACAGCGAGTGAATCTGCTGTGACCCAAATTTCTGAATCAAATAAAGAGTTAGAAAGTGAATATATGTGTGAGTCAGAAAATCAAGAGCAAGAAGTTCATTTAAGCGAGCCATTAATAGACCTAGATCCGGGGAAGTGGGTATTGCCACTAAACGATGCGCAGCGCCATGACTTAATGCAAAACGGTCCCGATCAAGACCTAGAGAAATCTGATGGAAATTACCCAAAAGACCAAAGTAAAAGACATTTTTCTAAATTTCATTTTACTAGAAAATTGAGTAACGGCGAAACGCAACATCGCAGATGGTTAGCTTACTCCATATCTCAAGATAAAGTTTATTGCTTTCCATGTAGACTTTTTTCACATTTGCAGACACAGATAATAAAAGAAGGATGTTGTGATTGGAAGGATCTGAATCGGATATTGAAAAGACATGAACAAAGTCAAGGACACATGGAGTGCATGATTAAATGGATGGAACTCTTTAAAGGAATCTAACACGGTAAAACAATAGATAAGGATAACGAGAGATCGATTAGGGAATCCCAAAAGTATTGGTATAATTTGTTTGAAAGATTGATAGATATAATAAACTACTTGGCCTCACACAATTTCGCATTTAGAGCTCATCGAGAATCCTTGAAATTGAACGATAGTAAAAACTCTGGCAATTTTCAAGACTTAGTTTTAAGTTGTTATCAAAATATGATCCGACACTACGGGAGCATATGCAACGTATTAATGAAAAGCAACTTAAACAACATTATCTGAGCCACGACATCCAAAACGAATTAATTACATTAATGTCTAAATTAGTTATTAACGAAATTATACACAGGGTTAAACAAGCAAAATACTACGCCATCTTGTTTTATTGTACCAGGGACGTAAGTCGTGTTGAACAAATGTCAATAATATTAAGATTTTGCAATTTGTCAACTGGAGCTATAGAGGAACATTTTATTGGGTTTATTGACGTCGCAGAAACAACAGGATAGTATTTAACAAAACCAATATTACAAGAACTGGAAAAAAATGATCTAGATATCCAAAACTGTCGAGGACAGGGATATGATAATGGAGCCAATATGGTCGGAATTAACAAAGGTGTCAGAACAAGAATACTCAATATAAATCCAAGAGCATTCTTCACACCATGCGGATGCCACGGTTGGAATTTACTTTTGATAGATGCAGCTAACTCTTCAACGACAGCCAAAACATTTTTCGGCTTTATCAATAAAATCTATGTGCTGTTTTCAAAGTCAAGCAAGCGTTAGGAAATGGTAAAAAGTAAATTAAAATTGACATTACAACCTCTGTCTGAAACGAGATGGGAGAGTAGAATCGGAACAGTAAAAGCAATATTTTTTCAATTTGATGATGTTATCGATTGCGTGAATGAACTGAAAAATAAAACTGATGATTCCGAAACTCTAAGCGACAGTGAAGCAGTCCTGAACGAAATGTTAACTTTTGAGTTTATTGTTGCAATACACGTGTGGTATGAGGTTTTGCTACTTGTAAACAATATAAGTAAACTATGGCCATCGGTTCAAGTCAACTTGAAAGTCGCTATTGATACTTTACGTTCATTTTGTAGCTGGATTCAAGAATTCCGTAATACAGGATTTGAAAAAAGGGTAACAGAAGCTAGATTGTTTGTGGAGAAAAGTACTTATGAAATTCAGTCTCAATTTAAGGAAAAAATAATAGCCAGGAAAAAACGAATGTTTAGTTACGAACATACTGATGAACCAGTTAAATCTCCTGAAATTCAGTTCAGAGTTAATTATTTTAACACAATTGTAGATGCTATAATAGTCGACACCGAATGTCGATTTACAGCGCTCAATGAATATTTTGAGCAATTTGGTTTTATTTATGATATCAATTATTTGAAATCTATGCCAAAAGAGGACCTTCTCAAACATTGTAATGATTTAGGTACAATACTTCGGGTTGGCGAAAATAGTGCATAAAGCCTTTCGAACTATATGAAGAACTTCAGCTTTTAAAAACTAATTCACTTGACTCTATCAAAGACGCGAAACAACTCATCCAATACATTTTAGAAAATAATTTAGAAAAAATATATCCAAATGTTTATATTACAATTAGAATCATGCTCACAGTTCCGGTCAGCACAGCTTCCGCTGAGAGAAGCTTCTCAAAGTTGAAATTGATAAAAACCTATTTGAGAAGTACGATGAGCCAAGACAGACTACCCGCGTTATGTTTTGTCAATCGAAGCTGAAATAGCGGCTAGACTTAACTACGACACAATCCTGAAAAAATTCAGTGAGGCTAAAAGCCGAAAAGTTCGACTATTTTAATTTCTATGTGTGTAATTATTTTTTGTCATCATTTTATGAACAATAAAACTCGTTATACTCATAAATTATTTTATAATTTGGCTCACTTAATTTAACGGTTTTTTTCACTGCGAAGTAAAGAGGCCTCGCGAACTTGATGTCGCCGACGTACACATTTGGTCTAGCGCCGCCACTGGTATAAGTAGATGGTGCCATCATCGCTGCACTTCGACTGACAGTTGACTGTTTTTAATAAAATGAAAATCTTTTCTATGAAAAATCCCGTTTTTGTTTATTGCTATATTCGGTTGAGGTTATATTCCACAGACATCTCTCTAGTCTGTATGCTTTAATATAGATTTTGCTGAATTCACGTGAATAAGTGTGTAAATTGGTTTAAAGTACCACTACTGACTATCGACGCAGCGCACTCGCAACTGAGATTGCTCAGCCGGCGAGAGACTCAATGGCAAGTGATCACCCGTACTCACACATTCGAGGTCGCTCGTGGTCAGAACGTTCCGGTCGCATACCGACCATGTAAGCCAGGGTTCCCTATCATAACATCAACTGATAATATACATCGTATGCAGTTAAAGTTAGAAATTAGAATAAAAAGTAAAGGGTACCATGAATTTAATAACTATTTATATACATTTTGTTTATTATTAGGTAAAGTTGAATTCTGGAATTTAGTAATGATAATCTCAATATGAGAAAAGATAGAAATTATTATTTATCTAAATGAACCATTTCAGAAATATATCCTTAACATCAACATACTCATTTAGTAACTAATATAATGTTATTTCATGAAATCAAAACATTTAGATTCAAGTATCTTATTAATAAATTTATTTAGAGGTTCATAATCTAGTAACAATGTGTTTTTTGTTCTATCATTACTTCTAAGCTAAGTAGCTGATGCACCTATATTAAATTATACAGTTTAATAATTAAATGTCTATATTTTGTTATCTTTATTATATAACCTCTGCTACAATATATGTATTCCTTGTTTAATGGATTTTTATGAACAAACGTTCATAAAAAAATCATTACTGAAGTCCTGTTTGTTATTGGGATCATTGACTTAGTCATATCAAAGTTATTGTTTTCAAATATTGTGTAAAAAATACACGCAGAAGTATAATTCTTAGGAAAATTATGTGCATGTCATTTTTATATTATTTTGAACAGCACTTTAACTCGCGAAGGGAATCCTTAACGAAATACTCGTGCCTGTCCTAAATGAGATTTTTTTTGTCCACATAAAATAGGACAAGTGTAAGTACTTGTAATGCCTGTACAATATGCGCAAACATATTAGTCACAGAATAGATACGATAATATTAGTGACGGTTGCCATCGTGGTATGACAAATCTGTTTACCTTTTCATTTTTGCCTTATTTTTAGTAATGGTAATTCTCCGCAGTCTTTTCTCTATGGTTAAAAAAAAGAGAGTGTTGTGACGATAGTTGACAACAATTGACATTTGATTTACAAATATATTAAATCATAATAAAAAGGCAGAAACTCACTGTGTTTTACAAATAATTGTAGAAAATATAAAAAATAAGGATGACAATGGGTGATGAAACACCAGTTACTTCGCTTGTATTGCCCGTTTTAATACGCCCCGTTTTATCTCAGGTAAGCAATATTTTGAAAATATGTGTATTCAATAAAGTTGGGGAGTTAGGTTCTTCTATAAATTCTTTATAGTACTCCAAACAGCTTAATAAAATTTGTTTTAATTTTAGCTGGAAAAATATGATTTAGGTGCCTCGCAAACTTTACGAGCAGCTCTTACTAAAGCTGAAGCCAGTTTGCCTGGTTTGAACTATGATCTCGTTGCTGGCATTATTCGAAGAGCAGACATTCCTGTTAATATGAACGAAAGCCTATTGAGACTACAAGGGACCTTGACAGATGTTGACGGTATGGATAGCATTAAGACTATTTAAGTATTTTGTGTTATGTTGTAAACTTTTAAACAAAGATAATTAAAAGTACATTTGTAACTCCTTAAACTTGCAGAGAACAGACTAAGTATTGTTTTTATGTTCAGTTCCATTTGTTATAACTTACTATTATAGTTATTTAAAGCAAAGGGATATTATATACTTTAATATTATCTATAAAATATGTTATTTCCAGCACATATCAAGTATTTGTCTAATTATAAAATGTAAGCTGAGGTATTAAAACAAGTTTGCCTCATTTGTTACAAAACATCCCTGTAGCAGCTCCTCTGCATTTATAGTATACTTCTTCATTGGACTGTAATCTTTTATACATTTAATTTGGTTTTGCACAAACATAAAGCCGAAGACGAAGCCACTACACAACCTCCAACACTCAAATTAAACCTGTTTTTAAAACCTTGGACTTTACCCAATTTATCTTAAATGTAGAACTGATCAAACTATATCTTAGGAAGTTTTTCACACACATATTATCAACCGTAATATTTATATTTTTATTACACATCAAGGAATCTTTATTATAATTGTTTTTTTTTCAAATAACTTGTTACTTTTTTTTGTTTACCAACTTCACATTTTCCAGTTTATATTTTCTATTTTTATTTCTTTGAGTCTTACAAAACATTGCGATTTTGTCTGTACATAGGTTCCTACTCAATTCTCTTTTATGCTCAAATTGTTTAATTTTATAATGAATTATAGAACGAAAGTTATCAAGCAGAAAATTGAAGTATCAGAAAAACTTGTTTTAGATTTTAATACAAAGAAAATTTATTTCCTTGATCATTCTAAATC
Source organism: Druceiella hillmani (assembly GCA_039881145.1). Classification (NCBI taxonomy): domain Eukaryota; kingdom Metazoa; phylum Arthropoda; class Insecta; order Lepidoptera; family Hepialidae; genus Druceiella; species Druceiella hillmani. The sequence goes on from JAYKKI010000008.1 coordinate 11,269,510, forward strand.
TTTATATTATACAATCCCCATTATTATCTATATGTCATCTTCAATTTTTTTAAAAACATTAACCTCTGCCTTCAACAAAGTCTGTGAGCCCTCAAAAAGGGTCTCTGCTGCCTGCGTTGTTCTGCATTCCCATGTTGAAAAATGACTACATACATAGTTTCATAAAGTTACTCCAGATATTGGCAATACAAATTTGTAGTTCCAATAAATTATTCAATCTCACCAAATAGTAAAATCTTAAAATTGGTACTGACAATTAAGTTTATCTATCTCAGGTGGTCCTATTTTCAATTTATAGACTCCAGAGACCACTGCTGATGTGTTTGTTCAATTAGTGCGCTTCCTCTGCAGATAATGTATATCCTACAGTGTCTCCCAATAGAGTATGAGCAAGATCAAGATTGGATAAGAAATAGGCTCTTTTCTAGTTTCAGTGTATTTTGTATCATGTTCCCTTAGTTTGCTATTGCATTTTTAAAATTTATTCAGTGCGGTTTTCTAGATTTTACTGCCTAGAAAGTGGTAAAAGATCAACGAGTAATAAAACGATTTCCACGGGAAGAATGAAAAACCTTTGCACACTCTATTCTATTAAAAATTATATGTGATTATTTACCTTCTTATGCTCATATGGAACATATTTTGTTTCTAATATCCTAAGCAGTGAGGGGGTTACCATTTGTGAAATTGGTACTATGCATGTTGTTTAAACTTTACCACACTGCCAAGTTTGTTACATAACTAAAATCAGATGTGATTTGCATAATAAATTATCTAATTCTATGATGTAAGCCTTGTCTTTACAAAATATACATTTCTTAACCTGGCTTTGGTGTTACATGATTGTAGAAGGCAAACAAGAACCAAATATTTACTGGACGATGTAAATTAGAAAGGTGTAATTCTAATGTTAAATATTTATATTTGATGTGTTCATTATTGTTATAACTTTATTAAAATATGTGTGTAAATTTTGTCTTCAAGTTTTGATTTGTTAGGATTTTATATAAATGCTACATCCGTACATGTGCTGTATATGTTAAACAAACAATTTACGTTGGTGTAATTTAAAACTTCTGCTTACCAGTTAGAAAAAGTAAGAAAATGAGGATACGCTTTTGACAATTTGATTTATTTATTTATATAATTTTTTTATAGATATAAATATTTGCAAATAAAACTTAATTATATTAAATTCGATATAACCAGCTAATAGCAGTGTTCATTAATTCTGAAAAAATAGGTAATAAGTAAACTTCATTGGATATTGTCGTGGCCCTTAAGTAAATTGTATTTTACTTCAATAAAAATGAATATTTACATATATGTTCATGTATATATATTTTAAAATAAATTATGGGCTCTTTGGATTATGTATTTGGGGAAATTACAAAACACTATTTTATAGATAATCCAATTATATTGATTAAAAATGCTCAAGTTTAATTGATCAGTAAATATTTTTAAATTACCTTTCTTACAGCAATGGAGTTAAGATTGAACCGATCAGAGGAGGCTTTCCAAGAATTAAATAAGAAGTCAGCAGCTTTAAAAAAAATTCTTAGCCGCATTCCTGATGAAATTACAGACAGAAAGACATTCCTAGAGACAATTAAGTAGGTATTTGAAAAGATAAAAATTTGTTTTATATTTATCCAAAAACATTGGTTGTTAAACAAACAGCTACCAATGTTAGCATTACAAGAGTTACAATGTTTTCTTTATATTGGCAACCTTGTTTGCAAGACTTCAATTGCTTTACTGCGTGACCATACATTCACAAATCATCAATATGCAAAATCATCTTACATAATATAAAGGCTGTTTTATATACCTAGTTAAGTGTCTTCACTTAATAGACAAGTATAATATTTTATAAAATAGTTCTAGTGGTAGTTCTGGAATAGTGATTAAAATTTTGCACAAAAAACATGTACAACTTTTTTAGCAGTTTCAGAAATAGTGAGAGATGAAAATATATGTTTCACTATTTCCGAAAGTGCTAAACTTAATATGAAAACAATAAATTTAATACAAATTTACCTGAAGTTTGCCAGGAAACTATAACATTGATACTAAATCTCATAGTTTTTGAGAAATTCACAATATATTTCTCTTACTTCTGTGAATGAAACACTAGATATTATTATATTTACATGTTAACAAATAATATTAAGATTCATAAATAATCTAATAAACCTGCTATGTACCTTCAGATGTTTAAACTTTTGTTTGTAAGTAACCTTCACAGTGCGAGTTCTATTCATACTGAATAGTTTTTTTTGTCGCTTCTGGTTGCATGAATTTTTTTTAAATATAATTAAACATTTTCTTGTTCATTCTACTGTTGAGTTTTGGAGAAAGTAATGTGTTTTTTTTCATAGGAATGAAAAAACTATTTTTAAAGTATCGATTTATTTCGAAAGCATCGGAAATAATATTTTTTTAAATTATGTATGGGCAATTTTAATCCAATACCGTTTTAGTATCTTTTTGTTAGTAGTAACTTCTAATGATTGCTTGCAAAGAACGGAATAAAATTATTTTCCATGTTCCCTTTTAGAAAAGATCCCCATTCCCTAGAAATTACACTTGTCAACTCATATGATATTATGATTAAAATAAAATTAGCTCCTTTAAGTACTTAAATAACTCCTGAAAAACATGAAATTACATTCCAAATAAATTAAAATTTAATTCAATTTATGTAGGCAAAAATTATACAAAAAATAATGAGTTGTATACTCAAACATATGTTATTATTGGTTTATATGTTATTATTGGTGAATAAATTATTTGTCTTTTAATATAATAAATTTTGTGTATAAGATATGATTAGTCTCTTTATTGTTACTGAAATGTTTTAATTTTTCTGTCGTGTTATTTTTCTGTCACTATTTATTTAAAGTAATTAACGTACATTATACGTAAGCAAAGTTGCACTAATTTTACATACTTCTTAATGCTTGAATTTATTTATAGAGAAATTGCATCTGCAATAAAGAAACTACTTGATGCTGTAAATGAGGTTGCTACATTTACACCTGGTGCTGGGAAGCAAGCTTTGGAGCAGAGGAAGAGGGAATTTGTTAAGTATTCCAAGCGATTTTCCAACACTCTCAAGGAGTACTTCAAAGAGGGACAGTGAGTAAAACTACATTTATATTTAACCTAACTTTCGGACAGCAATATGGGGTAAAAAAATATTAAAAATAGAAAGACAAATCTACAATTATTTTTGTTTCTCTGTTTATATCTTATGCCCCTTCGATGGTCAATTCTTGTCGATTGAATATGGGCATCACACATTACTTCACTTCAGATCTTGGCAATGATCTCACATTTTACCAGTACAATCCGCCGCTAGGTCTGCTTTGGATAATCATATATCCTCTTCCCTTGAGGGTACAAATCCAAAGCTTTTTGAGAATATGGGTGGGCTTCCTTATCATCCTATGGCCTAACTGGTTCTGTTTGTAGCATTTTATTAAATCGGAACTTCCTTGGCTCATTCTAATAAGTCTTTGTTAGCTTCACTTGTGTAAGGGTAGCACTGAAAGTTGTTAGTACTGACTATTCTGTAGTAATGGTTGTAAATAAGTAAATTCATATTTTTAAGAATGGAATTTGGTAATCCATTAAGACATTTTGCTTGAATTTGTAGTATTCTTATTATGAATTAGTATATATTATTATGAATTTGTAGTACAAATTGACAGTAATTTGAAAATTGTATGTGTCAAGGTCAAGATGAATTTCACATAAGGGAATTTTCATTAAATGATTTTTATGACTTTCGTTACAATCAACAACTTACAACAAAGTTACCATCAACTTCTCTTGGCATTTTATGATGAAGCCCCATCACATTCTACTGCTTACAACCAGTTTAACGAATTCAAGAGTGTTCCCAAAGTTATGAGTTATGTGTGAGGGTCAACCAAAAGCGACAATTGAAGTTAACTTCAATACTGTGTGGTTCATGATAAAGATTGACAAGAGAATAATCTATAAGCAGATTAGGCCAAATGTAGACACCAGGAAACTTTGTGAAATGTATGATTTGGCCAAATACTCGTAAGATTTTACCAAAACCCAACGCAACGCAATTGCAAAATGTTTGAAAAATTCAACAGAGATCACTCAAATGCTTTATTTGATACCTTCACGGATGAAAGAAACTGAATATACTGTAACAAATCTGAATAGTTGCTTAAAAAGATAAAAAAAGGAAGAAATGCTTTAAAAAAGATTATCATCTTATTCTTCGGATGGATAAGTTATTAACCAACTATTGTTCTGGAAAACAAGAGAAGAGTTACCACAGGCTGGTATATCAGTAAAAGTTTGTCTGTTATTTTTGAAAAACTTCGAGAGCAACACCCTCACAGTAGAATCTTCGTTCAACATGACAACACCTCTGCACATTCAACTAGAGGAATAACCTAATATTTGAATATATTGGGTGTAGAAATTATGGGTCTATTCTATTAGATAAAAAAGTTGAAAAGTACTTAAAGCTTTTTTCATTGCCAGTATTTGCAATATGCAGCTTTACTTACATACAATCATCGACTGGTACTGTACCAGTTCGGACTCCTTACACGCACATTGCTCGATTCTTCTTGATTGAGTTTCTATCATCCTGCTACTGTGAATAATGCGTACGACTAAGACCTTTCTCTTTCCTTCTCTTTTGCACCATTTCTATCTACATATACATTAGCACATACACTACATACCCCAAATGACATCCAAAAGGAATTTTGGCATAAATGACAACTTGTAACTTTACTTAATTTATCATATATCTTTGAAGTTGTAGGTATTTTTTTTTGTAAGAAATTAATCAACTATAGAAATTAATAACACTTTTGAAATTAATCAACTTAGCTCTTAAATAATTACCACCTCTATTACTGAGCAGAATCTTTAAAATCAATTCAAATATACATTAATAACTGATGAATTTCTACTTGGAGCTAATACAATGACAAAAATGGTAATACATACGAGATTTTTAACTAGGCAACTATTCATTCACTTAATATATTATGTATTCAAAAGAGTTGAAATCTACTTCAAAAGGATAGCTTTTTACTACATAAGAAAGACCACTAGTTAAATTAATAACGCTAGTTCATTAATAAAACAACAATGTCAATATGTTACTAATGTCTTTTATTAAAGGTGACAAGCATATTCTTAAAAGCAAAAGGCGGGAGATAGCGGAACAATCCCCAGATGTGGAGATCGTCTACATTGTGGAATTATGGACAATAATATGGGTTATCTGGAAGAGCACTGAGTGCGGTTATGGTTGATCATTGTTTATAACATAACGTGAAATTTAATTATAATCGATGACAGCAGGGTGTTTTAGTAGCTACTCAAATCAAAGCTCGGATCCAGATTGGCTGCCCCCACGATTTCTGAAGAGAAACTTGATGTAAAATTTCTTAATCCAGTAATTAGTTATCCAGTTAATCCGTTAATCCAATTAGTTATTCATCAATTCCATCCTAGCTTGTTTGTGATGAAAATGGGTATTATAGATACAGGAGTCCAGCGCATTACCCTTTAGGTACCCCAGCTTAGATTTTTTCAATTAGATATTATTATTTCCATGATGATGAAAAATTCATGTTCTTAGAGGTATGATCGTATGAAGGTAAATATTTATAGATAATTTATTGATTACTTTGTAAAGAAGACCCATATGTGAAATACCAACACAATCTAGACACAAGCGTAACGAAATATTTCATGAAAATTCAGCATAACTTGTGCAGGAAACTTCAATCTGAAAGACTGACAAATGAAAATAAAAAGCCAATGAAAACCCCACCAATGATTCCAGATAAATTTAACAACATAAGGCTTCTGTTAGAAGTGCTCAATGATGTGACAAATAATGACTCCATAACATTCAAGTAAAAATTCAGCCAAAAACATCTTATGTAAATTACTTAAGCAAATAGAGTGAATTACCTATAAACCAAAACAAGTCATTAATGCTGTCTTGAAAAATATACACCCTCTATTGACGAAATAAAAAATTCTCTCAAGGAACTGACCATATTATAAACAATATAGGGAACATAAAAGAAAGGAATACACTAAACTGAAGAGCCTTTCGTATGTCAAAAGAAAATACAGCAAAAAGTAATACCAAAAACATGTATGATATAAAAATTGCCCTAGAGCAACATTATATTCGAACCCCACCTTCATTAAAAATTTACTTAGTCACAAGTTACACCTACTATCTGGAGATTGGCAAATGATATTACATTATCTGTGCACATATTATTCACTATAAGACATTAATTAAAAAATTTGGACAATTATGTCAAGTCTATATACGCATAGATTCACCATAAGATAAAATATATGTCCTCTTATATCATCAAACTGCATTAAAATCACACAGAATGAAAATGTATGTTATAAGGGAGTTTATTTAAATAGAGTTTATTTAAATCCAAGGTTAGGTACCTTGGATAAGCACATATTTACAAAAACGAAAAGCATTAGGTTAGTAGTTCAGGACTATGTATTCGCTGATGAACTAAAAATCTTTGAACGATAAACTCCATATAAATGTATAATGAAATCAATATGCATGTATAATTTCCCCGACAAGGTCCATCTCTAACTTGGAAATCCGTCAGTGCTTCCATTAAAACGTGGTCCATTAAAAAACAAATAATACTGATGTAGCATCGTATAGGAAATTGAAACATATAAGATAATGATAATCAGACACTCCAATAGATTAGCAATGGAATTAATAAAAAGTGAAGACACATTCAGAACATTAAAAAGAAAAGGCTCCAGGACATGCTGTGATTGGTATTGCCTCATCAGGATGCATCATAGAACACAGGCCTTGCAAACCAATAAATACACACTTAATCTTTTTCCAATTGTATTTGAAAACAGCTTATTAGATAACGACGAAATAAATAAAAGTGATGCTCATAATATTAAAGTGTTCAGTGATTTAGCCCAATGGTATGATTGTATATAGAGGTTTCTGAAACTTCTTCTCGAAGAAATGGGTTCAGTCTATAAAATACCAAGTTGTTTTTATAAACAATGATAGTTTTCAACGGAGAAAGCAAAAGTAATTGGGCTAGTCACTAAAATTTGCTAGTTGGTCGAAGTTGTTAATGGTTCGAATTTTCAAAGACCCAACAGTGAATTCCTTATATTTGAGATTACCTAAAAATTATGTATACAATAATCGAAATGCTTCATCTTTCGAGGATTACAAATGCAATTGATCATGAGGTAATCACTCAACAGATGTCGGTAGTGTGTGAATAGCTTAATAGACTGAAAACATAAATCCCTTGGAACTGTGGGACGGACGAGGACTAATAAAGATGGCGTGGCATAAAGTATTTCTGTGCCAAGTTTCATTCTAATCTGTTCAGTAGCTTTTATGTGATGCATGCAAAACATTACAAACAAAAATAATTTTAATTTTGTTTTTGGCATCTATCGGTGGTAAAAAGTTTCCAAACATGATTTTTTTATCTCATGTAGTACCATTTTTTTTATATCAGTACCATTTTTTTATAAGTACAATATAATAAAGTTTTATTTGTTTTATTAGGAAGAATAAATTAGTAAAAAAATAAGACATCAGCATTATTATCGTCATCTACTCACTATGTTATCAAGGTGACATACCATATTCTACGTATCATGCTCGTTATTTGGCTTTATTTTGTAAATTTCGAGTTCATTATTTTTTATGAAACTTGTAGCATGTTAAAGACTGACTAACATGATTATGTGTAACAATTTAAAAAAAAATGAAAAATGTCCAACTTAATGAAAATTAACAATTAACAAAAAACAATATTTTTTAAAGAAAATTAAAAGAATGTGAATATTTTTTATTAATTCAACACGAAAAATAGGAAAAATCTTAAAGTGCATTACTAATTAAATATAATTGCAAACTGACACTAAAGATTGAAAATTATACATGTGAAAAAATCAATGTCGTTATGAACACTCACTGTGTTGCTAGTAAAACCATATATAAAAAAAATCTTTGAAATCTTAGAGATAAGAAATAGGTATCTGATTTGACACTACGTACTTTGTGTTTGGAATTGTACCTCATGTAGAGGAGGCATGAAAATATTCCTCTTCATCTCAGTGGGCATTGTAGGTGGTGTGTGAAGGAATCTGGATGTCAGTCATGGTTCCTCAATGCATTTGTTTTGGCTGATTTTGGAGTGAGTAAACTTCTGTGTTTCACAAGGGATGCTAACCTGCCATTCTGTCCTTATTGGAGGATTATCTTAGAGGGCTCTGATCTATCGTAGCTGAGCATTCACCAAGAATTTTTTTTAATTGACATTTTATACATATTTAAATTACTGCTGTCAGCGAGCAGCACAATATTTATATTACTGCAATTAGTAAATATTCTGCAAGTGAAACGTCATAAATATGTCAGTTCCATAATTGTGATCTAGGGATACAACCCTTGACAATTTATCACACAAGCATGCACCTCCTCTTATTAACAATTTTACTTTAAAGAACATAATTGAAGTAAATCCGAGATTAATCACTCTAGAGGTTGGTCGTTCATCATACGAATTCATAGAAATACATTGCAAAAAATAAATAATTCGACAGATGTGTTTCCATAAACTCACAAAAAGAGATAAGATGAAATGGCTAATCTGTGCTTCTTACTTTACCTTTCAAACTAGAGACAGAATTTTACTAACAGAATTGTGTTCATTACAAACAGAATAGAACAAAGAGAACTTTTCAAGGAGAAATTAATAGTTCTGTGGAGCAGTTATATATAATAACAGCTTTGAAACACTTTCTAAACCGAATTTCCATTTCATAAAGACTGTGGTATTTTGTGTGACTAGGAAAAATCTAATTTTTTATAAAGTAAGGAGGGCCTATAAATACTTACAAGTTTTGTCTCATTTTCTCAATTTTGCCCAGATTACACCAAAAGGTTACCATCTTTCAGAGCACTTGAATGAATTTTTATCAAAAAAAATTTTCAAAGAAATAATCTGTACAATTTGTATTTAACAATTTATCAATCTGCGCAGTCCAAATTTTTTTATGATAGTCTAGATGTAGATGCGTGTCACGTTGGTAAAGGTGTATTGAAACAAATAGAGACTATTCTGATTAATAAAGTAATTTCCAAGTTAGTTAAATACGAGTTTTAATTTTACACTTGATAAACAGCTATTTCATTTACACCAATCTTATAATAGCTTTATAATGTTTGAGTAACAACAATAACAATTTAATTTTATTTAGGTAAAAGCAAATGTAATAGGTATATTTTTTAGTTCAATCTTTATACCTACATTTGTTTAAGGAATTATTGTGGATAGCATAAAAATTTGCTATTGCAAATTGTTTTACTAATTATTATAGGTTGTTATAATCGTTTCTATTCTGCACTCAACTACAATAACTGAATTATTGAGAATATTTTTTATAAATTAATTGTAATTATATTATAAAACCTTTAAAACAAAATGGAATTACAGTCAATTTAAAAAAAGGTTAACAATAAATGATACCTTTAAAAAAATACTTACTTATTTTTGGAAACGCTTTATTGTTGTTTTTAAAGCTGTCATATCCTTATTTACACCACTAACCCATTCCCTCAAGAAGCGGCACTACCCTCTTTTTAAATTTATATTTTAAACAATCAAAGCTGAATATACTTCCTTATGCAAATTCCACAGAAAAAACTAAAATATGTTTACTGCAACTATTTTGATATTCTTATTAAAAACTTAATATAAATATGTCACTTTTTCTGGCAATACTTGCAATTGGTCGCAATACTGGTAAATGGTTTTTCGAGTTATTTGATTTGTAATGCTAATTTGGAATAAATCCAATAATTGATGGAGCCATATTAGATTATTTTCGAGGTATTGTCAATTGTACACTAATTTCAGGTGAAGACTTCATTCAATAACTTGTATTTAATATTTCAATTAAATAAAATGTTTTCGGAATTGAATTGTATGTATTTATAGTTATTTACACGCAACCAAACAATTTTCTGAAGTTGAACCGGGAGGAATTGTTTCCAAAAATATTTTCCACTGTTGTACAATCTGATCTGTATTTCTAAATATTTACACTGTTATACCATTGTCCAGTACCTATATGGAAGAAATTGAAATTAGAAAAATAAAATAAAAAATTAAGTGCACTAATAATCCCTTTTTCAGAGCAAATGCTGTATTTGTGAGTGCATTGTACCTGATTTATCAGACAAATCAAATCTTGCTGACGGTGAAGAACAAGTGTGAATAGGAGGGAGCGTAAATTGCATTATGTAAAATACTATTTGGAAGTATTATTTACCCTGTTATAAATTTATTCTAATTATTATAATACATGATTTTATAACTATATGTTTGTTAGGAATTGTCTATTACGTAATGTTTTGATGTTATAGCAAGAAATTTATTTGTTTCAAGCTAATGATACATTGTTGACTGAGTCACTTAATTTACAAAACATCCCTTTTTAGTTGCAAAATGTAATGTCCTAGACCACATTTCATGTTTTTCTAAATTTCCTCTAAATCAAAATGTTCATGGCCTGTTTTAGCCGTCATAGTGTAATAAATATTCATATTGACAAAACACAACCTTAATAGGATATGCCATGAAGAACGACAATTTCCTAAGAAAAAAGTGTTAGGTCTATGGTACATTACATCAGTAATTGTAGTTTAGTGATTGGTAAATTAAATTTTGATTAATAATAGTTTCCAGGTAGAACTATTAGATTTAAAAATAGAAAGAAAAAAACAAAATCATTATGTGATGTAAACTATGCCCACACTTTCCCCTTACTTATGGAAATCTTGTTTTATAACTGACTCATGTCTGTAACATTAAATATTTAACAAATCTTTCAATCAAATTTGCTTAGAATTTAAAATTCAAAATGTGAAAAATTTATTATATTCTTGATGTGAAACAAGTTTCTTGTTGGAAATACAAAACATTTGTATATTTATAACATGATGTGAAAGTAAATACACCGAGCAGTAGTTAAATATTACTACTAATATTAACTATTTATGAGATTTTATTTATGGTAGAGAAATGTAATAAAACAGAGCTAATTTCGAATAATGTGAGTTCATTGATTCTTATTTCGTTACAAATTTCTTTGGAATTTTTAAGATGATAGTAAAAACGTTTACATAGCCTACACTTTTAAAGTCAACAGACTTTAGAACCTTAAAAAAAATTTAAAAGCTTAGCAATAAAGAATGAAAGACACTGTTGAAATTATGATCAAATGACACACTTCATACAATATAAAGATTGCTTTTCAATAGACGAAGTGAACAAACTTTTTAATATGTCATTGGGTTATTGTCCTGAAAAGCTAATTGTTTAATATATAAACAAACTTTACAGCACAAAGTCTTTGATAATTATACTAAAGTATGACGCATACAAGCTGCTTAGTAAATGGATACAAAATATTTTTTTTATTATGTACTTTAAGAATCTTTTGACTGATGATTGGCAATTTAAAAGCAATTAAGATTTCAAATATCAAGTGAATTTTGGAAAATTTTATATGGAGAAAATGAAATAAGTCAAATTTGCAATGAGCCTTGCCATTATTGACATTATGGTTTAAATATTCAAGTGTATCATTAGCTATAGTTTTCATAGAATTGACTTGCAAATGTAGTATGTTTGACCAACATTAATGATAGTAAATTTCTATTATATAACATTAAAGGCCAAATGTAACTAGTGTATTGAAACCGATATATTTTATGAGAAGTGACAACAAGTTTAATAGTTTAATTTGTTACTAATGAATATAGATTAGTTTAACAGGCAAATGAATGTTACTAGTATCGTATTAAATTTTATAAATAAAACATACCTTGTATAATATAATGGACAATTTTATTATTTTTTGTTTTTTATAACTATTGTTTTGAAGCATTTTGGAGTTATTAATTTTTATCCAAAGTGTATTTTTTTATATGATTCTTCTACACTGATCTTCAAATAGTTCCCTTGCAAAAAATTGGTTCTAACACTCCTTTTTATTTTTAACCACCTTTTATTGTCGAGGGTTTTGTTCATATGACAAACCCAAATAGGTTATAATTTAAATAAATTTTTTGCCACATTTAAAAATGCGTAGTTAATCATGTCTTCTTATGTAGTGTTCACAAGTTTCTAAATAAACCACACTCCTGAAGTTTGCACATCTCGTCTGTACTATATCTTGAGATCATCCCAAATAATCATAAGATTAATTATATTATTAATATATACTTACTAGCTGACCCGTGCGAAGTCTTCGCACTATATCGCCATCTAGCGTGTTCCAAATATACAATTTGGCTAAGATATTTGATGTGTCGCCCACAGATGGCGCTCATGCCAATTGTTATAAAAATTAATTTTTTTATTAACAAAAAGATTTTTTTCGAATTTTTTTATATTTTTCGCCCAAAGCAGAAAACATAAGCTTTAAGTGGGTATTTTTTTTATTTTTTTTGGTGCAGTAGTTAAAGAGATTGAGCCGCTCGACCAAAAAACACCTTTTAGAAATAATATATTTAGATGCTATTTTAATGGTCTATCACCAAATACTTAAATTAAAAAGACTTGATCAGAATATTAAGTACCATATAAATAATTGCCAAAAAAAAAAATTTAATATAAATAGTTACCAGTACACAACCTACTCTCGTACAATAATTCCTAGTTTTTACGGTTCTGTAGCTAAACCTTATACACCCATATGCACCACACACGGTCGGGACTCTCAGTCGTATTTAATCCATCGTGTAGAGTATTGTTGTGGTTAAGTCATGAACACTTTCCATACAGAGAGCCATTTACGAAATATTTAAGCTTTAAAGTGTCATTTTTCTCAAAGTTACACATTAAACCTTCTCAGAGTTACATTGTAAACCTTCTCAGACTTGCATGTTAAACCTTCTCAGAATTACATGTTAAACCTTCTCAAAGTTACACGTTAAACCTTCTTAGAGTTACATGTTACACCTTCTCAGACTTACATGTTAAACCTTCTCAGAGTTACATGTTAAAACACAGCTAAACAGCTATTTTTAAAAATGTAAAAGTATTCACAATACGGAAAATTATCAAAGCTAAAGAGGCTCTACTAGTTTACGACTAATAGTCAACCAACTCATGAGTTATAGTTGAGTATGTAAAAAGTTCATAGAAACTCCATATAATCATTTGCAAAAATAATTTTGTGTTTAAAATATATAATTTATTATGTTTGTGAAAGATATAGCAGGCAATTTATTTATAATTTTTACATGATGAAGAATAATGTCATTTAAATATACACTATGTTTTTACGCCTGTGAAAGTTATAGTAACATATTTATGTTGTGAAAAAATAATATTTATAGTCTAATAGAAATGCTATATATCCTTAAATTTTTATGAGTATCTAAATGCCTACACCCTCGTCATGCAAGTTCTACTTGTACTTGACAGGTTTTTTATTTCTAAATGAAGATATGTATTATTCACTTTTATCGTAACCACGCTCATTGGTCTGTGCTTTTAAAAATCAGTGCAAAAACATTCCAAGCGGAACCCTATAACATTTGTCACTTGATTGCCCACTCATCTTTCAGATTACTCAACTTCTTAAATAGAAAAAGCTATTATGAAATTTACATGTGTACCTATTTATTGCTTCGACCCGAAACTAAAAACTGTACTAAACATTTTTATAATTTAAATGTGAGCGAGCTTCTATACATAAATAAGTAGAGTCGAAAACCATTAACTTTTTATTTAAGCTTGTGAGATATCATCCAAACAAAATTTTTAATTACAGCACAGATATATTTTTTTATTAGAAAATAGTGATGTGAGGATTTCCTAAATTAAACCACTTTATTACTAGATCTTTCTCTATAACCCAGTTAACTAGACACATGGATTTCCTCGTTTTTATTGCAAATACCCTGTATTTAGGCAACGTATACTTTTATGCTAAAAAGTTTTGTAATAATGTTAAAAAGCTTAGTTTTTAATTTAATACAGATATTTAACAGATGCACTCCTAGGATAAATGTGTGGCATACAGTCCGTCCTACTGAACAGGGCACTCGAGAATTTGCTGCAAACCAGCATCAAAAATACAAGTATAATCGACATATGCATTTAGATCACAAAGGGCTAAAATATATTGCAAATTAATGGAATTATTTTGTTGATTTAGATAAAGCTTCAATCACATTTTAAATATCATATCTTATAATTTTGTTTTCCAGTTTTTAAAATTTTTTTTTCACTTTAGTTTAGCCGATTTTTGGAGTATCACAAACGGTAACAAGCTTATTTCGTTACTACGTTTTTTAATTAATCAAATAAAATCCATGAAAGCTTAAAGGTTGCTATAAATAAACTGACATTTGGCAACCCCACACTCTTTTGGTATGAATTTGACGTAAACGATATATGAACATAATATAGTGATATTTACTAAGTGCGCGGGCTATATAGAATTGTCAGGTCACGTTGACAGTTCACGTGTGTAATGCGTTGCGTTAGCACGTTTGTGCGGGGCTTCACTCTACGCAGTATTACGCCACGGCTTTTCCGTCGGAGGTTTTGCGAAACTTTATTTTTGCCGGGAGTTTATAAAAAAAAGTGAATGGATTGACCTTGTAAACCAAAACAAGTGCTCTATTAATAAAATAACAAAGTCAAAATGATTTTAATACAAGTTTTTTGAAGTACTTAATTAGGAAGCGCTGAGGACGATATTTGTATTGTACAAGTGCGTTCAATCTAGCACAAATAATATTAAAATGTCAAATATTGGTAACGTTCGTAAAAGAAAGAATTTACTGATAATACTGTGCTAAGATACAGCATTTTTGACTATAAGTGTGTTGCTTATTCTTGTCAACTATCTCATCAAAGCGACATAATCATTTGGACACAAAAAGTTTTCGAGACCACAATATTGGACTTAATTGTTGACCGATTGGAGCTGTGTTAATTGGTGAGTTGATTATTTTATATATTTGTTAATTAATTATAAATATCATAAGAAAAGACCTCAATTAACGGTGGCATGCGTGGAAATTTAGTTGCTTTAAAAGTTTGTAATTTGCTCTTAAATTTATATGAGTTTTGATTGATCCGATATATTTTTAATTAGGTTTGCTTAATATAAATTACGCGACGCAATGTTTATAATTCACAAGTTGCTTTAAGAGCCAAATAGTTTTCAAATTATATGTACATAAAATGAATGATATAAGTACTCTTAGACAATTCTAAGAGCTTTAAAGAGATGCTTGCTAATTTAAAGTTTGAAAAAAAAATGATAGTGTACATTATTTGATAAAATGATAAGTTGAAAATTTGTCTATAAATGCCCTTTTTAATATCTAACTTTAAGCCATTATAAATGTAATATAATAAATATTGACTGTAGGTTGCTGTACCCAACTGACTACACTAAAATGTGCCTTCGATCAACCAAAAAATGTCTTAACTATAGATTACACTACATCTGTATTCATAAGACTGACCAAATGCTTGTCGGATACGCAGCAACGGATTCGTAATTGCCAATGCAGAAAGCAGAATAAACGGTGGGACACATTACATTGCATGTTAATAATTTAATATAGCCCAAACGGGGTTTAAAAATTAAAAATACTAGATAAAGCTTCAATCACATTTTAAATACAAGATAACGCTTCAATGCATGTAAATTATATTGCATTTAATTTACCTAACGTCAAATGTTTTTAGTATCTTGCAAAATCTAAAACACAAAGATTTAAAATTGTAGAACTTATGAGACAGTGACAGACGGTCTGACATGATGAAATTATAAGGGTTTCACAATGAAATACTAAAAGCGATAAGTCTCATCATTTTCTATAATTTTTTCGTTTGTAGCGCGAAGAAAAGTGTGTCTCATTACGCAAAAAGAGTAAAGCTACGTGTATACACTTAGTGTATACATCGAGGGTCTGTGTGTGAACACGACTGCTGCGCTTGAGACATTTATTGCGACACTTGGTGTAGTGTCGCGGCACCGAAACCGCCTTATGTGTGAATGGTCAGACATTTGTGTTGTGTCGCAGTTAGTGTCGTAGTCTATACGGGTCTTAATAACTGTTGATAGTGTTGTGTGGTTTGTGGTAGTTACCATTTTGTTCATAATAATAATAAAAGGTATATGGAAAGAAATTTTTATTTAGGTACTACTGTATTATTTCATCTAATTAGTCATCTGTTCTAAAAGGGAGTAGGTTATGAATAATTAATACGACACAAGTTTCTTCCTAAAAAGTTCTGCTTTGTCGCCAGTATTTTAGCGAGGGATTCAAATTGATCATTATATACTATTTATCGTCCCGGTGGTAAGTAAAAATTAAACCAAAGTAAGCAAAAATAAACGATGAACAAATATAATTATCGGACACAACGTATTAAACTATATACTTATTAAAGAATATATTTTTGACCCTTCTAGATAGCGATACCTCCGACTGTCTAATTGTAGGTATGTAGCTACACATCGCGTCATCTCTTATAGTCCAGCGTCAAACAACTATGACGCCGTGCAACATCGAATGTTTTTACCAAACTTCTTTAATATCTTTAACCCATTAGCGCCCGAAAAACAAAGATTCCTGAACTGGTAATATTTTTAATTTACTTTTCGACACTTATTTCCGAGTGACCCAAATATATCCCTACAAATATCCGCTATTATTTGCAGCTACTTTCATTTCTTTCTTATAAAAAATGTTTTTCCTATGTAACTGATATTTCGTTACGTGTTAACTCATTATTCTAACAACCGGCATCGATCGTTGAAGATTTAACTACATATTAACTGCATCATGTATTAAATACATTTTTTACTACATATCATTTTTATATGAAGCATTTGCTTGTAGAACTTCATGCATATTGATATGACTGTAGAGTAGTTTCTACAGTCTGACGAATAGGGATAGACAGGCAAGCGGACGTACATGACGAAACTATTAGAATTAGGTTTTTCCCACTTGGCTACGAAACCATAAAAATCGTGTGTCTTTTAAAATCCACCTTTACACAGCAGTAATCGCTTTAAAATAGGCTTAGTCCAGTTGATGTCTTCCGGCAAATTTGGAATTTGGGTATTTGTCATTTATAGACAGAATAAAAAAGATCTACAGATTATAAAAATGAAATTTTTTGTATGTTTTAATATTATATAAAGTTATCAATAAATAGATTTATTAACACATAACTAATAGTACTCAATACTTTTAAAATTGTCACTGACACATACACAACCGTTTTTTCTGATAAGACGGTCTTATCTGCGGTAATTTCCGCGATGCTTGGTCTATAAGTAAATTTTAAAAGGTAATATAATTAATTACAAAATGCCTCTACAATACATAAGCAAATTTAAAATTATACGATTCCCTCATAATTCAACTAGCAAGTATAATACACTAATTAAATATAGTTTTATTACATCAAGCCTAAATTGAGAACGCTAGTGCATTGCTCAGATAACACGTAGCTTATCTTATCAAATTCGTATTGCATACGTGCGGACATCACATGTTGTTTGGGTACTTTTTGTGTTAAAGTCAAAAGTCTTAAATATGTAACACTTCCGGAATTTAAAATTACTTCAAATGATATAACGCCGTTTACGTTACGCTATGTGAGAGTAAGTAATTTATGTAAGCACTTAAGCATTTTTAGACAGTTTTATTATATTTTATAGATTATTTTGTTATATTTTATATAGATATAACATTTACCTAACACGTCATTTAGACAAAAAGATAAGGGAAAAAAACAGTCGGAAATACCTAAATTCCAAATTTGCCGGAAGACATCAACTGGAACCAGCCTATTTTAAAGCGAATACTGCTCTGTAAAGGTGGATTTTAAGAGATATACGATTTTTAAGGTTTCGTAGCCAAATGGGAAAAACCTAATTCTAATAGTTTCGTCATGTCCATCCGTTTGCCTGTCCATCCTTGGTTGTCACACTCAGTTTCTACAGTTTTAGATCTATGTGCATGAAGTTTTACAAGCAGATGCTTCATATAGATATGATACGTAGTAAATAGTGTATTTAATGCATGATGCAGTTAATATGTAGTTAAATCTTCGACTATCTATGCAGGTTATTAGAATACTAGGTTAACATGTACCTAATGTGCTAGTAGATAAAGTGGAGAAAAGTTAATTAGAAATCTGTATTAGTATCAAAATTTGTCCAACTTACAAAGTATCTAATAAAACTGTAAAATGAACTTCAGAAAATATACGTTAATTTTCTTAATACAATCAAAGTTTGAACAAACTGACAATAAATTCTGAACAACATTTAATAATTTTAAATTACATTTTTATCCTTGAAAAATTTCAGTTGCCCTTAACATAGCTAGAGTTGAAAAAATTATAAGTCCGGTTTTTCTATTTTACAATAAGACTTTTCGCAGACATGCATATACTAATAACAATTATTACAAATAGAATTCTACAATTGGTTTATTTTTATACTTTCACGTGGTGTCTCTAAGGGTTTACAATAAATGATCATTACGTAACACCACATCTCACATTATTAATCAATACGGCTATTTAAGGGAGACAGGTAAAGGATCGAGAAAGGACGATCCGATAAAGACGACAGCCTGTTTCCATCTGAAAAAAATTACTTTGAAATGTCAATAAATGAAATATAGGTAGGTTATTTCATCGTAATTTCAGTCTAATTGTGAAGAAACTTATAAGTTTTTGTGCTTATGTAATTACAATAGGCTATAGACAGCACCACTCTAGAGCCATTATTGCAATAAATATGATTGTAATAGAGTTTGTTAAAATAAAAATATATTGCGATAAAAATATTTTGCATGTTATGAAAAATATTATAAATCACTTATGGCGTGAAACGATTGATACTTTTGAAATAGTTTGAATTACACGTACGTACCGACGGTTTTTAGCCAACGTCCGTGATTGAATTTAATCGATATCCAAAACTATCGAAGAAAAATATATCGAACCGGAAAGTAACTAGAATATAAGGTAATTTAAAACGACATTTTTAAATAGTACTCTACCATGTGGCTAAAAATAATATTACAGCGAGGATTGTCACGTTTTTCAATGTTTATTCCGGTCGGTGGAGAACTTTATTAAGCGGCGAACCCAATTTGGCAACAATGTCGCAAAAATTGATGGTAACCAATGAAACACAAAGTTTGTTTAGAGCGTGCCTATATTTAAGCTTTTCGTTGTGCAAAGTTCCTCGCCGGCTGGTAATAGCCGTTCCGATTTCACAACGTGCATATAAAAATAAATCGCACTACGGACGGATATTTTTAGGGAAGCAAAAATATGTGGAGTAATTAAAAAAATGTTTGACCGAGTTACTCGTGTTTATAAGCCTAGCGTGCTACCTTCAGGTACGGATATTTTTTTAAATCGTATAAAGTCATAAGTTCATTTTCACAAAGTTATATGTTTTATATATTTAACGAGTAACGCGAAACGCAATTAATTCTGGAAGTTAAAGAAAATAAAACTCAAGTAAACTCGCACTACGATGGTTCAATGCACGTTTAGGAATATATAAACACTAATAGATAAATAGTACTTCTTGTGTTAAACTATTTACACATATCAATACTATTTTTTGCTGTATAAATATATTATTAGGTATATCTTTTACAAATTAAATTATGAGATTTAGAGTCATTGTTATAGATTTCCGGTAAAAATGTTATTTACTTCTACTAAAGTTGTTTTCATAATTTTCATTTTAACCTTTTTTTGGCAATAGGAGGGGGAGGTTTGTGCTTTTTTATAGACTTTTTAACTAAATCTTACATAAAATGATAAACAAATTTACTCTTTCTACTGTTATCTTTGAATCATTTAGGGGACTTTCGAAGATGGGACTCTTTTGTATGAAGTGGGTCGTTACGGGTCCCAGGAGGGGCCCCGACACGACTCGGGTGGATGGATCGGGAATAGTCTTTCCACACGACGTGTAAAGTAACGAAATTAAATATTCGGAATAACGAAATTATTTATTCCCCCCCCCTTAAAATTTCTTTATACTTAAATATATTTGGGTGTTAACCGTTGGTGAATTAATACGTCTCATCACTATACTAAATTTCAAGTTTCTACGTTGATTGATATTTGAGTAAAACGATTGTGACAGATGGACAGACGGACAGAAAAGTGAGTGATTTCATAAGGATTCAGTTTTTTTCCTTTTGGTTACGGTACGGTACGATAGGTACGGAAACATAAAACAGAAGTACAACCTCTATAATTTTATAAAAAAATGTACAGTTTAGAAAACAACCTGTAACCGGTTTTCCTTTGTAGGCTTCTGTTTTCCTTTTGAGGTATGATCACTCATGGGTCCGTTCGTCCGTCTGTCTGTCACAGGACTTTTTCTCAGAAATCGTGTGGCGTAGAAACTTAGAACTTGTCATAGGGTTAAAGCATATTAACCGGCACATATATAAATATATGTCAACAGTCAACATTAAAAAAATATTCATATGCATACTTTAGAGAGGGCCAATGGATATTTTAGAGAGGGCCAATTAAATTACATAACTTTATTTCGTTTAGAAAAACTTTTTATTAAGCTATTCAAAAATATTTTAAACAGGAAAACTTTAGACATAATCTCATATAGATTAATATACAATGACTTTATTGTAGTTATGTTCATATATGCTAGTTATATTGATATTCAGTATGCGTAAAATAACAATATAATTAAACTAATTCTTTCGGAAAGATTTCGACGAAATCGGATTGTTTTTTTAAATTGATTTTATTTCATAGAAGCTTAGTAGGCACTATAGCTACAGTTACGAGGTGAATAATAAGTAAGTGTAATAAATATAAGTTTATCTCATACCGATTCCGACATTAAACACAAAAACTATTTAATCGATCCCGTGTAGAAAAGCAAACGGTAGTGCTTCTTGGCACCGTCTAGTGTCGCTCAGTATGGACGAATTTTTTAAATGTTAAGAGTTATATAGATTCCCAAATTTTACTACTCTGTTGGAAATGTAAATTTTAAACGTTTCTTTGCCTCAACTCTGAATTCGTGAGCACCCTGACCCACATTAAACCTGTCCTTAGTTTTTAATTTCTCGTCCGTTTTCTAAACTTCTAATGAGCGAACAAATACTATCCTGGATATCGTTTATTTGTTTAATGGAGATCCCATACGAATTTGTATGAGGCTGCGAGGTTTATGAATTTAGTCCTGCCTATACGTGTTTCGATTTAAATTTATGGAAATCTTATGAAGCACAAACAATAGACATTTTTTAATAAATCTTGCGAGCTAACATCGGGAATGATTAGATTGCTATCTTTGATGACGCGTTAGGTATTCATTTCTTGTTGCTTCCGTGTTAGATAAATCTAAACGAGACGTAGCAACGTACTAACAAATGGACTGAAATAATTGAAAATCGCTATGTATGCCATAAAAACGGAACAAAGGCATGTTCCAAAAGCACAAAGTAGGGTTTCATAGTTGTCTGTATCTCCTGAAATCGTTGAGGCAAGTTAATCGAAATAATCTAGAAATTTTTCAGATTTTTCAAAATTAGAGAAGAGAAGGGACACGTGGCACGTCACTTTGAAAATTAACATTTCCCAAAAGTGGCTTAAAATAATTGGTAAAAGGGATGTTACCCCATTAAACTATATGTGTGACAAAAATGTCTCGCCCGCAATTTATATGTTTCGGGATGTATTGTTTGTTTTCGGAGAGGTGTATCATCATCATATATATTAATACGCTAAGGTTAAGATGTTACTCTCCCTTTTTAGAAAAAACCTCACAACTAATCCACATAAATTATATATCATTTTATAGATAATTGCTTGCTCTACCGGCATCCACAACTAAAAAATTTATTATTGCTATTGTTTTTGCAAATGAATTAATTATTAAAATTATATACACAAAACAGCAATGCTGCCATCTAACGGCTCAACGTCAATATGATTGACGGTCGGTAAAATTTTTGTTTAATTTCAAATCCACTCACGTATAAATAAAGTGGCGCTTTAGCTCAATACTTTTGATACTTGCGCCTCTATATGTCAATTTTAGTAAAATATTTGTTTGATCTGTCATCTGAGCTTCATAATGGAATAAAAACGTAATAAGCAGTGTGCAAAATTAGAAATGAATTGAATACCTGCAATCAATTTTGATTTATTAAATTGAGTTGAATAATTTATAATGCGAAGACTTCGCACGGGTCACGCTAGTATTTGTATATTTTTTAACTTATATTATGTATATTTTTTAAAATATTTGACTATATATTAATTGAGGTTTCGATATGAAACATATACTTACCACGTTTATATGGGACTATATTTATAAGAACTTCAGACAGACAGATGGACGATATGACAAAATTATTATGGTTCCTTGTTTCTTTACGAAAGTATAAAAAGAAAAATATAAACAAAAATATAGTTTTTATAGAGAGATTATTTTTTAAATTTAAGTTTAGAAAGGCAAAAAGCATAAATTGATCTGTAAGTTTCCACTTTTTAATTTTACAATAACTTGATGTGTTAACTTAACATTTTGGACGGAAGAATATATTTGTTAGAAGGCAAGAAACAAAAGGAAAATCTGAAAACGAAAGTAATTAAAAAAATTGTTATAAAATAAAATTTTTAAAAAGTTATAAATTCCTGTTCTTATAAAAAATATAAATATGGATATCAAAATGGAATGGCAGCTTCCTGGCTGTAAAGTATTTACGCTTTTTGCGAGAAACAAACTACAAATAAAAGATGTAATGAAAGATGTAATAAATAACTACAAATAGAAGATGTAATGAAAAGTAAAAACCTAAAAAGATAATAGAATACATAGCGGATTAAAAGGAGTTAATTTTTGCCATTGTCTCTGAATCATGCGGCAATATTTAACCTTGTAAACGAAGTCGTGCAGATCAAACAATTATAATCAGCACTAGAATTTTCCAATACAATTCCAAAATGAAAATTCCATAAAAAAAAATTAAAAATATGTTCCGAATCGTTGAATCAAGTACATCATTATTTTTAAACTTCTAAAAGCGCAAACATTGAAAGATTTTTTCAAAATTGTTAACTCATGCTCTTGGACGAATTTAGAGTTTACCATGTAACTATTCATTATTGCGAATCGATCAACGTATAATGAAGAGAACAAGGATGCTTAGTCATAAAAGCTATTGACGTGCATAAAAAACCTACTGCCAAAACGAGTTATATAAAATGCTGTATTTATTAAAATAACTTTATTTACGACACGTGCTAGAGAAACTACACAACATCTAAGTTACGTAGGTATAGCCTCGTATGCCAATGTCTGTACCGTTCTTCGAAATCTATTTTCCTGATTGTACCTGTATGTACTTCAACATGCAATTAATTGTACGCAGTTTATTATTATACAACACAATTTACGGTGTATATCAATGTAACTATTAGTAAGTCGGAAATTATAGCCGTAGATTCACAAGATTTTAATTAAATTTATTGGAAATTACTATGACAATATAATAGAATAAGAACTAGTATTAACATACAGAAGAATCTCTTAAGTAATTTCCTTTGAGGTGCCAATAAAAAAATACTTACGAAACTATGCAATGTTCGCATGTAAGCTATAAGTAACAAGCTATAAGCACGCAGATAAAACTTACTTTGCAATTGGCAAACTCGACAGTAATATTTTGTAAAGGAGAATGAATATCGAGCTTACCATATATCAAATCTGTCAGGATGGACCGTAATTTTATACTTCTTTAATTTGGCAGTACTGAGGGATAATAAGTGCAAAAATAATAGAAAACAAGTTTGGATAACATTATTTTTTAAACAAATAATGTTACGGATAAAATATACAACAACGGACAACTTTAAACAGTTTATATTTTAGTATGTTTGCCGAAAGAAATTTTATGAAAAAGAGAGAATATTAGTCAAAAATTAATGAAGTATACCTACATATTCATAAAAAGAACAGAGATAATAGTTCGTACGATAATAAAATCTGCAACAATTTTTTCAAAAATCTAGTACTGAAATAATATGAGAATATTTTATTGTCTCATTAGTATGTTTGCCGAAAGAAATTTTATGAAAAAGAGAATGAAGCCATTGCCGCATTTAAAAAATTTCGCTGCGCCTGCACTGCCTCACTATAAAATCATTTTTCGAATAAAATACTTTGAAATTTCACATCGTCCGTTTAGGTTTAATATATTTCTCATCTTGGTTTTTAGTTTTTTTTACACATCCTTCTGTTAAAATAAATAATATGAAGTTAAACATGTAGCCATAAAAATTTGTAGACAAAAATTCTTAATATGGCTTGCTTGAAAGTTCATAAGGAAACAAAATACCTTGTGTAAAACATCTTTTAAAAAACCGACTTAAAAAAATAACTATTAAAAAGTAAAAAATAATTGCCTCAAAATGAGAACATACTTATTCGTAATAAATAAATATGTTACTTCGATCAACTCAAACAATTTTATAATTTAATTTAATTTATAATGTAAATTTAAAAACTTCATTCTAATGTACTCACAATATGGAAATTAATCATGAGAGACGTATTTATAATATAACATTTTACGTTTGTTTAAGTAGGCAATATAACAGAATACGTATTCTATTTCTGTTAAAAATAAATAACTTAGTTATTTACTGCGAATAAGTAATAAATAACTAAGTAAGGTACCAATTTTGAGTTAATTATCTTTTACTTTTTAATAACTATTTTTTTTAAGTCAGTTTTTTAAAAGATATTTTATTTTAGAATTTTTAGTGATTAATAATATTAATAATCGAACTATAACTAATATTCAGATTTTGCAAAGTCACAACTACCAACTGAGGAGTTCCGTTGTCCATATCCAAAATCTAATATTAGATTTTGTAAAGTAATAACTGAAGTAACGACTAACCAGTAGCAAATATATTGAATCACAATTGATTTACTACCATCTGTTAAGAAGTTGCATTATTCATCTTCATAAAACATAATCAGAAACTTACCTGGTCGAAGGTGCAGTTATTTTGCATAGTAAAAACTACCAGTAGCAAATATCTCAAATTACTTTTAATTTACTACCATTTGTTAAGGAGTTCCATTGTACATCTTCAGAACTCATTATCAGACACTGACCTGGTCGACTTGAATCATAGTCGATTTACTGCCGTTCGTTAAGAAATCCATCGTTTATTTCCGGACCTCATTATCTGATTATCATCATATTTGTATGGAACCACCCCTAAAAGGTCACTTTAGGGGGTAAGGTCACTAACAGGTCACTTCTCAAATGGCTGAAGATCCGTGATCGACGCCAACTTCACATACACTTCTTTTTAACTTATTAAAAAATCCTTATAGCCCAAATTATCTTAGTGGCAAATTTAAAGATTTGTCTGCTCACGGCCTTGGTCTACGATCTGAAAGTTCACTCACCCTACTTATTCCTAAACATACCTCTACCACTTACGAAAAATCCTTCACTGTCCAAGCAGCAAAAATTTGGAATCACCTGGATCTTGACATGAGGAAAATCACGTATCTAAATATTTTCAAAGATCGAGTGAAAAAGTCCTGCATCTCCTGAAACTTTTTACTTTGTGTCCTTGCACTTTCCTGTCTTTCCAATCCCATATCATGTCAATATTTCGTTTTCTTTTTTAATTTATTTTTGTATTTTTTTTGTCTATGAAAAATTTTCATTGCAAAATCTCTTACAGTCTATCAACTAAATTTCTATACAAATTGTTATGGTCGACTGGAAGAGATTGCTCATGTAGCAATAAGTTCGCCATATGTACTGTACATAAAAGCTAATAAATAAATAAAATAGGGTACTTTTAAATAAAAAAAAGAATCATCGAAATCAGTCCACTCGGTAAAGAATTGTCGCTGAAGAACACATAAAAAAGATTCCGACGAATTGAGACCCTCCTAATTTTTTTGTGAAGTCGGTTAATAATAAGAAAATAATGGACAAAACAGTTTTATATACTAGATACACGAATTTATGTCTGGCCGTAGTTTATATACGTCTATTTTTTAAATAAGGTATTTAAAAGGTTTTATTTCGCCGTAAAAAATATGTAAAACCTTTTAAAAATATTTTACTACTTAAATAATACAGTGAGCAAGATCGTAGGTGGTTAAGTTACGAAAATATAACATGTTATCAATTATCATATTATCAATTTCTCCATACGTTTTAGTACAGCTCGCAGACGCAACCCGAAGTCTGGCAGCTCTGCCCGCTTGGTCTAGTGTCACTTACGTCACGCGCTGTAGGTATACCTACACTGCGTAGTGGCATAGACCCGGAAATAATAAGTTTCTTCTAAAATTTCAAAATATTTTTGAAGTGTTCCAGAAATATCACTGTTAAGCTATATTTATAATTTCTAGAAAATAGCAAAAATGTTTAGTGATCGCATGTTGGTTTACTGATACCAAAAGTCGTTTAATGAGTCTAGGATTATCTGTCACATTTGAATAAATGGGAAGTATAGCTACCTTCTATGTACTATTTACTGATAAATAATAAATATCACATCACGTTTTAACATTAAAATTTAGATGAAATGCTATTAAGAGGAATGTAAATTGCGGCAGTTGATGATAAATTATTGGCAGTTGATGATATTTAAATATATTATAATTTTGATTATAGGTCGCTTCATTCTACTTTCACGGATTGTGCGAGAGGCATTGACGCAGCAGGCAAGGCCACCTGCCTACTGTTTTAATGTAAAACCGTCTCACTGCTGGCAACGTTTCTTCCATTATAAACCTTCACTGATTTTCATAAATATGCTCTTTTTTCGTATGTAAATGATAATTTAAGACAATAAATTTAATTTTTCCTTGTTGGTTGGTTAAATAATTATTTTCAGGTATTTTAAATCGATCACACATTCTGTCATATTTTATTTGCATATTTGCCGTTATGTCACAATTATTACATTTGCTTATATTTTCATACAGTATATATCAATATATATATCATTGACCATCGGATCAGCTTTAAGTTACACCATTTAGTAGTAAGTTTTCTAAAAGTACGTTTCATCATCAATAAGTCGTATTTTCGTGGACATTTTCGAAAATGTCTAAAACTTTCTAACGTTAAATTTTGAAGAAGAAAATAATTTTGTCGCCCTTATAACTTGGTTTTTCAGTTATTACATATAATATAAAAACATGCGAACTACTGTTTGAAAATACAAGCGAATGTAATAATTTTTGTGTGGACATCAAACGTGGAACGGTTCTGGAAATCTCAAATTAAAATTTAAATTGAACACGTAAACCTGCCTCTATCACTTCACAGCAAATAATACCGCAGCAGGATAAAATTTATTTTTCTTGTAAAATATGTATATTTCCTTGCGCTTAGGATACGGTAATCGTCTCAATTCAGTTGTTTTAAGTGACTTAAAATTATTGGGATAAATAGTGCATTAGTAATAAAGTCTACACAGCAATGGGTGAAATATTTGACACGTTTCCCTTTTGAGACAGCATAGCCGAGAAAGGCAACATTTACCAGCACATGCGTCTGTGGAAGCATCGTCTAATCTTGCTTCAAGGTGACTTGAAAAAGGAAGAAGTTGCTATTCTATTCTCATTCGAACATTTGATATGTACGCTTCATTTTATATATGTTAGTCGATTACTATGAAACTACCACTTTGTGAGGAATGAGGTTTTTGCATTGTGTTCTGAATGATACGCAATACTTTAATGCGTCACATAATTGTCAAAGGAACCAAACAATAATAGCAATGATTCATATATACGGATTTTGTAAACAGTTTTCTGTATTTCGACACTTTTACTTCTTTTTTATTTATTGCCTTGCACTGTACTGTGTGATAGGGGCTATCTAAATAATTGACTTAAAGCAATAGTGTTTTAATTAAACGATAATGGTGAATAAGAAAAGATAGGAGTTTCGCTCCTCGCGCTGGGCTTTCTTCCTCAAGTCTCTATTTTTTCTCCTAACATCTCGTTATCTCTCATTACGTCAATGCCATTTAAGAAGCATTGAACGCATAACAAGTCGCTACGTCTAACATTTAATCGTTTTCTGAATGGTCGACCTCGCGGTGGAAACATTTACTTCTTGACATCTATTTTTATAGTTTTTAACAAATCGTGACTTGCAAGTAACCTTAGATTTAAACTGTTTGTGTAGACTGAAGTTTGTTTAAACACATAGAATATATTAATTGTGGACTAAAGAAATACTTCCTGAGACTTCGTGATTACATTGACATTAAAACATGGAATTAAAAAAGTTATATAATCCAAAGAAAATCGCATTTATTTGTGAAAAAACACGATTTTTTCCCAATAATAAAAAACATATTCAAAAACTAAAATATTTGTGGTCTCAGTGTTCTCTTTCTCGAGATTTTGTGGTCCATTTATAACAAATTTGTAAAATGTTAATGCACATTTCAACTCCCGCGATGTTGACGGGGCAACTGTGTTTTCTCTGAAAATTATATTGTCCATCAATATCTTGATATATACATAATTTGTCCTCAAAGATAATGTGGGAGTAGGTACTTACGGCTACGGACATACAAAATAATCTGCAAATATGCTGGTAGGCATCACATGTTATTTAAACACTGTCCTGCTTCTCTCGTCGACATAATCTTATGATTATCATGGATTTCTCCATTCTCCTTTCTCAAAATGTTTTCTGTCATTTCTACAAAATTAAAGCTCAAGAAAAGATTCACATCACAAAATGTATACTAATTTCATAACTTCTGGATAGAACGCAGAAACGAAAATCCTTTGTATCTCTATTGTTTTATGTGGAACATTTCAAAACATTTTTTAAGAAAGTGGTACTTAAATTATTATTTATGAGGTTTAATGAGGAAATCGATAATAATATACAAATAGTCGTTAATAATTGAATGCTGTGAATCAAGATTTTCATCCAAGAAGAGAGTAAAATTTCCTGACAGTTGAGGTCTCTGTTTTCATAAGCAACTAAACAACACTTTTCCGTTTTGTGGAGTGCAAAAATGCTTGTTTTTGGTTTGGCCATTGTGAATATATAATTAGTTGCTCACTATTTTGTTTAATTAAAAAAAGTTTTACTTTTGAAATGTAATTTATGACTTTAATTTTATTCTTATTCAACAAAATTCTAGCGTCACTTTTTTGTTTTATTCAATGTTTTACTCACGAACAAACGACTTGGAACATTCCAATTTGTTTTGCGAAATTGAGATATTTTAAGTTCGCTTTATGTGCTTTTTACATAGTTTTTTTTAAATAACGACCTCTTTAAACTGCCGTAATTCTACTCGAAACAAACGTTGACTGAGATCGTTGATTTCAAAAAAATCTTGCCATGGCAAAGCTATAAATAGAAACAATTTCAAGCCGTTCACGTGTTGCGGCAAGCGCGCGTGGGCTCGCTCACGGGGTGTCGTGCGAGCAGCAACCCCCCGCATTTCCCAACGGCCAAAGCATGCCTTTGTGCTATTCTTGACGTCCCGTACGAAAATAAACTGTACTGTAAACCCAGCCGTCGCTAAAATCATTCGGCATTAACTCGTCGTTTTCGTACGCGGTCGGACGTGCGAATTTCAATTTGGACGTTCTGCTTATTTTAAGAATTGTATTTGTTGTTTTTCGGTGTTACTGGAAAAGTTATCATATTAATTTTTCTAAATCTTAGCGTCTCATTTGGCGAAATATACTATGGGAAGTAAAGGGTGCATCAAAACTACAAGCAGTTAATGTGAGTTATTTCTTTTTAACTTAATCTAAAATGTTCTATCTATGCATTTGCTAGATCACGTATAACTTTTTATCAAGGTGTCGTCTTTCAAATAGCATGCTATTCGGTGATGTGTTTTATATACGTTTCTGTAGTTACTACAGTTTAAAGTGTGAAAAAATTAATACAAAAAAATCGTCAATTTAAAATTTCTAATTTCGCGCCTTTTTCAAAGTTTGTACTACACGTTATTAACATCATCAGATAAATAATTTCAATATTGATATCTTCACAATAGTTTTGATTAAAGTTGATTATTCCTTATTTACAATGTACAACGCGTAATTTTTTCGTATGTACGTATATCGGTTTCTCCGAGATTTCGGGGCCGATTTGTGTATTTTTTTTGTTTGTTTAAAATATTATACCAGTGAGGTGATCCCATATAAATATTGTGATGATCTGACTATGAGTTCCGGAAACTTCTTAACGAATTATTGTAAATCAATTGTGATTCAAAATAACTACACCATCCACCAGGTCAGGATTTGATGATGAGTTCTGAAGATGAATAATGGAACTCTTTAACGGATGTTAGTAAATCAACCGTGATTCAAAACATTCGCTACTGGTAATTGTTACTTTGCAAAATAACTATACCATCCACCTGGTCAGAGTCTGGCGATGAGTTCCGGAAATGAAGAATGGAACTTCTCAAGGAATTGTAAATCAACCGTGATTCCAGATATTTTGCAACTTGTAGATTTTACTTTGCAAAAACTACATCGTCGACCACGGCAGGGTCTGATTATGAATTCTAGAGATGAACAATGCAACTCCTTAACGGATGGTAATCAATCAACCGTGATTGATTGCTACTGGTACTTGTTACTTTGCAAAATCTGATGTTGGATTTTTGAAATAGAAAACGGAACTCCTCAATGGCTAACAGCTATTATTTCGATTACGTGTGTTGATAATAACTAACTTTAGACATAGAGGAAATTATCTGTATACTAGCTTTTGCCCGCGACTTTTCATAATTATGCAATATCCTGGGAAAGAAAATAATCGAATATAGTATCAATCATCACATTATACCTATATAAATATAGGTATAATGTGATGACTGATACTATTAATCACTAAACATTTTAAAATAAAATATTTAAAAAAACCAACTTGGAAAAAGTACTAGAAGGTGTAAAATAATTATTTTTTAAAATAATTAACTTATATTTTAAAAATTGTCGGAAAAATTGTTATCCACTCAGAATATACACATATACATCACGTTATTAAGATAACATTTTTTTGTAATTATACTCTTTTAACTTATTTTTAATTATATCAGTGTGTATTTGAAAGGAGTATATTAATACAATTTGATTGTTCTTCACTCTCTTAAAACATCTTTGCCTTTTCACGTCATCGTTTATCGATATAATCTCAATTAATAAACTTATATTAATTAATACAATACAGTATTAGTTTGCAAACCACTACCACTGGCGCACTTCGCGTACGAAGTTCCAAATATCAAGCATTTCCTTATTATACACTATTGTAATTCTGTTGCCATCAAACGCCGCTTCAACAAATTTTACGAACCATCAAAGACATATGATTGTTGGTCAATTACTCACGCGCATACAGATTCTTGATTACAACCTTCTTATCTACTTGACTGTTTTCAATTTTTAATGACTTAAAAAATATGCTCTTTACATCCGTCTCAGCCATAGTTTGCTCTTTGAACACTACTTTTCATATTTGAGGATAAGTCGATCGTATTTATAAATTTATGAAACATATTACCCAAAGCTATAAGCGAATAAATCTTTGAGTCTATTAATCAAATAATTTTGACTCTGTACTCCATTCGAATTATTGAAGAGAAGCTTGATTATGTAAAGTAATAATGTAGATCATGGATCGCGTCCTATGTTATTTTCCGAGCAAAAAAATGTAAAAGATTTAGAAATTTCGAAGATGTCCTTATTTATGTAAATGTTCTACGCTGATATAGTTAAAGGTTAATATAGATAAGGCATATGTCAAAAGTGAACTTTTATTTTGAAGGTTCTCAAGTTTATTTTCAAAAAAGTTTTCTTCTAAAAGAACAAGTAAACGAGTCCTTACGAGGAGTAAATAGGTTGATTTTTAAAAAGAAGCTTTGACTACCAACGATATGTTGGAATTTGCTTGGGTTAACAAAGAAACATATTTTATAAGCCCATTAGAAGATTGAAGTGTTGTTCCGATTAGGTTTTTCTTTGATAGGGAATGATTACTCTAAAAAAGGGTCGGAAAAAGCATAAATTAGCAAAGCATTGCCGAAAAGGAGGTACTTAATAGGCTATGTACAATACAATCAACGAAGGCAAAACTTTGCAGCACAACCGTATTTTATTTTATGAGCATCTAGCACTTCTTTATTCAACACAGCTACGACAGCAATTTTTGTGATGATACCTTCATTCTTAGCTGCTATCACGTGATGAGCCTGAAAATATAGTACCATATTATGGCGTCTTCGCGTAGAGTGTAATTTTATCGTCTGGACGTCACAAGAGTGAATATACCTAACATTTACGTTACGTAAATCCTGGAGTGGCAGAATGACAGCATATCTTACTATGTAACTGTCACTACACCATTTCCTTTTAATTTAATACGTTCTGTAACTTATATTCATGAATGTCTATTAAAAAGCAAACTCTCATATATCAGAAATAGTCTGGATAATCTTTATTCACCTTAATGACCCTTCCTCTTCTTCTTCAAGTGTTTTCCTCACCGGAGATTGGCAATCATTATGGCTACTCTAACCATGGACGTAGCTGATCTAAAAAATTGTTTGATGTACATTCATATCATTCTTTCAGCCACGGTATCGTTCACAATCATATTCTTCTCCTAATATTTGTTCTACCTCAGATTTTGTCTCGTATAAATAGTCTTAACATGGTGGTCCTTTATCTTCGTGTTATATGTCCAAGATATTGGAATTTTCTGGTTTTAATGATACCTGTAATATCCATGTCTTTGTTAATTTGTCTTAAGACTTTGATATTTGGTACTTTGTCCATCCATGATATTTTTAAAAATTCCACTTTTTTGGCGGTTACCGCCTTAAGTGTCCATACTTTTATTCCATAAAGGAGAATTGTAAAGACGTCGCACTAGGCCAGTCGAACTTTTAGATCCATTTTGCGGTACGATATTGAACTCGATGATTAATAAAGAAGTTAAACTATATCGATCGAGATACACAACAATTCATTTTACTCAAATAGTTCTTGCAATACAAATAATAGTGAAAAAAGGTGATTGAAAAGGGTTTTCTAACAAATAAGGGTAAGTTAATAAGCTCTACGCCGAAACGTTCCAGAATAAAAGAGTCAAATGACTCAATAAGAATTCAATTGAGTCATTTATCTTACCGAATCAATGTACTCTTTTTTTCATTCATTCACTCAACTGTTACCCGCGCCTAATTTGAAACAGCCACATATCAGTTCGCCCGTTTAAAAAATGTTTTTGAGATATAAAGTAACATGTACACATTCTGTATTGTATGTTTTCCACCGTGTATGTTAGCATAGACACACGTTGTAGAAAATTTGCTCTATGTTTAAAATAATCGCACACTTTCTATAATTTTTCTCTTTCTCAGCTAATGGCGTGTTTAAAGTTTCAGGCGAGAAACGCATTACTCAGTGATTTGATTCACATAAAAATGATTTTTTTTAAACTTCCAGTTTCAAAAAGAGAATTTATCTTGAAAATATGTTTTAAGAAAATATTTTACTTCATCCCGTGTGGCTAATTAGCTATAACAGTCCAGCCGAACGCTTTTCCTGCTTATTAAAAAAATAATAATAAATTATATAATATTACCATAAATGTGTTTACAAATAATTCGTCACAAGTGTGAACAATAAATTTCATATAATATGAATAGTACAATATGTGCAGCCAATTTATTTGTTGTAAACATAAATAAATTACAGTAATAAAGGTAATTAGGCCTCCGCATAATTACACGGTAGTTTATAGCAAACGTCAGTTGCTTTGAACATAGTCTCTGGATAATAGCTACTAATATTTACAAATGTATTTATTAATATAACTTAACCCCTGCAGTGACGGAGTGGCAACATATCTTGTTGTGTGCTGCCACCGCACTAGTCCATTTTAATTGAATATTTACTGAACCGTATATCTATGAATATCGATTAAAAGGCAAAATCATGTATTAGTAATAGTCTGGGTAATCTTCATTCACCTATATGAAATGACTAACTAAATGTGAATCAGCAAAAGGGATCCACTCACCTTAATGACCCTTCTTCTTCTTCAAGTGACTTCTTCTCAGGAGGCTATTGTAATCTTGGATGTGGCTGCCCTAAAAAGTTTGCTTAATGTTATTGATACTCTAATATTGTTCACTAAAACTATAAAACCTGCGTTATTGATACTCCAATATTGTTCACTAAAACTATAAGACCTGCGTTATTGATACTCTAATTAATCACTAAAACTATGAGACCTGCGTTATTGATACTCTAATTAATCACTAAAACTATAAGACCTGTGTTATTGATACTCTAATTATTCACTAAAACTATAAGACCTGCCTTATTGATACTCTAATTATTCACTAAAACTATAAGACCTGCGTTATTGATACTCTAATTATTCACTAAAACTATAAGACATGCGTTATTGATATTCTAATTATTCACTAAAACTATAAGACATGCGTTATTGATACTCTAATTATTTACTAAAACTATAAGGAACACAGAAGTATATAAAAATATATATTAAGATGAACAAAATTTGAGTAGTAAAGAAGTTATTGTTTATTTAAACTCTGTTTTACTGTGGAGAAGTAGTTTTTTTTACATAAATAAAAATAGTAATTTATCATCATTATCATACTTGTGATAAATAATTAACGAACTTCAATTTATATTTATTAAATCTAACATTGAGTTTAATTGGAAAAAATGTACATTCTTAAATATGTTACAAAACATACTGTATATTTGTGTTCCGTATATCGTATGCGTCACATATTTAGTACATATGTAACTTATTCATATGACTTGTACACGTGTAACTTGTTTACAAAATTGGATTAATATTATAATACTAAACTACCAACATATGTAGTCGCCATATGTGTTGTGTAATCTTATTTTTGTTAAAATAGTGATAAGGAATAGTACAGGAGTAATATTCGAATTTAGTAGGAATATTCAAATTTGGAAATATCCCAGTTCCAAAATCGAGCTCTTAGATAACCGATTTGAGAATTCAAAAATCTAATTGAACGTTAACTTACCAATTAAGTTTTTTTCAAGTATTTGTCAATTTTTTAGTAATAGTAAAATAAACATAATGATTATTATAGACGCGTGTTACTTTTATTAATATTATTATAATATAGTAATTTATAAATATTTTCTTTTAAAAGAAAATATTTAACTGAAATTATTTAACCGTAACTTATATATAATGCTATATCGAACGAACGCAAAAGTTGTCGAATCATTTATCTTACAGTGACCCAATTATTATACATAATTATCATTTAGGTGAAACCAAAGTTGCATTGAAATTATTGCGCGGAATATTCCAATAGCGACTGTACCATCGATGGTACGAAGGGTGAAAAAGAAACGTATCTAAATACTTATATGGGTAACGTATGTGTATCAATCAACGTTTTACAAACTGCATACTTAAGAGAGAATTGTATTTGTCGTTTTGGTGTTACTGTTTTCATATCTAAGGAAGAAGATAACAAATATTTTTGCTAACCTTTGATGGCGATACCGGAATAAATGTTAAAATACCGAATCAGAATTTCACTAATGTATTTGCCATAATCAACCGTGATATATTTGTATAAGGGATATTAATTGCTTAAATGGGGTGGTTCTGGTATTTAAGTTTTTGTTTGCATGATGCTGAAACATTAAAATGTAATTATGACTGGAAAAATGTTGGTAAAATTGAGAAATATTTTGTTGCAGAAAAAAATTATTTCATCTTAATAAAGGCCGAAATAGAAAAATTATACACAACTTAAGTCTTATATTTTCGGGAGGAATGCGTAAGAAATTTTGTTATGCCAATTAACCAACAACCATGTGTGTGCATCGCCAAACCGTGCAAAACATTTTTTATGTATATTTCTTTCTATGAAATTCTATGTTGTAGATTTATTTAACGGCATGTGTAAATATATTTACTAACGTGTTTTATAGTTTAATACGCAATTTGAATAAGCAGAGGACACCCTTTTTAATATATAATGTTTCTGCTATCCTTGTATGAAAGAAATATTAATCCGCCCTCGCCTCTCCTGCATTATGCCACCTCATGGGTATTGGAAAAAAATAAACATATTTTTTTTGTA
Source organism: Druceiella hillmani (assembly GCA_039881145.1). NCBI lineage: Eukaryota > Metazoa > Arthropoda > Insecta > Lepidoptera > Hepialidae > Druceiella > Druceiella hillmani. The sequence goes on from JAYKKI010000008.1 coordinate 11,305,884, forward strand.
GATATAATATCGAATACCAATATTAATTTTCCGTACCGTAATTGAATTTGACGCATAAACTGCTACTACTGTTGATAATTTTCGATAAATGTGGACTCCCCCAAATATCATTCGGAATTTATCAGGTTTATTTCACTTTTCCAGAAATTTAGTTCAGAATAATTTTTAATATGTGAATGAATGTTTTTAGATTTCTATTTTCAGGGTTCCGTAGCCAAATGGCAAAAACGGAACCCTTATAATTTCGTACTTAATGTCCGTATATCACAGATAGGTTAGGAGTGGCACACCATACATGTAACTGTGGGATAAAAACAAAATCCAATGTACGTAGGCGTGTGGGGTATCGTTAGATGGTTAGATATGCGCTTCTTTGTCAACTAATGTGTTTAAAATTCTAAAAAATTAAGTTAGTAGAGCTTAAAATAAACTTGCAGAAAAAATAGATTTGAATAAGATATGTTGTGCAGTTTTTGATATGGGATATTTTACATACCGATCGCAGTAATAACTTTGTTTTTCACAGCGTGTTTGAGAAATATCAACTTATAAGTTTCATATTGTGATTAGATTCTTTCAAATTTATCAACTTTTATTTGATACCTGGTATTCTCGAAAATTACTCCACCCTTAATTTACTTTTAAAATATGAAATTAAAATTTTTGTTTGTTACGTTTAGATTTATTCGGGTTTACACTTTAGAATTTGGCAGAATTTAATTCTCAAGTAGAGATTAAACTTACCAGTCAAGTATTTGCAAAAAGAAAAATTGTCGGCAAATACGATGTAAATTTGTTGGTAAGTAATGTTCCCCTGGAATTTTATGAGGTTACACATTCGATAAATACTAATAAGCAATGGAACTATTTTCTATTTAGGCATTTTAATTTAAGTACAATATGTACACTATTGCCAAAAATGACAATACATCGACCGTATATAAATGACAGCAGGGTAACCAAAAGTTTATTAATTTACCACAGTTTATTAATTTAAAAACGACACTGATAGTATCTTGCGCGGTCCTTATTGTATGTTCAGTTTACAATGTTGATTGGTTACTATTAGTATTCTTTCGCGCAGATCACTTTATTTTGACATTTCTGGAGTCAATTTTATACATTTATGTATATTGAGTGAGGTCTACTTATTAATTAGACAAAGAAAATATATCTGCAGAGAACAGCGTAATTAAGCACTTGAAAATAAATTTATTTTCAAATGCTTAGGCAACCACACGTAGTTTACAAGTTATGATTTTTTGGTAATTTTTAAAAACATCTTCTACCCTAACAAAAATCACTAACTTATGAAAACTTTTCAACAGATTGAAATAAAATTTGGAACGGATACAGTGCAGTTACGTAACTACCATATGATGCACCATGCTTATGATTTTTAAATTTTTAAAAAATACTGGTGGAATTATCCAATTTTCAAAAAATTACTGTTGAAAAAATATACAACTAGACAGGTGATTAAGACGTTAAAAACTGCCTTGATTCACTAAATTTATATGGACAAAAAATTGTAGTCATGTAACCATTGCGCCATATTTAAAATTAACAACTTGCGTAACACAACGAAGAAAAAAAATTGTATTTATTTTAAACAAATCTAACATAATTTCTTTTAGAAGTTAATTATTTAGCCTAATTAATTAGTCTGATTACTTAAACTATCTTAAAACGGGCTCTTTAAAAATACTTTTAAGTATTAATGAAGGAGTGACAAGGTCGACAACAGAAAGGCGCAATGAAACAAAAAATAAAAAATTACTATAAATTATTAAATTACTCGCGCTGCGATACACAGCTGATGCCTTCGTGAAAAATCGCTTCTCAATCTGATGATTTTTCCGTATTGTCGTTATTGCCACTTGAATTTTCCAGCGAAGTTGTTTTTGGAAGAATTTCATTCATGATTTCCTTGCTTGGAATTTTAATTGATTATTTTATTTAAGTATGTCGCCCTAGATAAAATAATCAATCGGATTAGGTTGCGGTGACGGTGGATGCCAATTGATAATGCTACTGCGACCTATCACTGTGGATAGCGGAGTAGAAATACCTTAACAAGTTTTCAAAATTCAAATAAAAATCTTTATACAAACGAGATGGTAATTCAAACGAACCTACGAATCCCCGGTTTATATTTCCACTCCATAAGTTAACGCTGTAGTTAGAACTACGAGTTCTTGAAAATTTGACGCTATTACTAGGTTTGAGAGTTATATTGACGGAATAATAATGAGAGTTTTATATATTAGATCATGCAAACCTCTCGAATCTGCTTTTATCACTATACAGCGTAACAAATTTGTATATTTCTTGTATAATCCTCTGTTTTAACGCCTTCACCCCAAAGTTACCTAACTTCACCATAAAGAAACGAATCCGTTGTTCTGAAATTTACATCTCAAAAATAGTCTCGAAAATGGGCCCAGACTTTATAGAGATAAAACATAATTTTTAAAAAAGCTGGTATTTTTAGAATATAAAAAACCAAACAATTCAGTAATCGACAATCAGGAAAGAGGAAAAAATAGAATTACAATTTGTAACCATAATACAAAACAAAAAAGCTATCTATATAAATCCACATATATAAAATACAAAAATCGTTAATTGGAAATAAAAATAACAAAAAAAATTAATAGGACACAACACATAATAACTTTTAGAAACGATTACAAAAAATAATCAATGCCTCTTGCTCTCTTTAACGTATAGCCATTGCCTAAATTAATTAAAAATAAACTGTTAACAAACATTGACAATGGTTCTGTTGTTGTCAAAATGAATGGCTTTTCCCTCTTATCGAGGTTTACGTAACTTTTTCCTACAACCCTGTCGTGCCTGTGAGCATCATGGATTAATATGGTACATATGAATAGAGGATATAACGAGACACAATCTGCACTTTGTTTTATCTCGCTAGCTCAATGAATCCCGTAGAAATTACATTTACAATCTATTATGAATAATAACCTAACTTTCCATAAAAAAATACAAGATTTCTCTTTTGTCTGATTGACCTTATAAGGAACTTATTTTTTTTTAAATGTTCTATATATAACAGTATCGTTTTATATTATTCTTATAACACCTGGGTCCAACACTAAATGGACGTTTGCCGGTCTCCTTTACGTATATTCAACCCGCCTCCCCATCCATTGAAAACTACAGAAATAATTTGCATATTTTTTTATTAATATAATGCCGTATATTATATGTAATGCACATATAACGCACCATTCAATTTTGACGGCGTTTTTGGAATTCTTTGATTTTAAAATAAATTCATTAATTGTTTTAATCTTTGCTTTCTTAATAACTAATTATAATTTCGGCACTTCATTAAAGCTGTATTTAAAAGTTAATTACGGTGTAGTTTTCACAAAATTGATACTGACAGAAAAAACTGACAGAAACACCTTTTTAATGGACGTTCATCTTCTACGCTGTTTTAGCTGCGCTTTACGTCTTCAGGAACGAAAATGTTCACACTTTAAAGTCCGTAAATTATAATGTTTAATAATTTTTTGTTAATGGTACGGATTTTAATGAAAAATAGTTTCACTTAGAAAGTTTGATCAATAATAGAACAATACAGTTTAATATTGTTTTATTGTATCTTTTTGTATTGTTAATTAATTATTGTATCTTTCCGTAATGTTACAACTTTTATAAAAATTATATTCCATTTAACATCCGCACGTTTAAAAACTCTGCCGAGATTAATTTGAAAATAATTAAATAAATTTATATAAACAAGTTAATGCAATGACAATGAATAACAATGTAAGTTAATGTCTTACTACAATTGTATATTATTTGTCAATGGCATTTCGATGACAAATATAATTACGTGGTCTATTAAAATTGTGAAAACGTTAGCATTCATTCAAAATGTATACTAATACAAGAAACCACAGATGTGCTTCCATCTGACAAAACGAAGGTCCACCTCATTACAATGAAGTTCGTTATTAATGGCTTTTGCACGCGACACTACAGGTGAAATAATTACCATGTGATTACGGTTGAATATGTATGTTATCTCTAGACTACAAAATTGACTAAACATATTAAAGGCAGCCCTCTAGAAAATGTAAATTGGAGACACATTTCTTTTTGGCACTATATATTCAGTTAAATGCAACGATATAAGACAAATACATATTCGAAACTTGTCATAATGGCTTCCATAATATGCCTCCCGGGTGCACCTGTAACTCGTGAAACAAATTTTCGTCATTCAGGTTTGTTAGTCATCTAAACGGCCCTCGTGATCAACAGGAAAACACGGAACATTTAGTCTCTTGCAAAACCCTAAATATTTTTGTGACTAGCAGTTAGAATATATTGATATATAGACGTCCTAATTCCATTATTAGTAAACATTAGCATCGACAATCCTAACCATCGCATGTTGCTTGCGGTTGCAATAAACCGGCCTATATTTGCACAGAGTGCAACATCGGGTTGAAGGCTGCGTTACGACCGACCTCGCCCCGCTGTTACTCACTCGACATGCATCGACCTCATGACTGTAAATACTTGTAGTTACATTATTATATTAGCTAATTCCATCCATGAATAGTGGATATAAATAACAGTACTTTCGTCTTTTGTCGGATTTAGGCGTTGTTTTATTTATTTGGCTTTGGTAGTATGCACTGATGCTATTTATTGAACTATGGTTAGATAATACACAAGAAAGGAAATGATAATCATAGCAGTCCACAACAGCCATGACTTTTTCAGAAAATATATAGATGTATTAAAATTTTTCTTGAAAGATGCCAGTGACTAAGGCACCATAAATGCGGAGGCAGGAATTGAATCACAATTTAATTATGCGATAAAAATAAACGAGAAAACCTTGGGACTATTGATTATCTGGCACCTACAGTATACGGATGCTTAGAATATCTGTTATTCAAGTTTTGCAGCTCTTTCGTATATTAGCTATAGAAATACTTACAGGCTTAACGAGACGATCGATTTTGACGTGTTGAACAATGAATATGTTACAAAACTTTGAATCACTTTCAATCAGCTACGCAATCGTATGTAAGGTTTCCAATTAATATTGGGACGTATCATAACAATTTCTGTGCAATAACTAATCATTAATTATATTTTACTTATGAACCTATAGCCGTTGAAAAGTTTTAAAATTGGTTTACATCTGACAAGACGTCCTTAGCTTGACAGTAGCTACTTGCGCCTAAGACTCGGAGAAACGTAGTTCATTAATTTCTTATGAAACTGAAATGTCGAGGATGTTAGAGCTTTTTTGGTTTTAAAGACTGCAAAAATTACTAATCTTATATAGACAGTGCGTACGCGCACGAAATCGAAATACATGGTTAATATTTGGATGGAAGAACATTGAAATCAGTATTGAGACTTACCTGTGAAATGTTGAGTCTCCAGATGCCTGTGCGACGTTAGTCTTAGATGTTGGTTAAGGCCTAAATGTTGTAATTAGTTATGATAGCAGTATATATAGTATGAATGCAGTTTGTTGAAAATGCTGCGATGCATCGTTGAAAACTTTGGACATATGCTTTCGGATATCTGCTTTTCATAAATTTTTGAGTCGCCTTTAACTAGAACATCAACCGTGTAACGATTTACTCGAAATGTGGACATTAATTTCTTGCTTGACTCAGTTATTTATATAAATTGCGGGTGCAGTTTTTCACGCGAATGACAGAGAAAAATTATATAAAGCAATCATTCTTATTAGAAATAAAATTTTGAAACCACAAAAGTATAACATTTTATAATCTTGGAAACAAAATATTTAAATAAATTGCCTACTTAATATTAGACAACATCGTCATAATAAGCGATTTTTCTTGGTAATTTTCGAGAAATGTTAAATTATCCTTTGTATTACTATTATTGTTTATACCGGTGTGTATATTTTCCATATTAAATCAATTAAATCATTTTCAACCATCATTTGATTTTCTAAAGATGACTGACTGACATGGAACCTGTTCATGCTCATGTAAATGAGAAGACTTGTGCTATTTTGTTTTATGTTGTCCTGATTATTATATAAGCTTCACTCTTCTTGAATTTTTTCACTAAAACCTAAATATGTGAAAAAACAATTCGTAAGTGATATAATGATACGACAAAAATCAGCAATCATGGCTTAATGGAAATATCTTCTCTATAAAAATGAAAGTATATTATATCTACTATATTTTTATACACAGTGAACAGGTGTTACACAATTTTAGTTTTGATAATGTTGCCAAGGTTACGTTAATTGATATTTCTATGAAGTTTAAGGTATTGTTATCTGAAATACAGTGGCTGATATAGGAATTGCCATAAAATTTAATTTTACAAACTTTTTTAACTAGGATATAAGTAAAGATTAGCTAAAAATATATATATATATATATATATATATATATATATATATATATATATATATATATAAACTATTACATTCTGAACGAACTGAAAAGTTTTTAAAAATTAATAAATATTGTATCATATAAAAATAGTATGGTGTCGCAGTGACGCGCTAGGAGGGAAATGCGTGCGTCCGTCCGTAAGGACTGCGACTTCGAATTCATTTGAATTTACAAATATCCACGTATTCAATATGTACTTCTCGTGCGCGGTAACGTGCTCCAATATCTGTATTTGGATTAACGTAATTTATTTAATTTGAATTATGTATTTAACATGGTTTAAAACGCGGTTACCCCTCTTGCTTCATTATGGATACGCTCGTAGGGAAATAAAGGAGACTGACTTGCGCCATAGTTAATCAAGCCCACTTGTAAATATCAATGGATAACAATGAAAATACGCAATATTAAAACTATACAACACGTTTTAAACCATGAACACATTAATAATCATACTGTGTACGGGATAAAATTAATATTTAACAATCGCATGAGTGCGAAGAGCATAATAATTTTAACATACCACTAACAGGGTCATTAATTAAGGATTCGCAATATTATTTTTAGTTTTCTAATACAGAATTATAAAACACGTTTTAAAACATGAAAATATTAATAACGTTATTGGGTATAGGATAAAAATAATATTTACCAATCGCACAAGTGCAAAGAGCATAATGATCTTGACATACATCATTAAACAACAATTCGCATTATATTGTTTTTAGTTTTGTGACATAGAATTATAAAGCATGTTTTAAAACAATGAAAATATTAATACACCATATTGGGTATAGGATAGAAATAATATTTGAAAATCGTATAAGTGCAAAGAGCATAATAATCTGACATACCACTAACAGGGTCATTAAATAAGGATTCGCAATATTATTTTTAGTTTTCTAATACAGAATTATAAAACACGTTTTAAAACATGAAAATATTAATAACGTTATTGGGTATAGGATAGAAATAATATTTACCAATCGCACAAGTGCAAAGAGCATAATGATCTTGACATACATCATTAAACAACAATTCGCAATATTGTTTTTAGTTTTGTGACATAGAATTATAAAGCATGTTTTAAACCATGAAAATATTAATATACCATATTGGGTATAGGATAGAAATAATATTTGAAAATCGTACAAGTGCAAAGAGCGTAATAGTCAGATTATTATGCCACTAACAGGGTTATTACATAAAAGGTCCGGAATATTATTTTTAGTTTTTGAACTCAGAGTTTTGGTCACAGCGACAATCAATTACGATTTTAATACACGAAAATAAATACTAAGTACTTCTTATGTTAATAATATTGTTATTTAAAAATAAAATTCATGTAAAAAATATTATGAAGAAATAAATATTGTTATGGATTAAAAATTAATTAAGGATAAATTTTAATATTATTTATCATATGGCAATCCTGGGGCATAAATAAATGTTGTCGATTGTCACTTTCTTAGTAATTATTTTTGCAAATATTTCCAGTATCCCATGGGTTTCATATATGCCATAAATATTATTATCAAAAGTGGGCGTTTCTTGATATGCAAATCAACTTCATCCACTCTGGTGTAAAAAGTGGGCTTATTTTCGCCGGTATCCTTTGGGATTCGTCCCACACATTTGGGTTTTTTTAAATAACCGAAAGTAAACACAGTCCCTCTCTAAGCAAATTAAACAAGTAAGCATAGTTTTTAATAAGGGTAAACGTAGTTTTGATAAGACTAAACATAATTTTTAGTAAGTCCAAATATCTCCTTATTTTCCACGTTTTTCAATATACAATTGCTCCCAATGAGAGCTCCTTTACTGGATTTTTTCGTAAATAGGGAAATAATCAGACACTTGAAAAACTTCAAGTTTGATAGTTTCCATGGATACGTTAAAAAACCGCCTGAAGTGCTTTTATCAATTTATTCAATACAAAAACTCTTTTGGTTATTCTTGTTAATATATTAATGTGTTTTTATAAATAAATGCCCTAACAATTATTTTTTAAATATATCGATTATTGCAGTTTTCCACGTGATGCAATCTTGAAAAAATAATATTTTCATTTATTAAAAATGAAATTATTGAAAAGAAAAAAAATCAGGTTTGAACCTACACTTACTCAATACGCTGAAGACTACAGAATATGCACTGTGCACACTATATTCACAAAATACAAATTGAAAGCGAAGGTATTTGAGAAATTGAGAGCAGAAAGGGAGAGGAACGAGGGGTTCTTAACAAGGAATTTTGCCGTATATAACCCTGTAAGGGTTACAGGGTATGTGTGCGTCGTATAGGCTATGACTGCTTTATAGCTTATACACGGTTCCTTCGTATATTATACACGCGCTGTAAACAAGTAGCTAATCAGTTTAGGAATACTTTTATCTATTTCGATTGATTGCAACGGTATAAAATTTAGTATAGAAATACTAAAAACTCGTACAAGCAAGTCTAATACTTTACCTTGACGTACATTGCAGTGTTTCTTGTATTGAACAATAGTTTTGTGCCGGTCAATCACTTTATAAATATTTGTACTGAAAACGCAGTTATAAATACTAATATTGAATAAAAATATTATCTGCATATCACAACGGCATATGACTATAAAAATAACAAAATAGCTACTGAACAAATTTTTCTTTAATATCTAATTTAAAAACATTTTTTTAATATTGCAACCGACTTGCGCCGTCTATCTCAGAAATAGAAGAGCCTTATAAAATTATAGTAGAAGCCAGTACCTTGGAGGCCAGCCTTCCAAGGAAAATTATCAACTTCTGGATTGTTATGAAGGATTTGAGACATGTAATTTCTATTTAATAGGCAGCAGCAACATATCACCACATTTAGGAACGAAGTTTTAAGTCCAATCAACCTTTATTGAACACCCAATTTTTTTGATATCAATCTCCCTAGAAACTTCTTATAACAAATGATATTTCATTAGGTTTCATATTTTAAAACGTAATCAGCAGTTGGAATAATCTGGTGTAGCCGAAAATATCGAAGATTTAGGAATTTTACAAAACACCCCTAAAATATTATATCTTACCCCGAAGGAATTCTTCGACGACTAAAGTACTAACCACGTAAACAATTTATCAATTCGTAACTTATCTCTTCACCTTATCGCATAAAAAGGAATTAAGATGCGTACAAGTGTAGCTGCCTTCTAGAATGCGTAAGAATATTGACGCATATCTACGCAAGCGAATGCGTGCATGCGTGTTCGGCATCTATCACAATGATGAGCTGCGTACGCGCATTTAATAGCGTCTCGGTATATACAACCAGTTTGTACGTATTACACGTGCCGAACATATACGGACGAGGGGAGGGGGACACCGGTTACATGTCGTACAGCAAGGCTATGCTCTTCAATATCTATAAGTAAGTTACAGTACACGACATTTAGTTGTAGCTTATCGTATTATGTGTAGTTTATAGTGTGTGAAAGTACCTTTACGTATGCTATCAAATGTTGCCACAACTGGTAGCAAGAGTTCAAAACTTTTGGCAACTGAACGTAACTGATGCGCGTAAGTGTGGCTAAAACCATCTAGCAAATTGGAAATTGAAGCTGATAAACTTGATCAGTCCAGACATTTAATATTTGAATTCTAAATAAATTGTAGTCGCTTTTCCCATTCCCTTTGGCCCGTTATCACTAATTCGTCAGTAAAGTGGATAAAATATATATGTCATTGACTAAAGCACATAAGAAGCATATACAAACGTACATATGCGTAGCATATAAAAAGGTTTTCAGATCACGGGCTAATCGCGCATATTAATAATAAATTCAAAATATATGCACTCAAAGATTAATAAGAAATTTGCCATCGCAGTAATATACAAGTATGGCCTGCGAACTATCGGAGACGCAATCGATCCATACTAACATGGAATGCAAGAACTGAAACGTTATAATGAAACAATGATGGTATAACAAATATATAACAAGGTTATAAGCAAACCACAGTTTTCTCTTATGGTATCTACTAAATAGTAATAACACTAGCAAGATTACTCCTATTGCCCCTCACAAACGAGCGCGCTAAGAAGGCGCGCCGCGACAGAGACGGAGAGGAGGGGCCGAGGGGAGCCGAGCACGCGGTCGGTACACGTGACGCGGACAGCGCATCGACACAGCGACACCGAGGAATATTCCTACCTTCATCGACATACTTCGAATATTGTCCGTATCGTTCATACCTGCAGTGCGACTGTGACGACTCCATTTTATCTCACAGATCCGTTATGCTTATCCGCACCAGCGTTATGCCGTTGACCGAACCTCCTGCTTCTGACAAATTATTCAACGTTAGAATGTTTGTTTATGTCGCGTCTGTGGTTAAGTCGGGGCTATTATTATCTAAATTGACCGTCGCTAGTTCGGTTGCTGCAGCGTAGTTGTGTAAGCGCTCCAGTCGAACGCAGGAGATCGGTTTCAAATACGTCCGGATCAGAAGATATTTTCTGCGTTACACAATGTGTCATTTCGATGTAACATTGAAATCGGAAACTTAAATCAAACCTCCACTAGAATACAATTCCTATATGTCTGGAATCTACACAAAAATATAATTAATCAATTTTTTAAAGCGAATTATGTGAGAAAGTCATTCACCTATTTGCGACCGTCGATTTTGGTTAATCGCAAAGTAAATATTTTAATTCAGTTGCTTCAAACATGAGATTTTTCGAAAGTCATGACTTACATAAATAATGTATAATCAAAAACAAACTTCCTTCGATTTACTTCATTAGTTGGAGCTAAACAAGTTTTTCTAGATAGAGTAAAGAGATATAATCACGTCTAAATAATATAAACCTCATATTCTAGCCATCATGCGAGTATCGTATTCTATGCGCTGTGCCTACTTTTGTTTTAAGATTTCTAACGCATTTTTTCGGAGCCTCGCACAAAAGAATAGATGTTTTAAATCCACAAATTATAGCAAAACAAATGGAACATGTGTGCTGTATGGACATGAAATTTTAAAGGAAGCTGCTTCATACGGAGAATTCAATTAACGTGTAGCAAAATATCAGTTTTTCAATGAAGCTCCCCATAAATATAAAAAGGATCATCTTTTACCATGTGCGGCTCACTGTAGATAATGGGGCGTTGTTGTCGGATAATGGGACGTATGTGTTACAAATACATTAAATTATATATTACAAATATATTAAACGATTCATGGTTTACGTTCATACTGTCAATTACAAACACATAATAGTCTGTGGTCAAACAGCCACACAGACCAGAAATTTTCGTCAAAGAATTTTAAAATGTCAGATTGACTGAATGAGTTTTGAGTTGTGAATTTTGTGTGATTTCAAACGTTCTTTTGTCTGTGGAATGTACGTTAAAGCAAAATAGCGTTTATTTTATATTTTGTGTAATAGATGTGTTTCATATTTTAGTCAAATACAGCTTGATTATAAAAGGAAATTTTGTAGCAGCAATATGAATTGAGTTACTCTCGTCTACCTATTAATGTTTTCAAGAAAGTGAGTCGGTAAGTATATTGCGGTCGAATTTCAACCACTGGGCGACCACTAGTGCCAATAATTCTTCATTTTCACTAATCTGAACATTTTTTTAAGTACTGGGCTAAATGGGAATATTCTATCAAGTCCTTTTGAACTAATATGTTGTGACAGATTTCAGTATATTCTTTCCAACTTTGTCTTAACTTTTCTGTATTTATAGTTTTGAAATAAGATAAAAAACTGAGCCGTTGATTGATTTCTTTCTAAGAATTAGATCGTTATTTTAAGTGCGCGGTGTTAATTATAGGAATGAAAGTTTCTACTTTCAATTTTTTCCTACCATTTATTTGAACAGATTTCGCAGCTACAATGACAAATGTCATGGATGAACTTCTAGCTCTGATTTTTGGAGATAGATTCCTGTAGTCAACTTTTTTGAATGGATCATTCAAACTTATCAAAATCACCCCTAGTATTATTAATGAAATCATTAAGCGAAATAATAATTTTGTTGAAAAATTATTGTGACCTATTTTCAAAGGACGTGGCCTGTTTTCTTTTTCCCATTATATATTATACTCCACGTTTCCCGTACAATAATAGACTTCAATTTGATTATTTTTCCAGATATTTGCCCGGCTACTCGGTATGTCAAAACTTTAGTATTTGCTTATGACCCAAATATACCGCGCTTATTACCTCGGTTCGTACAAACCATCTGGTTTCGGGAAGTCTTTTAACCACTTTATATGAAAATAAGCATTCCGTCAACTTATTTCTCCGATAGCTTGAACTCGATAAAAATTTGTGCAGTTTTTAACTACTTCAAAAAATTTATTGCCTCTTTAACACACAGCAGCATAAAGACCAAGTTAAGAGAATGCCCCGTGCATGGTACAAAGAGAGCTAATTCACGTTTCTTTTTGTTTCTCACTTGCAAACCGGACTATATATCCGATATATTTCATTCGTAGCATTGTCCTCTACAATACTTTATGGCGATATCATGATTTTTACGAAGTAATAAGACTTTCTCCGCTGAATATCTAATTAAATTCGTACTCTTTGAAAAGTGTAAATCGATGGGAATACCTCTCAATGGAACACTTTCAATGGGAAGACAGTCTCCTATATATCAAATGATTTACATTAGCTATTTGATGTGAGACGAATCAACCGTAGAATTAATATTAATCAAAAGGTATCTTACCGATTTAACTTTGCTTATGATTTTCATTACCTGTTTTCCTATTCACAAATCCTTCTCCGGAACTCCTATAATATTTTAAGCGATTTACTGGGAAATTCAAGAGTTCCTGACGCCTCCAAAAAACTGTTTTGCTCTAAAATTATTTGATTATTATGATTTCATTCAATGCGTCTACTCGTTGAATAGTATTGAAAGGGCTGAGTAGAAAAAAGTGACAAACAATATATATGCTTCTTCGAAGATCCTCTTGAAAATAATTTCTACGCTTCTACCGTTATTTTATTTAAGGTAAAAGGCCGTCTTATTCTAATTACTTGTTTTTTATTTACTTTCTGCTTCTATGAATCTCCGCGCTCTCAAGTGTTTAAATGAAGAGAAAACCAAGTTCCAAACGTGCGATTTTCGGGTTGTTTATAAATAATATTTTCTATTCAGCAGATTAGAGATTGGAAATATGCTGGTCTATCGAAAAAATAATGTATAAGATTTGTTTGATTAGAGCTTTCAAATAAAATTATTTCGGTTAACTCGTATCAATACAGGAAGTGTAGACAACTGCGTAATCTTCCCTCGTGCACTTGGCCGGCTTTTTTAATATTATATACATCAAAAAATTATTTTTCATCCATTACGTTTTAAAACAATTTCTGCGTAAATTTATGCACAGGGTTTTCAATTAGCATGTGATTCAGAACTACGTATAAAATTCATTTAGTAATTTGACGAGTGCATCCACTATTGAGTTTTTATCAATAGGAGCACGTGCGCTTTCGTCACGTTTCACGAAATGTATATTTAATTAATTGCCAATCAATGATCTTGGAAACGATACGTGTATGATATTATGTACAGGTGACGTTTATTATCGGGTTGACTTTGAATTTCTAATTTTGATGTTATGAAATTACTGTTTGTTAAAATATGAAAGTGAAAGTGATGTGAGTTACTTCATGTTATTTTTAGACCTTTTATTTTAAAATACTTATGAAAACCATTTTTGTTCAATCCTTTTTGTATATTATTCGATAAGGATGTGACACATTTTTTTTAAATCTTTCTAAAGAACCCTAATGGGGGACCTTAATTGGGATATTCGTCTGCCCAATGTGATCTTTAACAGCTAAAGTTAATAGCAAATGATGGGAGCACTGCGATATCCGATGTGTCATCGCAAAAATATCTTAGGACTTACTGTGTTTGAATGAAACCTTTGCCAAAATCAATGATAATGAATTTCGTCAGATGTCAAATTTCATTTATTACAAAACCGCGCAAAGCAAGTCTAAAGAGAAAGCGAAAAAACATTGAAAAAATTAAGTGAAATAAATTTTCAGAATACTTAATTCAAAGATTTTCAAAAAGGTCTAAGCCCTATGACCTTACTAATTTTTCTCAAACGAAGTTCTCTTTTAAATATGAAAATAATATATAATTCTGTCCCGGTTGAGAAGAGGACCCGCTTTTCGCCTAATCGATGAATAATATTGAAAAACCACACTTAGATGAAAATTCATGAAATGCTAGATAACACAACTCAAATAGGTTGTACAAAATCGCTGATATTTTACTTCGGATATCACTGATAACATATGTGTTAAAAATATTGACTCAAATAAAGCAAAAATAATAAACGAGTGAATAATTTCGTTTATAACACTTCCTTTTTTAAATTATTTGAATATTAAAAGCAGTCATCTGAGCGTACAACGGACATTTCAATTGAGTAACAGAGATAATTTGAAATAATTTTTAATAATGTTTGATATAGACACAGATTTAAAATTATTTCCTAGTATTGTAAACCTGTATATGTACACTGTCTCCGGGAATAAGTGTCGAACAAATAATTGATTATCGTTTAAATAAAATTTAAAAGATGACTTTTTTCAGAAAATAAATAATAATATTCATAATTGCTTGTCATCTTTTTCTTACACACGATACTTGCGCATATTGTTCAGCGCTGCTCGGCGAACAGCTGCGTAAACATCGCCACTGCGGGTAAACACCGCAGTAGTTTAGCCACCACAGTAGTTACTGCGGTGTTTGCCCGCAGTGGCGATGTCTTCGCAGCAAGTATTAGGTGTGTTAAAGAGTTATGTGTAATATTTTTTTGTACTCAATTAGATAAAGGGCGTGTTTTACATTTTATTTCAACGACAATTTATCCCTTCATAGCCAACGAAACGTCTTTCTTCGTCCGGCGTATATTCTCGGACACCTGTATATGTCTTTAACAATTTCTGATTAAAGTTTATTTTTGATATTGTATTGTAAAGTATATATTAAAATTTACATTGGTAAAACCGTTGTCCTTAATATTCAAATCAATTATCCCCATATTATTACCCCTGTCAGTAAAAAATCAGTAATATTTAGAAAATTATCATTTAAAAAATAGCATCTGCTAACAAAATTCATGACAATTGAATACCGTCATTTTTCTTGTTTCTCAGTTTGTAACTCGTTTAATTCTGGATTATTTTTGTATTTCTTTTTCAGCTTTGTTCTCTTATTTTCTCATTATCTCTTTTTCATTTTTCAGCTTTTTCCTTTCCTTTTTTCTTTATTAATTTGTTTTTGATAATTTTTTTACCATTTTTCATTAATTTTAACTATACTAGTTGCATGATTAGGTAATAGTTTAGAAACGTTCTACCTGAATTTAGTGAGGAGAGTGGAAGGAAGCAGAGGATAGGAAGAATTTTTACTTCTGATGCCACATCCCCTCGCAGACCTGCTTAAATTAATTTTGAAAATTTCGATATTTAACCTAACTTAACCTAACTCAACATAACATAACTTCACATAACCTAGCCCAATATAAATTCATATATCTTAACGAAACCTAACTTAACTTCACCTAACCCAACTTAACTCAATGTAAGTCAACTTAACTCAACCTAAACCAAAGTAAGCCTACTTAATCCAACCTAAATTGACCTAATCCAACCTAATCTGACCTAAATCAAACCTAACCCAACGTAAGTCCAACTGAGCCAACCTAAGGCAATCTAGTCCAACTTACTCAATCTAACCTAACATAACCAATTATAACACAATTATACAACTTAATCTAACCAAACTATGAAATGGCAAGATGGCGGAGTTGCATTTCATTGTACATGGTTGCGTAGCTTACATTTCGATGCAAGATAATTATTATTTATTTATTTTATTTAGAAAACCAAGTTTTTTGAACTGAAAAGTGAATCTCTCAGATCTTCTCACACTATTATGTCCATTTTTCATTTTATATTAAAAGTGTGTTTTGAGCATCATGAAAGTAAAAGCTTGAGCAGTATGATCATTTTCAAAATATTTTTTTTTCACAAAATGCACATCTCCCAGTGGAGGAAAGGGGTGGGGGGAGTAATATCTGTGATACAGTGAAGAGTATCTGTTCAGGTATATAAACAGTTTTTTTGCAAACATTCTTAATAATTATAAACATTCAGATACTATTGAAACCATACAAACGTACTTAATAAGAATGGTTTAAAAATTATCTGAATGTTTATAATAAAAATCAATAAAAATAATTTTTTTATTTTTATTGTTCACGATAATTCTATCATAATGATAATTTATGACATTAAAGAATAAATTGCTTTAGAAGTAGTTTTACATGTTGACACACGTCGGTACTAGTGCGTTAAGGGCGAATCATTTTTTTTTAAATAATGTTGGAACTATAATATATATTGACCACTATGGATTCGAATAAGGGTATCCTTATAAAAGAAGGGGATAAGAAATAATCACAATTGTGACTTGTAGAGTGTTGCCACTTGTACATGCGCGTAAGACTATCGTTCAGATAAAGGATACCAACCCGAAGCGTGGCAAAGTTTGAAACCAAAAAGTGCTTCTATATACACTAAACTACACTGGATCCAAAAAAATACTGGTTATAAAAAGAGGTTCATTCATCATCATGCATAAATTGAAAATTTGACTCGAACTGATCAAAATAATTTTAATTGAAAATTTTAAAATCTAGATCTAGAACTTTTTTAGATTTCAAAAATCCGCGACTGAATAATTTTGGTGCTCGATATTGCACATCAGTTTGGAAGTTGATATTTCAAAACCGAACTTAAAAATCACAGATGATAAATTAATTACGTTATTTTTTGCGCCATATATTATTTTAAATCATCACCTGAAGCATCTATTTACCGCAGATAATTCATGAGTATAAGTGTAAACAATAGAAACTTCGAGGCTATGACAGGCGGAAGTTTTCCTTATAATTTTCTCCTAAAAATTATTAATTAGACACTTAAGGAGTACACGAACGTGACTCGTATCTTTTGCGTAATACGATAAGTAGCTGCATCGTGCAATGCAAATGAAAAAGCAACTGCGACCATTTAACATGCAAAATATAGTAGCACTTTTCGTATTTAGTCATGGCCGAAGATATCTTTTTGTTCATTTTCCTCGAACGTGTTCTTCGGCACAAAGTATATTCTCGAATATTTTTGCTTCAGATTTTATTATTAAGAATGCACTGCTTGCATAGCTGCAGTCTTAGTATTCGAATAACAATAAGAATAAAAATATATTGATGTATGAACGTGCCGCAAATAAGATATACTTATCAATGGCACGTTAAAATGTTGCTTATATACGAGTGTGCATACTGTGTGTTTATATTTACTAGTGGTCACCCGGTGATCGAAATTCGACTGTAATTCATTAAATTTTTACCTTTGAACATTATTGAAGTTCTTTTGTCGAAGAGTATACCTCTGTAATTTTTTTAAATTTTGTTCTATTACGTCAACTGAAAGTGTCTACAAATACGTCATTAGCGTGTGTCGTTTGTCTCAATTCTCTGTAATACCTCTATGTAAGTATAAAATAGGTAACACTGTATGTAAATATCAATATCATTAAATGTAAATGGAAAATTATTTAATAAAAGAATGCTGATGTAAATGCTGATATAGTAAAACACAAATGAACGAGATCAAATTTACACAACAAAATTAAAAACATTCAGTAACGGCAGACTAAGAAGTTAAAATTAAAAGAGACTTTTTAATTTTATAGAATAGAAGACACCAAATATTCACACATAATGACATTTAATTATTACATCTTGATATAAGCGAACGATTGTAAACTATGTGTGTCACAACAAAATGCCAAATAAACATATCGATATCTCGCTCTAAAGATGCGCAGAAATGTTGTGCGGAGAGGCCACCTGACGGTTACACTTTTTTTAACGCTCTGAACTTTTGAATTGAATCCTCGTAAAGCTTCATACCGGGCGCTATATATGAAAATCGATTCTTAAGGAGTAAACTCCAATAATATAAACAAAATTTAATTTTTAAGTCCTGTACAATTTCGCACATTTGTAGTAATTACGCATTAAACATTGTTGTATTTATGTAATCTATTATTATATTATGTAAGTAACAATCAGGCAAACACATTTATAATATCAGTTGTAACGTTGCATTCTATATTAAAGGGACAACAAATGACGGAATGTTTTCGAAAACAAATGTATCTTTGCATAATTTATAAGCAGTATGATAACTATGCTCGACGGGCCCCGATCCTGTTAGTTATGTAAACAAAAACGGCCCAAATTTGAAAACTCTGCCCGTTAAGTGTTATGAAATATGCGTGGAGAAACCGAGTTGTATTATATTTCCCTGCATGTCAAACAATGCTTATGATACATTTCTCGACTGTTTGGAGAAAATTACAAAAGTACAGTGAATATTTCTATTGAAGATAATTACATAATCTATTTTAATACTACGGAGTGTATTATAATAAATAATTTGACTTGAGTAATACATCATAATTGAATAGAACATATTATTTGATTTATGAATTCAACAACAGACAAAAGTATACTTAAGCAGCGTAACTCAGCGTACAGTTAGCTTATATTCAGTAGAATATAAGCTAACTGTACGCTGAGATTGGCGTAAATCCGGATTAATACAATTATTAAGAGTGAAACAAATTGTTTTTCCTATTTTTATAAGTATTCTTCGATTTTCATTCAATTTCAAACTTTATCTACGACCATTTAGTATTTCATCAGAAGCCTAACCAATATTCATTGTGATTTGAATTTTAATCAGAATTGAAATTGAAACTTTTATGGAAGCTATCAATTAGAACATATTTCAGACGCCGTAGGTGATATTGATTTGTATGGAAGTGTTTTGTTACATACAATTGAATAATACTATTTGACGGCAAAATTAAATTATTGTTAAACTTTTCTATTAATAACATTAAAAAATTGATGTAACAGTTCTTAAAGAATTATCGTTTTTTAAGGTTCCATCCCTCAAAATGAAAAAAAAAATGGAACTATTATTGGTTCACAGGTTGTCTGTCTTTCCGCCCGTCTGTCTGTATGCCCGTCTACCCGTATGTCTCCCAAAGCCCTTTTTCTCAGAAACAGCTTGATATATCAAGTTGAATAATTAATGTCGTGTACTAAAGTCTATAGCGTTATATTGCTATAAAAATTTCATGTTTTTTGGTTCTCCAACTAAAATATATTGCCCTTTAAAGCGTATTTTTTATTCACACGATAGTCTTACTCGCTGATCATCAATACCAATAAGGTAAATCGAATAAGGTATTTTTGGCATGTGGGGACCTACCGAAAATTACTTATGTAATGAATTATATTCACCAAATTTTCATTCATTTCATTTAATATAAATTTGATGAATGTAAATCATTATAATATAAGGGTGGTATCATTTCATTATATAAAATTTAATCAAAAAATAAATAGAGCACTTCTATTAAAATGATAAAGTGCTTATAATATGTGATGGGCTGAAAGTAAAGCATCGAACCAAACAAAATTTTGTGGAGCAAATCTTGTCGTAATGTAAATGTCTGGAAAAATGATTTTCAACCATCACGACAAGTTGGGTTTTACATTATATATGTTGGTATAATCAAATCACATCTATTGGCATAATCGTGGTAAATATAAATATATTCGAATAAATAATGCTTTTATGTACACTTCGACCAGTAATATTTCTCAAGAACCATAAAATATTTTCTCCACTCATCAATCCCAGTAAGTCATAAGTTGTAACTAAGTGCACTGGCCACAGCTGAATTTTAATGACTGTTTCCTCATTCATCAAATGTTAAAAATCTAGATCTAATTATTTATCAAAATATTAGCTGGAAGCCCCCAGATGGATGCTGCCGGTTGAATCTGTAGCAGAATACAATGTTCAAACCGATCAAACATTACCAAAACACATTTTGTTAACAATTATTGCTTCTGGTTGATTACAAATATGTATACTCCTTAAATATTACGTATGCAGATCGTGTAAATAAATGAAATCGAATCAATTCTATGTGTATCCACAATATTTTTGACTTTCGAAATATGATCATGTTTCTGAGTACAGATCGCTGTTA
This sequence comes from Druceiella hillmani, assembly GCA_039881145.1. Lineage (NCBI taxonomy): Eukaryota > Metazoa > Arthropoda > Insecta > Lepidoptera > Hepialidae > Druceiella > Druceiella hillmani. The sequence goes on from JAYKKI010000008.1 coordinate 11,326,497, forward strand.
AACTTGAAGGAGATATGTGACCGGCACAATTTACATGGTCTCTGTCTCCCCTAAACTCGTTAATTAAAATTAACCGTCCATTGTAAATTGTCTCCAGATTTACGGCTATGCACGTGGCCTCGGATTACGCTATGGTAACTCGCTCGTCCTCCTTATTCCCAAAACGTAATACATAATTTTACGAGCAATTAATAAGTTGGACTGTGATATACGAACGTAATCTTGCATGAAAATACGTATTCAAATGTCGTCTCGGAAAAGCATACAGTACGTAACACCATATACATTTGCCACTTTCCTTTCCTTCCACTGAAACATGTGTAAGTTGGTATATACACATACCTATGTATGTATATATACTTTTGTCCATATAGGTGTATATATTTTATTATGTCTATGTCTAATTATTTGCTTTTTATTTATTTTTATATCATCCATTGTTCAACGCAGTTGACTACAATTTCTCTTTGTACGTGCTACGAAAAACATCAAAATTCTTTGATTTGCCCTGATTATCAAACATATGTAACGTGTTATGAATTCTACTATTTATCCTGAAAATCAGTAAAAAATCGACTGAATTTAGACCGGAATGTAATGTCCATGTCTGCTAAATGTGATGATGTAAGTTATAAAAACGAACAACTTAAAATTATTCAACGAAAGTAAAATTTTAACTTTTGTCTATGTAAACATATTTTAACTTTTGTCTACATATAAATATTTTTTCGCTCTGTCAATATTTAATTTCATTTCACTTCAATGCAGAAAAATCCACAGAAAAGTGAAAACCGTTCAGTTTTCTTTTACAAATAGAATTTTGGAAAGTTTATTTAGGCTATACTCGTATATCAGGGGTACCTCAGGGTAGACGACAAACTACCCGACTGGTTGATTGTTAGTGTTAAACAAGCTATCTTTTTTCAAAACTCGTTTTAATTCATACCTCGGCTTTGGAATTAATAAAATTGAGAAGTTAATTCGGGTTATAAAACTCAATAAAAGTATTTAATTGAAGTTTATAATGTGTCCCAATTCATGATATTATAAAAGTGAAAGTGTTTTGTTTTTCAGTTTGTTACCTTATAATACAATAACTAGCGTGACCCGTGCGAAGTCTTCGCATTATTTATTCCATTATGAAGCTCAGATGACAGATCAAGCAAATATTTTACTAAAATTGACATATAGAGGCGCTAGTATCAAAAGCATTGAGCTAAAGCGCCACTTTATTTATACGTGAGTGGATTTGAAATTAAACAAAAATTTTACCGACCGTCAATCATATTGACGTTGAGCCGTTAGATGGCAGCATTGCTGTTTTGTGTATATCATTTTAATAATTAATTAATTTGCAAAAACAATAGCAATAATAAATTTTTTAGTTGTGGATGCCGGTAGAGCAAGCAATTATCTATAAAACGATATATAATTTATGTGTATTAGTTGTGAGGTTTTTTCTAAAAAGGGAGAGTAACATCTTAACCTTAGCGTATTAATATATATGATGATGATGATAGCTTCACCAACATTTACCAAACTGCACACACACAAATCGTGTCGCAACGGAAAATCTATCCCGGAAAATCGAGCGTTTGTAAACAAAAACTATTTTCTTTGCTCTGCACCTGAATATTCTATTTTCGTATTATTCAGTTTGTTCTCTTCCTTTTTAGTCTTCCTTACAAACGATGTCCCTTAAAATTTCAATTTAAAAAATTAACACAAGTTGTAAAGTTACAAAACATATTTTTTGCTATTTAAAAGAATCATTATCTGATAGAATATTAGCATTTCTTATAGTCACGTTGGCGAAACCGCTGGCAAAAGCTAGTATGCAAATAATTCCTTTGTGAAAATTTGACGTGGTATGCTTAAGCATTCAGGTATGTCCATTGTCTAACGTTAGTGGAAAATACTGTTTAAAATGAAATATTATTAATAATTATAATTAGTTGAAATATTTTTTTTCTTCAAATAATTTAAAATGAATGGAATCAATTATAATGCCCAGTAATTATTTGCATAGTAATTATATAGTAGCTTATTGCGCATTATAGCGTAATATATATTATAGTAGATTTATTCGAGTCAATTTGATAGGTTCAAAAGAAAAGGTTCTTGAAGAAGCTAATAACAGGGACAAGCAGACGCTAATTTCTTCAACATTAGTTTTGCTGTTGTCAGATAAACGTCAATTTTAACTTTTTTAAGATTGACGGAGCAATTATGCATATACAGCTAATATTATTAAGAAATTAGACGTGTTTGAAATAATTTTTCATTTTATAATGAATATTAACGCACCAAATGTAATATTTTATTTCGCATATATTGTATCGATGTTGTATTTTATTCAAAAATACGTTCAATACTTTATTTTCAAGAAAGAACCATTTAGCGGTTTGTTATCGGAGAAATGTTTATCGACCCGATAGTTATCAATGAACTAATTAGTGCTCGGAAACGCATTTACAGTTATTTGTAGTTTATCGAACCAATAACTTTAATGAACTAATGTGTATGGAAAGGTCATTTAGTATTCTCAAAAACCGACCAAAAGTTGAAACATCCAATTCTATGGGTTATTCGAAATAAGTTTGGTCTTCAGAATCATAATCTTGGTTCTTGAACCTCCTGAACTTTTTTAATATTATTTATATCTTTGGTTGTTGCCCTACATTTACAATTTGTTTACGCCTTACGTTATAGAAATTGTCAAAAATATGAAATTATTCAGCTATTCAGTAGAAAATGGCCGCCATCATGCCTCATATTGAAATTCTAGTGACGTTGTATATCCTACGTCACCTACAGATTATGAATCCAATGACACTTCAAACATCCGAATTCGTTCAACCATCTAGGCTCTTGGGTTCTATAAAATATCACGTACACATACACACTAAAAACAATACCATCTCGCGCTTATGTAATAGGTTAATAATACATTTCTATAGTAAGTAAACTGTTTCTATGGGTATATAAATATTTTTACACGAAAATATATAGGTAATTATGATTCTTCCCGCCGCAGCATTTTAACGAACTTGTTTTTCACTCAGTTTCTCTTCGATCACACTAATTCATAAACACTCAACTTTTTTTTACATATTATAAAAAGTTGAATGTATATACATCAAACGTCCTTGGACCAGATCTAGATAGTGCTAAATGAATCACCAGGTAAACAAATCTACTTATCATTGGTTATAAATTGTGTTGCCACAACAAATATAATATTTATGCGTCGAAAGCGTTACGTAAGTCACTAAATAATTGTATAGAGTACCTACACCTCGATGTTCGAAGACGCTTCGTTGTCACGTGGCTTGGAACGTGCTCGATCTTATTTTGTATTTTATCAGATATAAAGTGATGAATATTTATTACATTACATTTCAATTATAATTGCAGTATCCATATTTGAATAAAATTTATTTAACAACTAGCCAGATATCATTTACGAAGCATTATTCACATGTAAGCATATTTACAACACAGTGATATCGGTTACCGAACCGTGTGAAACATACTCGAGTGTACACGTGCTGACGTATTCCATAGCTGTGTCGGTAACGTAATGAATACTGATATTTCAATTTTAAAGAAAATGTGTCATCATTGGGAAAAAATCCATTCTTGCCAAGTCTAATATAAACGTTACTCACGGTTTTATTTAATTTTCCTTCAGGAGGGAAAGAGAATTAGTATCAGGGTTTGATGTAGAATATAGAGGTGGTGGATTTGCTTTGATTTTTATGGCTGAATATTCAAGAATTTTATTTATAAGAATATTTTTTGTAATTTTATATTGGGGGGGGGGTTAGTTTATCTATTATATTTTATTTTAAATTAGTTAATATTTCTTACATATTTATTTGAGTTCGTGGAACTTTACCTCGTTTTCATTATGATAAATTGATATGAAAAAAATGCTTGAAAAATTTATTTACCTTTATCTTTAAATTTTATATTTGTTTTCCTCCGGCTCCCTAAACTGGTACTTAGTTTTGATGAACCTTTAATTGACTTGCTGAATGCGATATTAGAGTTTTACATTTTGGTTAACTATTTAAATAGTAAATCTTAACGGTTTCCCTTTCTAACTGTTATTTTATTGTATGTGTTAATATGATGAAAATATATCCTCATTTCATTTGACATTGAAATATCTTCATTGACTTCATTGTTTGCAATTTATTGCATTTGTGCAGTCATATATATATATATATATATATATATATATATATATACATATATATATATATATATATACATATATATATATATATATATATATACATATACATATATATATATATATATATATATATATATATATGTGTGTGTGTGTGTGTGTACTAATAACTCACTAAATAAGTATATAGAGTACCTACACCTCGATATTCGAAGACGCTTCGTTGTCACGTGGCTTGGAACGTGCTCGATCTTATTTTTTATTTTATCAGATATAAAGTGATGAATATTTATTACATTACATTTCAATTATATATATATATATATATATATATATATATATATATATATATATATATATATATGCATATACGTATACATACGCACACACATATACAATATAATAAACAATTAGATAAATTTTAATATACACATAAGAAATAACCTATAGTAATTTATAATAATAATCAGTTCAAGTCGCACAGTTCCTACAGCTTTGAACCTATGTCTGTGAAGTTTTCAAATAGGTGTTATAGATTTTAATTAATATGTAGTAACATAAAAAAATGTAACTATCTCTGATGTGCAAGAAAAATGGGGGTCAAAATTGCTGCACGTTCCATTTTACAGCTCAGTTGCATTTGCATAGGCATTTCAAAGTGAAACAGATGATTGTTTGACCATTTTCATCGTTAAGTCTCGTTTGAAAAATATTACGTTTCTGACGCGCTGACATATGCGATATACATCTCTACTTTTTCCACCGTATATTTGAAAAATCTGACAAAAACCTGTCAATTACGAGTAGAACTAGTACCATGAGGGTTCCGTGTACATTTAGGCAATTATAAACATTTGAAAGTACATAGTATCTATATATTAATACGTGAAGAGAAAACTTTGTACGCCTTTTTATAGTTCGCTCACGAAGGAATGTGAGAGTTTGAATAGTTCAAATTTATACGTTTTTTAACTGCTACTAACATTAAATTTTAAATTTCATAGATATAGCAGGGAATTAAGATAAACAACACACGCTAATGACGTATTTATACACGATCTCAGCTGACATAAAAGAACAAAATTCCAACAAAATTATATGAAACGATTATAGAGGTATACTCTGAGAAAAGAACCTCGATAACCTTCAAACTTAAAAATTTAATAAATTACAGTCGAATTTCGACCACTGGGGGCGACCACTAGTTTCTTTTAAACTATTGAAAAATATTAATTTTTCACAATGCAAATAATTAACACGATTGATAAATATGGCGGACTTATTGCTACGAGAGTAATATCTTATAGCATAATATACAATGTAAAGATATTTTCAAATTAATATTTGACTAGGAAAAAATGTTTGCCTATTTAAACATACCAGAGTCAAATGAAAAAAAAACCATATTCATTTTCGGCTGTCATTTGTTCGCTTTGACGATGTAATGCCGCAAATTTGAAGTCCTCCCGTCAAGTCCGGTGACGTCCATCATCGAACATTCGAGTTTTTTGGATTCCCCATCTCTTGATTTTTCATTCTATTAATTTTTTATATTTTTTCACGTGCTTATGTGCATATTTTGGATACCTTGTCATTTTTGAGAAATTTTCGCAGTTCGAAGGGTGGATATCTGAATAAGTAATCAAATCGATCAAAAGAAAAACAATTCAGTCACCATCTTTGAGCGGTATATTCGTATACTAACGTATAGAGCTGTATTTATTAATCTGTGTTTATATTCAACTTATGCCATTATATACTCCGTAATCGAATCAAGGTGTATGAACGTTACTTAGATCGCTATGGATAGGATAGTATTTTATCTGTATAGAATAATATTCTATCTATGTAGAACACTATTCTATCTGTATATAATAGTATTCCATCTGTATAAATAATAGTCTATCTGCATAGAATTATATTCTATGTTTATAATTGAATTTATATTTTAATTCGATGTGCATTATCTACCAACAGTAGCTGGTCACAATCAGGCCTTAAACTCCTCTGTCGTTTGCATAGATATGCCTCTACTGTGTAAATCGTTTCTTGGTTAAATCGCCGGGATTTGTCTCTGATACTTGATCAACGAGGAACTTATTGAACATCGTAAAAGATTAATGTTATCCCTCAGGAATACTTTTTGTGTTTCATCAAATAGATTATAAAGACGACTTCAGTTGTGAAAATTTCGCAAAATATTGACATATCCAAAATATGTATAATAAATACTAAAATAATTATAGAAACGATTGATAGAAAGAAAGACCAAGAGATAGGAATTTCAAAAATCCGGATGTTCGATGTTCAACCTCGTCGCGCTCTGTAGGAGCGCCTCAAAATTAAAACGTCAAGCCTCCAAAATGAACAAGTGCCCGATACTATTCTTAAATGCTATGTAGTTATTAACTATGAATTCTAAATCTCAAACTAGTGGCCGTGTCCCAACAGATTCCCGTCTAATATTGCTTTCCGACTGTTACTTCCGTTTCAAACTTTGTGCACAGAACGGGCGCTGATACGCTTTGTTCGCATTAATAAGGATGTCCGGCTAACATTGAAACAATTGCAACCTAAACATGCATGTAGACAATGTCACGACATATTTTGTCGAGACGTGAACTAAATATGCCATTTCGGCTTTTGTACATATTACTCACTTCATAAGTTAATCCGGAATTCTGAAAGATTTTACGTGTTACATTACTCCGGTTTACAAGAGCGGATCCATTACTAAAGTAAGCAACTACAGGCCAGTCGCTGTATTGTCTGGTTTACCAAATAATTCGAGATTATTTTAGTTTTATATCCAACCCCATCTCATTGATTGCCAGCCCGGTTTTCGCGGCAAACGATCGTCATTCACAAATTCACTTCGTTCATTTTTTGTTCTATTCAAAAAGATATTTTAGGTTTGTCTTTAAATGTAGTCCACGTTTTCGCCAATAGTATTAGGCACACTACTGAATAATAAACATTCCGTGTACAGGTAATAATTATTTGTGAAGATAAATTACTACAACGAATTTTTGCGTTGATAAATGGGTTGTGAAGACTCTTTTCTGCACCTATTAATTTTATCAGACTCGCGTTTCATATGTACTTATTATAATGTCCTTATTGTTCATAATTTGACGTATCCATGAGTTTTCAATAATGTCTGTGTCAAGATGGTGTGGATTTCGCGTCGTTTAAAACAATATTAATCGGTCTTTATTAGAAGTTACTCTAAGCCTTACATTGGAGAGGATATAAAATAAACGCATTATATGATATTTTACTATTTGTCTATGTATGGATACTATCCCGAATTGTATCCATCCGCTTTTCTTTCAGACACAGACTTATATAACAAACTTCTATTACATCCAACTTTGCATTATTTTAATCGCAAGTCATTGTGGAATTGTTAACGGCTACTAATTCATCTTATTTTGCCAATCCCCTTCACGTAGATGTATTAATCAGTGATCCATAATATTAATCATTGGTGCATACAGATGACCTTTTTCAGTACCCTAATGGGTATGTCTCCTAACATTTATTTATTTGTTGTAGCCTCACAGAGTCTACATTTTAAGACATATGTGAATGAAAAAGTGCAAATATATGCTTTATATGGATATTTTATAAAAAATACGTCAAAATATTTAAATTAAAATAAAAAATGGTGTGTCCTATAAATACTTATCCGCACATTGCAAGTGTAACTTCTGTAGGTAAGTGTGTACGCGTGCAAATTATTGTAAATGGGATCAATAGACGCAGCTTGTATAAGGTTCGCTCTTATGTACTTGCGTGCGAATTATTCGTTAGGGAGGCCAACAGATGGCGTTACGGTCGTTTTAATAGGGAAATAATATTGGACGTCACGCCGCTTCTTTCGCTCCAGGCGGGACGGTCCATCTTCCCTAAAGAAGTTACACCTCATCTACAATGTTAATATACCCTCTCCCCTCCCCCCATAAATGTAAAACGGGTGTGAACATTTTTAAAATAATGAAAAGTACAAATAAGAGTGTTTAAATAAAAAACTCTAAATGTTTTTTTCTTTCCTATTAATATCGGTGTGGCACATCCAAAATGACGTGCCGCACTGAACGTATTAATGCATGTACTTGCCACTCCATTTTACATGTATGGGGAAGTATTTGTGTATATTAAAAAATGTATTGTTAATATTTGGCTTCATAATAATATAGCTTTTCACGTGCAAAACATGCAAAGGTCACATCCAAAATGTCATGCACATGTCACGTCTACATGTAAAACGTCGTGGACATACTTATGTAGGTTTAAGAGTAGAATATCATTCTATTAAACGAGAAATTTATTTCTATATGAAAATTTTAATAGGGAATTTGTCAGTATTCAGTATTCAAAAATATTTAGTGTAAATATAGCGTATCTGTTGTCTCTTTTCTAATTAATAAACCTATAGGTAAAGAAGGTAAAATAATGTGATTTCAACAAATAATATTTACCTCATCATCTCGCGTTTAGTCGAAAAAAGCGGTGTGACATTTACACCTAGCGGTGTGACATTTACACCTAGCGGTGTGACATTTACACCTAGCGACAAAGAATGCTTCACATCTCCGTCTCCGTGGATACCGGCAATTCCACGAGTCAATTATTTGCTGCGAGCGCGTGCTCAAATCACGTTCCTATGAGGGAAACTTTACACTCGTCTAGAATAACCTTTGTATTCAAAAATATTGCCCGTTCACATGCATCAGTCACGTAAAGGTTTTTATTTATATCGATTTATACGTATAACATGTTATACGTAACGGATATGTATAACATGTTACACAACAATCTACAATTGGATATGTATAACATGTTACACAACAATCTACAAAAACTCTTGGTGTCAGAATTGACAAATATGCAGTAATGTTATATTGTTTGGTTGAATTAACTTAGTCAGAAGGGTTGATTCATATTTCGGAAAGGACCCGAAGTAGTAAAGAATATCTAGGAAGACGATCAAGATGAGGCTAGCAAAAAGTGGTTAAGAAATCTTCTGTCATAAAATATAGGTTGAGAGTGAAGAAATGATTAGCACCGCCTTTCCAGTTTTGTGCTTGGTGAATCAACTAGGCCAGATGTTAAGCATGTCATGGAAAACTCATAAACCACTGCATGTATTATTTCCATTAATTCACCTCTCCCCAATATGCCTCCAGTGTGTCTAGCTTGAGCAAACTTCTCATTAATATATAATATGCTGCAAAGCTAGAAACTCTCTCTCTTGAAGAAAATAAAATACTGCAACCATACAACGTAAAGCCTTGCAAGCCCTTAGTGAAATACCTGATCTGCGGTAATTGACATCAACATAGAACTAAGCTATTGTGTCTTTGGGGATGTCAAAACAATTGAAAGCGTCCAGAAAGTGATTACATTGTTTTACAAGACATAAATGGCACTTGAGAGTGAAAGGTTTCTATACGAGACAAAAATAGAAAGTATCACCTCGTGTGGAGCGTGATGCAGTTGAACTATCTGGATATAGGGGAAAATGCACCAAACATTAGCCTCCATATTGAAATGGATTTCTTTGTTCCTATAATGACTATTGCTGTAATTCAACTTGGAAATCTTATCTTAATAAAAAATCTAATATACATCTCGAATTCCGCTTGTACCACTGTGATACTGTCCTCAAACCATGACATCTCATCCCTTTAGGATTTGGAAGGTCAAGAAAAAGAACATGTTATATGTTGAAATATTGAATTTCTCCTATAACATTCTCAAAGTGAATGCAGAAGGATGATGGTACGAGGTTAATTTACTGTGGCAAGAAGATCAAACAGTTCCGAAGAGCAATAGAGAAAATGTAGAAAGAAGACTTGGGTCTATTATCAGGAAGCTGGAGAAAACTAGTCGCTTGGGGGAGGGTAATCGAGTCTTAAAGGAACGATGTGATTAGAGCATTATCGAGTGGTCCCAGAAATTTCCTACTAAATTGAGTTGTCATGAAAGATTCGAATTTGACCCCGGCGAGCTCTTGACGATACTTTCAAAAATGAAATCAGGGCCAAATACAAGGAAAAGGGCTAAAATCTGATTGAACAACAACCGTTAGAAACTTTTTCGCAACGCACCCTGCGTTTCAAGGCGCGCAGAAAATTGCATTCGCTGCTTTTGAACGATTTAAAATGTTTCTTTTGAACCTTCCGTACAATACTTATAATTTATTTACTAAATCCTGATACATAAGATACAATACTAATTAACATTAATTTTGTTTTTTTTTAATATTTTAACTATTTTAAAATTATTCTTATTATAATAAAATCAAATTATTTTTTAATTAAGTTATAAAGTAACAGTTTTAAAAATAGAATCTGTCAAAACTAGACAAAGGTTATCGACGTTCTAATCGATATTATTAAACACCACTTGTAAGTTTATTTAGGCATAAAATTATATTTAGGTTGCGGGCAGGGACGTTTTAGACTATGCTGGGGCCCTTGGGCACACACGAATTTAGGGCCCTTTTGGAATGTAAAGAAAGCGAAATAAACAATTTTTTTTCACTATGATCTGCTTTATTATGGGTAATCAAATATATTATTATAATACAATATGTCATGAATGATATTAGTATTCTGCTGTTTTTTGTAATTATGATTACGATAATAGTTTCTTTCGAGATTTCTGTTGAGCAAAATCTCCTATTAAATCCTCAAACTCAATTTTCTGAAGAATATCACTTTCTATGCTCATAATTGACAAATTACTTAGTCGTTCTTGTAACATTGTTGTTCGCAATTCATTTTTTATTCTCTTAAGCTGCGAAAATCATGGATAAGTTAACCACTGGATAGCGCATAAGAACACAGTTGTATGAAAACCAAGCTAGCCACTACTCATTAAGGTAGATTTACATTGAGTCAGTAGCTGACGTCAGTCCACTGCCGAGTCAGTGCTGACCTGGCACTGCCATCGTGTAAATTGATTTCAAGTCAGTACAGTACTGTCGCGTCAGTACTGACTTCAATATTCCCGCTTCATATTTTTGGCGTCAGTCCGCGCCCCCGCCACCCACGCCAGCGCAACTGACGTCGTGTAAATGCCGAAGTCAGTCGCTGCCGCTCTATTGTACGGGGACCACGCATCACAAAATGACGCGAAAACTGAGCGACACGGAAAACTTAAAGCTTATTCAACTATACCGCGATAATGAATGCCTGTGGGATAATAAAGCACAAAATTATAGAAATAAAGAAATGCGTGCAACAGCATTACATAATATTGCACGAGAAATGAATTTAGAAGGGTTTGGCCTTAACGAGGTCAAAAATAAAATTAAATACTTGAGGGCAACTTACTACTTGGAACTGGATAAAATAAAAAAGTCCTCAAAATCAGGCGCTGGTGGAAATGTCTATACTCCAAAATTGAAATGGTTCGCAGAAATGGACGCTTTTATAAGAAATGTGTCTATACAAAGGAAAACAACAGTAAGTACCCACAATATTTATTTATTCTTAGTATTAAAATAAAACAAATATAATTTAAGAAATTCTGTTAAACTGCCACGGTACACTTCCGTTCGTCACAAAGTAATTTTTCAATAAATCTCTTTTATGTTTCGCATTAACGGAATGGTTACCTCTAACTTGATCAGTTATACTTATTAATGGAGTTATTTCCGATCTCCAAGTACCTGGTATTATTTGTCCTTCAGAGTCCTCTCTGTCTACACGAGTAGGTGTTATGTAGGAGTTAGATGTTTTTCGCAACCAATTGTGAAGGGCACAGGATGCACAGACGATTGCATAAATTGTGTTCAAACTGGCGGGAATTGCTTTTTCGAATAAACGGAATCTAGAAACTAGAATTCCAAAAGCATTTTAAAAAGCAAACGCCTTGCACGAGATAGTCTGTAATTGAATATTTTTTCACCGGTAGACTGTTGCGAACCTGGATACGGTTTTAGTAAATAGGTCTTTAACGGAAAAGCTGCATCGCCAACAATGAATCCATCGACTGGCAGTAATCCATCTTCTAAACGGCGATAAATCGAAGAATTTTTAAAAACTCCCCCATCAGAAGCGCTGCCATTCGCACCAACATCGATGTATGAGAAACAGTAGTTATGGTCTGCAATAGCCATCAAAACAATACTATTTGTTTTTTTATAGTTGTAAAATTCACTTCCACTATTTGGCGGAGCTTTGATAGTGACATGCTTCCCATCAATTGCTCCGTAACACGAGGGGAAATTCCATCTGGTGTTAAATCCGTTTTCGATAATTTTCCATTCATCCTCTCCATCTGGAATCTGCAAAGGAAAAAAAATGTATTAAACAAACAATCAAATCTTTCCTCTTTGTAAAGATATGTGTGTAAGTAGGTATGTATATAGGTAGGTTTGTAGGTAGGTACTTATATAAGGTTTGTATGTATGTAATCACTTTAGGTACTCGTTATTACAATTGATTACTTATTTTCAGGATAATTCTGACACTCCCAACAATATTCCTGTTTCTGGTGATGATGATGAAGATGAGGTAAGATCCAACACTGAAAATAATAACACTGCGATTTCACCAGCTTCAGAATCCGGGCCGAGCACACCAAACTCCAACCAACCGACAAGACTGAGGTCTAAACGTAGCAAACTGTCTCAGATGTCCGATATGATAAAAGACATGAAAAATATATCACATAGTATTAATATGCCTTCAGACGAAGGAAGTGATTGTGATATTTATGGAAAACATGTGGCCTCTCAGTTAAAAAAACTCTCTGAGGAACAATGTATAATAGCACAAGAAGAAATCCAAAGAATATTATCCAAATGTAGACTAACAGATCTAGAAAAGAGAAGAAGAAACGTGAATATTTACCCAAATACACACTTTTCTATGGGGGCTACTACTCGTACAAAGCCTCAGCAGAATCGTGATACTCTTAGTCCAGCGTCTACGACAAACAGCGGCAGCAGTTGTTCCTTAGGGTTTTATCCTCCCGATGTCACTCAGATGACTGCCTCAAGTAACAGCTCTTTGGGATTTTACTTTTCATCGCCAACTCAAACTCCAAGATATGTAGATCCCAGTCAGGTAATCATCAGTACCGCCCCTAATACAGCTCTTAATAACGATAACTGTGAAGGCGACTGTGCTGATGTTATTAAGTATGCTTTTGATACAGCTTAGTACCTACTATTACTATAGGTTATCATAATTTATATGTGATCGTTAATTTTTTGAATAATTTAAGAATTTTTAAGTAAATAACTTTCTTACCTTAATCTGTGTTTTCAATGACTCATATATTGCCCAACACACTTCCGGTATTAAATTAGAAATAGATGGTATCGACACGCGATAAAAGTGACTGAGATTTCGAAACGACATTCCAGTAGCCAAAAATGTCAGCGTAATTTCGAGTTTCACTTTGGCTGGTAAGGCGTCTCTCATAAATGTGTCTTGACGCTGAATAGAGCTTGATAACGACATAAGCAGATCGTCAAAGTTTTTTGGGGTCATTCTCAAAGCCACTTTGTATTCCCCAGGATCTTCAATTCTCAACTGGGTTAACAACAGAGCAGAACCTCCAGTTTTATCTCTATCATCTATCCATTTTCTTACCCATATTCGTTTCTGTTTAGATACCTCATTTTCTAACATTCCAGTTAGTTCTTGCATCATCACAAAGGTAAATTTTCTCAACAAATGATTAATGTTGATTTTTTGCTGTTTTCGAGAATTCATTTTTACGCACTGACTTTACGAACGTGTGTACACCAAAATAAATATCCTCGACTACTGACGAAATACTGACTGCGTGTAAATAGTATGAGTCAGTTTTCGGCGCCAGCACTGACGTCAGCTACTGACCCAATGTAAATCTGCCTTAAGGGTAAACGTACCACGTGACACCGTTAGCCAATCAGTGCTTTGTCTCTTGGGATAGCACAGAGATGTAGTTTGCTCGATACTTACGTATTTTCGATGTGTCAAAGTAAGGGTTTTAACAAATTAAAAACATCGTTATTTAAAAAGAAGAATTTTATTATAATATAATCACTATATAACTGATAAACTGTTGCACGAAATAATGTTATATATATATATATATATATATATATATATATATATATATATATATATATATATATATATATTTATTATTTGCTAATATGAATTGTGCAATTTACTGGAGAAAAAAGGACAACACTTCTTGTCGATTATACAAAACTCAGAGATATAAACAATAATGACTCGCATTGCCCAGCAACCTGTATCCATTTTTCTTTCCAGTGCGGGCAGTTCGGAAACCTAAAATGATAAGTGTAATATAAGTAAAATATAATATTTTATGCTTAGAAATCAATGAACTTATTTTACTTTTAAAGAATATCTTATTTACAATTTGTTACATTTTTAAGTAGTAACAAAAGTATCGATTTAGTTATCGATAACGGCGCGACGCATCTCTAGTGGCGAAAAATTCAACAATATGGCGGAATCGCTGCCGGCGATCTGACTGTAATATACTTGCTTAAATAATAGTTAACAGTGTGCTTACTTGTGAAAAGTAATTCCATTTTTCTCAAGTGGTGATGTAATGGTTCTGTTTTGGTAATATTTTATAGCACAAGAAGGCATGGTTTATTTAATTTTGATTTAAAATTACGAGAAACTTTCGCTGTGACGTTCGTTTTCTTACTGAAGGAGCGTAAGCTCTTCGCCCGGAGCGGTGGCATTAATTGTGCCATCGCGTGGCTAGAGATTTTATGTTGATGCGTCATCCAGTGGTTAACTTATCCGAAAATGAACGCTCCCCACTACAATTGGTAACCATTAGGCAAAGGAATATTCTTGTAGCAACTTCAGTATTTGGAAAAGTTTCTTCTAATTTATCATTTGGAAAAGTTTCTTCTAATTTAATTTATTATTATTAATTTATGTAAGACTGGGATATTTAAATTCGCTGATTCCTTGCTATATTTTTTAAATATTGGCTTAAATGAAAACATTCTGTTTTGAGCTCAATGTCTTCATCCAGTGGTTAACTTATCCGAAAATGAACGCTCCCCACTACAATTGGTAACCATTAGGCAAAGGAATATTCTTGTAGCAACTTCAATATTTGGAAAAGTTTCTTCTAATTTATCATTTGGAAAAGTTTCTTCTAATTTAATTTATTATTATTAATTTATGTAAGACTGGGATATTTAAATCCGCTGATTGCTTTGCTATATTTTTTAAATATTGGCTTAAATGAAAACATTCTGTTTTGAACTCAATGTCTTCATGATAAAATTCTGCAAATTCGTTGCATTCTTTCAAAAAAATTTCTAGGTATGCTATTTTTAGGCTATTTTTTTAAATGTGTAATTAATGTGTCAATGAAATGAAATGAAAATATATACACGAAACTTTTCATTTCATCTCAACTGGAGAGTCTCTGATGATCCTTCAAAAAAAGTGAGGCGTGAGGTGCGAATTCTTTTTCTTTCTTTTTTTATTATCATTTTATAATGTATCTTTGTAATCAGATTTTTTATAATTTATCTTTGTAATCAGCATCTGGATTTTTTTCTTTAGCAGCCGTTTCATACTGTTCAAAATTATTGCGTGCGTTATTGACATAACTGATCAGAGATTCGTAAAGTTTTGTTACAACGTCCATAATCATAGTGCTATTCTGTAAACTTAAACTTATTTTATTCATAATTCCCAAAATATCATTCCATATTTCCGTTAGAAGAGCAGTCTCAAAATTTTCCATTTTTTTTTGCTAGGCTTTGGGCTTCGTTTCTAATGTCTCCTGGTTGACTGCTGTCACTTGTGATGAAGGACAATGCTTCGGAAATATATAATAACCATTTCGCAAAACATTAATAGCATTGGCATGTGCGGACCATCTGGTTTCCGAAAGAGACTTCAGGACTTCAGGATTTACACCTAAATGCTATGTCTAAATTTTCCATCGTTTGAGAAAAAATCGTACAATTTTTGTACAAACTGAAAGAATGCTACTGCTTCAGTAATACACTCAACAGCTTGAACACCCACTAAATTTAGCGAATGTGCCGCACATGGAACGTAAATTGCATATTCGCATATTTATTTTATTCTAGACTGGACACCAGAGTACTTTCCAGACATATTTGAAGCATTGTCGTAGCTCTGCCCACGGCAATCTTTTATGGGGATCTCATGGCTTTCAAAAAAGTTAAAAATGGTATCTGCTATATATTGCGCATTATGTCCATCCATAGGCAAAAATTGCAAAAATCTCTCAATAGGCTGTCCGTCTTTAACGTATATAACGAATGTAAGCTGATCAACGTGGGACAGATCCGGCGTAGAATCTACGCTAATAGAGTAGTATTTTGCTGATTTAAGTTCTTTAACAATTGTTTTGTACTTATATGCTTCCAATCCTTATATCCATTTGGAGAACTCAAATTATGTCCAGTATCAATAGTGGAATTAAATAGATGGCAGCAATAACAGTACACAGATTTCTTTACTGGGGAATAAAGGAGCCATTTTCTCTCCAAAGACCCACCATTCATCAATTTACGGGTAAAAATTTTTTTTGTCAGGTATCTAGTTTTTATTTTACCACTTGAATCTGGAAAACTTGTAGAAGTTTTGGAGAAGTCGCAATGTTTATTTTGGAAAAACTCTGGCCCTTTTCGAATCCAAATATTACGGACTTCTTCCGTTAAAATGTCGTCACAGTACTTACCAGGGTCATGAGATACAGATACATTCTCCGAGTTTGCAATTATTAACTCACAGTTGCTTGAAGTCTAGGGTTCAGCATTTGATGTGTGTTTGTCATTTTTGTCACAAAAACAACCTCTTTTTCCTGGTGATATTCAGAGGTATTTTTGTCTTGAGGTGATGATGATGAAGAATTCCTCAACTTATTTGTTTCTTCCACCGTAAACGAAGTAAGCTTAGGAAGGTTTTCCGTGATTTCTTTTTGAGCTATAACTTTTTTTCTCTTTTGTGAACCACTTAAATATGTTCTTTTGAATAATATTTAAACGAACAAATCAAAACTTCTATTAATCTTACCCAAATTATATTAAACGAAATTAAATCACGTTACTTCTGTCCGACTGAAAGTTTATACATCTACCGGGGATTCCCCCAACTATAGACAAAGTCGACATTTATTCACGGCCGCTTGACTTTGGCATCGGAGTGGTTTGCACGGATGATCGCTAGATGGTGTGCTTAGTAAATTAGGTAGGATGCGTTCAGAAATATTATTACATTTTGTAAACTTTCGAATTACCGAATAACTGAATAAAAAATCAGATAACTTGAAAATAGACATTATATATATTATAAACTCAAATAAATGTCTGGTAAGTTATAATAGTGTTCGAATCACTCAAATTATTCATATAAATGTATTTATTCGAATAAATCTGAAAATTATCGACATTCGTGCAACGAGAAAAATGTGAGAGAAATTGTCGGTCCTTCGGGGCCCTCTGAGGATGGGGGCCCTGGGCACTGGCCCCGTGTACCCTTGTGGTAAAGACGGTATTGGTTACGGGGAATTTGGAACTGGGTGGTTTATATAATAAAACTATTATGATGACTTAGAAACAATTCTGTGTGAAGCGATGAAAGTGATGGTTTGGAGCCATAAACACCAGCCAAATTTTCTACGAGATATTCCACAAATCAGCTTCCCAGATCTGTATTTGATTGATATTAACTAACGACTACAACAAATGATATAAAAATTCAAAAGCTTCGCAATTAACCAGAGAACACGGTTCAGTAATGAGTAGGCACTCGGCTACTTGTAAATTTAAGAACCTGAGCAACAAATTGATATCAAACTGGTAATGACTAGAAGTGGACGTTGGGTGAAAGGTTTAATCATCTGGATATTTAACTTTTCCTTTTATTTTTGAATTGGTTAACGAAATTGCAAGGTGAGCGGATGTTTAAGTTACGTCATTTATTATGTTTTTAACACCCCCCCCCCATTCAAATAAAAAGTTTTAATTATAGCTAAAAGAAATATTAAATATGAATTTCAAGCTTTATTAAAAATACTCTCTGAAGTAGAAAAAAACATTATATTCTCTTTTTTGTAAATTTGTATTTTTTACACAAGTGGCAAAATTAGAAATACAAAATAGATCATATTATTCTTGAACTTCGCAAGGTCGTTAGGGCTTCCATATATTTACGGCCATGAATAGACGCCCAAAGTACACCAAAATAATTTTAGTTCATTCAGGAAGAAAATGAATTTCCCAAACACGAAATTGGAACCAGTTTAATATTTATGTATACATTTAAAAAAAATAATTTAAAGGTTTTAGCGCAATCTACAAAAAAATATTCTAACTTGAAAAGCTGGCATTGGCACTAAATGCAAAAATTTCACTTCATTTTGAATGAAAACAATTTTTAGCAAACACGTGCGAGTTTACGACCAAAGCGTACTTACGCCCGCGCACGTTGTCGATTCATGGCCCGACCTCGCCCATACGTCGCGTAATCAGCAATTACGGAGCAAAGTTGAGAATTACCGCCTTTACGTAATGACGGTAATAAATATGCCATACAATTTCTGTCCTAGATTCTATAAAAAACACACTGAAATATAACGTTCCGTTCTAATTTTATCTGGGTGAGAAGTTACGTTTGACTTTATCTTGAAGTGCTTCGGGCAATGAAATTTATTTAACTTACCTGATTTTTTTAGATGTTTTTTTTAGATCATTTGACGAAAGAGAGTTCATTGTAATTGTTTGAAATTAATATTATTATCATTGTGACATCACTATTATGTGGATAGTTAAAATAGTGATTATAGTATTTGCTTTAAAAATATCATGTAAGAAATACAATGAGATTTGTCATCGACTGGTTGAATATATATTTGTGCCGACCTTATTTTAACTGTCAAATTGGGTTGTTTACAAACATTCTCTTTTGACAACTATGTTCTGTCTCGTTTACTCCTTTTGCTTCGTTTAAGCGTCATGTAGATAGACAATCGAATATCGTCTATGTCAAATTGGAATTAATTTATTGCAAATCGGTAACGAATGGTATAGATCATTTCAAAACATTATAAAGTACTGAATGACATTTGCGGGTATAGACTTCGTACGTATCGGAATATGGAATATATTTACGAAATGTTTTATATCTCTGAGTTTTGTGTCATTGACAGCAAAGGTGTTTATATTTATTCTCAAAATTTCATTATTCAAAGTAGTAAAATAACAGTGTAATGTTGATGTTTAGAAGATTATGTAGAGACCCATTTTATTAAATTAAAACAGTGATTAATGTATATGCTTTAAAAATATAATGTAAAAAATACAATTAGGTTTGTAAACAGTCATCCACTGATTGAATATATATTTGTGCCAACCTTACTTTAACTGTCAAATTGGATTGTTTACAATCATTCTCTTTTGGAATGCGAAGAAGTATAAATGCCAATATAGAAAGTAAATAAATATTGAGAACAAAGAACAAAATTTTTGAAATTAAATGCTTTGGAATTTTTGCTACTAAAATCTTTACAGATATAAATATTAGATATAATTCCGCAACATTTTTTTTTATTTATCTGCACACAGCTCTTCATATAATTTTTAAAGATAAATTCACCGATCTATTATTCACTGTCATTATTCTGCATTCTATAATATTAAAATGTTTATCTTCAGTTCTTTTTATCAATTGAGAAAACGACTATTCTTATTTTTAAAATTAAAGGACAAGCGATTCCTTTATTATATATTAGACTAACGTATAATTTACTAAAAAGTGAAAAATTGTTTATTTGTTTCAGTCAAATATGGAGTGGATACTGGTGAACCCACAGATCCATAGCACTTTTGGATCACTAGGATATCATCAAAGTGATGGATATCACATCAACGAAAACTGTAATTGTAAGTCATTTGTATTATCTAAGTGTCTGGTGTTTGGTATCTATATCTACATTATAATCAAATTATTAGTTCATAGCTAAAGCAGTCTACTAAGTAAGTTAAGTTATAACTCTAATAACACATTATTAGGGTTTTACTCGTAAAATAAGTAAATGATCAATTCCTTTTTTACAAAAATCTATAATTATTTAAATATATTTTCAACGTAGAGTTTTAAAATTGTTACTGGTGAGCTTCTTTATATGTTTCATATTATTTCTGAAACTGTAAATTAAAATTTATAGAATAATATAAATCAACAGATTAACACTCTCAGGGACTAATAAGAATTAACACTCAGGACTAAATAATAAATACATTGTATGGTATTAGACATCAAATAATAATGAAAACTCTGCTATTATTTTCATATTTTTAGGCATTTTCCCTTATTTTTCGCGGCTTTCTGTTATTTTTAAATCCAAATTTTGTTTTTTCAGAGATAAAGATACATTATCAAATAGTTTTTAGCTTTTCTTCAAGTCTGACAAAGCGTGTCACTAGTCTGACAAAGCTGTCTGTTTGTTCGTCGATCATAAAGATTTTTCTTGGAAAATGGTTAAATTTTTTTCATATTTTTTGTATTACGTGGGATAATGTAGTTCTAAAGATATTATTGAAAATGTCCACAAAAAATTAGTTTCTTCCCCCTATTTCCAAAACTGCTGAAATCAAAATTATGAAAAAACAACTTTTTTATGTTTGTTGGATGTTGGATGTTTACCAGTAAACTAAAGTGGTAACTCTAAATTTCATAGTTATTGAGATATTAATTATTTTTTATGTCTGTGAAAAATATAAGGTACTAAGCAATATAATAACACGGTGAGAAAAAATAATAATATTTAGTTTAATACTACGTACCCTTAAATATTTATGTGTATGAAATACTTGTAATACGGTATGGTTAGTATGTGAGTACTAACCATACTTAAGAAATTAATTTCATATTAATATTGAAACTATATCATTTATTACGTACCAGCTTTTGTTCATGGCTTCACCTGCAGGCATTAGAAAAATGAAAAAAAAAAATTTTTTTTCAAGGAAATAGATATAGATTTTGATCAGGATAGTTATTTGGTTAATATTATATATTTTTTTGTGTTTATATTCTTTGCCCTGCTCATGTAAATAAATTTATAGTTATATCTAACTTATTTTTTAATCTAGAATGTATATTGTGTGTATAAATAATTTCATTAAAACCTTTTAGGCCGTTTAAGCATATCTTAACTTATTTTTAAATCTAGGATGTTTATCGTGTAGATACAAAATTCCATTGAAACCTGTTAAGCCATTTAAGCATGAATTAAAGTGAAACAAAAAAATAAACAGACAACATTTCAATTTTATTAATAATTTATATGTGTATGTGTTTACAAGAATACAACATAAATATATTTAATTCTAACAAAATGGCTTTACCAAAATGTCTGTATTTCACATCTCCACATTATATATATATTCAAATTAAATTTGAAGTTGATGTTTAATGGATTCACCTATTACTTTTTTACTCTTTTGACTTATGATTATGATATATCCCTATTTAGTAAAGAATTATGTTTATAATAATGCAAATATTTATTTAATTTCATCATAATTTTCAATTTTCATTGCAGCATATCTACAAAATATTCTGGAGAACATCTTATCAGAAGACAAATGCCTACGCACTTATCGTAGGAACATTAGCTTTGGACAAAATATCAAGAAGGATCTTATACCATTATTGATTCATGCGAAAGAAAATAAAACTATTGAGCTTACAATCAAAATATTAGTTAATCTCACTATTCCCGTAGAATGCCTCCTGTCTGTCGAGCTTGTATCCAGATCAGATCTCGGGCGTCACACCATATTTGAGCTAAACAATTTATTGAAAGCAAGCAAAGAAGGATTCAAAGATGCCAGGAGTACTAAAGTAGTTATCAATTATATGAGAAAAATTATCGAGCGAGAACATAAAAAACTACTTTGTGATGATTGTGAAAATATTAATAATTGTCTTCTTCTCTTAAGAAATCTTCTCCACATTCCAGAGGAGAGTCCGTATTTTGGCAACAGTCAAACAATATATCTGCAAAGGGCTTTACAGAATAAAATTCTGTGGAACCTTTTTAGTCAAAGTGTTGATAAGGTTCTAATCAAATTAATGGGAAATTCTGAGGCGGTGAGTATTTCAATATCACACACTAATTTCTCCTTCTTTCTTATCTGCGTCTAGAGGCATTCATCTTAACAACTATATATTTTATTTTATAAACTATACATTTTTAACAACTATACATTTAAATTCAACTGTTAATAATTAATAGTAATAAAGTATTACATCTCATGTCATGATGTAACTTGAAGAACATTAATATAAGTAGTTAAGTAACAATGAAGATTTATATGATTTTATCTGAGTTTTTTTTTATTTTGAAATATAGATTGTGCGAATGCAGTTTTACACAAACCACATTATTTACTGTAGATCATCACACCTTCCAATTTAACATATAAATAAAATTAAACCTCGTATATATTTAATTTAAAACCATCTTCAGCAACAACTAAGTGACACTTGATGGTCACTGACTTTTTCCAGACCATTCTGAGCATGATGTTATATACATTTAAAATGACCTTTACTGCCTTTGGTTTCTTTTTACTAAGTTTACACACTTCCTCACGAATGCTTATGATTTTTGTACATGTCATACGTGATGTGTAATTTATTTATACCCTGAAACTAAACAAAAACAGAAACATAGGATATATACTCATTTTGTATACTACAAAGTTCATTCCAATTATTGTGACATATTTATCAAGCAATATTAGATTGACATCTCTACTCCATCGTACGTATTCTCCCTACCCAATGGTATAAACTTCCTGTCTTATCATTGTGATTTCTCCCTTAGTTTACAAATCATAGATTCTTGTGCGATTTTGCAGTTCTTACAGACACCATCAATATATACCTGCATTATTATATAGGTCCCCATATTTGAGTTCATTCTGATGAGTCTTATGTTCTTCTTGTCTTGAAATCTTACTTGTAAAAAACTAATACACATATTAAAAAGTATACCCTATAAAAATAGACAAGTAGACAAATAATTGAAACTAATAAAAGACCTCTGAGTACAAAACCCTCAATAAACAATTTATTGATACTTAAATGAATAAGACAAAGTTTGTTATCAAACAAAACAAATTTTGTTAAATACACAGAAGACTTTCTTCTCACACGCTGCTTTTTTTAATTCTAAAGAACACTAAAATGAACTTATACTGTGTACTATACACTGAGCAATCTGTACATGATAATTCATAGTGTACCAATTATATGTTTATTGTAATACATGTAAATACATGTATGGCTTGATTCCCACCCCATTTTTGTTAGTATGAGAATAAACACATTACAGATGCATGCATGTGGCTTATTTTTTATTTCTGTATATATTTATTATAACAAAAAAATCAAATAAGTCTAGTCAGAAACAATTTCAAAAAAATTTTCTTTTTATTTTTATTCAATTTCTGACATAAACTCCATACGAATGATACCATAATGATCTTTATTATCTACCATATGTCTTATTTTTGATATTTTCTTTTAGACAAAGCAGAGGTAAGAATAAGTATGTTATTGCCTCAAACATACCTCAAATATTATGTGATGATGCCTTAACTTTACTTTTGGTGTTGAAGATCATGCATTTAATTATCTTTTTTATTACCTTTTATCTCTTATGTTTCATTCTAGTATAATATTATCCATGCGAAAGCCATAGAAACTACTATCAAATAATAAAAATATTAGTAGCTCTTATTTCAATAGCATATATATGACAGAAAAAGGAGGAAAGTTCAAATGTAGGGTTTTCGAAATAAAATTACAAAAGAAGAAAATGTATTTTTCTAAGTAGTCTCTTATTTAATACATCTTTACATTTGTCATAAACTGTTTTCATCTTATTCAAAAAATATTCTCCTATTCTTTTATTTCTTGTAAGTCTTCATTTCCACAACTGTCAAATTACTGACTAGAAAGAAACCAGCGGGAGGCAGTGCCGAAGTGTAGGGTGTATGATTAATATCTTCTAATGATATTTTCTTTAAGGCACAACGTGTAACTAGTTATTATCTTTTAAATCAAAGAAATTAACTGATTTGGTTGTTTCAAAAATTTAATGGTATCTCGCTTGTTGCAGTCATGCTGGGCAGTAACAATGGTGCAATTGATAGCACTCCTCTACAAGGATCAGCATGTGGTTACATTGCAGAAATTGTTGAACTTTTGGCTGGAGGCTTCATTATCAGAGAGTTCAGAAGACAATGAGAGCAATACTTCACCACCTGATCAAGGTAGGTAAGGGTGAAAATAAAATTGGATGTATTTGTAAAATATAGAAGTGAATAAGATGCTAGTGTAGATTTAAATACTAAAAAAAATGAGGATAGCTATAAATAATAAAATTTTCATATCAATTTTGGATCACGAATTAAAAGGGTGGGTCAAAAAGTTCGTGGAATGGAGCTGATGGCAAGGGGTGGGAGTTAGTTACTCATGTAGTTGCTAACAAGAGACTCATGACGAGTTCATGCACCATGTTTCAGCTTACTTGTATCATTAACCTTTGAGCTATCATCGATCAAGCAACTCATTTTTGAAGAAATAGCCGATGCTATAGAGAAAATTGAATTTCGAGCTGTCATCAAATCCCTGACAAAGTAAGGAAAAACACCACATGTCATGTTGAATGAGATGTCACCAGTTCATATGGAATCTTGCCCTGATAAAACCGTGATTTACAAGTGGCCTGATCTCTTCAAATCAGAAATAGATTCGATCGGAAACGACCTGCGCTCTGGACGGCAACAACATGTTGAGTATTCACTTGACTTTTGTGTCTCTGTAGAGAGAATAAGGATACAGTGGCATAAAAATGGTTCAAGATGTAGCAGTCGGCTGAATGGAGACGGTTTTCTGGTACACAGACTTCCTGCTCATTAACTTCAAAGATAAGGGTCCCGTAATAGGTTATTATTACAGTAGAGTACTACGCTGGTCTATTAGAGCAGCTTAAAGAAGCATTGAAGGAGAATAGGTGAGGAAAATTAGTGAAAGGTGTGCTGCTTTTGCAATACCTTTAATATTTGTATTGCAATACCCACCTTACAGCCCAGACTTGGTCCCTTGCATCTATTATTTGTTCTCAAAAATAAGAAAGGAGCTTCGTGGAATAAATTTCAAAACAATTCTACAATATCATATAATGAAAAAACATTTTTTTTTGAGAGTGTAAATATCGACAGATTTGAGAAATGTATTAGGGTTAAGGGAGAATATATTGAAAAGGAAAAATAGCACCATTTTTTTTGATCTTCTTTCCATATTACGGGATTCAGTCATATTAAGAAGTATAATAACCAGTAATTTGCATAAAGAAATATATCACTATATTTCTTTAAGAGAAAGTGAGGTGTAAAGCAAGGTTTAATACAACTCCCTTGCTTCAAACCTCCATTAGCCGTGGCAATGTCCTGTAACCTAAAGATAGCATTGTAATCTAAATTGCTCCCTCTTTACATAAACACAGAAATATTTCCACACTGGGTCAAATTTAAACTTTACTCATTTGATTTGATTTATAGTTTACTTATCACTCGTCTAAATGACGAGCAATTATTTATTTAAAGGTTTTTGATGTAACTATACTTATTTATTTATTGATTTAAGGTTATTGATATAATTATTTTCATAGGGTGATTCCACTAAAACCAAAAATTTCAGTTCAACTGTGTCACGTTTTTATAAAATTTGATTGAGATTTTCTCCAAAGTTTACCATTGTTTATATTACCGGCAGGAAGTGATGATTCGTCACCGATGCTAACTTCAGATCCCACATCAGATTCATCGGATAACGGCGGCAGCGTAAATTCTATTAAAGATCAAAATAACCAAAAGAAAGATACAGAAAATGAGAGTATATTTGCAGTACCCCAGAAGTATAGTAGCAACATATCATCGCCATCAACTTCTCACAGTGAAATGGGTTCAAGCACCACAAATTCTTTGGAAATACCAGTAGAAACTAAGGTAAACATAAGGTTGCTTTTGAGGCTAATTGAAAGGGATTTGCATGATGATATCTTTAATAGGCAATTAAATATGCAGAAAAATTATTTTACATAGAAGTTATTATTAAATAAGATATGGGACAATAAATTATATTTGAAGGTATTTGTTATACTTTTAAATATAATAGTGATTGGCTAGCAGAAAACAATTGATCGATTGTACATCGATTGTACTCGGATCACACTGAATCGGATTGGACTTGGTTCAGATCTCATTTCACTGTTCTATCATTAATTTGCTATTAATTTTTTGATGGAATAATTTTGTTCCTTATAAAGATACAGATAATTATTTATTAGTATTCATAATTATAGAACTCTTTACGCATTTATTTGTTAATTGTTTTTCTTGTTTCTTGATATCAAAGTCAAATTTTATGCTACTTTACAGGTCATGTTTGTTATATAATAGCTAGTAATCAGAAAGTTCAGAAACGGATTTCGTTATTTATTTGCTTTAATTTTTTACTTGCATCTTCTAATTTAACTGATATTTTAAGTATGCCTTAATACCAATATCCCATTATGGGTCTATTTCATTGTTGTTCAAATGGGTATTGACTAATTTTCCTCGATCAGATTATATATACATTATGGTGTTCCACATAAAACTCTCATACAATTGATGTTTAAGGATAGTTGGCAGATGTAGCCGGACTACTTTCTATAGCTACCAATGTTAAAATACGTGGAAAGAGAAGACTCTCCACATCGCTCTCAATTCTGGTAACTACATGAACAATATATTTATGTGATGTTTTTAAGAGACATGGGTTTGTACAATTTAAATGGTTCTATTTCATTGGTCCTTGTTTTGATTAAAGCTAAACTGCTTTATTGCAATGTTTTTAATATATTGTTGAAGTAAAATATAATTTCGTGTATTTCAAATGATGTATTTGACATGAAATAACATGAAATACAATTATTTGAAATGTAACAAATTGCCTTGTTGTAATAATATATTTAAGTTATATATATATGTCCATTTTTTAGCTGAAATAACATTTTAACCATGCCATTCTGTAGTAAGTCGTACTTAATTTGAAAATTTAAATCTTTTATATTTAAACAGTTTTATGTTTAAAAGCAGTCAGTATTGAATTAAAAAAAATTAAAAATCTTTTTTTAAATCTGGCAAAAAAATGGAGAATATTTATTTTCTTTATAATTAAATAATATTATGTACTTATGGTGAATCTATTATTCTCTATGATTCTATGGCAACACTAAAAGTTTTAGAAGTTAAAATAAAATTATCTGTACATTGTTTCTTCGATATGGGTCACTCAAAAGTTCAAGAAGTAAAATAGTTACATCTCTTATATTAAACTAAATATTTGTCAGCAGCTTATTATATTCATGTATGGAATTATTAATTTTTGTTTTCGAAAGTGAGCAGCAGCCATAAAATATAAATATTGCATCATTATTACATCATCTATTGACATAGTTCCATTACATGCACTCATAATTTTTAATAACTTTGTAGGCATTTACAGCAGAGAATCGAAACCCTAATCACCAAGGTTCAAGTGCCAAGCGTCCATGCAGGAAAGCGAATTCAGAGCAATCGGATTGTGGCTATGGGACACAGATAGAAAATCAAGAATCAATCTCAACATCCAGTAATGAAGACGAATCCATTATGGTTAAACCAGTGCACCAAAAACCTCATAATCCAAAGCAGAGGCCAAAAACTCAATCACGCAACCATGCTGTGCAAGATAAGAAACGAAAAAGGATAGTTAAAAGAGGAAAAACAAATATGTAAGTTTTATTATTTTAATAAAAATCTAACGTTTGACCTGTAAACTTGAATGGGCTATTTGATTCTTAGTTTTACACTTATACTTAATATACAAGTATGATTAATTAAAAGTAGTCATCACTAAAATTATAAGCTATAATTGCAATTCACTATTTAGACACAATTCATTATTTAGATGCAATTCTTTGTCAAGATGCAATTAATTATGTAGATGCAATTCAATAGTAGACGCAATTCATTATTTGGATGCAATTCTTTGTCAAAATGCAATTCAATAATAGACGCAATTCATTATTTGGATGCAATTCACTGTTTAGATGCAATTCATTATTTAGATGAAATTAATTATTTAGATGAAGTTAATTATTTAGAGGCAATTCATTACTTAGATGCAATTCACTGTTTAGATGCAATTCACTATTTAGATGCAATTCATTATTTAGATACAATTAATTATTTAAATGCAATCTACTATTTAGATGCAATTCATTATTTAGATTCAATTCAGTATTTAAATACAATTCATTATTTAGAAGAATGCATGT
The DNA here is from genome assembly GCA_039881145.1 of Druceiella hillmani. Lineage (NCBI taxonomy): Eukaryota > Metazoa > Arthropoda > Insecta > Lepidoptera > Hepialidae > Druceiella > Druceiella hillmani. The sequence goes on from JAYKKI010000008.1 coordinate 11,355,133, forward strand.
ATGCATACACTATAAAATGTAACTAGTTTGTGATCATACTGATGATCAATATAGTTTTCAAATATATTGAAATTCCTATAAGATCGAAAAATATTTTTTGTTCTGTGTTGTCATGTCAAGAAATGTCAATATTGACATTAAAAGTTTAAATGTCTAATCATTGATCTGTTAAAAGTTTCTACTGCCAATCAAAATTGGCATAAGTTCCCTGTTTAGGGGTCTATATCTCAATAAAAGAAAACAAAACTCTTATCACTCATGTTCATCTGTCTGTCACAAGTATTATTCTCAAAAACTATTTGACATAAACTTTTAATTTAGCTTAGTTGCAAAGTATATAAATATTTATATATTTCGATAGTTAACCTCGCTGAAATAGACACTCAAATATATTTATACGAAAATGTTATAAGGCCAAATTAAATCAATTTTTTTTTTAAATTTTGTCTCGCGGTGTTTCGATTGAAAGAGTAAGTTATAAGGATTCCAATATAATTATATTTTAAAATGTTTAAAATTATAATGAATTCAGAAGATACACTGGACAATATGTTTAAATGATGAAAAATTATAGTAATATTTATAAACAATTTAAGAGAAACTCTATGTAATCTTAAATGTTTATAGGTGCCAAGTGTATGTACAGAACTCTTGTACTGCGAGTTCTTACGTAAAGGTTATTACAGAGAAAATCCACCGAATCTGTTATAATGACACCGGAAACTTTTATAAGAATAAAAAAAAACTTTTTGTTTACAGAATAAATGTCAATGGGTTATCTCATCATTCTCCTAGCGATGAAGACATATCCAACGTCATGAAGGAATTTACTGTGGACTTCTTACTAAAGGGTTATGGCTCACTTGTAAAAACCTTACATCAACAACTTCTTACAAACTTTTCACTGCAAATTGATACATCACACTTCTTCTGGTTGTTGACATATTTTTTGAAATTCGCCACACAGCTTGAAATGGATTTAGAACATGTAGCACCTGTTTTATGCTATGATATATTGTCATATTTGACAAGTGAAGGTGTAAATCTTTGTGAACAACTGGAACTAATACTAAAATTAGGTGGACCAGATTTGAAACCATGTATGAGACGCATGCATTTGGTAAGAATTCTTCCATATCGCTGATATCATAAATTTTAAAGTATATAGTCATATTTAACTCAAAGCTGAAAATAATATCACTTATGCAAACGAAACTTCCAATGGATTTACACTCGACTCATTTATTCCTTTATAAACTAGTTATAGAAACTGGCTATACTCTCCAAAAAAAAAATCTGAATAATTCCTTTAAAAACGGCATTGATGAAAATATAACACTGCTAACTTTGATATCAGCATATCACATTTACATCAAGTATTATGCATAGAAGTGAATGAACCTTGTGTAATCCACAAGGCTCTTTCACTTCTATGCATAATTGTCGATGTAAATGTGACCAGCTGATCAGAGATGATAATGAAGGAGATTTTAATTTAAAATATGAATTTTTTCATATACCAATAATAATTATACTTAAAAATACAAGAATAAATGACATCATTAGATTAAAAATATAGGCTGCAAAGTCAAGGGAAACTTACGTGGAGAATTGAAAAAGATCTCTTAAGCTGGTTTGACGAAACAATAAAAGGCCGCCAATATTTTAAATTGTGTGCTCTTAAATGGTTACTAATAGTAAAAAAACTGAATAAAAAAACATGAATTTTAAAACTATGTAAAAACTGATTAAAAATTATTCCTAGAAATCACGAGTTCATAAGAATATGTTTAATGATAGCTTAGATCACATAATTAAATAAGGATGTATGTAGCTAGTTTGCATAAGTTTTTCAATACAGGTAGTACATGTGAATATAATTCCTTTAATGCCACTTAATTTATATTGGCTAAAATAATTATTTTCAGCATGCATGTAATAAATCTCTGGTTATTAATGAAATGGGATGATCATGTCCCGTTTTGAATGACATCATATGAACTGTGCAGACGTGGGATCCTTTATGACTAAATAAATTTATTTTTCTTAGGTTGTCACAGCAATCCGGGAATACATACAGGCCGTTGAAACATATGGAAAACTCTCTCATTTGAGTGCTGAGGACCGAAAATTCTTATCTAAATTGCAGTTTCAAATAAGTGAAACAGATGAATTAAGATGTTTAATGGTACTCCTTATACGACATTATCACCCAGAATTTCAAAGCAGACAGTACTTACAGGTATTTTTTTATTATTATTCTAATTACAAATTCAAGAATTCCTTGTATTTTATATATATATATATATATATATATATATACATATATATATATATATATATATATATATAATATGTATATGTATATATATATATATATATATAATATGTATATGTATATATATATATATTTTTTTTTTTACTCAACAAAAGGATGAAGATTGCATTAGCATCCAATAGAGGGTTTATAAAAATCAGTGAAAGTTAAAACCCCCTTTAAGATAAAACAAGCACAAAAGACATGAGAATCTGTGAGTATGTATGTTGAACCGGTTCCACCGGAACCGGTGCATCATGTTGCTGCGGCATAGCCATGTGTACGGCACAGAGTGTGGTCGATAGTACAACGTCCTGCTCAAATATTTAACAAATGATTTCACGGTATACAAGTATAATTATTGAGGTATGCGTGTTTTAACATTAGTCCTTTAATTTAATTAGGTTGTTGATGTGTTTTCTTATTTACACACTTGTGTTGGTTTTTTGCTTTGAGCTTTCTTACTTTTATAGTGTAGATATATGTAGATTATTTGATAACATTAAATTGTCAATTTAAAATTTTGTTTAAATATATATTATTTTCTTATTTGATACTTGGGTCATGCAGTGTAGGGATAGTTTTATGTTATCCGTTCCCTGTTTAGTTTTAATACACATTTTCATATATTAGTAAACTGAAGTTTTTTAGTTTATTTTGTAGACACTATTTTTACATTGAATTGATCTTAAGGTCAAACTTATAGTTGTGTGGATTTAGATTTATGCAGAAAATACTTTTCATGTGGGCAACTACACGTTGCATTTTCATGTGTCGGTAACCTAGGCAAATTATTTATATTAAAAAATATTGTGCAAAGAGAATCACTTTAAAATAGCAAAAAATATAAACATCTATAAAAAGTCCTGATTTGTAGATGGTTTAATTTTTATATAGATATGACTAATCTGATTGATTAAAGACTGCATATGTGAAGGAAAAATATGTATCAGAAAACTTTAATCAAATAAGTTAATAGGGTATCCGACAATTTTTGGAAAAGTGTTTAAATTTATATGAAATGTATCTCTTAAACTTTTTAAATTGTGATGTTTTTCCCACGCTTAAGCTGAAAAAATTTACTTTTATTGCATTCATGCATAAGTTTGCATCAAAACACTTAGTCACGTGATATGGATGATCCATGACATCATAATATCCCAAAAAGCCAATAAATTTAAGAGGAGATTCTACCTCTTTCCCACGCTTCGTCATTCTATAGTGACATAAAAATTGTTTATGGAATCAGGCTATGTTGCTCCTACAATTACTTGAAGCTGGCCATATAATAATACATTATAATCTGTGTGGTGCATTTCGAAGTCACTTTTTACAATTGGCAGAAAATTTGCATTTTGGCATTTAGCTGTAAATTTGAAAACAAATATTATTGTGGGTTACTAGTATTTACACATGTATTTTTAAAACAGTTTTTATTTACCTGTGGTACTATTATTTATTAAAAAAATATATATACATTTTTCCTGGTTATATTATATGAATGTATTAGTAGATAGTGTCTGTCTGTGCTGCATAATTATTCAAATCCGTGCAAAAATTTGACTGCATTGATTACTGCTGCTTTTAGAATAATTTCTAACTAACAACATCACCTTTGAAGTCTGTTGGCTTCTTTAAAACAATAATAACATGCACTTGACATTGTTTAATTATTTTGATTCTGTGTAGTCTCAGGTTTCATTGCCACCAGCACATTTTACTTGCTGACAATCACAATGTTTTATTTCCCAGATGTCAGCTCAATTATAAAACGATGCTCAATTTAATTTTAAATAAAGAAACTTTCACTTATTCTTTGTTTAAATTTCCTCATATTTGACTTATTAACAATTGTCTGCACCCTACAGAAATAAATTTCATTTCAAATATTTTTTTTGAGAAACTAATCCTAAACTTGACCTTGAAATTCTTTGTCTGTTTTTATATGAAAATGTCATTTATTTCTTTATACTTTTGTTAGCCCATTAGCGACACGCGCATTTCTATTTTCTTATAAAGAAGTTAAAGGACATTACTTGCACTTATATGAGTAACTTGCAATCGCACATAAACTGAAATTCATTCTAAAGGGCTAACCTATTCAAAAAATTTTTAAATTTCTGTAATCATATCCAATTTCAGGGTCACACGACACAAGCTCCGTAAAAAGTCCATACAATTTTTTAGTTAGGAAAAATTGCCGATTGTACTGTTTGTCTATAGTTCAGTCATTAACAATCAAATAGCTCATGTCCCTGTAATGGCTAGTAACCTTATCATTTTAAAAAATTAATATATATATATATATATATATATATATATATATGTGTATATAAATATATATATACAATTTAATCATCATATAAGACACACATGAGGAAATAAAACGTACCAAAATAATTAGAAGTTACCATTGACTTGGATCTTTAATCAATTTTATATCAGGAAATCCACAAACCGACTTTTGATCAAGAAATTCTCCTTTATACCTTATTATTTTTCCGTTTATCTTGGCATACAAGCAATAAATTCATCATTTGTATCTCATCTAATTTTGCTCTAGTTTTCACTTAAGGCCTTCAACATATCCTTTTTCAATTATTGACACTGATCACGAACATTCGTATTTTGTAAAACACCTTCAGTCTAGGAAGAATAACATTCTGCTGTAAAATTCCTTCAGAAACTTACTTGTTTATGATATCATTGACTCATGTTTCATGGTCTAAAAAACAAACACTAACCATCAGAAGCCCCTCCTGTGTTTGACAATTAGCACCACACAATCTGGTAACATATTTACTTCGCTATTTGGTCTTTCTAAATTCTCCTTTTTGGAATATTGTAACACATTTGAAACATTGGTTCGTCATTCCAAATCTTCAATAGTTCCATCTTGACACATAAAGTCCCACTACTACGCTTCATTGTATATTGTGGTGACAGTACCGGTCTATGCATAGCAATGTGTCTAAATAAATTAGCATCCTTCAATTGCCTCTTTATTGTTGTTGAAAATCAAGATTTGTTTATTAAGATGTTAGTTCCTAGGACAGTAAGACGTCTATTCCAATTGCTGATAACTAAAACACAATTATTCTCAGTCGAAGTTGTAGCTCTTAATCTTATTCAGTATGGAGGACCTTATTGACTTATATTCTATGATTTATATATAGTAGAGGATCCCAAGTAAGAACGACCTTCACCGATTTGATAACCAGGTGAAAATTATATTTTAAAGAATAAAATATGTTTGTGAACGTGTATCAATAAGGTTGCCATAAAAAAAATGTTCATGGCTATGATTAATTAAAATTATAAAAAAGTATTATTTTTTAAAATTTGACTGTCTTGGTTGCCAAATGACTCATAGTCTAAGTGAAAGTATACAACATCTGCTTTATGCAGTCGATCGGTTGCCTACCTTTTTCTGTTCCCTTTTACCTGGTAGCCGCGTGCAAACAGGTAAATTTATATTAGTAATTGCGCTCATCTGCTTACCACGATATTTATATATCAAAATGTAGGTAAATTTATTGTGAGTAGAGTAGTATAAGGTTGCTCAAGAAAATCTGTTCATAGATTACGGTACGGCCAGGCTTTGAAGTTGCAAAAATTGAAGCATGTAAATATGTGTGACAGAGAAGCGTTGCTTGTACTGTACCATGCGATAAAGGAGGACGTAGTATAGCAGCTGCGCGCTACTGGCCGGTAGAATATAAGAGAGTGCGCATGCTTCCTATTCGTAGGATAGAAAAGAAAAAAAATAGTATACTATATTATATATGAAAAAAATTTAAAATGGAAAAAAAATGCTTTTCATGTGGATTGAAAAATTCTGATATTGATTTTAATGACGGAACATTTGATCATTGTTATTTAAAATTAGCATATCAACGATCTAAAGGCTTTAAGTACGATGAGTTACACTTAAACAGAGATTTATTGGAGTTTGTAGGTTATCATTCCTCATGTTACAAAAAAGTGACTGTTTTAAAACAAAAGAACGTGGAGGATTATAATGCATTTGTTAACAATGTTGATGTAAGTATATAATTAATTAACTTTTGATTATTATAATAAAATTTTTTTAAATGTTATTCATAAGGATTTTGTCAATTATTCTGCTTAAGTAAATAATTATTCAAAGTTCATTCAGTACTTTAAAAGCTATTATTTTTTAAGGTTAAAATTGAATAAACATTTTATACGTTATTATTTTATTTAATTAATTAAATTATATATTCAGGTGCAACCTAGTACTTCATCAGCTATTGAAAATCCAAGTCCATCAACTATTGCAGTAGAAGAAAGTAGTGCTGATGTAAGAACTCCTCCGGAGAGTGTTGACGAGGTAATAAGTTTAAAATATTGGATATATTTGGCGTTAATTTTGTAGAAATTCATTATTTACAATTAAATGAAACTACGTGATGTAGTATTATTTCTACTTTCTTTAATTTCTTTACCACGACCTAGGTTTCGTTGTATTACAACATCAAAGATCTTTGCTAATATCCCACCTGAAGATGTTGTAATACAACGAAACCTAGGTCGTGGTAAAGAAATTAAAGAAAGTAGAAATAATACTACATCACGTAGTTTCATTTAATTGTAAGTAATAAGTTTATTTATATAAATCATATTTATATAAATCATATCAAAACATATTTTCAGGTTCTTGTTAAGGACACAGCAACAACTTCTTCAACTTCAGTCACTTGCTTGTTTTGCAATTGCAAACAAAAAAAAACTGGCAACCCTGTAGTCAATCTTGTGTATCCTCAAAGTGATCAAATTACAGAACAACTGAGAACAATAGCAGATACCTTACATGATTCGGAGATTCTTCAGAAATTCGATCAAACCCAAACTATTGCTTATCACAAACCATGTTATGCTGCATACCAAACAAGAGCAAAGCGGTGCACCGAAGTAAAAGGTGATTCCAATTGGCATCAATGTAGACGAGTTCATAGATTAGCTTTTGAGTCTATTTGTAATTTTATTGAGTGTGAAATTATTGAAAACAGTGCAGTTATGAATTTTACTCAATTGTTTGGACGGTATCAAGCTATACTACTAGAGTTTGGGGATTATGAACTAAATCTTGATGATTTTAAAGATTACCGACAGGAAATGCGGGGAAAAAAATTACTTAAACGATTTGGGGACCAAATAATAATAGAAGCATCTAACGGACCGCGTAACCAAAAAATAGTTTATAAAGCAAATATTGATATTTCTATAATGGCTAATGACGTAACATTTCTTCACCAAAGTAATGAAAAAAAAATTGAAAATGTTATAGGTTATGCATATAAATTAAGAAATTGTATTAAATATATAGACCTTCATCCACTACCCAGGAAATTAACCGCTGATCATGTCATTCGAGGAGAGTGTGAAATTCCGGAAGAACTGCTTGATTTTATGGAAAATCTCATAAATGGACTTGACATTGCTCAGAAAGACTGAAAAAATTAATTTAAAAGTAAAATCTATTTGTAGCGATATTATTTACGCAGTTAGCAAAGGTCGATGTAAACCAGCAAAAAATATTACTCTTGGACTAGCAGTAAAATCCTTGACAAATTCGCGCCTAGTTATTACCATCCTGAACAGATACGGCCATACAATTGGATTGGATAATTTAGCAGAAGAACTTGAAACAGAGATGACATATACATCGGTTCAAGATAACAAAGTTATACCGACCGGTATCACCGCAGTAAATGGATGCAGTACCCATGTTGCGTTTGACAACTTTGACCGTTTTGTTGACACAACTTCGGGAAAAGATACTATGCATGATACGGTTGGTATCATATATCAGTTTCCTCGTTCTGAATTTCAAGACATAGAAGTCACAACTTCTTCAACTTCTCTGCTAGATGAAGATCAAGACGAACAGGGACCACATCGTAAACGAAGACGTTTTAGTGTAATTTCAAGACAGGTTCGACCATACTTTCAAAAACCTAAAACAACTATGCAACTTCATCCTGCAGACTCTATTATTGATAGAATTGATGTATGCAAAGGTGCTACAGAAATTGCAATAACTAAAGATTTATTGTGAATAATGTCTGTATCGCAATTAGATTTCGTTCCAATGTGGTTAGGCTATAACTGCATGGTGTATACGGATCAGAGTGAAATTCAAAAAATCGAATATTTACCTCAAATTAACCTATACCTCAATTAATTAATTAAAAAAATTATTAAAAATAAAAAAACTTCTCCAACCTCATATGCCATTGTAAATGAAACACTCAATATGGCCAATGAAAAATGCCAGCAAAATCAAATCATCGTAACATACGATTTAGCAATTGCAAAAATGGCGATGCAAATCCAAAACAAGGACAAGCCTAAATTCGACCATATTTTTATAAATCTCGGATCATTTCATATGCAAATGGCATTTTTCAAAGCTGTTGGAAAGTTCATTGACTCTAGTGGACTCATTGATATATTAGTTTCAGCAGAAGTATTAGCTGCAGGCTCTGCTAACGGTTTTTTAGATAGCAAGCATTTTAATAGATGTAAACGATTACATCCACTTATGAGTGCCGCATTACAAATATGTCATTTTAAAAAATACTTATCAACGACAAATGTATCTGGCGAAATGTTGGATGAGTTACTACAAGCATTTATTGAAGAACCTTCCAATCCTGATGTGAACGAGCCAACAGAATTACCAGATTTACTGAATCGTATTTTAAACGGGTATAAAGAATTTTGCAATCAGACTTTGACCGGAAATCATGGTAAAACAGCCCAATTCTATTACCAATATTGTGAGCTTATTAACTTGTTCCTTCGTTTTTCAAGAAGTATTCGCACAAGTAACTTTGAGCTGTACATGGATTCTATTTTTGATATGTGTGACTTATTTTTTGTACTAAATCAGCCTAATTATGCAAGATGGGCCCTAATATATCTTAGTAACTTAGTAAGACTGCAAGCGGAGAATTCACCTTTAGTTTCTGAATTTCGCCGCGGTGCTTTTGGAATTCGTCGTACAAAAACTAATTTCGCTAGATCACCCGTCGATTTGACTTTGGAGCAAACCATTAATGCTGATGCTAGCAACCAATTATCTGACAATCTTGCTGTCGATTCATTACCAGCATGTCAAAGATGGGCGCTCAGCCACAGTACAAGGACGAAAATATTGTCGTGTGTGAATGATGATGTTAAATTGTCGCGAAAAGATGATACTTCGCACGCGTTACAGAAAAATGCGATTAAAAAAGACAAAAAAAGTCTTGAAAATATTATTGAGGCCATAAAAAATACTATGAACCCTTTTGAAGACACCATTGATCGAAATATTCTATTTAACATCTCAACGGGAAAAGCAGCATCTGAAAACGTCACAAATTTTCTGCTAAACGTGAAGACAGTAATGAACAGAAATTAAACTTTATTTCTCAATGTAACATGGAGACTGAAAGATTTGATAAGCCAATTACTCGAAACAAAATCTTGAACTTCGCTTCTGAATGTGCTATGAAAGTATTAACAAATAAAGACAAAACGGAAAAATTATTGTTGAAGATGGAACGTGATATTTTTGGTCGATTACTTGGAATAAGTATTAAAAAGTAAAAAAATTAATATTGAACATTGTTTGACTTTTCCACTAGCACCGATGTCGCCTGCTCTTTTCTCATGTGCTGGTGAAATGTTTAAAACTGACAAGTCAACATTAGCTAAAGCATTAAAATCTCAGGTCGAAATAGTTGAGCCAACGAATATTAATGTTGAGATCATCGATGGATTTTATTACTTGCACCTGATCGGATCTTCAATGCCTCAAACTTTTGACAAAATTGCGGAGTCAATACTCATTAAACTTTGTTCAACAACTGCTGACGAAATACATATAATTTTTGACCGTTATTTTGCACGATCAATCAAAGATTATGAGCGTCAAAATCGGCAGGAATTCGACATTCCGTTCAATATTTCTGGTCCTCAACGAAGTAGGCCTACAGATTTCTTGCAGAGTCTTAAAAATTATAGTTTCAAAGAGAGTTTGGTACAATTTTTAGCTACTACTGGGAAAACGACCATTTAGCAACAATAATCAAAAACAAAAAAAAAATTTTGACGGTAGAAGAACACTGCTATTCTTATATAACTGACCAAAATTGCGTTATAAAAACAACAGAAAATAATTATGAGTGTTATCACGAAGAGGCGGATACAAGAATAATTTTTCACGCTTACAAAGCAGCACCAGGTTCAAGAATTTTAATAAAATCAGTTGATACAGATGTTCTCATAATTTTACTTGGAAACATGCATAAAATTCCTGATTCTGAAATTTGGCTTGCTAGTTCAGGGACAAAAAAAAAGTAGTAATGACCTCAATTGCATCAATTGCACGGAACTAGCATTGAAATTAGGATTTAATTTGTGTCTAAGTCTACCTGCTTTCCATGCGTACACAGATTCTGATTACACGGCTGCGTTTTACAACAGAGGAAAAGTAAGACCGTTGAAATTTTTTTCGAAGAACGAGACACACCAAAAATGCTTTGCTTCATTAACTGAGGAAGCCGACATTTTTCTTAGCGCAAAAATGGACGTTGTTCAAGAATTTACGGTGGCTATGTATGGTATCAAACATTGTACTAAAGTAAATCACGCAAGATATCAAATTTTCCTGAAGAATTTTTCTGCAAAAAAAGATAGTGAGAAGTTCCTTAAAAAAGTCAGATGTTTTGACTCAAATACCATACCACCATGTTGGGAATCACTGAAGCAAAAAATTTTACGCACAATTTTTGTAAATTCTATGTGGTTACATGCAACTGATTCTAATTGTATAAAATTATGTTCTGAAAGTTGTGGTTGGTTTTTCGACAGTCATTTGAAACCAAAAGGATTTGATGGAGATCAAACACCTTTACAAATTGATGATATTTTGCAAATATCGGAGAATGCAAATGAAGAAGCTTCTTCTGACTTAGAAGATGGCGATATAACTTCCGGAGATTCCGATTCGGAATATTTTACAATTATGACTTTGGCATTTAATGTCTTTTTTATGTAAATATTGCTTGATAATAAAGATTTATAATTTTCAAACTATACAAATTTATTTTTAAAAATTTTTTTTTTTAATTTTGAGAACGTTTTTTTATTACGCTTTTCTTATTTATTTTATTACGCTCCAAAATGATCCTCTATAGTATACTATTTTTTTCCTTGTCTATCCTACGAATAGGAAGCATGCGCACTCTCTTATATTCTACCGGCCAGTAGCGCGCAGCTGCTATACTACGTCCTCCTTTATCGCATGGTACAGTACGAGCACATATTTACATGCTTCAATTTTTGCAACTTCAAAGCCTGGATACCGTAATCTATGAACAGATTTTCTTGAGCAACCTTATACTACTCTACTCACAATAAATTTACCTACATTTTGATATATAAATATCGTGGTAAGCAGATGAGCGCAATTACAAATATAAATTTACCTGTTTGCACGCAGCTACCAGGTAAAAGGGAACAGAAAAAGGTAGGCAACCGATCGACTGCATATAGCAGATGTTGTATACTTTCAATTAGACTATGAGCCATTTGGCAACCAAGACAGTCAAATTTTAAAAAATAATACTTTTTTATAATTTTAATTAATCATAGCCATGAACATTTTTTTATGGCAACCTTATTGATACACGTTCACAAACATATTTTATTGTTTAAAATATAATTTTCACCTGGTTATCAAATCGGTGAAGGTCGTTCTTACTTGGGATCTTAGACTAATAGTATTGAGTATGAAGGATCTTACAGCTTATATTGGACAATAATGTGGTAAACACAACTTTTGTATAATTTAATTTGTGAGGCAATACAAGTTCAGATTTACCTTCATTGCAAAGGACAATATATGTAGACAATTACTTGCATTTTTCCCATTTTCAGTATGTTTTAATTGAAAAAACAATCAAATGCAGATTTCATTTTATTGTAAATGTTTTTATTGCGTTTAGAGAAAACAAAAGGTTTTCATACTTGGTCTTATACTATGGGTCAGTGAATACAATCGAACAGGCACATTGTTGTTTGATCAGGAAAAATATAATACAAAAATTATTATATACCTACCTCAAAGCTGACAGATTGCTTGTTTTTTTCTGTTAGTGGCGGGCATGCTCAACCTACCACAGAGTTTAGCCGTCACATTGCGTCATCGTCATATCCATCATTTTGTTAGATCTACTGTTTGCTTCTTATTCAGTATACACTTAGCCGTTAGTAAACAGTTGCAATTATCACCAGCATTTGTTGGGCATTTAGCAGTTTCCCTTGAATTATTATCTCTAGCTAAACATAATTAAAATTATTTTATACTTTCTATATTGATAAATAATGTTTCATTATCCGAACTGAATTTGGTCTTAATTTTTATGAATATTTTGTTTTTTGGTTTAACATCGAATTCTAAACTGTAAACAAAATACTATGAATACCGTTTAAAAAAAAAATATTTGTTTTTGAAACTGTATTCATAGTATTTTGTATACAATTTCTTTCTGTACTTATTTTCTGTTTGGATTTCATTATATACAACTAAAAAATGTATGTGACTAGTTATACGAGTTCTTTCATGAAAGTAAAGCAGTGCAGACAACATGCACTACTGAAAGCAGATCAAGAACCAAAAAGGAAATAATAGTGCAATATTAGTTCTACCGGTTTCATTCTAAAAATTTAGATCTTAAGACTGAGTTTTGCATATCCTATTTGAAGAAAGATTAATATATTAATACTCATTAGTGAGAAGTTATAGTTATTAAAAACAGCAAATGCAAAAAAAAGAATGAAATAAAAATAGACAATGTGGTTAAGAACAAGTAGATTTTTGTTATTTAGTACTACTGTTCAAAAGTAGAGGATGATATAAAATGGTAAATTGATTGAGTGAGTCCCTTATGAAAGTGATAAAGAAAAAAATATATTGTGAAGTGAGTGTGGCTGTAAATAAAGGTAAATTAGTGCCGATAATAATTGCTGAAATAAATGTTTTACTATGTAAAAGAAGAATGACAATAAAATGAGTGTGACATTACGGAGTATCTGCAGAAAAAGTTCATACAATATAGTTAAAAATGTATATATTCCATGAACATAATTAAGAAAATGTGGTTAATAAGGCAAAGAAATATAAAGTTTTTGCCCTATTAAACAGAACTGAAAAATTTGACAATAATGGTATGGAATTTGTGGAATAGGAAAAAGGAATACCAAAGAAAGATGGGTAGACTAAATTGAAAATCCCTGCCTTGGTCAGTGACTATGGGATTATATAGATAGACAAATAAGTTAATAATTATAAATTTTAGCACAGAAAGTTTTGGTTTTTGTGCTTAAAGCGTTTCATGTCTTTGTGCTTAGTTTAATCTGATCTTATGTTTTATAACCCAATTTATGATTTATTAAATCCTATTTATTGTGACTTACTTTAATCCGACCCTGGAAGGTAGAGTAGCAAGAATCAGCGTTGGATATTACTAAAAAAAGATTAATTTTCATGGTTTTATTGATGAGCAACAATGTTTAGAAGGTTCCCACATTATAAAAAAGTTCGCAAAATATCAGAATAAGCATTATAACGCTTACTCTTTGTTACCTATCCCGTCTTAATGGAGAATATTGTGAGAATCTAAAACTACACATTTATCAAAAATTTTCTTTTACAGGATTTGGTAGTAACAAATCATATCTTGCTATTATTTTTGGACAATGTTATGAAATCACCAGATTATTCGGGTAATACTAATATCTTTGATCACATAAGACGGTAAGTTGCATTTTTCTGGTGATCTGTTGTTTTGTAGTGTGTAAATGATTCGTGTATAATTGTGTTTTTTTTAGTATTTTAATTTAAATAATAAAACAAGAAAGAAAACTGTTGCTAAGCTTATTGAAAAAAAATCCCCAAAATGGCCCCTGGTAAAATTTATCATCACAGATGAATAAAGAATTAAAGTAAAATGCACAATGCGGATGTTGATTTGATAAAGAACTGTAATACCCAAAGGAACAATGGAGAGTATTAATGTAATACCCAAAGGAACAATGGAGAGTATGAGGTATCAACCTCATAATAAAGTCACAAATTTGAGACATTTTTTATAATTATTTTATTCACAGTGGTAATAAATCTTTATCTTAGTGACAAGTAAATATTATTGACAAAGTAATGTCACTTTTAAGCAGAAATTAACAAAACAAAGTTTATAAACACTCTGATGAGTAGACACTGGTATAATATGCATGGATATAAACATACAAAGATATTCTTATTAGCTATTGTTATATAAATTACATTTTCCGTGTTCCAGGTTTGCCACTGTAGGCATCATGAAACAATATGGTTTATTACTTCAAGAATTTGCAAGCAACGGTGAGTTTGTTAACGATTGCATATTCACAATGATGCATCATGTAGCTGGTGATCTGGATTGCATTTCTGCACTTCATCAGAACTCTATACTCAAGTCATTCTCTATTATTTGGAAGTCTGAATATGAACTATGTGATGTAAGTAGGTCATTGTTAAAAGTCATTATCAATAAAATTTATAGCTCCATTTTAATACATGTAAAAATTATTTTTCTGTATGTTTAAACTAGTTAAGTATATGTCATTCTTAATAGTCACTCTTAGTTTTTAAAAGAACTTTTGGAAACAATTTTATAAATTGTTCTTGAAAATAATTGAAGTACATACAGAAACGTTATTATATTTATATGAAATTGAGTTGGATATTAATATTATGTTTTGAAAGATTGAAATCATTTTTACTCTTTGAGAACAGTAAAAACAGAAATTTTAAGTTTGTAGATAAAAAAGAATTTATCTTAGTTTTTTTCCATATGAGACTTACTTTCAGAGTTTATGACTGACTTAATACAACTCCTCACTCATCTAAGAGATGACATGACTTAATTTATGATATTTATTATTGTAAAATTCCTATATTTCACAATCTGCTTCTGAAGGGTTTATGAGTAGAGTATTCACTTTTCATGTATGAGAAATATTTTATTACCCCGGCACAACAATAGTCTTTATTTACAATTTATTTCACATTTTCTCTTAAAAAATTAATTAGTGGCCTTCTACGTAGGTTTCTATTATGAAGGACAATGAAGTACATAGACAATATAGAAGGTAAGAAATTGCAATAAACAATTACATTATCTTTCAGGACTGGTCTGATTTAGTAGAATATGTTATAAATTCTTTCATAAACAAAAGCCATGAAGCGAAAGCAGAAGTAACCGCAGCTCTAGCAGATGCCATAGCTAAATATGAAAAAAATTCTGGAATTTCGCCGCCAGTTGAGATTCCTAAACAAACTGAAACTTACACCAAACTTGACATTGAAATGGAGACACAACTTCAGAATGAAGAGACCACGATTAGTGAATCTTCTAAAATGGACGAAAGTGAAGAAGCGTAAGTAATAATTCAACTATAAAATTTTTTTTTACTTGTTTTTATTCGTAATCTCCTTCGAGTGGAGTTTTAATAGGTGGCTTGATTTCTTAAACCAACAATTTGATTAATTTTATATGGGTATGTTGTTCTTCACTTCCAAGAAGTATGAGCTTATGCAAAGTCAGCCTGAGCAGCAGCCAGTCAAACTTCACACTCGTCCTTAGTTTCGAAAAACTAGATTATAATGCTTTGAAATTATTGAGATTCCAATCATTCTTCCTACTCTGGCTGACTTTCTACAAAACGTTGTAAAATAGGTTGCTTAGCTTACGAGAAAACTTTTGTTAGATTTGGTTTCTTGCAATTCAGCATATTATTATTATTCACAACAAAAAAAATAGTAAAAGAAGATAATATAAACAACAAGGTTCAAATCAATACTTCCATTTTTGAAAGCAAAAATAAAGTTGTTTTCATTTTATTTACGTTTATACATTAAAAACAAATCTAAATCTGCAAAGGCAACTTAAGACATTAAGACATTTTTAAAAAAATAGTACATTGTACTATTTAAGTTTTTATTAATCTAAAGTAAATTTTTTATCTATTAACATGATGCTTCAATCCAAATAGTTTATATCGCAACAAAATCGTTATTTACTCATTTCATTTTTTTCAAAAAGTGTGTGTAGTCAAAAAGTGTGTGTAGACAAAATTTACTATTTATTTTTCCAAACTTTCGAAACGGTCTTATCTACTCAAAAGTAACACTTTTAATAAAGTAGTTAATATTATTCAATAGTGTTATCAGTATTGTGACTGTAATCAACCTAATATAGAAAATAATGTTAGTGTCCATTTATAATGTTTAAGTAATTAAAAATTTTGAGGAATTAAGAGTGTCTTTGTAATCCTTTTGAATTTGTAAACTGTTTAATGTTATGGAAATATATTTCTCGCTAAAAATATAAGTAGTAATAATTCGTGGACATAAACATAGGAAGGTGAAAGGAATATATACCAAAATTAATTTTGTTAATTTACTGAAACATCGTAAAAATATAAATACAATATGTTATTTCTCTACATAATTTACACCTGCTATCTGAAGGCAATTTTTACATAAGCTAGCATGAATATTTAGATCTCAACTTTGTCGTCATATCTCTATCTGCCAAGTGCTTTTTTTGCTGGTTTAACTATTAAATTTCAAGTTTCTGGGAAAAACAGCTACTAAAATAGCCAAAATTTCTAAAATAACTGAAACAGCACACAAGCCCTAAAAATACAATTACAATAACCATTCGAACTGATAATTGATTTTGATAGGTATAGATTTTGTTCTTTTTTCACCCCTCCATACAGGATTTTATGGATTCCGGTGTACTGCAGCCTCTTCAACCTGGTACTGTGTCAAAAACCGTTTATACATTTGAGATGCTACCATTTCTTATCTTTGGTGAGAAACTGTGGGATCCATCATGTGAAAACTTTTCGAAACCCGAGATAATCAGTAATGAATGTCAAGGATAAATGTTAATTGTCAGTTATTGAAGACAGCTTATCCCAATCTCTGATGCAATTTCAGTAAACATTAATCAGCCTCTAGGAGACCGCCAACAAAATTTCCTAGTCATTTTGATCCCTGAACAACTTGGTGACTACTTTTTATCTTCCTAGAAATTGGTTGTTGCATGAATACATTTAAGTTTTCTTAAGGTTTATATCCCTGAAATGGGTTTTAAGTCTTTTCAAAATTTCTTCTTTTCAATACTTGATAAAAATCTGTTATGTGATGAACGAGAATGCCTGTCGCTTTTACATTATGAGATCGACTAAAGGAGCAGTGGTGGGGATTATTACTGGAATTTCCCTAATTTCTATACCCCAACAAGCTATTTGACGGCATGTATTATTTTTGAATTTAAGACATTTCTACTTGCAAAATATGTCTGTACTACTACCGGAGTCTAATATACTTATATAAAGCATTATTACACCTATATAGAGCATGATCTTATTTAATTTACGTGTAAAGTTTGGGGCGTTTTTACGCTATGAATCATTTTTTTTTTTCCAGTTTTGACATTTTTTCGATTCGCTATTCTTTTCTTATAAAATCAATTTAAAAAAAATTTAATTACTAAATTAGGGTCCCAAAAGTTTTGAAGGGTGTGAAACAGAGGTTGGTGACAAACAAGTAAACTCGTGTGTGATCTCGTGTCGTTGTGGTCCAACAAGCTACAACAGTTACAATTAAGAATCTGTGGATTTTTCTGGATGATGGATTCATTCAAACCCCAATTGCCAAAGTACATTTAAATTCATTGTTTAGTTCCTTAGTAGGAGCTTAAAAAACATGACATCTTTATAATCCCACTAGACTGAGAACGTAACTTATTTCTGATGAATGTCTGCATTCGAAGTTGTTTAAGGTGAACCATCACACCAGTTATTAGTTGCTTCAATAATGGATCGAAAATGTTTCTACATGCCGTCAAATAAACTGAAATTCTTGTAATATCCAAATATTGAGCTCACTTACATATTCTAGCTTCTTCTGGTAATTGTGAATGCTTGAATGATATGTGTATAATGTTCTTGCATTCTCTTGTGTCACACAAAATGGGTTTGATACAATTAATGCCATAATTTTGTCATCATTATGTAGAGATATTATTACTGAAAATTTAACACAACTTTGCACAAGCTTGATGCACATTCTTCACTTTACGGAAGTAAAACAGTAAATATGTTGAAATGTTTAGTTTTGTCTTCCATGCTACCCTTGTTATAAAATGTCACAAACACTACTAAATTGCCCAATTATTTTTCAGTTTCAATTTCACTCAATGCACATTCTAACTTAGTGTAACATTCCTGGAGAGATGTACCGCATCGAAAAATAATTACTTGAATTCGAAAATATGTAAGCGACGTTATGTTTAAACCTTTAATCATCACGTAAACATGTGATGTTTACGCTGCAGAAAGATTAATGATGTTTATGCTGCAGAAAATTATTTATACTGTAGAAAGCCTATTTTCTTATATAATATCAAACAACATGATTTACCCAGTGATCTATGTATATTGTCTATTCACCATTATTAAAATTGTACTGTCAATAATAATATTTGTATCATTATAGAAATATATTTACCAGGCTACATTGAGTGAATATCTCACATATTCTTTTGCTGAATGTCTATAATTAATTAATAATAAAAGAAGCAATATTTATGAGAGCCTTTTGTTCGATAATTACAAACATGGATAAGGTGTAAAACTGTTGGTCCTTCCTATCCTTATTTAAAAAGAAGTATATACACCCAAAGGTTGTCATTTGGATGGGTATTTTCAGTGTTGTACTGACTGAAAAATATATGTATTTTGAAAAAGTATTTCATTTTATTTGGGTGTCTTTAGTTCCATAATTACAAACATGAATTAGGTGTAAACTGTTGGTCCTTCTTATCCTTATTGAAAAAGGAGTATATACATCCAAGGGTTGTCATTTGGATAGGTATTGTCAATGTTATACTGAGTGTGAAAAAATATATGTATATTGTAATATGTATATTGAAAAAAGTATTCCAATTTATTTTAAATTTTTCATATGATAAATATTAGTATATTTACTATTTATTATAACTATTTCTACCTTTTGGTTAATAGATGGACTGAAGAAGAACTCTCCGCTCTAGGATGGAATCACATGCAAGGGACAACAGAAGCAGATATAATTGGGTCCATTGTAAGAGCATATCGTGAAGAGGGAATTGATAAATCCAGAATTTCTGTTATAAAGGAGTTATTGAAGCAAAACATTATTGAACAGAATGAATATGAAGAATTCATCAAGGCAGAAAATAACAACAATGTTAAGGTAGAGGAAAAGTCAGAATCTAACCATAGTGTAAAGAATCCTGATATATTTGAGCTCTGTGAACAATTGAAAAGTGAGAATAAGGGGGAAATACTCCAATGGTTACAGCAAGCCCTGCTTGAGGCTTGTTATATTAAAATTGCCTTAGCTAAAAAAGCTCTCTCAGATAATCAAATCGCCTTGATAAACAATGAAGATAATGATAATATGGAGAGTTATCAGCCTTTGATGTTACCGGTAGCATACCATAACATAAGTAAGTATTATTACACATTGCTAATTAAAATAAATTATTGTATATTGCTGTGTATATATAACATCAAATCGTAAAAGGGTAAGTCTAAGTAGGACAGGATTATACTTATAACATGACTTATTTTGGAATATACCCAGTTTTGCGTCTCTCATGTGGTTAATGCTAGCAATATTAATTAACAAAGTATGCAATTTTTTTCAATAACGTGAACAATGACGTAGTTAGCGTGGATGACATCTGGTATTGATGAAAACTGTTAAAATCAATAAAAATCCGATAAAAGCCAAGTATGGTTTTATTTAAATAATACAAATGGGGAATCATTAAGAAACAAATTGCAATATGTAATAATAGTATTGTTTTATTCTTTCATATTGATGAATGGAAGAGAAAGTTGGGTATGTGAAAGGAAAAATGAGAGTAGAATTAACGCAGTATAAACGCAATACCTGAGAAATACGTGCAGTTTAAAATTTACGTATACATTGTTTATAAGGTAATGAGTAAGATTAAAAGAAGGTGTACTTATGAAAATTGAGAAGGGAATAGTTCAGCAGTTTGGTCATGTAAAAAGGATTCTTTAGTCACACTCCGACGACCAGAGAAAATGGGAATCCCCTTCTAAGTTAAATGCGGTAGCTTAGGCATAGTGAGATATTTGTTCACTTCAAACATCCATACACAACTTTAAGATTTTGTTAGGTATCAAAATAATACAGCCACATTTTATTGCCCATAATAATTGGTAAAACTTCAGGGGATCATCCAGATTTAAATTTAATAAGCATTTTTGCACCATTTGACACAGATTGCTCTTTGCTCATCAGTCAGATTATGTGATACAAAAATTGTGCAGACATTCTTTGTACTTTTGATTATGTAAAGGTGGATGGTCAGGTCGTTAGGGGGCGTCCCAGGGAAAAGTATCTCAATTAGATAGGCAAAATACCGAGAAAGAGCCAACTGAAAAGCACCTGAAACCGTAGTGCGTGCATGAAAATGTTTATTAACTTTGAAGAAATGCGGGAGGTATTCAGGATCATACCCTTCTGGGAGACACGTGCGAGCTAATGTATTTATGTACACACATTTAAAATCTCCTCTTTTAATTTTAACAGCTGTAAACTTAAAAATCATAACTTCAAAATTTATAATTTGTCATGCCTCATGTTCTATTGTTAATATGCCAAGATTGTTAAGCCTCATTTGGGTCATTGTTGCCCGCAAGTATTTTTTTATTAATTTTAGTTTACTGAAACTCCTCTCACATGCAGCAACTGATATGCAATAAATTTATGAATAACTTTACTGCGACCATAACATTTGAAATATATTCTTTAAAATCCTTAAAATCCTTTTAAATCTGTTGTAAAAAGTTTGGTATCTCTAAGAGTTATGCATCAGATACCTCATCATAAAAAGCAATAAATTGCAATTTTTCAACTCTAATTCTACTCTACAGTGTTCACCAAAGGCAAAGTATTTGTATGCACGACCTCAAACAATGAAGCTACATCTTAAACGGACTTTGATCTAGTTTGAATTTCAATACTGAATCGGTCAAGACATTCCAACATATCTTTTTGAAGTTCAGCGCTTAGTGCGAGTCCCGCATCGGTGGCCAACTCACCAGCCATTTGTTTTTTATGACGAACTCGTCTTTCTATTGGAAGGTCGTCCTCCGATTTTTTCGCAGCAAGACCTATTGGCTCTTCTACAATATGACCCTTTTCTTTTTCTTCAATATAAAGACTTTGCAATATAATCTGAGCACAATTCATTTCTCTTAACACATCATTCCAAAATAAAAAAAATAGTAGATATATGAAATTACATACAAAAGGCATAAGGTTCTATGTAGCACCTCTGGTGTTTAAATTTTCTTGTTGATCACATAACTCCTCAAGTGCAGCCACAACCCCATTAATGCATTGTTGCCTTTAAATAGATACTTTGCTCTATTTAATAAGTACTTGCTAGTGGAAGCAGAAACAAATGGAAACATTGTCTACTGTTTCAAAAAATGTTACATAAAATATAATTTTGTGCAAATGAGTGTTGACCAAATAAATTAATCAAATGATCAATACATCCAAGATAAATTGCATTATAGTTTTTTGTTTTATTAGTAGCTACACCACTCATAACAGCTGCATTGTCATAACCTTGGGGACAACCCATTGTAACATCTAAATCGTCATTACCAAGCTTCTTAAGAATTTTATCACTTAGATAAGCCACTCTCTTTACTTTTAAAGTAAAAAATCCGAGGACTACTTCTTCGATGTCCACTTTTCTATTATTAATTTCCACATAATGAATTTGATTAATATGTGAAATAGGTGCTTTCAAAAATAGTATCAAATTATTTGAGCAATTTAATTTCGTCGACAAACTTAGATTTTACGTAGTTCGCTAACATTTATGAATTCATTTTGTACAACTGGGGATAAATATGATACTTTGGTAAGTTACCATGTTCCAATTTCAAGATGTGTTCTTTAAACACTAGATCATACTTTGGCAGTAGTCTGACTGGTTCTAAGATAACTGCCATTATTTATAGAGCCTTATTGAAGGACAAGTCCATGAAATGCCAGGTTTTAAATATAATAAGAAGTAACTTTATATCCAATAATGTAGATAAAAGATACCTACATTTCTGTTTTTTCGTATCCACTGATTGCAAGGCTGTGTCATCTACTGTTTATGCAATTTTCACCTCATTTCCAAACTTTTCCACTTTTTAAAACTTTCCACATGTTCACTTGTATTTTCATGGTTAGCCTTTAGTATTTAGTTTCCTCCACTTCTGAAATGCAGTCGTAAATGTAGCTCGTGTATTAGTACTATTGGTGACAGCATATAAATAACAGTGGAAGCAGTACAAGTTATATGAAAGTAAACCTTCCATGACTGCAGACTTTTTTCAACATTAGATATCACTTAATAAAACCATTCTTTTAAAAGATGAGGAACTTCACCGTTTATTTTTAACCCGTGCCTAGACATGGTGGCAAACGGTCCTTCTCTGTTTTCAAAATGTTCACTTACTTTTTTATGATCTCAATGCAAACATTATCAAGAACGGTGACACATCTCCAGTCCTGAAGTGCTTCATTCATGTAAGTAATGCCATTGATAGTAGCAGCATTATTAAGACTGTCACGGTCATTTTCAGTATTTTTGTCTCATTTGTCTTCTTGGTCGGTTGTCATCATTATTATCCCTGTTACTTTTTGAAGATGAGCTGATATTACCTGAATCATCCTTTACATCAATGTCAGAATTAGTTTCTTTTGATGAACTTAGCCTGTCATCAATTTTAGTAATTGTAGTAATATATTTAAGCTGGATCCAGAAATGCACTGAACTACATCCATTTTAGCCTGTTAGGCTTTTCTGTGCTGAAACCCAATTTTTCTTTTAGATGTCTGAACCCACCTCCCCTGAGACATTTTCCTCTTTTTGGGTATTTGATACAGTGTACACTTTTAGGGTATTTTTGAGTAAAAAAAATATTCTAAATTAATATCATCGACTTCATAAATTCTAAATATATCTATTTATAGGATTAAAGGTATACAAATATTTCCTAATAAATGCACTCTATTTATTAAAAACGTTTCTCGTTGGACCAATCGAGCAAGGAGAAATTTATTGAACTAACCAATCCACTTGGTTAACTAAAATCAAGTTGGTTTTAATTTTTTAGAAGATATCTTTTCAACGTTTTATAAAACTATCAAAATAACAATGATTCAATTCACAATCACAGATCAGAATTCATGAAAGATAAGATGGTATGCGAATAAATCATAATATGCAAATTATGTCACGTATTAGACAATTAAAAGGTTTTACTTTGTGTCTTATGACAACAATAGTGACAACTATTTCAGCTCCTTCTACATATTACTTTAATTTGTCTAGTAGCTTAGTGATACTAGCACCCAAAACGATGTTGTAAACCAATATAACTTATAAAGAGTCTATGCAATTTGTGATTGTGCTTGCTGAGAAAAGCTTTTAATATATTATCGTAAATTTTAGATTGATGAAGTTGTAGGCTAACAGTTTGTAAATAATAAGTAATAATGCATTAATATTATTTTTATTCCTTGCTCATTCCAGTTTAGTTTAATAAATGTTATATTTATAGACAGCATTGCCAATACTGTAATAGAATTACAAGTAATTTCAAATGGCTGTCGTATATTCATTTAACATATTACAAAATGGTATTATGAGTTTTTCATAAAAGTAATGATGTAGAATCGAGAATCTTAAACTGGCTCACGTTTATTTATTTTTTTAATTTTTAAAGCTTATTGTGTGATCTTTTTAAAAAAAATTAACCAAATTACAGATTTGAGAAATAAGTGATTTAAGGTTTTTTTTACTTACTTATTTCTGAAAATATAGAGTGAAATATATCAAAATGATATTGATTATTAAAGCTCATCTAAACTTGTAAAACAGATAATTTGTGTACATCTTAATGTACATAAAATGTGTAAAATTGTAGCTCGTATGATATGTGTAAGGATCTAAATGTGCAAATAAGTCGGATTTATGTTTTACATTGTAAATATATTTAATCAATATTGGGACTGTGCAAGATGCTGCCAATAGCATCTAGTGATAAATTAATGAATTTTGTTTACACTATTGTCATTTTTTTGTGAAATGCCCCATAACTTACATATTGTAATTAATTCAAATAATTTATAATGCATAAATATAGCGAGGAAAACATTTCAATGATTCATAAAAACCATACGGCATTTAATTTTTCAAAAGTCGAAGCTCATATTCACTCATAATATGGCCTCTTTACATTCAATGACTATTTTCTATCAACACAATATCGCACCGATATTAACAAATGTGTAACAAAAAGTTCTTATTTCTGTCGTTTTCAAACAATATCAATATTTTTCCAAATTAAACCAACCCCAAAAAATATCAATAAGTTGTAATATAATACTAATAATTGACTTTTCTATCCCTATTGATGATTATCTTCCATTGAAATAGTGATTTATCACAGTCAATTGCCGAATCAAATATTTAATATAAAATTATTAAAATTTAATAAAATAATGAAGATAATGTTTGTAAAATATTATTAGCCATTACTTAATTTTAAATATTGATTTATAGATTAACAATTGTTTAAATCTAAATAAAGAGCGAAACTATCTATTTACAGCATATTCAAACATTGTTGTAGAAAAATATTTCAATATAATTAAATCATTGTTGTTTTTAGTATTAAATCAGTCAGTTATACTTGTCCCGTGGACTTGTGAACAAGAAGAGGCTTGCGGAGACTTAAAAGTACTACACCTATTCCATAGATTAGGATTTCATTTGCCTGTCGATTCTGGTAAGATCTTTCTAAGGATACCTCATTTCTGGAGTGCAGATTTCCTATATGAAGTGGCGTCTAGGGTTGCTCCTATTGACCAAAGTAAGTCTGCAGCAATTTAATTTATATTAATAATCTGTAATTATAATAACTTTTTACGTATTTTTAAAGAAATATTTTCAGAATCTCTGTAGATTAATAGGAAAGATCTTCCCATACTTTTCCTTACTATCTCTTCCTTTATTTATCTCATATTGTAGTTGTGTTGCATCTAAAACAATTTATCTAATTTCGTACTTGAGTGTTTTAACCTCTATTCAATCCTGAAACAATATCTTATAAATTTAGCAACTTTATAATCCCTGCAACTCGTATGTTTTATTGACCAAAAATATTATGTTATACCTGACTTTATTTTAAATAGAAATAAGAAGATGTCTATTTAATATATCATGATCGGAAACTACAATACAAAATACTAAAATAAACTTGTTTTATACAAATGCTTGATTTAGTTGATTTAAAAAAAATACCATTATGCTAAAAAATATCTCTTATTCTATTTCTGTAATCATTTTGGCAAATATTAAAAAATGTTCTCACATCACAGAAACATTTATAAATTTTGTTCTGTCATCAGCAAAATATGGAAAATACACTGAGTATATGTTGAGTAATACAATAATGAATTTTTTTTTCACCATAATGGAGTGTAATACAAAATATTTATTGGGTTCGCAGGAAAGTAATTTAGGTTTTGTAACGTAAAATAAAACTCAGTTTGCTTTTTATACAAAATATGAACTTTAATCGAATATACATTTTATGTTTTGTTCTGTGATATTTTGCCATCTTTCTGGCTTTTAGTTCAAAATTTCATGACTCTGCACTAAATAAACATCTGATCCTTATCAGCAAAAACGAAATGCAATTTCAGGTTAGCATTAAGGTAACTTTTACAATTTAAGGAGTTCTCAAACTTCAGAATATATGATAATTTGATGATGCAGGATCAGGGCTATATCAGGGATGCGACATCACTTCCCCACCAAGGTTTAATACTTTTCCATTAGGTACCAAAAATGTGTTAGTGCTTGCATTGTCAAGGTAGATAGATCAGGATTTCTTTACAATTTGCCAATTCTGGGTGTTTTTCT
The DNA here is from genome assembly GCA_039881145.1 of Druceiella hillmani. Lineage (NCBI taxonomy): Eukaryota > Metazoa > Arthropoda > Insecta > Lepidoptera > Hepialidae > Druceiella > Druceiella hillmani. Next base: position 11,381,605 of record JAYKKI010000008.1, read on the forward strand.
TGATCGCTTCCTCCAGTTTCATTAGCTGTTAAAGGTGAATTAATTGTTTCCATACCTCGGAAGCAGCGCAAAAAAATACCGTAACCTCACCCAATTTACAGCATGATCATTTTTGATGCAATTCAACTTTCAATGTGATTTGTGGTGGTTAATAACACTTGGACTATGATCGTTTTGGATTGACTTTATTATGGACAATCCATTTTTCATCAGCAGTGATGATTTGTTTCAAAAAAGTGTTGATTTGTTACAAGTATTGATTTGTTGTGTTGAATGAATTTTTTCAGTTCATATGGAACCCAAATATTGAGCTTTGTAACAAGTCTGAGATATTTTAAGTGTTTGTCATTTATTGTGTGTAATACATTCAATTATGGCTTTAATTTGGTCATAATCGACTTCAGTAGGTTGACCAAAATGTTGATGATCATTAAGTGAAAAATCTTCAGAACAGTATTTGATATATGCGCTCTATTATGGAAACATATTATGGCAAAAATATTCCTTTTTGCACGCCATTTTGAAACTGACCTTAAACTAACAGATATACATAAAATCGTGCTCAGTTGTTTATTTGTGTAAACCAAATGTATCGGTCTCTGTTGTCAACACAATGTATTGGTGTTGCAGCTTTTATGGGTTTATGGAGCAGAAGATATTAATGTGAATGGATTATAGGAAGCATGCATTAGCGCTTTGATAAGACAGAATGTGAAGTTTTACTTCTAATTTTGATTAATACTGTAAAATAAATACAACAAAACTGAAAAATTTCAACTTTTCTGCAAGCGCTAGCATTTTTTGAACCACTCCAAATGTGATGGAAAAAATTATAAGTTCCCTTATTTCTTACTAATATAACGTAGTGACTTCTATATTCTGATATGTTTCATGAACACAGTACCATTAACCATTACCAGCACTGAACACTTAGGTCTTGTAATTATGCACTTTCCACAATAATAAGTAGAGTATCGTTACGAACTAAAAGATAATAATAATGACTATAGTATTTTAATTATACTTTTGGTTAGTATATCTCTCGTTTTCAACGTGATTTGGAAAATAATAATTATATTAAATTTGAGAAATAATTTGACATTATGCTATAATTTTTCATTTCTTCTTAGAACGTAAGCTCAATAAAGTACACAAGTACAAACGCAGTCGTTAAAATAAATATTAATAATTTTAATTTATTAAACCAGGTACATTGAAGTTTTCAATCAAGGATCTTTCCGAAGAAAAGATCATAAAGAGTACATCGATACCTATGGACACAGCGAGTGTGAGCATGCCCTCAACGGTCACGAATCCATACCGCGTACACCGACTGAAAGAAACTCAGTCGATGGTTCAGTACACACCGCTGTAAGAAAATTGTTATACTCTGTAAATAGTTGCATGTTGTCAATACATGTATTCAACAAATTATGTCTGGCTGTAATATCACCGTTGAAAATGTAAATATTCATACGGAAAGCATGCTATCATTTATCATCTTTATGTGTCTGTTTATCCCTATAGGTTTCTTAATATAATCATTTGGTTTTTAATTATGACAGGCTCAGAATTAGGTTGACGAACATAAATCTGTATTCACAAATGACGAAGACAAACTTTTATTATGTCAAAACAACTGTAATCATACTGAAAACCTTTGGATCTGATTTGAATCAAAAGTAGCAACATACTTTTTTACTTTTCATCGAAGATTAAATTATTTTATTATTGTAGAGATGTGGAAAAATATAGTACAGTAAGGAAAAATATATTAATTAACCCAATTAATTAAAATGATCTTGTCACTTTATGCTAATACACCTTCATTCGTCCAAATTGGCCATTTAAACATTTTTTATGAGGAACAAAATGACTTACCCTTAATTAAGTAAGCAAAACAATGAAATAATTTCAAAAAATAACTTCGAAGATAGTAAACAATTTTTTGAATACAAAATGATATTGTAACAAGTCCCAACACTGATCAACAACTAGGTCAGTGAGGTAAAATAATATTAAGAATGCAAACTATTATGTGTAATTATAATCATTTTAAAATTTTACAGTCCTGGTCCATCTACTTGTAAATATAATGATGAAATCGGCGCTAATGCAGCCTTATCAGATGATATGAAGTGGTTGATGATAGTTCACAATTCGAAGACCCCTAAAATTGATAATCAAACCAATGAAACGTATGGAAAGATATGAATCCTTTACTCTATAGTTTAATTTCTAGTAAGAATATTATCGCTTTGAGCCCAGTCGATGTATATGTACGCTCATAGTGGTACTCTGTATGTGTGTAGATTTATTACCATCATGACATTGCCTAAAACTAAAACACAAATTTTATATGCACAAATTGACAAGATATAGACCAAAGGAAACCAGTATCTCTTAAGAGAACTAAGTTAATCTGTTATTCTACATGAGAGTAATTCTCCTGATACTTTATTGAATCTAATACTCATCCGTAATTGTGGCTTATATCGTTTTGTTTCCAAGTGAGATCTGGTTATTCCAAGTATAAATTAATCCATGAACCTAAAACATTCTGGAAAATGAAAATGCCATAAAATTACAATGCTTAATAATTCATTAACAATAAAAGCAGGAAAAGATCCTTAAAAAATTAAAAAAGTTTTAGAAAACTAGGTTTCATGGCCATAAAAACATATTATAATTAAGGTAAATTATGTGTATATATGATTAGACAATCAAAAAATTAAACATATTCAAGTCTTTCTTTGCTATAAGTGCTCTGCAGTGGTATTTCATTTATTGAATATATTTGGTGTTAATTTTGTAGAAATTCATTATTCAAAATTAAATGACACTACGTGATGTAGTATTATTTCTACTTTCTTTAAGTTCTTTACCACGACCTAGGTTTCGTTGTATTACAACATCATCTTTGCTAATAACCCACCTGAAGATGTTGTAATACAACGAAACCTAGGTCGTGGTAAAGAACTTAAAGAAAGTAGAAATAATACTACATCACGTAGTTTCATTTAATTGGGTATTTCATTTATCGACACAGTAAATTGGTCAGACCCATGACTAAAGTTAAGAAAGCTATTAACACATTGTTTGACAATTCACAGTATAAACATGAGCGTGTCTCTCAGTTTTATGTTTTAAGTTACTAATTTTTGCCTGCAACTTTATTTGGATGAGTTTTTTTTCTAACGTAACACTATATTCATTCTTATCTCAGGACTTCTCTTTAGACTATGTTTGTAGTCTTATTATCAGGAGTGCAGATATAGAGGTTAGGATATACGCTCACCTCAGAGCATTCGACATAAAGCTGACTTTGGAAAAAGCACGCCATTCCCGGGTTACTTTATCCGCTCATATTGAGCCAGAAGATAATAATGCATGACTGAGGCAATCTTCAATTAATTACATTGTTTACAATTCATCTCTTGCTAAAACTCTTCAATTCAGAAGCCTTTTAATTGACGTGACACAATCTCTGAGAAACCAAACACGATCTGCTCTCTTCACTACTTTTAGAACATTTGACCGCAAAGGCAATCCCATTGAGAAACCAACCGATCTTTTCCTTGCTATTGATTTCATTTGCTCAATATAAGTGCTTTCTCTTACAATTATTTTAAGTAGATGGAAGATTATAATTTCCCAAAATGATATTTCGACCTTTGGTATATATCTACTTCTTAGCAAATCTAGAGAAAATGACAAATAGATATTTTAAAAAGTATACACAGAGAAAATGAAAAATAGATATTTTAAAAACAATATGCTGCGTTACGCTAACGTCATGTTTGGATTGAAGATTGGCCGGAGCAAGACCAAGATGATGAATGTGGACCGCGCCAATAACAACTTGTCAGAGGGGACACAGATTGCGAACTGTGATGTGGTTCAGTCCTACATATACCTTGGTGCTTTAATCTCAAATAATGGGGGCTGCATACATGAAGTAAAGAGATGAATGGCGATAGCCAGGACTGCGATGGATAAGCTGAAGAAATTATGGAGGAATCGCAACTTAACTAAAGCCACTAAGACCAGACTCGTAACAACACTAGTTTTCCCCATATTTTTATATGCATCCGAGACGTGGACATTACGAGAGCTGGAAAAGCGGAAAACAGACGCCCTAGAAATGTGGTGCTGGAGGAAAATGCTAGAAGTGTCATGGATAGAATTTCTTACTAACACCCCCATACTTCAAGAACTCGGCATCACGCAGCGTCTGTCAACCCTAGTACAGTCTCAAAATTTCAAAGTTCTTTGGCCATGTCTCAAGGCAAAACAATGACTCCATAGAGCATTTGGTGATCCAGGGAAGAGTGGAAGGAAACATACCGCATGGCAGATCATCCATGCGATGGGCTGATCAAATAAAATCAGCAGTTGGAGACCCTCTACATAAAGCATTAGGATGTCAGCCAATAGGTTAAGATGGCGAGAAATTGTGAGGAGGGTCACAACAAACAACTTTTCTGAAACAATTAATCTAAGCTAAGAGCAAAATTGTAGTCCTTTTAGAAAAAACCTAAAAAGTCTTAACTAATTCTAATGCAAACAAAATAAAAATTCATATATAGTCTATTCTCACCATTTACTACATTTCTGGAAGTTGTCACAAATAGCATAGAAAATTTTTTGTGGAATACTTTCCAAGGTTTAAAAAATGTCTTTGAGAGAAGAAAATTCATTTTAATTAGAAAAAAGGCATTATATAATGGAACGTCACATGGCATTCCATTTAATGAATATTGCATTTTATGTATAATAAAACAATTGCCAAAAACTCATAAATTGACAGGTTGATCACTATAGTAGTGATATGAATGAAAAATGTTGATATAATTTCTTTGTTTCTCTTCTTATGACTGGATTCCTTAATAGAAATGTTTGATTTTTAGCCTCGACCCAGAAATTTGAAACCCAGAAATTTGTTTCATAAATTGTAAAAATCCTTATTTTCGAATCAGAAATTCTACTTTCATTTACATCACAATTATGAGCTCAGACGCTCATAATTGTGATGTAAATGAAAGTAGAATTTCTGATTCGAAAATAAGAGTACAGTTTTATCGAGCAACTTATTAAGAATTTCTGGTTTTATTTTTACAGACAATTATTTTTGTACCCATATATTTCAGTTTCAACATATTAAAATGATAAAATTGCGCAAACTAGTGAAGCACCTAAAGAATTGCTATCTATAACACAATTTAAAATACACGTGGTGCAATCTATTGGTAGACTCATGTCTCTTCTAAATGGTTAAATCGTTCTAGTCCGCCTTATAAATGACATTGCATATTCAAGTTTTTAAGTACTAAGTTTATATACCGCCAGTTCTTTGTCCCTCTGAGTACAGACAATTTTTTATGTGTGGATCTAACTTGTAAATGTATAAAACACATGCGTTCAGTGTGGATCTAACTTTTTTGTGGCACACCAGTATAAATTTAAATAGTTAAAACTGTATAAAATTTAATTGCATATAGATTGAAGTTACATTATTAATGGTTTTTCATGGTATTTCTTGCATTATAATACGTACATTGTTTTATAGGAGTAACATAGTAATTTTAACGTGATACTCAAATAAACATTGCTTTATTATATGTTTTTAGCACTAATATATATTTGTTCATTTTTAGGCTTTTGTGGTAAAGCAGCTTCTATTCATTTATAGATAACCAACTCGACTAAATTTGGTATAAGCTTGTTCTGCAGCAAAAAGTTTAGGTATGAACAATGGTAGAATCCATATTGCCCAATAAATATTTAAGGACCCTGAAAATCAGAACCTGTTGATCTTTTGCAATTGAGGTTATGTCAATCAAGCCCAAAATAATATATCCATAGTTAGTCATGACAAGTCAAAATAAGGTTGAAATATAGTTGGCCATTGAAAAGTCCCATTAACCACGCTATGATTACATCATCTGAAAAATTTAAGGATATTGCAAAATTTCAATTTAATCGGACACAAAAGTATGTGGAAAGCCTATCATAAAATTTGATTACAGGCAAGCAAAGAGAATTTAAAGAAAGTTTGTAATAAATCACCATATTTTTAAGAAATAAAACTTTTGTGTATTTCATATTTTGCTCATAACTTAATGTTTATTGTCAAGTAGGAATCCTTATTAGCAATTTTTAAAATAGAAACTATTGATGCATAGCAATCAAATAAGAAGTCATCAATTTATAAATATTCTTGTCACAGGAAAATTTGGAATCAGATGAATGAAGTCCGACTGATGAAGCGGAACTAGGTGCTGATTCTAATAGAAGGCCACACAGCCAGATGTCTCACATGATGTTACTTGTTATCTATATGTAGAATTAAATAAGAGCTGTTAAATTTTCTATCTTGGTGCTGATGAAACTATTGTTACTACATATATATCCCTAATTATTTCAATCTGATGAGAAATATCACGTTACATTATGGTATATTATATATTATTTAATTTTTTGGCTTGTTTTAATTTTGTAACTTTCGCTATTAACGTAGACTAGTAATCTTTTCACTTGAGAAAAGTTGTATGTTACACATTTTTCGAGTTCCGTACTTTGGAATGAAAAAGGGAACTCTTATAATATAACACACCTGTTTGTTAATCTGTCACAGCCAATATTCTTATTCTTATTAACCCACATATTTTGTATTAACTAACGTTTTTGAAACATTCATAATAAAATTAAAAAGGGAGAAAATAAAGTGAAAAAAATTTTTCTGTAAATTTGTTATGTCATATCATGGGTATTATTTAAAAACTTTTTTCATAATTTTGAATGGCATATGCAAAAAGATATTCTAAAAATGGAGCATGCCCTCCCCTCCTATTTCCAAAACTACTGAACTGAAAATGATAAAAAACCAGAGTTGGTAAAATCTGACTAGAATATTACAGAAAAACTATGGCAATTATCCTAAATCTTATAATTTTTAAGTATGCACAATATTTTTACACCAGTGATAGTAGGCAATATAATTACTTTGTGAAAATTTAATGTTTGCAAATAGTTCAATAGAAATACTATGTACCCTTAAATGTCAAAAGTGCCTAAATATGTACATAACTCTCGTCGTACAAATTCTACTCATACTTGACAAGTTTTTAGATTTAAGATACTAGAACCTGTTTGGAAAATAAAAAGTTGTGTGCTCTAGGGGAAGTTCTCTCTGTCTCCATTGATAAAATGCGTTTTTAAGTTCGCAGAATAGGGGGTAAGAAGTGTATTCACCTGCTATCTTAATACATTTTTCCGATCTTTCAATTACCTTCATAAAAAGCTTCTGCAAGCTGTTTCTTCATTGGTCTAGCATCTTCCAATATTAATTTTTCAACTTTTTGAATGATTTCTGGAGTAGACACTTCAATCGGCCGTTCAGCCGTGGGTCGTCTTCAAGTGAGTCCCCACCTTGTTTAAAGATACTATGCCATTTATAAATGATGGTTTTAGCCGTGCAAGAGTCCACGTAAACGGTTGTCATCTCTTCCAGTATGGCTTGAACCGACTTCCCTTGCTTGGTAAGAAACTTTATAACAGCGTGGTACTCAATTTTCTCATATTTCTCACTTACTTCCGAATTGAGTTGCTTGGTCGATGATAGTTCAAAGACTAATGGCCCGATCAAGATGAAACTTGCTATTTATACTAGCAATGAATCATTGAACTCGCTACGGCTCATTAAAGTACCCTCACTTATGACCTAATTACCAATTCCGCCAACTGAAAAATGCACCCCCGTGTAAGTAAAATTTCAAAAAATTAGATCAGAAAGAGAGGATTTAGATCAACAAATTTTAATAAAGCCCCGTGCATAGAAATAATATTAAGTCCCATGTCCCGAAAGGGGAGCCTCTGCTGTCCAAATAGTGTGTGACATTACTTGAATTATCAATAAATTTCATTTAAATCCGTCAATCTGTAGTCAATAGGAAGAGATAGCAAATCATATACATGCAAATAGAGACACATACACATACAATAGAGAATTCATGCATATATAAACAATAATATTATTGCCCTATTTATTATGAATTAAAATGATTGCCAGAAATCATCATTGATCTATTCTATGTAGCACAATAAAGTAGAAAAATCTTTCAACTTGTGACATTAAACTAGTGCTACATGATTTAACCAATGTTGTGTTCTATTTTCTGTGCACACTCTTACCAGTAAACACCAACCTAATAGGTGTAAACACTGATCTGAGGAGTCACCTACAACTTTACGCTATCTCTAAACAGTGATAAAAATTGTAGTATGGATAAATTGGTTTCAGTCTAAAGTAAAACGCTAAGAAATTTTGTGCCTTACGACTACAATGCAATCTTCAATATCAGACTCAAACATTACAAAAAGTGCAATAGAAAAATTAATAGCTTATTCTAATTTATTCCCATCATTCTAAATTAATTGGAACAAAATGAGGTATCTTCGGTTAAGCAAAATCAATGTATTGTGTTCATTAAAGAATGGAATGATGATTATCATTATTTTGTTTTATGCAATTGGATCTTATTTTGTATTTTGCTTTTAAGAAAGTTTAAGTGTTATACTTCTCATTCCACAATATCACCCAGATTTGATGGTTCTCGCACTATTTCTATATTCACTTTGACCAATATCTTTTGCCCTTATTGTAATAATTATATAGGATTTTTCTCCAAAATTTCTGCAATTACCTTTGATAGCACTGTTCAGATTAGCAGTATTCTATTGTAACATATTTCAGAAATATTTTTTGTGACTGTTTTTGAGATTAGATGCTTGTCCCATTGCTATTGTTGGCGTTGCACTCATTTACAAGCCATTGACAATTTGATACAGGATTGATAGAATCAGCACAATATTGGCACATATATTGGGTTCACTAATAAGTTGTTAACCCTAACGTACAAAAAATATTTTAAAATTTAAATATTGCTATCATCAGTATCAAAATCTTGCAACTTAAATTAAAAATTTAATAAGGTCTTTTTGAAAGTTTTCCGAACCACATTTTTGTTCTTTAAATTTTGCCTAGAATTCTGAACTAGTCGTGATGCAATGTCGGCTGTATAAAGTGGATATTCTAGCAGAACTCAGCTCAAATACTGTAGTTTTTGACAAGAATATTTTGCTGTATGTAGTTTAGCATCATTATGGAAAAGAATAAACTCTGTCCTTGTGGTTACATTGTTGTCATGATCACCTTCTCATCACCAATTGCTAATTGCTTCGGCCAACTGATGTTACTTTCCAGGACCAATAATCGTTAGCCAAGCCTAACTCATGAGGTAGAAGAGTCCATACTCAATATTGATTTAAATCCATTGTCTCTGATGTAATGCACTTGAAGACAGGCACAAACTGTCATAAACCAAGTGCACTTCGGCATATTTATACCTTATAATAAAGTACTCTGGAATTTTTCTAGAAAAATCCTGAAATCGTCACAAAAAAATTATTAGCTAACCCAATAAAAACATCACAATTATAATAACAGAAAAGGCCTATATATCAACAAAACCAAACTTAAAAAACATATTATAATCCTACATTTGCAATAATCTTTAGCCTAATGTTTGCCATAATGTTTCAGTGTTTTTTTTTATTTCTTTCATTTATCTTAGCTATTAATGTCTTTTGTAAACAGGCATCATGGCCTTACTATGCATGCATGATTATTTGTTACTACATTTTATATAGTATCTTGAAGTTATTAATTTATATGTTTGACACTTTCAGTAGGTAATTAACTTATATAATAAATAAAGTAATATATATATATATATATATATATATATATATATATATATATATATATATATATATATATATATATGTGTGTGTATGTATATGTATACGTGTAGATGTAAATTCCAATGAACCAAAAATATAATAAATTTATTGAAAGTATGCTCTGAAAACAGAAACTGATTCTAAATAATGTAAATAGATTTTTCTACATCGTCATTTGTAGCAATAAAAAACTTGAAACAGCCATGCTCAAATTATGGCGAGTGATACAATTTGAAAAGCACAAGTCAGTCTCAGTGTAATTGTAAACAATCCGACATCCGAATCCGATAAAACTATTAATTTTACCCAAATAATTGGGTATTTATCATAAAATCCAGTGTTTATATGATAACATAAAAATAAGTTGATATTACCCTTAACATGACTATATTCACCATGCACATTCATAACCGTCAACTACTATTTTGGACTTTTCATATCAGAATTTCTTGTAAACATGGTGTGATTACATGTTAATTGACAATAATAAAGAAAATATTTTCATCAGATGCTTCATAAGCGATGAGAAGAACCATATACCTCTGACCTCTACTGTTGTACCTCCCATAATGAAGACCGCTCCACTAACTGACGTCCAAATGCCGCCACTACAACAAATTATGGAACCACATCCCATAGAGCCGCTACCGATATCAGATAATTATAGGTGAAAAATGTTTTTCTCTATTTTTAATTTTTCATATTAAAATGTTTATGTGTAATTATTATCTTTCTTAATCATTAATTTTTTCCTAATTTACAATCTTGTTAACTTTGTTTTCAATGTAAACAGGAATAGATTGAGACTGAGAGAGGAAATGGATAGTAATGAAATTACATTCTTTTACCCAAAATATTTTATCTCAAAAAACAATCTATGGTAAACTTATAACATTTTTGCTGCTAATCACCCTTATATTTGGCGAAAAGATAGATGCAAATGGCTACAAACAACCTTTACAGTAGACCGAGTCGCACATGCAGTTGGTTCTGAACGATCCCTACTATCGGCCAAGCAGCATAGGCTGCGAATAATTCTTTTCCTGTGCTTTTTGCAGTTTGCTTTTCTTCACTATTATAACTGACTATAATTACAGTGGACACTGCGGCCGCCCTATATACCAGTAGTGAAAAGGCTGGTGTAATTTTAGGGCTTCTAAAATTACGAATATGTCAATTACGTAACTAGTAATCAATTTATGCGTTTAAATTACATAATTATGTGACTGATTCGGTAATATTAAAAAAAATGTATTTATAGTTTTAAGAAAAAAATCAATAAATGTTAGAGTCTAATATTGAGGTATGTGTATTGAAAAATTGCCAGTAGAAGAAAAAGGTAAAAAAGAATTATAGGTGGTATAGACAATAAATAATTGTACGCATGTGTTAGGTAGACTTTGCATTTTCCACCAGCAGCACTATTATAAATACAGATTTCGAGTAATACATTCTGGAACTATGTTTTCTCTAGAGAAATCTTTGTTTCCCAATGTAACTTTGTGTATGCCCTTTTTCCCACTGTTGTGCGATGGTTAACTCCTCATTCCCATCACAACTACTTCTGGTTACAGCTTCCACTTTTGGTCGTTGCAGACATCGTCGTGGACTCTCTTATTTTGCTTAAATTTCAGCCTTTCTAGTAATTGTACAATGTTCTAATTGTATAATAATTCTACAACGTTCTTATTTCATTTGACGACGGTTTTTAGAATATTTCCATAGCTGCGGTCATAAAAACTTTCATTGTTATGCAAATATTGCAATTGTTCATCTTTCTTTTATTCCTTTTCTGAAAGATAAAGCAAATTCACTGAGTTTGTTTGTTTGAATATCTAATTTATTAAGCATAAATTGTATTGCAGTGTCTGCTTTTAATAAACTTTAATCATGGCAACACGAAGATATCCCTGTGGTTTTTATTACACTGAAACTACAATGAATTTAATAAAGGTCTTCAAGTTCTTTACCTATAAAATTCACCTTGGATTTCAAATCTAGTAATGCCTTCATGATGCATATTTTTAATTTGAGAAATCAACCAACCATATCTGATGGGCTACTCTATTACAGTCTAATCTCAAACCCGGATTCTTACTGTACTATTCTAAAGTGTATTTTTCTAATATGTCAGTTTTCAAGAGCAATTTATGGAAAGATTTAACCACTCCTCTTACTTTTTTAATAATATCTTTATATAAAATCTGACTGGAAATCTGAGTTCATCTATACAATATCTATCATCAATTTCTTCATTTTCTTCTTCAGCATTAGTATCTTCGAATTGCAGACCTGAATGTTTCTCAGTTCAGATTGTATGCCTGAAGTTTTCTCAGTTTTATATAACACATCAACCACTGCAAGTTGTATTCCATGGGTATAACGCTACACTGATTCCGTCAGTAGTGAAAGAAATTACGTTTTCGAGATTGAGCTCAAACACACCCAAATGCTGTTCTAACAATTTAGTAGGTACATCAGCTGTCATTGAACTTTTTATTCTCAATAACATCAAATTTTTGTAATTACTTTGTTCTAAGTCTTTATTGTGAATATTTTTATTTAAATACCTTCGTTTCAGGTGAAGGTCCATTGATCAAAATTAGTAGAAATTCTTTGATTTTCGAATTTCACTTCTTTAAATTATTTAATTAATTAATTTTTTGTCTGATCACTCTGTTCTAGAACTATCTTTGTTATAGTTGTAGGAGCTTTGGTAAATCATAGCCAGACAGATGCTTAACAGATATCTTAGGTCTTCAGAAATACAAAATATGTTAAATGGAATTCCATCTAGTGCTGCCGTTCTAGTCACATGAGTCGCCTCCATAGATAACATACTAGAATATTCATCTGTAACTTTATTTTTCTTTGTTGGAAGTTCATTCCTAGTGTTTCTGACTTGATCCTGAGCAACTTTAGAAATAGTTGCAGTACTGGTTTTTTTTAAGTATTGCTCTGGTATTTCACCAATATAGCACAAATGTAAGTAGGTAAAGTTCTAGTTGAACCGCCAGAAATGTTTAATACTTTTTTGCAATGTTTGCATTTAATGCTTTGTCCATTATCTTATCTCAAGAAATATTCCCAAATCAAAGATTGTGTGTGTTTGTTTCAAAATTTCTTGTATACCGCTTTGTTTGTTAATGACCTGAAAAAAATTAAATATAAATTAAGTTCATTGAAAGTTTTAAAAATATTAACTTAATTATATTAAAGAAACACTGATATTAATTATCAAATATAATTTAGTTTAACAATATATTAATAAAACAATGTTTGTTTTATCAATAACAAAACTTACTTAATTCAAAGGTATAAAAAAGTATTCTCTATTGCACTTTTTTTTATCACTGCACTCAAACAAATGTAACTTCTATAGATATAAATTTAATAATTTATTTGCAAAGTTTCATACACATTAAATATTTAAGGACAATCCTTATATGATTTGGTACTTGGTGGGTAAACAAAAAAAATTTAAATACCCACATGGTTGTATCATGTATGTATAACTTATGTATAATTTCACGACAATGGCGATTAACTTTACAATCACAAATCATAACACACGCTAAAAAAATCTTGACTGGACTAGAGCAGATTAATTGTGTCAATGTGAATTGGATGATTGACAATCAATTAATAAATAAAAATTTTTGAAACAGTACTCACGGATTTCCCCATTTCATGGGTTCCCTTAAGTTAGTTCATTAGATAATATTGAACTCTATTCTTTACTTGAAAGTGAACTATCTGAGTCCAAAATAAATCATGGGTAATTACCGCAACGCAACTATTAACCAGTTAGTAAAGACGGACAGTGCTGTCTGCTATTTTCAAAGATGTTTACGTTACAACCAACAGTGGTAAATAATTTTACAGGTCTTTAGCCTGTTATGTAATGTAAATCAATACTCAATCAGTATGTTATTTTTATTGTTTTAGTCAAGATACATACTTACGGAATTTACCTTTGATTTATGGATTTATAAAAAGTTCAAAATCAGTCTGGAATGGAAGCTCTAGCTGGGATTATCCTTTGAAATGAACTCTAAAAATAAACATAGATATTCATAAGAGGCAGATAATGGGACTTGTTATGTATGCACCTCATTTGTGAAAATCACTTATTTTACTTATTTTTTTCTTCTTCCAGTGATACAGCATCAGTAACATCAGACTTAACAAGAATGTATGTATCTGATGAAGATGAGTGAATACCATTTACGTATTTAATACCTAATTTCAGTGAATATTATTAACTGCTAATTACGTTAATAACAATGTTATAAGTTATCTATATTAATAAGTTATAACATATTTTATAATAATAATATTTTAGGAAATATTCTAACGTGTTAGTAAAAAGTGTGTTCCTCTAGTGTATGTGTTAAAATATTGACCGTCAAAGATTCTTCGTGCAAATAAGTTTAATGACTTGTAAGTGATAATTAATGTTTAGTTACAATATTATTTTGTAATTTATTTTACTTATTTCCTGTATAAATAAGTATCCTTTAGGGCATAACGTAGTTTTTTTTTATCTTAACCTACGTTATAAATGTCTTTAACTCTAGTATGGCCTTGTAGGTATTGCAACATATCAAATTCCTCGTGATATTATGCAATTAAGCAATTACAAATAATAAATTCAATTTTTAAAATAACTTGAAATTATTAAAATTTAATTGGTTTTTGTATTTATCATATAGGATAAGTTCGGTGATGACTCACCGTAAGCATTTTATTAAATAAAATTAAATTTGTCATCACTAAGCAGTTTTGATTGATGGAATAACTCTCAAGGTTATAGAAACTTATTAATGTATACATTCCATTGTCCATAAAGTATTCATGATGTGAATCCAAAATAGCTCTTAGGAAAAATGTATAATTAACGGTTTGTGAAAAAAATTTAAATAAAAGGAAGACCCAAATAGTGATGTCAAAAAGGCTACTATCCTATCCTTATTATCTCTATTATGTTTGGTAAATATTTTTAACTGTGAAAAAATAATTTTTTTATGTAAATTCAAGTTCAAGTAAATTACATATTTTATTTTTTTACTTTTCCTTTTATGTTTTTAACAATTAGGGTGAATCAAAATAGTTACAGAATCAAAACAAAAGTATTATTTTTTGAGTGATTTCAGAAGATTAGAAACTGTACAATTTTTAAAAATCAATATCACTTATTTTTCAGATAGGTCATGCTATTAGGATTCCAGATTTAGCCTTTGGCATGGTCACTATTTAGACCACTTGTATACATATTTTTTAAAGTCTAACATGTATTTTACAGAAGTGAGGACCAAAAAAGTGGTTTATAAAATTTTAAAAATGTCCTTCCTAAAATCATAAATGTATAATCACTTGAAAGTTTAGTTTAGTGTATACCTTCATCTCAAGTTGATGTTTAAAGCATATAATACATAAAGAGTAAACAGAAAAATGAATGCATCTTTTAATTATTAAAACTAATGGAATTTGCAATAATTATTATAATAATTATGCAATATATATCACTGAAATACGAATTTCATATGTATCTTTTTAATTATTATATCTTTTATACATTCATTGAGATAACATGTTTTACAAAAATGTTTACTGTGCACTTTGAAAAATAACCAGAATATCATTTTACACTAATATTTTAAAGTAAAAATAATATAAAACTCAAAATCCACTCGGTTTTAGGCTGTCAATTACAGATGTTGCTCAAAATTATTACGATTGATTTGAATACTATGTGAAAGAAAAACTAATTTGATATTTTGTCAAGAAAAAAATATGAATATATTAAATATTCATATTTTTTTCTTCAATAATATCAAAATCGCTTGTTTCATACACATTAAATATTTAAGGACAATCCTGGAGATATATTATAATTTTGAAGTAATATGATTTTTCTCGATCAATAAAAATCAACATTAAAGAAGAATCTGCCAGACTGAAATTTAAATTCAATTTTAAATGAGTTTACGCACATAGTATCAACGTTCATTAAAATAATGCATGTAGAAATTAAAGTGTTAACGGTCAAATAAAAATATTCAGTACAATTCTGTTTGAAGCTACACATTCTATGAAATTTTATAAAAAATTACTATAGGATATATTATATAAGTGTTGTTTTTAAGTGTTATTGTATAATTGAAATTGGTTAACAATTGTTTATGTGTCGTTTTCCAAGTATAATAATTGTGTTTGTTAATTTTTATTTATGAAATTTTGTGTTTGGTGTTATGTCTAGTCTAAGGCAATTCATGTGTCTACAATCTAAATGATATTTAGTTATACAATGTTATGAAGTTTTGTATTTTATAAAGATATAATTAAATGCTTAGTTAATAAATGCTTGCTTATCTACAATGTTGTATGGTGTGCCAAAATTAAAATTATTATTTTAACTTTTATAAGTAATATTATGAAAATATTGTTCGATAAGTTTTAATTGCTTGTCTAACATAATGTAAAACTTACAAATATTAATTGCTTAGATGTTAAAATACTAGGAAGAAAAAAAGAAAAATGAAATTGGAGACCAAAGAAACTTTTATTTTTGTACACACATAATGTGCATGTGCTGTAATTTCCATAACCATTTTAAAATATTTTCACTTCTTCACTTCTTAGATTTAAATAGAAATAAATTATACGAAAATTATACTATACTTCAATAGTCTACCATTTATGAAAGGTGTAGGTAACTAAAATAATATGGGGAGTTCCTGGAAATAATTTTTCAAATTAAAGCTTTCTTTATTACAAATATTGTTTGAAATTTATTGCAGTTTATTTCTTACCTGGGACAATTTGTTACAGAATACGTTTCAAAATGTTATTATTTTAGAGAACTTTTTTCTTTTTAAATAAATTGAAACCCAAAATTACAATCCAAGTACAAATCTCACTGTGATAATGTGAAATGGCCAATATGAATATTTCTGCTAAAATGTAGTACCTCACATTCCACCATACAAATGAGGCGATTAGGGATTGTAGAATGTCAATTATGCGTCTATACTATTTATGTTTAAGTGACTAGATTTTTCTACTGCTACTATTATTTTTCTACTGCTACTATTATTTTTCTACTGCTACTATTATTTTTCCGCTGTTACTATTATTTTTCTACTGCTACTATTATTTTTCTACTGCTACTATTATTTTTCCGCTGTTACTATTATTCCGCTGCTTCTTCATATTTATACTTGTGTAGTAGGATATAAGTAATACAAAACTAATTGATAATGCCATCCTTTGTCCGTTTCATTCTTATTTGTTGGTAAATTATGTAAAAACAAGTTTAAATGTGGTTATTATCCAATCAAACTAAAAACAATAAAAATGGGGCGTATGACAATGAAAACCAATGAAAAAGGAGTCGCTTAGAACCACTTGGATACAATAGTTTCTGAGTGGTTTTAAAAGAATGTCATGCCAGCAAGTTATATATCCATATATCGTGTGTGTGTAGAAAAATATGAATAAAAAGTTAAATTTTAATGAAATAAAAAATAAATGAAATTGAAATTAATAATATATCACCATATGATGTACTTTATATGGGATAGGTTGTGCGTTGCCACCGAAAAACAGCTGCATTTTCTTTTTTTCACTTCTAGTACTTTCTCATTCTTTCAACCCATATTACATTTGATGATGTTGTTACTTTGGAATATTATTGGAAATCGGTTTTCCCGATATATATATTTGATGTATTTTTTACTGGGGTTCTGCTGAATATTTAGACATTTAACATTTAAATTGTCTCCAAAAAACTCATTTCAAATTTAAATATTATATTTGAAATTAATAGATCATGAAGAGAGCAAATGTCATTCCAGGTTTATACTCTGTGGAAGTTTCTGAGATGCAATTGATTGGAAAGAATGGCAAAATGACACCTGTCACCCATATATGAAGGTTAAGAGCGAATCTTTAAACTTTCTCTGCTAATGAATGATATCAGTATGGTTTATTTACCTTAAATATTTTATAAATTCTTAAGCCAAACCTATTGAACGATTTCGTTATATGTAACTTTTTTCCCGCACATCCTGGTATTGTTTTAAATTTAAAGATGTATTCCTGGTAAATTTCAAAATCATAGCTATATGTATTAAAATTAACTCTTTTTTGACGTTTAAACAGTCTTCAAAAGTTCAGTGGTAAAATTTGTTGTAAATGAATTTCATAGTGTTGGAATAACATAAAAATAAAATAACGTAACAATTCTTTGAAAATCGAAAAATTATTAATAAATGTTACAAAAAATGAAAGATTGAAAAACAAATTATTTTGGCGAGACTTTTTTTTTTCAACATATTTTCTCCTTTCAGCTCTGTACACTTTTTCAAGTATTTCTCCAACTTTTTTAAGCTGTCCAAAAAGTAGACTTTCAAAACATTCTCAAAATAAGCATCTATTTGGGCGAAAACTTCCTCATACAACGTAAACCGTTGTCTGAGGAAGTTGTCTGTTGTCGTTGTCTGTATTGCATATTATAATTTTCTCATTTTTTTGTTTGGAAATTAAATTCGTAATAACTTTTTCAATTAATGAACAAAAAATTGACACTTTTCCTATTTAGAAATTTTGATTAATTGTTTGTTATATGCATTATTTTTTTGAACAATGTTTTTTTGAACTTACTCTGCAGTTTTAAAACATTTTTATAAAAATATCGACATCGTTCAAATACCCTATTAGAAGCTTAAGTGTAGGATTTTAGCTATCGAAACTACACAGGTATGCACCCATGCATTGTCGTGATGGAACAGGATTTTTTCTTTTACAAATGAGGTTGTTTTCTTATTTCTTCAATCAATTGATGCAATAACGATGCATAATACTCTCCAGTTATTGTTTGTCATTTTTTCAAGTAATCGATTCCTAAAAAACCATGGCCATCAACTTGCCAGTAGATTTCACCGTATTCGAATTCTTCGGAGCATGTATGCCTTCAAAAATCCACTCTTTCTTTGTTTCTGGAGTGTTGTGGTGTAGCCATGTTTCATAGACAGTTAAGTATCGACTCAGAAACTCGTCAGGATTGCAAAAGAAAAGCGCCAAAACAGTCTCAGAGTCGGCGACACGATTGCATTTATTCTCCGCTGAAAGCACACACGGCACCCATCTGACCATCCATCTGTGATTTTTTTCTTACTCGATTTTTCATGTAAAATTGAAAACACTGTACCTTGCGATATGCCTGTGGCCCCAACTACTTCGCGCACTTTGATTCGTTGATCACTGAAAACCATATCATGATTTTGTCCTTCATTTCAGGGTTAGTCATTTCTACTGGACATCCTGAACAATGTTCATCTTTTGTGGATGTATGGCCACGTTTAAACTCGTTTACCCAATTGTAAACTGTTGTAAAACACAGGAGCAGATATGCCGTGAACTTGATCCAAGTCAGCTTGATCTTCTTTTGGTATGAAGCCTTTTAAATATAAGTTTTTAATAAAAGTTTGTAGCTTCAATGGACAATTCAAAATGAAACCATGTGATGGATATAACTGAGGCTTCGACTGTCAAGTGAGTGATGATGTTTACTAAAAATAAACCATTTTCAATACTATGAATGCCATCTCTTGAATTTTTGTAGGACCGGAGGAAGAAGATATTTTGTAAAATTTAAATAAATCAGTACGAGCTGACATAATCTGGTGAACATAAAGCTAGTTAATTATAAATTATATCTAATTTTTTTTTCCTTTATGTAAGAATATTCATCCTCGAGTGAAGGATGAACCTATTAAATGTTGTAAATAGCAATGGACTGAAATAAAAAACTTACTATTTGTGTCGTTTAAAGATACCTCAGTTTTTAAATGAAAAAAGTGTTTTTTCAATATTTTTACAGACTGGTACAATTTCGAAAGCCTACTCTCGTTACTTAGGCTTGCCATGAATTAAAAATTACACCTGAATATTTATATTTGTGTTAAATATTTAATATAATTTGTAAGAAGATATAAATGAAACTCTATTTTGTTTATGTTTTGAAAATGGATTATTTTTAAAATTCTGAAATTTACACTTTATCCTGCATTACATGAATACATAAAACATAATTGATGTAATATGAATATACATAAATGTTTCCTCATTCACATATAGTTTAATATTGTAATTTAAACATTTTGAAATTGTGTAAAAAGTTAGGTAATCTTACACAAGTCGTTATATAATTTTCATTTACATGTTTTGTTATCTATAAACATATCCTGTAACAAATGCTTTATTCCTTAATTTAGTTTACATGTTATTTACTGTATTATTAAATAAATTATCGATTGAATTTCGGTCTTGCCTTTTGATGGTAAAGACAATGTTTTGAGTCTTTAAAGGAATGATGTTTTTGAGCCGACAATGTATTTGTTTATAATTTATATCAAATATATAAATAAATATTAAATTATAAGTCTTTTACTACCAACAGAATTAGTTAAGAGCCTCATAAAAGGTCTCTCAAAGATCTCTCGGTTCCTTTCCAGCAAACCTCTATCAAGTGTTATACAGGGCCATCTTAGACTATGCTGGGGCCCTCGGGCACACAAGAATTTAAGGCCCTTTTGGAATGTAAAGAAAGCGAACTATACAAATTTTTTTCACTATGATCTGCTTTATTATGGGTAATCAAATATATTATTATAATATAATATGTCATTAATGATATTAGTATGCTGCTGTTTTTTTTATTATGATTACGATAATAGTTTCTTTCGAGATTTCTGTTGAGCAAAATCTCCTATTAAATCCTCAAACTCAATTTTCTGAAGAATATCACTTTCTATGCTCATAATTGACAAATTACTTAGTCGTTCTTGTAACATTGTTGTTCGCAATTCATTTTTTATTCTCTTAAGCTGCGAAAATGAACGCTCCCCACTACAATTGGTAACCATTAGGCAAAGGAATATTCTTGTAGCAACTTCAACATTTGGAAAAGTTTCTTCTAATTTATCAGACTTTATTAAGTTATGTAAGACTGAGTTATGATAGACTGTATTTAAATCCGCTGATTGCGTTGCTATATTTTTTAAATATTGGCTTAAGTGAAAACATTCTGTTTTGAGCTCATAGGCATTAATGTCTTCATGATAAAGTTCTGCAAATTCGTTGCATTCTTTGGTCAATTCGTCAGATTCAATTGTTGTTAATTGACAAAGAAAACTAAATCGATTATCAATTTCTTGGTATGCTGCCGAACATTTTTTTAAATATGTAATTAATGTGTCAATTATGGGAATGAAAGTATCTACACGAAACTTTTCATTGCATCTCAACTGGAGAGTCTGATGATCCTTCAAAAAAAGTACATATTTCTTTTATTCTGTCTGGACTTTCCAGACATATTTGAAGCATTTTCGTAGCTCTGCCCACGACAATCTTTTATAGGGATCTCAAGACTTTCAAAAAAGTTTAAAATGGTATCTGCTATATATTGCGCATTATTAGCATATTTTTGCAATTTTTGCCTATTATGGACCATAGGCAAAAATTGCAAAAATCTCTCAATAGGCTGTCCATTTTTTACGTATCTAACGATGAAAGTGAGCTGATCAACGTGGGACAGATCCTGCGTAGAATCTACGCTAATAGAGTAGTATTTTGCTGATTTAACTTCTTTGACAATTTTTTTTAAAACTCGCTGTCCCATTAAATTAATGAATTCATTAGAAATATTTGCAGATAAATATGATATACCTCCTTTTCCACGATTTCCGTAGTTTTGTATGTGATCAGCAAGAAAAGGATCAAATTCACTAATCAGTTCTAAGCATCCCAAATAATTCTCATTATTTTGCGATTCCAATGTCTCATTATCACCACGAAAAGCAAGACCTCTTGAAGCTAAAAATTTCACTACTGCAACAATCCTCCTAAGGACATTTTTCCAATAGCTAATTTCTGTATTATATTGGGACAACAATTCACTATCAATTCGTCCAGTAGTTTTCATTCTTGTAACATAATTCATCATAGATTGCCTTTGTTGCAAACTGTTCTTATGCTCCATCAATAAGTTACTTGTATGCTTCCAATCCTTATATCCATTTGGAGAACTCAAATTATGTCCAGTACTAATAGTCGTATTAAATAGACGGCAGCAATAACAGTACACAGATTTCTTTACTGGGGAATAAAGGAGCCATTTTCTGTCCAAAGACTCGCCATTCGTCAATTTACGGGTAAAATATTTTTTGTCAGGTATCTAGTTTTTGTTTTACCACTTGAATCTGGAAAACTTGTAGAAGTTTTGGAGAAGTCGCAATGTTTATTTTGGAAAAACTCTGGCCCCTTTCGAATCCAAATATTACGGACTTCTTCCGTCAAAATATCGTCACAGTACTTACCAGGGTCATAAGATACAGATACATTCTCCAAGTTTTCAATTATTAACTCACAGTTGCTTGAAGTCTAGGGTTCAGCATTTGATGTGTATTTGTCATTTTTGTCACTCGTAATAACCTCTTTTTCCTCGTGATATTCAGAGGTATTTTTGTCTTGAGGTGATGATGATGAAGAATTCCCCAAATTATTTGTTTCTTCCACCATAAACGAAGTAAGCTTAGGAAGTTTTTCCGTGATTTCTTTTTGAGCTATAACTTTTTTCTCTTTTGTGAACCACTTAAATATGTTCTTTTCAACATAATGAAATAATATTTAAACGAACAAATCAAAACTTCTATTAATCTCACCCAAATTATATTAAACGAAATTAAATCACGTTACTTCTGTCCGACTGAAAGTTTATACATCATCCGGGGATTCCCCCAACTATAGACAAAGTCGACATTTATTTACGGCCGCTTGACTTTGGCATCGGAGTGGTTTGCACGGATGATCGCTAGATGGTGTGCTTAGTAAATTAGGTAGGATGCGTTCAGAAATATTATTACATTTTGTAAACTTTCAAATTACCGAATAACTGAATAAAAAATCAAATAACTTGAAAATAGACATTATACACTATAGATTATTAACTCACAGTTAATAATCTATAGTGTATAACTCAAATAAATGTCTGGTAAGTTACAATGGTGTTCAAATCACTCAAATTATTCATATAAATGTATTGATTCGAATAAATCTGAAATTGATCAACGTTTGTGCAACGAGAAAAATGTAATGCGCCTGACCAAAATATTTTGAAATTAAATGTGAGAGAAATCGTCGGTCCTTCAGGGCCCTCTGAGGATGGGGGACCTGGGCACTGGCCCCGTGTGCCCTTATGGTAAAGACGGTATTGGTGTTATGGAACCTTATACTGTTTAATAAGAATTAATTGTAAGAATTAAGAGGTGTGTTTTCAAAAAATCTCTTATAATGAAGATCTCATTCTGATACTTCACTCTGTACTGCTTATAGACAATTATACTTAAATTTTCAACATGTAATGTGAATATCACAAATGTTGCCACACAGCCATTCACACATATCATATTCATAGCATATTTTGACAAATATTTGTGTTTTATTTCACGGACATTTTTTTACAAATAAAAGAATTCACAGCTGCTTTTAAAGTCCATACCCTTAAAGGTTTCTGATGTCATTACTCTTGCTCAACTGTATGTCCTTCTGCTTGTTAGTCGCCACCCTCTAGATTTTAGACTATAAATGCTGTTAGTTTGAAATTTGCACAAGGGTGGATCTCCAAGTTTTCAATTATTTCAACAAGTTTTCGTAATTGTTATAAAAACTTTTCTAATTTAATTCTATCTCTTGAATATCAATCTATAGCCGAAGCAGTGATGCTATGTGGCAAAGGCATTTAGATTTCTGGGTTACAATTAATGCAAAACATGTTTGAAAAAATGGATGAGGACGGTAATGACATATATTACCTGGTAATGATTTTTTTGTTACTGGCAATGATTTTTTGTTGGTAAGAATGACGAAATAATAAAATATTTTTATTTGCATTGTTTATTTGCATTTATTATACAATAATTAAACTTGTACGAACTCTCATAAATCAGTCTCAAATAATCAACAGTAAAAAAAATTAAACGAACAATCATAATCCTTATAAAAATTCACACTTCAAATGGCAATTAAATGTCTCGGACATTGTTTTGACATTTTTAAACAGGTCTCTAAAAAATAAAAAAAACGCCTTTCCATCTTAAAACTTAACTAAATTAGTCTTCCGTAATAGTCTTTTGATTTAAAATAGTCCTAAAATCACATTTTTATTCGCATCTTAGTAGGAATCATCTTGTAAGAATTTTTATAAATCAGTCTGAAATAATCAACAAAAAATGTTGTTTTGACATTTATAAGAAAATCTCTGAAAGATCTACAAAACACCTTGCTATCTTAAAAGTAAAATTTAGTAAATTGGACTTCCATATTAGTTCTTTCATTTTAAAATCACATTTTAATTATCATTTCTTATTAGTTAGTACTTATTTCTTCTCCTTTTTAAAAGGTTGATTGCTAAAATCTTGGGTATAAATCACTGCTGTATGCAAGGACACTTGAGAGCGACTGCCACCAAAATGGAAACTCTGAACTTCTTGACCACGCATAATTTTCGGAAAAATCGACGTGTAACATAGCTTCATCAATTTTCTCTCAAATGTTTCATTGCGTTATATTGTTTTACTATGTTGTAAGAATGCGTAAAGAATTTTTGAATCAATTTTTTAGGGTTTTCTTCTTCTTTCTCTTTGGACGTCAATTGTTGTTTTTTCTTTATGCCTTTGCTCGTCGTGATTTCTTTGGCCACCCTTTTCCATTCGTAATATGTTACTGGTAAATCATCACGAAATTCCTTATATGCAGGAACTTTTCTTTCACAAGCAGCACAGGTTCTTTCTAAGCATTCTCGGTTAAAAATGTCACAACACAGAGTTTTTGCATGCATAGGCATGCGTTATCTTTGTCTCGCTGCACTGGGAATAATACCCAAAAGGGTCTTTTTTTGCAGAAAAATGAGTAGAAGACGTGAATATTTTTTTCCTTGATATATTTCTTGTAGAGCTCTTTCAAAGGTGCAGTCAAAAAACGCTTTTGGTGCTTGACTTTATTTTTCGTAATGTATTCTTTTTTTCCAGCTCTGATGACACTATTACTATCATCGTTATAAAAGCAATGAATAGATTCAACGACGTCAGTCTTTGCAGTCTGTAGCACTTTTTGTTCATTATTTTTAATGTTTCTGTCTTTTTTTTATAAATTTTTGTGTTTTTTTATTAATTTTTTTACTCGCCATCAATTGGAAATCACCATCGTCATTGATAATAGGCCTTTTTTTCCGCAACTCTTGACGTCTATGTTCTCTCATTCGGTACATGGCATTTTGTTGTTTAAGTTTTTTAATAATATCAATCATTTTTTTTTGCTTTTTCTGTTCTTTGTAACGTATTTTTCTGACGATCAGTGAAACTTCATGGGATGTGTATATACGATTTCCAGCGCCTTTCAATGGATCACTTAACAGCTGTTCTTGCTCATTGTCTCCTTTGTTTTCTGGTACTGCTTCTACTCTTATGGTACCCGGTAATTTTTGTTTATTTTATTCAGTCTTCCTCTGCCTGTATTGTTTAGAATTTTTCTTCCATTTCATTCTTTGTGTTTTCTGTAGTGCTTTGTTTTTTTCTGTAATGCTAGTGATGTTTTTCGAAGCTTTCCTTTTTAAATATCTCATTCTTTGCTTTTCTTTTTCTATAATATATAATTCAGGATCACTTTTAAATTCCGCATAGCGCCGCCTTTTGCAGAGCCTTTGTTGAGCTAGGCGGTCTTTAGATTTTTTTATTTTTGCTATAATACCTACAACAAAGAATATAATTTATTTAACAAAACTGACTGCATAAACTTGTGAACTATTTTATGTCAACCATTTAGGCTACAGCAAAGAAATCAACATAATATGGTATCTGCCATCATTTCAGGGAACGAACTATTTTTACTTTTTTCACGAAAATTTGTCTATTTCCATGGTACATTAGCCAATTTCTAGATTTTTCCCAGCGTTTGGGCTGAAAGATCTAAACTCAAGTCAAATCATGAGTTTCTAGCTTATTTAGACGTGACCATTATAGGTTTTGATATATTCGTAATTAAAGCAGTTTTCTTGAAAAGGTGCTTAAACAAACCAGTTATTATATTTTTTCCTATATTTGTGCTGTAAGATCGACATTTTGGCCACTTTTAAAGTTTCTTACTCATTTGTAAGTGACTATCTCATTTTGAAATATTTTTTGAAAAAGTTGTATTTCTCCGAGAGTACATCAACAATTTTGAAATTGGATGTATTGTATCTTAGATTCAAGTGATATTACCTACCTACTGACATTCTCCGTTAGGCTAAAGGCGCTCTGCAATTTACCCATTACTAGGAAATATCATTACACTCAACACATTTCATTACCCTACACAAGAATGTCATTACCTTACATCATACGTCATTACCATCAACATAAAATTACCCGGCAATGATATTGCTGGCAATGACGAATTTGAAGAAAAACATGTCGCGACATGTTCAATTCATGTTATTAAAATTCACATTTAAGCCAATCTAAACTATGTTATTTTGCGTAATTTAGAGTAGTAAAAGGTATATTAAGACAGTGATACTTACTCGGCAACCCAGGATTCTGGCAATGATGATATTTTGCGACAATAACGGGCGACAAACAACTTTTGACACTTTTTGCAAGTATACATGTGCGCGCAGTAAGACGGATTAATGGGGACTGGGGTTGTGACGTGGATGAAGCGGGGGGAATGCTCACTCGGCGCGATAAGTGTAATTAGTGTTATTTTTCACTGATTTTTATTCCTGTTTCGGCTAATGACGATATTTGGTCAACATTTTTTTAATCATCTGAATATCAAGGTACATTTGTTAGAATAAAATAATCTTACATGTTAATCCAGAGCAACTATTACTGTTATAAAAAATATTCCAATTATATCAAATATTTATGTCCCGTTTTTTAAATATGTGTGTTCCATTAAGTACATATATGGTATGAACGTGGAAGGCAATGACGAATCATTAAATTTTTTTATCATAAAATGAACATAAATACACTTATTTTGACAATTTAAGTTGCAACTTTTGAGAAGACCTTTTTATCGACTTTTACCATAGGTTTAAATATTATTAGTGATTGCGGCTCAAGTAGCAGTCCAAGAACCTGATTTTTCTGCTGTTTCGGAGATTCACCCACAAATTATGAAAAATGGTAGCCCAAAATCAGAGCTGAATTAACGTCAATTCATAAGTTTGATAATTTGTATGACTTAGGAGAAATCATCTTTTCCTATTTTTTTATTTCAAGAAGTCGCTGGAGGCTGCTGTTATTACTGGTATTGTTTAATTTTTCAGACTAAATGTAAGTGTGTGCTTTAAGTTTTTAGTCTAGTGATCTAAGTGCTACGTTGAATTAAGATAATTTATTTACTTATTTTTCCAGATATTTATGATTGTCTGATTCCTTCCATGTGCGTACAGAAATTGCTGTATGACAGGTCAGGGTATTTTAATTGTGATATCCATCAAATGAAGCAAAACGGATCAACACGACATTTAATAAATACGTCAAATAGCCGAGCATAATGTAACATTTTTATTTAGAGTAATAATTTCTAAATTAATTTTGTTTATTAACCAAAATTCATTTATTTCATTATCCACTTGCCGTGTTACCGTCACTATCAGACATTGTCTTAGTTTAATACTGCCAAAAGTGTATATTTTTTAGGCAAAATTGAAACCAAGCATTGTATGAATGGAAATTTATTTTGCACTGGCAAGTAATCTATGCCATGAAATATTTTTGTGACACCCAGTAACTATGCAATAAAGGTTACCATGCCATATAGGTTAAGAAGTAAAGTGGAAGAGAGGGAGGTGTAAAACAATAAATTGATTTGGCTATATTCATTCATCATCCGTTATTATTCGATTGGTATGCAGATAATATGAGACAGTTTTAAGAACATGATGACATAATTCACTACTGGCATGTTTTACACATTTTCATATTTCATACAGGCTCATGATTGCTATTGGTATATTTCACACAGGTTCATGATTTGTATGCTTAAAACTCACATATTCGACAACCTAACATTCTATTGTCTGTGAATATAAATGCGAATTGTAAATATAGGCACTAACAGTCAATATGCTGTTTAATAGGAATTGATTACATACACTGATTTATTCCGAGTTCTGCTTCCTTATTCCTTCCTTTTATTTTTTCACTTCATTAAAATTTGATTTATTGGTTTTCCTCTTTTTGCGTTATTTAATTTTTTTTCAAAAAGAAATTTCTATTTACTCTTTAAGATTGTTGAAATGCCAATTTCATGCATGTTAGTTAGGAATGAGCTGGTTTTTAATTATATACTTCGCCAATCAATTAAAAAAAAATAACATCTAAACAATCAGTTTATTAAATTCAGAAGCAAGAGCGGCTAGTGTTGCTTCAGGTTTTTAAATGAGAAGATTTTTATACTTAATAAGAAATCCACTTAATCAATTAAGATGTTAGCCAATTCAGAAATTGCTGTTTTTTCTGTTTCACATCATGTCATATATAAAGTTCAAACATTTGAACCTCCTTATTTTAATACCATGTCAATTTTCGTTTCAAATAGCAGTCGTATGGGTTCCAAAACTACAACTAATTGCATTTTATCTTTTAGGGTTGCAGAGTAAAATGGTGTAAATAGAATCATAATCATTTTGATGAAAAATGCATCAAATGGATTGTCGTCCAAAAGGTCTTTCAAAATTAAATCAAAAATTATATTAGCAGATTTTTGATCCTTCGCGAGTTACAAATTTCTAAAATGTCAATAGTAATTCCCCTATAACTTTTAATCAACGTGGTGATAGTTCGTACACCAGTTAGCGGCGTTTAAACGGCGACAGTTCAATCGACAGTTACAGTCGTGGCAGCGTCATTGCCAACAACTGTTGCAAGCGAACCTCCACATTATCATGGTAGAACACTGTCACGACAACTGCCATGATGCAACTGTCATATGAGCTGTCAACATATAAACACTGCTTAACCATTGCACGAATTGTCAACGGGTAAAAGCCACTTTACAGTCTTGACATTGTCTCACAGTGATAATGTAGAGGTTTGCTGTGTATACACTGTGACAGTTTTAGACAGTGACCCTTCTCTGTGGACCCTGCCACAGCGGTGATGTCACTGAACTAACTCAACTGAACCCCGCTTTAATTGTACAAGTGAAAAACATTTGAACAAATCATGATAGTAGCATTTGGTAAACACTGCAAAGTAAAATTGTTTTGGATAACTTACATCAATAGATACACTAAAGAGATATAGGAGACAAAGTTATTGCTCGTAATTGACTGCATAAAAACTTTAAGGTACACTACTAATATAAGTTTATTAAAAATAATGTTAGATTAGATAAGAAAATAACTTTAAATAAAAATAAATTTAGAAATTTTCAACTTACGTGCACCATAGCTACAAATGATATTAAACAATACTTAAACACAAATATAAATAAAAATTAAATCATTAAGAACAAAGTGCACGCGCTTCTTCACTAGTCTATCGCTTTAGCGAGCCGAGCGTTGTTTGCAAACAGTTTGCCGTTTAGTATTATTTTCTATTATTAATTATTTTCTTTAAATTTTCACTAAAATGCATGAAATATAGATAATTAATATAAAGTGTAAATCTTTGGCATCAATTTTTATTCGTCAGTGTAAATAGTGATTAAAACAGTATTGTAAAATATTAATAATTTTTAAAAATATTCTGATAATGTTAAATACTTACTACTGTGAAAAAATGTACATACAAAATTAGCAGTATATACATAAAATGCATTTACTACTTTTAAATGCAGCAGCTTTTTACTATTTTGCCTAAACCGACAGGCCTAAGCCTGGCTGAAGTATGAAGGAAAGTTTAAAAAAAAACGAATAATTCTTATCGATAAATAGAATAAGACTATGGTCGTACATATTTCATAAGCAATACTTCCTAAGCACATACTTGAATACAAGTAAATGCGCTTCGCTTCTTTACATTAAATGTAAAATTTTCAAAATACTTGTAAGTACCTTGAAACCTGGGTTTTCACCATGATATCTTTTCACCATGTTTTTTTTTTTAAAACCTGGTACTTAATTTTACCAGTACGATGCCATTAAATCATTTAATTAATATTTTTTTATAGCTTTTTCTATAAAATAAAAATATACACGTAAAAATGTATTACATAGATTACATAGACGCACATATATGCATATTAGGCGGTACTTCTAGAACAAGTACGTCCACAAAATCATACTAGATGTACTTAGCATCAAAGGTACCTGGTACGACCCATCTCTAATCCATAGACTTATATAATAGACCACCACACTTCCTAATTTCGCATAATCTAAATTGAATTGTTTGTGTATGTGTAAATCTACTTTAATGTTTGTTTAGTTGTGTTCTATAATACCGACAAGGATATCGAAAACCTTGGTATAGTTTTAACAGATTGTATTTTTAAAATATTGAATTCGTCAATATAACTAAACCAGAACAATTTTCAACCGGATTAACAAATATTTAAAAATGAATAAAATAAAATTAAATCACATCAAAGACAAATTAATTTTAAAGATTTCTTTAAGTATTTTATTTATATTGAGAAGAGTGTGTTAAATCATATAATTTGAAAAAAAATAGCGTGCAACTCAGTACACTGACAGAAGTGAAACTTATTTAGTATATAGTAAGGGGTAAAACTGCAGAGGGAGAAAATATATTAAGTGTAAGCTATAGATTGTAATAAATTTTTATAAGAGGATTTTAATGCTATACATTCAGAAAAATTTATAATACCTTTCATTGAAAATCGACCTAAACATCTAATAAAATCTCCATATAAATTTACATAAACTATTGTTAATTAAAAAAATAGCCGCGATACCAGTACCAACACATGGCTAAATGCAACTGTAGGAAGTTGGGATGTACAGCTCCCGTTATAAAATATATTTACGACGACATATATGTGGGTTCATTGCGAATTTATAAATAAATTAAGTACTTATATTGCTAGCTTTGTAATGGATGAAATACTGGCAAAATTAGTAATATATAAATTATAAAAAAGTAAATAAATCGACAAAATTTCTGTCGCTGTAGTGTTTCCGTTGATGTTGGGTTGATCATATGGCTGATGGCCTTTGACAGCGCGGTGCACCACAGAGACCCGGGTTCGACTTCCGGCTGCTCGTGGAGTGGGGCTGGACTAGTGTTATGGTTGGCTACAAGAGATAGCTCTCGTAGCAAAAAGTCCGTCATATGTATTAATTAGATACATAAAAGTAGATAAATAAATACAATTTTGAGAGTTTACTTTCGACAGACATAACGTACAAAACGGCTGACAGCCGTAGTGAGAGCCATTTTTTTTTGTTTTCACGCATGCGTACACCTCTTGTCTTATTCTATCATTTTCATCTATTTCTCTCGGTTGTTAGTTAAGTATACTGTATCTATTCTGTGGTTAAGTACTTATTTTTCATCCGTCTTGTGATAGATTTCTTATATTCTAATGTCACAAAAACGTTGCTTGAAAAACGTTGTGATTTTGAAAATTGTATTCTCATCCAGAAGTTTCGCTTCAAACAATTTACTTATTTTGTTATAATGCAAATAATTTTAATATAGTTTAAAACAAAAAAATTATAAAACTAAATTTAATTAGTATTGTATAAGAAAGAGCATGGCGAGGTAACCACGAGGTAGCGGCCCCAGATGAATTTAGGGTTGCCAATTTTTTATGTGAAGATACTATTTTAGGGATACTATTTTATACGCGCTATTTTAGGGATTTTTTTATTTGGCTCCATATATTTAAATGGCTGTGGTATAGGTTATTATCAGGAATGTATTTTACAAAGCACCTATACCATTTTTTTGTTATGTGCCTGGATCTTACATGAAGCTTTAAAATATTTGACTGCTTTTTTTAAGAATTCTATATTTATAGTTCCATAATCATTTATTATTTCCGCGAGATATGAGATTGTTTGACCGTTCTGGTAGGGTCCTGTAAATAATATCTTCAATTGATCTACACTTACGGGTGGAAAGTTAAATAAGTTGTTACTCTGTAGCTGTTGAAATGACCATTTTTTTCGTAACCATCCTTTTTGCTCAACCTCTGTAGCTAATGTATTGTCAGTATTTTTCAATTTTTCCGTACGTTCCACAATTTTTGAAGTCAAGTCAGTGTTGTATTTTATTGGTTCCCCAAAATAAAAATAATAATTCATGTAAAACAATTGGCAATCCTAAATTCGTCTGGGGCCGCTACCCTATGGTTATCCCGCCATGCTCTATGAAATAATTTACAAATTATTTTATTAATTTATTTTATCTAGTGTATAATAGTTTAATAAATAGACATCCTTAAATTTAAAAAAATTAATCAATTAGTTTAGTTAATGTAGCATGATTATTAAAAATGGTTAATTAGAAACAATATTTCAGTCACTTCAAAATATTTACTTCTTCAAGAAATATAATTTATTTCTTGAAGAAGTAATTTTTACAATTATTTGTTTATTACATTATAAATTATTTCATAATGTAAAATAAATTCTAGATATTGTATAGAAAAGCTATAAAAATATATTAAATAAATTATTAATATTAATTGAATTAAATTTAATTTAAATTAGGTTATTTATTCCACAAAATACTTGGAGTAATTGTTATGGTACATTATTATAATTTTATTCAGATTTCTAAAACGTACGATTGGTAAAAGAAAGGGGTGGAAAAGCGAGGAAATAATAAATCCAAATAAAAACATTACGTGACATTTTTAATTGCATTTTGGAAAACAATTAAAACTATTCATTGATACTCCATTTGATAGGATAGCAAAAAATCTATTTTAAGTTTCCATGAATTTACTAAACGCGTAAACCTGCAAAATATGTATAATATCAAAATATTTAAAAATTACATAACTATTGCGCTGTTACATATGTAGATAAGGTGAAAAAACAGACATTATGAAATTATAAGGCTCCTAGTTTGTTAGGGAATTTTAAAAAGAGCAATACCTGAATTTCTATAAGTATAAAATTGCATTCAACAATAAGGCCTATTAATTTTATCGACAAAATTACCAGAAAGGCAATTCAACACTAGCATAAATGTCAAATAAATATATTTATATAAAAACATGACATTTTAACGTCTATCTTTATTTTACGTGTGATTATTCATATTATTCTGTGAATTGTGATATGTGAAACTGTATGTGCAACAATCAAGCATATAACACTTCACCATTGTTCTAAATACATTTGTTTTAACAATATTATAACGGATAAATTCAAAATTACCGAAAAACAGTGAACGCAATTTTGCGCTTAACCCCGGCGTTGCAAAATAAAAACGTTTCTATCTGTTTTTATTTCGCAGTCTCTTTCTAAGACATAACATCGCTATTATAAAACATCGCGCTCCCTATAACCTTTGGTCGTCCATTTAGTACATATAAGTCTACGCTCGAGTCTCATCCTTTCCCGAGATTTTCCAATGCATCTATGCGAATTTACCTCACGTCGATGTTATCCGATATTTTATAAAGTTAATGTCACGAGCGTAGTTACTCGAACGGGACATACTACACCGCCAAAGCACATGCTATGGAACATTTACACATTTGCAGAGACAGGTCGAGCATGACCGTGTGAACAGCATGTTCGTGCTCGACCAGTCTCGTTTCGAGTGCTCGCCCGATATCAGTTTTTTTTTATTAGAGGTGGTCATTGTGAAACTAAATTACAAAAACTATTTTTCGACGTAATTACGGATGACTAGTTATCTCACTCACGAAAAGCTATTTTTTTCGGGACACTGTCTATCGCCCAGTAACGTGTACCGTGTTGCTGTTGGTAAGTCCCTATACCAACAGATTAGGGACAAACCTATAGCGGTATGCATATTTCGGGGCGGAGAGCAGCGTTGCCATATAGTATTTACGAATAAATATCTACGATTGTCTATGAACAAGGTTTAGATTAGTGTAGTTATTATACGATAGCAAAAGCAAGACGAATAAGAAAAATCTGAATGTGAAAAACAATATGCATATTAATGCAAATCAATCAAATTTAATTTACAAAGAAATGGCTTAGATAGTATTACAGGTTTGGTAAATACAAAGAATTTATAAAGAAAAAACAATTAGAAATAAAAACGTAACTTTAATACAGATAATATTGCAATTATGACTTTAAATTCCATTACTAATGACATTGATCGGGCAAAGCCATAAGAAATTTATCGCCAATGATTTTTCCAAAAAATAATCTATTTTTACAATTAGACTTGTGCAAATGAAATTCCTTATCAAATTTAAAAGGCTAAATTTCGAAAGGTTAGTTCTTATATTGTTCGAACGATATCGGAAATGGTAATTCGAAAGCGAGTAGTGACTATACTTAATAAAGTCATAAGTCGTATCTAAGAAAAATAATTGCCAAAATTCCGGTTTCCAAGGATTGTCTAAAGATCTGGTGATCGTTTAGGACAACAAAAGTTTTTTTTTACGATTTGTATATTCTTTCTTTACTTAATTATTTACAAAATGAAGAACAGTTTTCTTAAATGCAAATGCGTTTAAATGCTTTTTTTTCAGTTTCTTGAAATATTAATCATTTCTTTTATTTTGTGGAAAAAAATTATTTACATCGATTATTTCTTTCAAATACTCATATAATTATAACATTTCATCAACCACATTATGGATGCATTTTCATGTCTCTGGCAATTGACAATAAAAAAACAGACTGGTCGAGCACGATTGTGTGAACCATAGATTAAGTATAGATGAGAAAGCTTCCATTTTAGTATATGAACTGTGGCTTCCACAACATCGCATGCAAGAAGTGGTTGTAATTTTGTATGGAGTCCAAGCACCGCGACTCACCAGGTGGCACCTCGTATATTACGAGCTTCAAGGTGGATGATACTGTCTATCATCAATAGATGATGTGATGATAGAATATTTAATGTATATTAATTCAATTTAAAAACCTGTTAAAAATTTACAGGTTATTGCCGTGACGCTATTGACGTATATTTCCGTAACTAAAATATGAATAAATTAAATAGTAAAATGACATAGTAAAATAAAACTGATATCCTTGCGAATTGTTTTTAGAAGCCACGATCTGCAAACATCGCATGATAAAAGCTTGTACTCAGGCGCTAGCGACGGATATATGCGTCGCATAGTGATGTTCCCAAGTCGACTTTATTGATCGACGCCACATGCGCTTGCTTAAATTGTGTTAGATGTGATTAGTTCGCAAATTGGTTAAACTTTAATGAATTATTTTTTCAAATGAACCTAACATGTCACTGCTTGTCTGAATTAAAATACGACAAACGACAGGCAATACACAGAAATTGTAACTTTGTCTAGTCTAACATAATTACAAGATAAGGCGCTAGATGGAACGAAGCCTTATGTTCAATTTCCGATAGGTGTGTTTAAATAGTCTAACATTATTTAATTAATGCAAATTATTTCTTACCCTCTGGATTTCGTGAAGACATAAATCCTCCCTAACATTGTTCAGGCCTAATATTGAGAAATTATCGATATTAATGTTATATGATATTAATGTATTTATCCCAATTTTAAAACGAATCTAATTACTTTCTAGGAACATTATTTACTGTAAATACAACATTGTAAATACACTATTTCATGTGTAAAAGAAAAATATATAACGAACTCAAATACATACATTACATAACTCATGGCGTTTATTAATCAAAATTCATCGTTTATTAAATACAATTTAATCTATATTTGAGTTTAAATTCTAATGAATAAACTATGATTACTCAATTTAATATCAACTCCCAACAAACAAACAAAAATCGATAAATGTGTATATCGATTTGGTTGATTTAATATACGTCTCTAAATAAGGTAATAAACTGAACCAAAGGCGTGGGCATAACGCCAGGAGCGGATACATCAGTCCCCTTACCAATGAATTTATGCCTGTTTAATTCAGTTCATAATATTCCTGACGCCGACCACGTAAAAATCTATTCGCTTGTGTTTTTGCCAGTATTGAGCTCTGCGCCGATTCGACATTATTTTAATTAAAAATGAACGACATCATTGATGATCTATCTGTTGCGGCTTCTGCAAAGTTGTGATGAAGATTCGGGAGAAGAATTTGAAGTGCAAGAACATTTTTTTACACTGATATTATATCCACTTATGTTGGATAGTAAAATTAGCAAAGATATATAAATTAGCGTTTCATTGATTTCAATATAAAGAGCTTAACATCCATTAGATTTCTATGTCTTTTTTATGGTACATGACTCATTGCGTGATTTTTTCTTCAGCGGCATATGGTCACATTTTGCTAGATCGATTACAGAACATCAAAATTAATCAAAAATCTATACATAAAATAAATAAAAAAAAAATACAAAATGAATTTGAATATCGGGGCTTAAAAATATTTACAAAAAAGTGATTAAAAGGCGGATCCGTGGTCATGTTTATTTCTTTGCGCATTACACACGAATCATTAAAAGGATTTTGACGGGATTTTTAAAGGTGTCTTTTGTTAGACTGGGGTTAATATATAGTGTTTTTCGTCGAAATCAACCTACTGAAAAAATAGACACGGTAATTTGATATTTCAACACAACGTGCACTTACATATGTGTAAAAGTTTATTTTTATAATTATTACACATGATTTTATTAATAGCTGTTATGCGAAATGTAAATTCGCACCAACGCACTGAGATTTACATTTTTTCATTTATAAAAAAGTGGATACATTTATCATAAATATACGAGCGCCTCTCCCAGTCGCCTCTTGTTTAATGTTTGTGTTTCTTAGTCCATGCCAGCCTTTCCTTATTCATAGTAAACATTTGGAGTTTTTTTATACATCTTGTTAGATGCCCATTTCCGGAAGTTTTTGGTGCACGCACTGTATATATATTCACATCAGCTGATATCAACTTTCTCTGCAGCTTAGCACTTATCTTCCAGGAATTTTAACACTACTTCAGATTTAAAAGCTTATCATCTTAACCAGTGTATTTACGTTTCCGAACACAACGGTCTTCCCCTTGGCCAGCAGGGAACCAGTGCTGTCTTTTTTGCAGAGATTATGTGAGATATGTAGATTTAGGGATTCCGAAAATCGTAATGATATCTATTATGATAATAGTAGCATGCTCCAGATAAACTATAACCTTCATTCTCGTCTTATTGTCAATGTTAATGATTGGTAAGTGCCAAAATAAAAATACTAATATCGTTTTTTTTTATAGCAACAGGAAGTACTAAACTGAGAAAACTAATCAAATTTGTGTTGCGCATAACTATACCCTGTCCAATATAACAAACTATAACTTCGAAGGTAGGCAATAGGGTCTATATGTATTACCTTATTATAATATTATATTTTATTTATTCATATCAGATTATTTTATTATAATTTTTCACCTTTGTGCCTACGTTTTCATTTCGGCGAATGCTGTTAACAGATTTTAATCCCGAATAAAATTTCTTTTTATGTGAGATATGGCAAAGCAAAGTGCAAAGTAGTCAAACTTTGATACTACTTACGCGAAAAACCATCACGTTTTATAACCCACTATATAACATAATGAACAGAACTATCCTGGTGTGTTTGTATCTGGTGTTAAAGGCATTAAATTTATTTTATCACATTTTTGTGCATCTGACTCATTGAAAGTAACTCGATATTAGGAGAGGTATTTTTTAGTTTGACTATAGTTTAAAATTCCTTTTACAATGTTACACAATTTTTACACGGACACTGCATTGTACATTTCATTAGATTTCGAATTCCAATTACAGTGTATCATATTTTAATATTTTTGACCAACTATTCTGAGAAATAAATTGACTTATTGCGATATTTATTCATTTAAACATAACGTTATATGTTAGAGGGATGCACAGACAATCCGCGCAGCGTCTTTTGTCCGTGCGATTTCAAGGTTAAGTCAACGTGTAGCGTAAGATAGTTTGTTGTTGGATAAGATTTTATACATGTAAATATTGCACTGTCAATTTTAATCGATTTCAAAAACAACAATTTGAATTCCACTTACAATACTCGATATTCTAATATTGTTGAAATTTTAACAATCTTTCTTGAAAATTAAATTGTCTTATTCCTAGGTTTAAGATTAATACTTATGTGTTGTATTAATGGGGAATGTGCAATCTATAGATATCAATTCATTAAAAAAATTAGCTACAAAATCAGCGTGGCGTCTAATGCAAGTTTAATTTATAACACAGGTGTACAATGGTTTTCCCCTTTCAGATTTGATGACTGATTTTTATAGATTTTGGGACGCTGATTAAGGGAAAAATGCTAATAAAATTCCATCACGTCAGGATTTTTAATTATTTGGCATAGTTTTTATTTGCCAAAAGTACCTAGACCTACCTAGTCAAGAACTGATATTTTATTTTAATTGTTTCTTATTGGACAAAAAACATACTCAATGGTTACAATAGACAACAATAAATAAGTTCTCATAAATAGTTAGTTAAATATAATGTAATTAACTAATTGACACACTTATTATTGAATAAAGGTGGGTTTTTAGGTCATTTGTTAAAGACCTCATTTAACCGTAATTAACTTAAATCGTTAGAAGAGGGTTAATGGGGGTCGATTAATAGATTTTTGTATAAATAGCAGCATCATTGTTTTTACAAAATCAGTACGTCCGTGCAATTCGTAACGCTCACTTAAAATATGTCATCGCGAAAGTGTTTAAACTCACCGGACAATTTTTGTTATATTTGTGGGCAGTTTATGATGACAAAACAGAACTTTAGCATTACCTTTGCTCTTTTACTGACCAAAAGAAATTATACAGAAAATTATATTAGAAAAACATTTGATTCTTGCCTTTCCCATCCTCGCACCATAAAAAAATGGTACGAGTCTATTGGCGGTAACGCAGGTTTCACTACAGAGTCTTTGTAAACTTTAGAATGGATAGTAGACAATTCAGCACACATTATTTTTGGTAATCTTTTAGTTGATGAAATGGCAATACGTCGATGAATTGAGTGGAATGAAAAGAATTTCATGGATATGTACTTATAGGAAAAAAGCAAAACGAAATTATTTTTTAGCTGAAGCCAAAAAAGCTGTAGTTTTTTATGGTAACAGCTATTAACAGTAATCGGAAAATTCCTGTAGGATGTTTTCTTGTAGATTGTATAAAGAGTGTAAAGAGCAAATTTAGTTAAACAATGTTTGGAACTCCTGCATAAAAAATGAAAATAATTTCCTTGACTTTTAATGGGTGCGCATCAAATATAACTACGTTTAAATGACTTGGAGCACCTGTTGAAAAATAAAAAATTATTTTTCCCAGTCAGTCACAAAATATCTCGTCGCAGCAATATTGAATCCTGCACATATGCTCAAGCTTATAAAAAAGGCATTTCATATAAAGCAAAATTTTATAGATAGTTATGGAAACAGTACAGTTATGGAAACAGGTAGTTATGGAAATATTTTGAGAAATTGAATAGTACTTAAGAAAAAGAAAAGTTTCACTTAACCAATCTTTGGAAGGAAGTACTGCAACTCATTGAAGTATGATGGCGGAAAATTTGTAATTGAAAGTTCTGGAAAATTGGGTTTTTGGGGTTTGATGTATCGATGTAATGAAACATTTATATTTACAATTTATGACAAGTAAGTTACTTATGTACTTATGTTTTTACAAATGCAATCAAGATCACCTCGAATTGTTATTTTGTAACAAACGTTCAGATGGTGGCTCAAATAATAACCGAGACAATTCAAGTAAACATATAAAAAACTTCTAACGCATATACTTTTACGGGGAACCAAAAGTGGTAACTGAGCGACATTAGAAGAAATTTCTATTTTGCATTGTTCTTCCGCCATTGAACGAATTAACAAAACAACTATCCGATTAGATCATTTTGAAGACAATGAAGAGGCAATTGAAGCGAAAATCATAAATGACTATTCAGAATTCAGTTTCCAAATTATAACTTAAATCTCTAGATTTGTTGTCCATATTTGAATGAGGAAAATTCATTGCGAGACTTGTGTATATGCATTATTATCTCGAGAACAAACTCAAGATCACAGTTTTATAGCCGCCAAAGATAAAGGTGGCTTATAATATTCACCACAAGATGTTATATTATGTGTAAATACACAAAAAAAATAATAAAAGGAAGAATAAACGCTTTCAAAAAAAGAAAAATCATTTTAGGAGTTTTAAGATATTTCATAGGTACGAACATAATACTACGAAATATTCAATTCCATCAAGAAAAGTACATCAACATCAGAATACTAATATTTATAATAATTTTTCATATATATATATATATATATATATATATATATGAAAAATTATTATAAATATTAGTATTCTGATGTTGATGTACTTTTCTTGATGGAATTGAATTGAATTGATATATATATATATATATATATATATATATATATATATATATATATATATATATATATATATATATCGTGCTATTGGCATCGAATACTACTTACATTAATCTACAAGTAGAGTCGGTAACATTCTATTAATATAACTACTCAATAAATTTAAACATACAAATTGGTACACACATCCTACTTACATTTAAATACCAATAGAAAATACAAGAAAATTTAGAAGTTTTCGTAAATACAATCGTAATTTCATTCTAAATATTTCATATTATTAATACCGTATGGTCATTATACTAATCAATCTTACTTAATACATAGGCTAAGAAGTAGAAAGTATGCACCCAAAACATAAATTCATTTCTTGGGAAACGTAAGACATAACGTTTATACCTTTGCTTTTTTAAATTAAAAGTAAGTTAGCCGTCATTATTTTTTCTATTGGAACAAAGTTTGCTGTGGTTTGCGACATTCCGTCTCTCTTTCTCACTCAAAACAATTTGAATTAATTTTTGTCACAAAACGGTATTTTTTTTAAAACATTTAAAATATAATTCATAGATTAGATAAACAATAAATCATCAAATATAATCTACAACAATTTATTATTAGCTTGTTTTTACATGTAAGAATATATTGATTATAAAAAAAACTTTTACCGCGCTAAAAGTGTCTTGAGACGATCTCTAGAAAT
This sequence comes from Druceiella hillmani, assembly GCA_039881145.1. Lineage (NCBI taxonomy): Eukaryota > Metazoa > Arthropoda > Insecta > Lepidoptera > Hepialidae > Druceiella > Druceiella hillmani. Next base: position 11,422,676 of record JAYKKI010000008.1, read on the forward strand.
AGAATCGTTTTGTAGTATTTATCTTAGATAAGGTTTCTGAGTATAGTTATTGCCAGCTTTCGAATTGGTATTTTCGACTTATTTGGAAAAATGTACTATTAACCTTTCGAAATTTCACCATTTAGATCTGATAATGGATTTCTTTTATATGAATCTAATTCTGGTATTTAAAGCTATGATCAGAATATTATTTGTATTAAAGTTTCGATTTTACTAGTATTTTTGTAACTAATTTAAAACTAGTCACAATTATTAAACCTGGCGCATATATTAAATATTTTTTTAACTTTTTAAAGAAATATACAGATTCTAACATCTTTCATATCCCTTTAGCTCGGGCCAAAAACCCGATAACGACGCGAGCTCCCGAACACAAACATGCTGTTCAAATAATCGTACTAGGCCTTTTTCTTTTTTTATTATAATCCAGCCAGAATATTTAACAGGGTTCACACATTATGAACCTATTCTCCATTTTTTAAATATTTAAATAATTTGTATTACTTCTAAAAAATTTGTCATCGGGGTAAACAATTATCAAGCTTCTTCAGACAACTTTATTAAATATAGTTATTGCCTGCGTTCGAGTTACCATTTCTGACATCTTTGGAAAAATATAGAAAAATGAAAATGTGAGGAACCTTCGGAATTTCACCTGTTGTAGGATGAAATGTGTTAACCCTTCGGAATTTCACCTTTTAGATTTGATAATGGATTTTATTTTTACAAGTATAATTCTAAAAATGGATTTTTCTCTTTCAGTAAATTATTAGTCAAAAATTTCTGATAGCTTTGTCCAGTAAATGTCATTAGTATTGCAATTTAAAGCCATAAATGGAATATTATCTGTATTAAAGTTTTGATTTTTGTAATTATTTGTTGATAAAATTCCTTATTTTCTTCAAACCTCTTGCATCGTTTAAGCAATTTCTTCTTAAATCTTTTTTTTATAATGACCGTGGGAAACAGCATAGATTTCAATTTTTTTCATAAACTTTTGGTCAAAAATAGAGGTAGGTTATAGCATGTTTTTGCGGCAATGAAACGTAACTAGTATATTTACTTGAAACGATAAATCGGCAACGTCGATATTATCGTTTCAGTGGAAACATGTTTTGAATGTGGTTATCGTTGAATATTAACATCATTATACAGATTGGCCCATTTACAATGGTCCGAAAAAAAATTTTTTGGATAGAGAGCATCGTGATAAGTCATTTAAAAAAACTTATACCATAACAATAGGGCGTGTCGCTCTTCTTCTAATACGTGGGCAACATTAAATCTCTTTGTCTAGCATAATTTATCTGAACACATTTTGTGTATATTAAGGCTAATAAACATTAAATTGCAAATAATATAGGTAATTCTGAGATGAATTAATATCTTTCTAAAGAAACACAGTTTTGCGAAAACTGCGATTATGGCAGATTAATTTCTGAAGGGGTTGCATTAGTTACATCACTATAGTTTTTGTTTAGACTATCAACATATACTAAGATAGTCTTTCAGATCATAAGCAAATCTACAGTTGTACAAATTTTACTACAGTGATGTTTTTCTTTCGAAAATAGAAAAAATCAACAAAGATTCAAACAATAGCATAAGCTAAGAATAAACATCAAAATCGCGTGCTTGCCACATGACTATTGTATTTTCATACCAAATATCATCTAATTGAGTGGAATAGTTTTCACACAAGTGAATTATGTAACCGGAGTAAAGATTTTTCAAGAAAGTACAAAAAAAACACAATTTCTAAACTATTGATTTTCGCGGAACTAATATTGTTTTTACATGATTTATCACGAAGACATTCTACCTAAACAAATTAGGTAGAACGTCTTCGTTATAAGTGGAGAACATTCTACCTAAAAAAATTTTGGACCACTGTAAATGGGTCAACCGGTATTAATGCCTTTTCGCCATCTTCTTTGCTTATTTAAGAAACATATTATTGTGGAAAAGTTTATAATAATTATACCGGTTGTAACAAAGAACGCATCTACAGGCGATTTTCTGCATCAAACTGAGTAGAAAATGTTAATGAACGTGGGGCAAATTTTGAACTATTTCTGAGAAAAATCGCTTTCAAAATGGCAATTTCTCCGGTAAAAAAAATTCAATTTATTACTCAAACATGCTCCGAATATACTCTTATGTGGTCAACACCATAAATTAAAAAAGAGACGTTAAAATTTTCATAAAAACTTTTTATTATATCGAAAGTATTATTACGAAATCGTCTAGCATTAAAGTGTCACCGAGTGTGACGTGCAAAGCTAACGGCGGCTTTCTTTGGTATTTTTCGGTAAATATTAACTGGAAAACCTCATTTCGTAATAGCCGGCAGTGTCTTCAAAACTGGCGAGGCGTGAACATGTATGTTTGTTTCCGGGGTTAATGAGGCGATTATTTAAAAATCATTTCTTTAATTTTTAGTTTAATATTTATAAGATATTTGTTTTCCGTTTGTGTGGTGTGTATATTTGTTGATTTTGTTTATTAGTGCAAGACCAAAACGTTGAACAATTTCAGTGAAAATCATACAAACAACAAATACATTAATCGTGTTTTCATCTGAGTACAGATGTAAGCACCTAACATTTATTTCCTTTAAATATTTGCCCATAATTTGTTTGAATGTTTATTTCTCAATTAACTTTTCCATAAATTCTGACTCTAAATAATAATAATTAAATGACATAGTGTTCAAGGAATTTAAACCCTTTCAGGGTGCGTGTTGTAAATAAAACACGCTTTAATTAAATATTGATATTTTCGACAAGTTTAAAAACTTACGTATGGTTCCTCAAATTTTTCAATTTAGCTTTATTTAGTATGATGCGGAGTTTCACCTGTATGAATAAAAGATACGTTCTTCGTTACACCTGTATAGATGTACAAATGTATTCAAAATTTGTTGATTTTGTTTTGGGATGCATATGCATTGATTTATTTTAATATATAGAGTAAAATCATTAGTAACTGGCCAATCAAGCAACTAGGCCTAGTTCACGTTACTTTTGTATTTAAACGAGGCAAAAAGAAACGTTTTAAAAATATCTTAGGACAGAGCTTATTTTGTTAGCAAAAAGTAAAATGAAACAATGTTTTTTTAGAATATATTACCATTTATAAAAAAATACAGATTTGCCAGCAATTCGCCGTCAAAATTTTATAACTGGTCAATATTATTCCAGTATCTGGCCATAGCCATTTAAATATATTTGAACACACAATATATCAAGTAACAGAAATGGTAAAATAACTTAAATATATTTGTTTGAATGAAGATAAATAGTTATTTCTTAATTAGCTGCCATGCAATTTAATTTTCCCACAAAACACAAGATTAATAATACTATTAAATTACTTTAAAAGACTTTTACAAAGGTGTTTGTGATTGTTATCGCAAATACCCTAAGTAAGACGAAAATAAGGCTCAATTAAAATTTAAGCTTCCATTAAGGAGTCAAACAACTCATGAGCATCGCCATCAGGCGAGTCAGTGTTTCTCACTTCATGGCAATTTTGGCATAAGAATTCATCGTCTTCGTCCTCGAGAATACGAATTCTATGGACTTGCGGGATACAGTTATCATATGTTTTTCTTTTTATTGGCTGTATTATAATTCCATTGTCATAATGGAATTTAAACAAGAATCGCAACAAACACATGTCTTTTAAAGATAAAAATCTTCGTCCAAAATCTTTTTGCATCGTTTTCTCTTTACACTTCCCGGCCTCTAACTGTTCTTTTGATTATTTTTTGAGTATTCTCCTTTTTTTTGCTTTAATTTTTTCGACCTAACTGTCGGTTTGTGTTTTTCTGTTCCTCGTTTCCTTTTCGCTTTGGAGATCTAGGACACTTTTTTCCAAACACCCTGATAACGATATGTTTCAAATTATTTGATCTGGTACTATGGTTCTCGGTGGATTATTAATATTAATAGAAAATGTAAATTATCAGTCAGAATTACGTTTACGAGTCAGAATTTACGTTTTCTCCTTTTTTCTAATTAGCTTTCTATATTACATTTAGGCTCGATGATGTGTAACTATTTGCTCTCTTTCTTCTATTTCTTATATATTTTGTTTTAGTTCTTTGAATTCATCCGTCAACTCATCGAAAAATATGCCATCTGTTCTGTCTTAATTTTTTTCATTATAGGTAAAACTAGGTCTTTAAAATAATTTTCAATAACATCTTGTCCAGGCGACATATTTTGCTCAGTTGTTTTGATATTCAGCTTATCCTCAATATTATAATTTTCTTCTCATAATCCATTAAATTACTGCCACATTTTATAGATGGCTTTAAATTTTTCTTCAGATTTTTGAAGATTAAGACGTGTCTTTGTTTCATATTGATTAATAATCTATTTACCAGCAAGTTGGCAAAAAACTGAGTAGGGTCGTTTTGACTTACCTCCAATGTTTGTTACTGATACAACCGCCTTGTCAATGCATAGCTTTGACCAGATAATGTGGATTACAATCCACATTATCTGGATTAAATGGGAAAAAATCACTTATACGAAATCCGTTGACCAAAGTTTCTTTTTTCGTAGAAGAGTCTACGACGAATTTAAGTAAAGAAGCAACATTTTTCTCGTAGTCCCTTTTTGCATTGAGATTTGATAGGACGAAACAATAAAACGTCAGTCGGCTGTAGTGTTTGCGTTGCATTTGGATAAAGGGCATCTCTAAATGTAGGCACAATTATGATACCTCAATTGTTATGTGAGTTTTGTGTCTTTTGACAAACTGGATGGTAGGTACAAGAATATGTTCACCAAAAGTTACTTATGGAATCAATCTGCGATGTAATCGTGCATAAATGCAGCAGTCATAGTATTATTTTGTAGGATAGATGCTCATAAAATAAAATTGCAGATAAGATGAGCAACAGAAAACGTAAACGTCGTTGTTATGTTTTCTTTTGCCGATCCTTTCTCCACATGGTACACATTTTTACACCGTTTTTCTGCAAGAACTTTACCTAATTTGGGGAAATTATTCAAACCGGTTTCTTTTATTTTTATCAATAGTTTATTTATTATATTGACGTTTTTTGGACACTTTATTATATTGACGTTTTTGGAAGAAAAAATATCTTGTTTTTTAACTAGCCACTTGGAATTCAGTAACTGACTCCTATGCCAATTACGTTTATGAAACTCCTCAATATTTGTTATTGGATGTGATACCTTATGTCCGTTATAAATAAGTTTATTTTTTAATAATATCATCATATGTTACATCATCACAAAAACTACATAAAAAGCAGAAAAAGTACATAGATTTCGTAAAAAAATAGTGGTGACCAGTGTCGAAATGGCCATATAGTCTCTTGCCAGTATAGTCTTTTGCCAGTATAGGCTTTTGCCAGTCGGGCCCTAACCTACGCAGGTGCTCGACCCTACCTACCCCCCTGGCTGACGACTTACACGTAAAATGGTTCATATATACTTAACACACATTACACAATTTATGAGAGAAAGGAAACGGAACAATTTTAAAAATGTTTGGCCCTAAGACCCTCTCTGAAACTTCCCGCTATTTCAAAGCAAAAATATTTCTGGTCGTAATTATTGAGCTCTTCGAGATCAAGGATATAACTTTTTTTGGTCATTTTCGAGAACCTTCATCTCGAAAAATAATAATGGCCCTTTTTTAGGTTTTAGAAAACAATAATTACCGAGCGATTAACTGAATTGGGGCATTCGATACTGTTTTTTGTACAAGAAATAATATTTGTTCAAAAATGTTGCTCCATTAAAATATTTGAAAGTTATTTTGAAAAGTCTTTTTTTTAAACTTTTCATGGCAATATCTTCTCAATGAATTTGAAATTTTTGAACAGCGACAACTTTTGAATGGGGATAAGTTTTGAACGAATCAACCGATATTGATCTCATACGCAGTATTTGACGTTGTTTGTTGAGGAAAAGAGTTGATTTGATTTTGGAGTTAATCAGTGAGCCCTTTAAAAGGAAGTAAAAAAATTTTTTTTTGAAAATATTATTTTGGAATTTTATCAAAATTTACTTGATCGATTTGGTTCAAATCAAGAAATCTAAGTTTAATGAATACCATTCAAACGTTGTTAGTCCAATTTCGGTCAAAAGTTATTTAAGTGTTACACACACAGGGACATTATCATAAAAATAATTAGAATAGTTTCTCAGTACCTCGAAACGCCGAGATCTGATAAAAGCACGATTTTCGAAAATCAGACTGAAATTCCCAATTTTTTTTAATTTTTAATTTTTATAGCGGGAAGTTAAAAATTATACATACATTATAGTTAGACTTTTATTAGTTTGCCATTTTTCCTTAAAAATAGCATAGTAGGGAATTTTTAACAACATATATAAGTTAACAGATATGGAACGTACCGTATATATTTACATTAATATTATTGAAGAAACCGGAAAACTTTAAAAAGTCTAGTATCGTACGCCGGAAAATTTCATGATTTTAAAGGCGGGCACTCTGGTGCTCCCAGCATCGTATCTCATTGTTTATTCCCGTCGATACGTTAGTCAGTGCAAGTTTATAATATTACGTGTTGTATTTTATCGATGTTGTTCAAAGTTGTGGTGTCGTGTAGTTGTTTCTAATTCTTGTTATATATTAAGTTCACAGAAAATCTAAATCGTCCATTACAATGAAAAATGTAAGTTACATTTTATTATAATTAACTTCCGTAAAAAGTTATACATTTTTATGCAATAATTACTTGAATGAATATATTTCTAGTCATATTCAGTCGCATATAAACACAAATCTGGTTTCAAAAAATGTAAAAATAAAAGAAAGATCAAACTACAAACAGCGGATGTGAATCTAAAGCAGTCCAGGCTTTCTTTCGTCTACAATCAGGTTAATAAATTAGAATTTTCATAAAGTGGCTTTTTTCTAATTTAACAAGTTCAATTTATAGTTTGCTAGCAAGGAGTTTACCCGTGGTTTCACTTTTTGATTTCAAAATTAAAGCGATTGAAATTTGTCAAAATTATCTGTTTTAGACCAAAGTTACGTCTGTCTAAGAATAAACTATTCAGGAATTGGATTTTTTGTTATATTATATCCCATATACTGTATTCAAGCAACAAATACTAAAAATCCTGAATTTATATCGACTGGAGTGCCCATACGAATGACTATGACTACGGGAATGACTATGGAATTAGACAACGCGCATCCGTATCTGGGCCGCACCGTGCAAACACTTTGCTCAGGTACTAAGAGCAGCAAATTTAAGCGGGCATACAAATATTTGAGCCTCATTATGAAAAATAAGAACTTGGATTTTTATATATTGAATATATTTGGCGTTAATTTTGTAGAAATTCATTATTCACAATTAAATGAAACTACGTGATGTAGTATGATTTCTACTATCTTTAATTTCTTTACCACGACCTAGGTTTCGTTGTATTACAACATCTTGATCTCTGAAGATGTTGTAATACAACGAAACCTAGGTCGTGGTAAAGAAATTAAAGATAGTAGAAATAATACTACATCACGTAGTTTCATTTAATTGTTGGATTTTTATCTTTGTTTCCATGTATAGGTGATCCTAACCCTGACAAATTAACTAATATACTGATTCAATATGAATTCAATTTCTTATCTTACTTGGCACTGAAAGTAGAGACTCGTTATAAGCGACGGATGAACATCATTGGTCTAACAATAGGATTTTTTTGATTTGGTAAACCTTGAAAAAGGATCCTTTTTTCTCGTTATCGTATTGAAAAACATTGTTAACAACAACTTTGATTAATTGTCTTCAAACGAAACTGAAGGAAGAAGTAACAAAATTAATTTTCACGCATTGTTATGAGCGTGTTTTAAATTTAATGCTGGGAGGCCAATATCTTCAAACTCTTACATTAGACTACTACTTTAGTTAAGATAGATATAAAATTCAATGTCAATGAACTTGTAATGAAGGATGCCACTTGTTTGACTCCACCCGAAAAACTTCAATGAAAACATCAAAATTAGGATTCCTAATGGCGCATTAAATCTCTGGGATTAATTTTAAATATCGATCGAGAATTGCTGTCAAAAATTAGAACCTTATGAAAAAATGTTTAATGAACTGTCTAAAAAACTTTGGGATGAACACAGTCCACTTAGCAAGACATGAATGGCTCAGATTCTCAGAGTGAAGAAGAAGACCACGAACATAACGAAGATGTCTTAGATCAAACTGCAAAGGACACCATTTGTTTTTCCTGAAGCGGTTCGGACACTTGCCAAAGTTACTTACCATATGCATGTAAACTTTTGTCACAATATAACATATACATCAGTACGTACTCCAACTTATATGTTGCTTATTGTGTAATCCTCATAATGTCGTTCACACGAGTGACTTGTGACAGACGAATTTCTACGCTGAAGCGCATTAAGATAAGTCTTCGGTCTTTACTGGAGCAATAACTGTTGAATTGGTTGATTATCTTAAATACAGAATCGTATCTAATCATAGATGACGAGAATGCCAGCTGTTACCATCGAGTTATTGACAGCATAAGAAAATAATTTTCGCAGGTGACGCCAGCCGAGTGACAAAAGAATAACCACTAATTTTTGCGATAGTGTCTATAACGGAAAAAAATTAACTACTTCGACAGCTGTTGAATCGAGTCATAATAACACATACGAACAGATGGCATTCTTTCATAATAATTCTTATTTCCTTGGGATAAAATGCCTAGTGGCCAATTTCTGAAGATGACCAGTTACACCTTGTTACTATTACTAAAATAGGTTATTAAAGGAATAGAAATTTATCTTTATTGACAAAAAAAATCATATTTTAAATAAAAAATATACCTTAAATTAAAAATATTTTTGGCTAATTTTTTCTTAATTTTATGGATTTGTATTATTTTACATATCGTTTTCCACAGTGATGAAATCACAGTTTTCTCGGCATCCTGCTGTTGCTGTCGTAAAATAATTACTCTAATCTGTACGTTGTTTATAGACAACCGTGGATATTTATTCGCAAACACTATGCCGCTGCTCTCTGGTTCATCCTTGTCCTACGGGTAAAGATACTTGACACCAATAGCAATACTATACACGTTACTGTGCGACAGTTAGACGCAAGAAATAAATATTATAGTTTTCGTCAGTTATCCGTTATTGCAAAAAAATAGTCGCTGTAACTATGTTTCACAACGTCCAAATCTATTCAAAAACCGACGTCAAGCGAGGGTCCAACACGAAACTGACCGAGTACAAACATTCACATAATCGTGCACGACCTATCTCGGCGAGTGTGTGAATGTGCCATAAAAAATCAGTTAGAAAATAATCTGTTAAAATACAACCTTACTTGCGTTAGTTAGAGCTAATATCTTCTGTTATGAGAGCTTGTTTGTTTGTTTATTTGTCCGCGAAGGAGAATGAATAAAAGAAATTATGAATACTTACTTTTATGTAAGTATATATTTATTAAAAGTATTGTTTAGTCTTTGTGGTAAAAATGTATGTAAGTAAAGTAGAATTTTTCGAGTTTTATCATTATAGATGAACTACTTAGTTGTGGTATAATTTGTTTTTGTGATTAAATTATATTAAATATTCTTTTTATTGCGGAGTAACAAATTTGGTGTTTATCCAGTGTTTGGCCATGAGTGGCAGACATTTAAGAAAAAGCTTCATTGCAATTTGTCACTAAAACTTATCAGAAACCAAAATTTGATATATTTTCCACTGAATATTTATAAGTTAAGTCGTAAAAATTTATGGAATAGTCATCGGTTCCCCAAGAAAAAAAAATAGTCTTATTTGGCGGTTAATCGACGACCAATTATTTATCATCGAACTAAGTAGTTCATCTATAATGATAAATCTCGAAAAATTCTACTTTATTTACATACATTTTTAAAACTCGCATTTACCTAAGAAACTGAAGGCCTCTTTAATATTCATAATAATTTTCTTAACTTTTTATTTAATTAGGTAGTATAAATGATGGAATGATTTAAAAATAAAAATAATAAGTTTTAAAAATAAATAAGGTCGATTTTTTAGAGGATAGCTGTTGAATCACCAGAGTAAGGCATATGCATAAATGACGCTCGTAGATAATATGGTGCACGTTACAAAATTATTTGGCTAGAAGATAATCAATAGAGTTACTAATTTTTAGGGAACCTAGGGAACACTTGTCGTTTAGATTCTTCACATGGAGACATTATTTTTGTTCACAAAATATTTTTCACCACCCACCTTTATCTTATTTTCACTGTCAAATTTCCTTAACCTTCGAGCGTTATTCATTATCATCATTATATAGGTCATTAATTAGACAGTAATCTCGGGTTGATATCTGCGAAGGTTGACTCTCTAAGTTCTCAAGTCAAGTTGAAACTGCGTAAATCTAAACATTTGACTATCATGGCTTAAACCAATTTTTTATAAAACTAAGTGGTAATTGATTAAGATACCGGTAATGGAATTGTACAAATCATCAACAGCGTCATGATGATCGTTAATCTTATAAAGATTATCCCATGATGGAAGTTTAAGTCTTGTATGTAATTTTAAAAATACATACTAATTTCTTTCCGCGACAATTAATCACTTCATTTCACTCTTGCAAGTTACGATAAGACATGAAGCATTTAAAATCATTCACGATCTACTGGAACACACTGTATAACTTAAAATTACCAAGGACTACAATATTTTAATATTTTGATGAAAAACAAACATTTTCAGTCAAACTAAAAATGGACTTATAACGTGAATCCCAAGCAGTAAGTGGAGTGTACAACAAGAATAATACTATAAAACGAACGAAGGTACAGAGTAACAAGGATGCATTTATCGACAACTGTTCCCAAATCAATTACGCCGGCGTCTAGAGACATCAGCTGCAACGGGGCACGTCCAGTCAGCAGCTCGCCTCCTCCGCGGCGCTCAAGCCCGCGATTCGCATCGAAAATACACTGCCAACAATTTTGCATTGTTTTTCAACTCATTTAGCATATTTCGTTTAATGCGAACCAATTATATGGCATAGCAACCACTCACAGTTCACTTCACTTTCAGCATCACTTTCGACACAGCTTCACTTTTGACTACAATCGTCGAACATTTTGGTAAAAAATGTTAAGTTTACTGTCTGAAGTGCATGCTTTATCTCGAAATCGCCACTTTTTTATTGATGCATTTTTGTGCCTCGCATCTGTTTTAAATAATAATCGCTTTAATATACTCTAAAATTGCTTCTACTGAAATATATGGATGGAATCTCCTCCTAGATACCATCGTAAGTCCGTGCGAATCGTGAAGACCCGCGCCACACGCCATCTCGTTTGTTTCTCATCCATATCACCTTATGATTTGAAAAAAAAGCCAGACTCTTATGCTATGATCATTCCATCAAATAACTACATGGCATTCGGCAAAGTTAAAATCACATATTGTAATGTGGTCGATCTTCAACAGTGTAACCAAAATTTAAGTAATTTGTGAGACGGTGATTGTTTACGCCAACAACTACTTATCCAAACTATTAAACAGAGATTATGTCAAAGGTTTTTTCTTCATTGCCTAAACAGTGTAATACGGACTTCGTGCATGTTGATATAAGACAACAATTACAACAAAACAAATGGATATTTATTCAATCAAACGTCACAATACTATCGAAAGCGACTTCAACATATACGATCTAAATGTATAAGATACAGGAATACTTTCTTTACACCCTCGATGAATAACTTATTGTAAAATATCCAACTCCTTGCCAAAATCCAACTCTAAAATTAATTTAAATTTAGTAACGTCGAATTTCAATTTAATAAATGATAATTGTAATCAAGATAATTTCAAATCAATTATAAAAAAAAATATCGCAGCTATTAAACTAAAATATAATAATTCAAATCACTAACAATTAAAAGAAATATCAAATAAGACTTAAACAAAACCAAATCAATTATGGATCAACCTGATATACTTCTAGAACATAATTCTTTTTACCCAATACTTTCGTATTATATTCTAAGTGTAATATTGTATAGAATCAAATATTTGTATAGAATCTATAAAAATATTTGTATAGAATCTATAATAAATTCAGTAACTGCTTGAAAATATCCCGTGGAGTAAAAATTCAATAATCAGGTGATTCTGACGATGCTGAAAACCCTAAATCTGATGACGTAGAATCAACCCCTTTATAGAGACTTTGACTTTTAACATAAACTTCGCGCTTTAACCGCTCAAGTTTAATCAAAATATTTATGTAAGGCCTTTTGCCGATACCGTTTAACTCCAACATAAAGATGGTGCAGTCACTACAGGTAATATTATAATAGTGTCTCACAATACTCATTTTACCATGAACCAGCAAACAGCTAACTTATCAAAGCCAGAGAGCTTCCAGCTTCGCCGTAGACATACTCCCGTCGCGAGCAGGCACTTAACGAGTTCCTTTTAATTAGTAGAATAAATTAATTAAATTAAGTAAACTCTTTTATTGCTTTTTTTAAACTCAACAACAATCCCCGTTACAACAGTACGATACAACCATTCCAGCCGACAGCGGTTGGCCTAATAATTTCTATTAATTGCAGAATTTTTGAATTTTCGACAACAAATTTTTCCCGAATTGTATTTGCACAGTTACAGAATAATGTTTTTGGGGTTCTCTAGTTAAGTACTAAAAACGTTATTATTGTATTTTTATTAATTTTCGAAGTTATACTTCTTTAGACGCGTTATGAAAAAAAGGTTGAGAGTGCAATTTTAAGATACGCGCGCACGATGAAGTTGCTCACTAAACCTATATTTATATGCGTGTTGTGATTGATACCATATTCATGATGGTTATCGGGGTATTTGTAAGTATCGAATACATGTTTAGTATTATTTGTGCTATTAAATAATATTGTTTAATAATTGAAATTTTATAAGGTTTTAAAATATATTTTAAGTGTATTTCTCTAAGTGAGGTTAAGTTTGAAGTACGGCAGCTTAAATTTCGGTTTAAGTTTCGGTATGTATTTACTTGCATCATAAATTATAAATTATTTTAAAATTTAATTGTTTTATTGAATTTATATTTTACACGCTCAAGTTATTTTATTTCTATTAATTATTTGAGTTTTAAATAAAGTTATTATTGTATTATACCAAAGAAGTATAACTTCTAATGTGCATACATAATACGCGATTTATTTTATATGTATGTATATTTATTTATATATATATATATATATATATATATATATATATATATATATATATATATGTGTGTGTAATTTAATACATTTTTCATGTACATATATATATATATATATATATATATATATATATATACACATGTACATGAAAAATGTATTATATTACAGAGATTAAAAAAGTCTATCTAATTGTAACAAAAAGGTTGTCGTGAAAATTGAGACATTTTATCATCAAAATATTTCCGCAAGTTAGACCATCTAAAGATTAAATAAACGGTAAGCTAAATGTTTGATTACTTGTCAAGTTATACAACGGCTGAATGAAAGCCAATATAATTTACGATTACATTTCAAAGGTATTAAATACTTGATTGGAACATAAGACAATCAAAAATCTTTTTGAATTAATAAGCAATGATAACTAATGTTATTATTTAAAACGACTTGCGGATATCGTACTATTTAATCATTGTGAATAATTCAATTTTTTAAAAACCGGTCATGGTTGCGTATTACCCGTACTATCAGGACAGAGTGGAAAACTCATTTTGAACAGAGGAAATCTTTAATTAATAGGATTAACTTTATTACAAGCACATTATTTCATTTTTGCGTCATCTTTTTTATGTATAAATACAAATGTGATATGATACAATCACACTCTCACAAATGATACAATCACACTCTGTTTACAAATGTAACGTTATTAGAGCATACATATATTAGTTGTAATTAGATGTAAATCACAGAATCAGAAGAATATATATTAGACAGACCAATAGGTACGATAAGTAAGTGTCGCACTGTATAAAAAAAATTGGGTTAGTAAGGGAAAAAGAATTTAAAAGCAGGTACATTTGATTCAAAAGTCATACCTAGTTTAGTTCCTAATATGCACGGTAGAGAGGTAGGGATAGAAAATTGTTTGACACTGTGGAGCTGTGCAACTTTACAAATTATGTAAATTTAATAGCGTCTTTTGCCCTTATAAACACACACACTGACAAGGTCAGCTAAGCTTAAACTAAAATAAGTGACGACATAGTAAAACATACAAAAATGTTTATATTAACTAAAAATCACCTAACTTACTATTGACATAACAATACATCTCAAAAAGATATGTTTATTTTACAGTATTCATCTAAAATCAAACAACTTTTCCCGACCTTACAGCTTTACAGGCCACTCTCAAGAGAAAAATTATAAAATGTTGAGGGCCTTTAACAAACAAAATGGCTATCAAAAAAATCACGGATGCTTGAGGAATAAAACTCTAAGCACAATAATTTCACTAAATACACTAAACTTAAGAATGCGGTGCGTGGGGCAAAAGACGAAGAACTGCTCCAGCCAATGAAGAAATGTTTCTAACTCGATGCTGATCGTGCGAGGTATCCTCGGCTGGAGGGTGTGGTGGTTATTGTCAAAAATGTTTCATGGTCATTCGTGAAGGAGGAATTTTAGCTACAATAAAAGATGATTTCAAAATTAATAATAATAATGATCGTAGGAGTTACCACCACGCGATTGAGTCATGATCGTTGCATGTAGTAGTAGACTTCATCGAAACATTAATATCAAGAAAGTTTATGAATTGAAAAAACCGAAGGTCGAGAGTGACACGCAAATTATAACCTGTTTTTTTTTTAATTTAAAGAATATGTTTTAACGTCAATATATATTATAGAAAATACGTTTATTTACACCTAGCAATACAGGTGACTTGTAACTGATGTTTCTTCACGGCTTTAAGAATCTCGATATTGTCGATGAGAAAAATTGCTCTAATGGCATTTTTCCGAAATAATCTATAAAAAATAGGCAAATACTCTCCTGAACTTTTCTTTAGACTCTTTAAGGTCTACAATCATCTTACATATAATATTATCGTACAAATCTGTAAAAGTTTTATCAGCGTTCGTCACAAAAGCGTTCAGAATAACGAGTTTTCTTCCGACTATGTAAACATTATTAACTATACCTCAAAAATTGTATGGAAGTACTATATATACTATGGCAATTTAAAATCTATAAGCTATCATATCGCAAAATTTGTATGTCAATGGGATGAGCAGATTTTACTTACTTTAAAAAGAGTTGATAATTTATGCACAAATTTTATATCTGCGAAAGCTTCCTTCTAAGTTTGATGAAAACTTCGGTTAAAAATTCTTTAATAAATTTTATTCAGAATAATTATTTATGATTTGAAAAATTCAGTTCTAACATTCGAAGAGAGAATCGCAATTATAGACTAGGTACTACAAACCTATAGTAAGTATAGATTTTTTTACAATTATGTGCGTAGTGAATCGATGTATTATATACAATTATAATATAATTTTAATAGTTAATATATAATTCTAATAATTAATACGTGCTATAAAGATGTCAAAATACCAATTTAGATTCTTTCAATAATTTTATAATAAGTTCATTTCATAAATGTGAATCAAACTATGGTATGGTTAGTAAGTTGTTATTTTTGTTCAAATAGGTCACTTCCATTCCTAAGAAGGACAAACCATAGTACAAAATACACTTACAAGTCCAAATGTACCAAATATGCCGACATCTTCCTGCTACTGGGCGATAAATTGATTTCTACCAATGTTACGTCACATTGAAACTAATTACAAAACCCGTATGTACTAAACCTTATCGTATACCACACGTTTAAAAATAGACATAAAAAACAATTGATCACTAGATTACATGATAGAAAAATTGCAAAGTGAATGGTCCAGCATTATTTTGTTAGTGTTGAAGAAAACAAAAGACTAAAAAAATTAAAAAGATTGAGATTTGAGGATGAATTATTGTAAACTAATTGAGAAAGCACAAGATGATAAATTGTCATTTCCAAATATCAATGAAATTTTAGACTCTTTACCGGGTGCTATTTATTTTATACGTTTAGATCTCCGTCAATCATATTATTAGATACTAATTTATTTTAACTAGTTATATCGCAGCGGTTATTACAAACACTGGACAATACGAAATGAAGCTACTTCTTTGGGTACAGAAATTTGGAAAGTGGTAACAATAAATTACTAGAAGTTTTCGAATGTTTAAGGAAAGTGAATTTAAAATTGGATCTTAATAAATTTAAAAAGAAGATATTGTCTATTTTTAAAGAAAAATGTTTTATATGTCGGCCACGCTCTATCGAAAGAGGACATTTTACGAGATCCTGCAAAAATAATAGTTATCCAAAATGATACAAATCCTAAAAGTCCGGAGACATCCGATGTTTTATCACGTTTTTTTTTCAATTATTACAGAAAATAAATTAATAATTTTGCTACGTTAGCAAGTTGTTTGAATCAGCTATGTAAAAATGTACAATTCTTTATCAACGGAATGTCATTTCAACAATCACAACATATTATAAAACAAAGTTCCCGCTCACGTATGCTTTTCTGTGTGTTTTTGTTTAAAAAAAGAATTACCAAGTGAATTTCGATGCGTTTTTCACCACTCTTTGGAATGTTTATTCCAGAAAGTTATGGCATGTAACGGCATGCTATAAAGCAAAAAAAAAATTTCTAAAAAAGAGGTTTGCTCCGAAACTCTTGCAAAACAATTAAAGATATTAATGCAATGTATTATAGGATTGTACGGGTAGATCTTGGAAAATCCGCGATACGATATATTTTCTTTGTTATATATATAATTATAATAAACGTTTCTTCGCGATAAATAATACTTAAAAACGTATGTCGATTATCGAGAGCTTTTTGTGCATTTCTGTGTAACTTCTGTAACGAAAAAAAAACAGTTTGACAAACAACAGAAAAGGAATGGCTTCTCGAAGAAAAAGGGTATAATAAATTACCAAGAGAAAGGTAGACCTCAACCAAGCCTGACCTTCGCTTATGTCTAGCTCGCGCCAAGTAAAACTCCTAACGAGAAAGAGAGACTTCGGTTGAACGAAATACTCGGCAGCTGACTGACAGGATTAGGTACGTTTATTAAAGAAATAAAAAGTACTTTGCAATAAATTGTGATTCTTGAATAGATTATTAAATTTATCCTACAATTTCAACAGGTTCTGTCCGCCATCTGCTCGTGTTCTTTAGTTTTCAAATGGCAGCATGAGTTAAAAGTTGCGTGTTGCTTGCAAAGAAAATTTAAATTACTAGTCATTTTCTCTTCTCCTGAATCATTATTTCGCTTCTTATATATGTAATCACGTGTATCCAAAAATTAACGTCTCATATTTGATAATATAATACGCGTTTCAAATGACATCATTTATAAGTATAGATTATAGAACGTAATTTCATGTCTACTTTTAAATTACAAAGACAGATTTGCCATTAGTTCCCTTCTCGGTAGACAATCATAAATATTTACAAATCTATTTTACAATATATCCAGATCCTGGAGTCATCTATTCTGTGCACCATCGTCATCGACCCCAGTACACTCTGAAAACGATTACATTTAAATATACTCTAGAAAGTATACTACAGATATCCTCGATTTTAACATTCATGTGAAAATCGAAGACACCTGGGGATAAAATAAACCAACTCTTGGCGAACATCGTCGCCTCTATAACACTCCTTCGACAAGTGAAGTAGCAGTAGTTATGCTGGACAACAATTCCACAAGAGAGATACAGTGATGTATGCTTGCGACAACAACCTTTATAAATATCTGAGTTACATAAATGATACGATTCCACAGTATATATTAATTTTATCTCAAGGTGAAGACGGCTATTTAATATATATTTCTCAAATTGATACAGCTACCGGCGCTCCGATACGAAAAATTATTTCGTGTATGAACTATGATTGTCACAGGATATTGGCTAGACAAAATAATTTAAATACTCAGATTTGAATTGTTGTTAAATCAATATCTAGTTGAACAATACTCTAAAACAAAATCAAACCATCTAGCAAGCATACGAAATAATGAAACTAAATTACGAGTCGAAAATTGCGTTCACGAGAAAAAAAACAAGATACGATGTCGTACGTAAGACATTACAGCAAATCAAATCTGTTATTATGTTTAAATGTAATCCTAACTGGAGAAAAGTAAAAAAAAAACTCCATACCAACGCAGCCGCACAGGAAAATATGACAAAGTGAATAAAAAATTTCATTTGAAAAATTCAAAAAGTGTTGTTTCTAATTAATAAAACGTACGTATTGGGTCTCTCTTGCCATCATAGGTATATAATACCTATGATGGCAAGAGAGCATGAGAGAGAGAAAGCCTGCCATACGTCCACATACTGTTGCAGCTACAAAAAAAAGTTTCCAAGCCAAGCGAATATCCAATTTTATTTGACACTGTATAGCGACACATGGATTCGTGGCTCGTGTGAATATTTAAATCTAAATTCGCCATTTATGCGTGAACGAAAGTGCACTAAAATTTCATTTTGAATGCTAAAAGTGATTATGGATATCCTAAAAATCAGGTTATTATGGATATTCTGAAAGTATGCCGCTTTCATGAGGTGACGTGAAGTGTGATACATTGCAATGCTTGGAATAATTAAATAAACAATAGATGGGTAGTTTAATACGGTATTTGACTCATTCTAAATTGTAATATTCGTACAATATTGTGAAATATAAGTTAATTAAAAACCAGTCTTGAAAAAAATTCAAAAAATTATTGAAAAATAAGCCAGTTGCAGGCTTCTAAATTAGAAGATACGGATAGAGTTGGGTATATCCCTGTCTCTTTTCGGTATATCCCTCTCGAAGAATATAATAAAAATGACCTCACAACACAGTATTCAATAAAGGTTAAATTTAAACTTTTATAACTCGGTCAATTTTTAAGATTATTAAAAAAAATTTTCACTCTTCGTCAGCTTGTACCTTGAAATTATGATTAATGAAATAAAAAAAATTAGTTAAATACCCAATTCTTCTTAAAATAGTTGATGCACACAGAAGTTTTGAACTAAGTAATTTAGTCAAATCAATAAAGTAAAATAAATATATTAATAAATGAAGAGATCAGGCTACTTTTATCATCCACTCGATGGATGAAATTGCGCAATATCAACCTGGCAGACGGCATCTATCTTTCATTATTCGCTAAAGGGCTTACTAAAAGCCATATTCAAGATGTCATGAAGAAGCCCCGTGTCACGAGTATCACGACATTTTCAAAGTTTCAACGTTTTACTATTTTGAAAAAAATATAGACATATGACAAAGTTCACGCATATTACATATGGAATAAAACTATCGAAAAGTGATCCTCGCTTATTGAGTGTAAAATTGTATTTTCTGAAGTAAAGATTGTATAGTTAACGTTCAAGAGACTATCTGAAACAAGAAACTTAATGCGCGGCACACAGGAATTCGAAAAAAATAGTAAAAACCAAAATATTACAAGGTCGCGTATTCTCAGTCTGATATAAAAAAAAAGCTTTTCAGTAGATTTATATTTTTGTTCTATAGCAAATTTCGACAAATTTGATTAGTCGTTTGGCCCAAATTATGATAGCTGAAACAGGGAACTCTGAATATTTTAACCTGCAAATTCTTACTTGTTCCTAAACGCTATTCGTATTTAAGATGAAGAAATATATCAACTGTTCGAAAACACAGCTCTAAGTTTATGCCCTAGCGCCGCTCATAAAATAAATAAAAATTTATGAGGTTTTAAATAGCTTACCTTACATGATGAAAAGTTAAAGTTTTCATCATGTAAGGTAAGCTATTTAAAACCTCATAAATTTGTTATAGCTCCAGATTAAGAGTAATTTTGTTACCGACAAATTTAATTGAAACTTAATTTTAATAGCTTGCGATAAAGGAGGTAGTGGTAAAATCCATTATTATTTATCCTAAATCCATTATTATTACTAGCAATCTGCTTGTGCAGGCAAAAAGTGACCATGATTGTTATTCCCTTTTTGGTTTAATAATTATTTACGGTTATGGATGTTCCAAAAACTCTGAAATAGGTATTTCTTTATATATATATCTTAGAGCCTATACAACAATTTTCATGTTCCAACTTCAATTATTTCGCAATTAATATACAATTTTCTATTCCCATTTTCACATAAGGATTATGTTCATTTATTAGAAGCGAAAATAGATACATATTTGAATATGCAAGACAAACAACGCTGGGACTTGCGAATAATGCAGCCTCACAATGATTTCAATGATTTGGTTTAACAAAAAGTATTCATTACTTTTATTAAATCTTAGATGTCCTAAAAATAATGCAGAAAAAATATTGTTAAACCATTATTTAATTACTAGAGTACACTCCTAGATTTGTAAGTTTGCTTCAAATAACACTTCGTAGAAAATCAATTGATACGTGTCTATATGATATTTAATGGGGTCAGTGCAAGAAATATAAAGTGCAGTAATAAAAACAGAAATAAAAACTTTTTATTATTGTTGATCAATTTCAGTGTAGCACTTTATCGACAGAAAATAATAAATGATTGAATGTAAGAGGTTATGTTACGAATGAATATGAGTCGAATTTGTATTATTTTTATGAATTATTAAAATGCAAAAACCTTTCTACAATACGTCACACTATATTTAGGTATTATAAATAAATGATTACAATAGCTACGCTGTGGGGACTTCACACGAATAAATAACAGCAGTGTTCTTCTACTTCACACGAATAAATAATCAAATGTTTATTAATTTATCAGCAGTTTGCACTGACTGCATCTCACCTTATTACGATCGAACGTAAAACAGGAGAGAAAATCTTCAAATAAAAATTTCGATTAATAAATCCACTCAGACAGTAACTCGCACAGTTGAAAAAGCTACACAAAATTGATATCGGATTAAGATTTCTTTAGATTCCGCATGCTACGACATAAATCGTACGTATACGTGCTCAAACTTTAAAAAAGACATATTATACGATGCATAAATTATTCGGTTACAACCTTTATCACCTTGTTACAGAATGAGTTGTAAGTATGAAAGTATACAAGAATAAAACAGTAAACTTTCAGCTATTTTTATATCTTGGATAAATATATATAAATTTTAAAACGAATTAAATTATATTTGAGGCATTAATATTTTTAAGTGCATGAATGCAATCAATATGATTACTGTGCGCGAAGTGACTGGACAGCTTGCCCGCCGTCAGATATGTGCAATTTTCGTAAGTTTATCGAAATATTAGCAGCACATTCACCGGTGCATTGCAAATGTCGAATTGTATTGTGACGGTCGATGTTTATTCTAAGAGGCAAATAATTGAATGCCACCTAAACGTGAACACCTTGCGAAACGACCAGGAACGTAATTGGTAAAATAACAGCTGAAGGTGATCCGACACCTACTGGGTACCGCACAGCGTTCGCCCCCGAAGAACGCGACCAGCCACTTGTTTTTTTGCCTTGGGCTCGAGTGACAGGAGACCGTAATATTTCGGTATATACATATATACTTGCTTAGCTGCCAATTATGACATTTAATAATGGTATGTTGCAACCATCAAGCCTAAAACAGAACTAAAATTTACATGTATAATTTTTTTTATAAATACTAAATATATAACTTGGAATAGCTTAAATATTTAAGACATATTTAAATTTAAAAAAGGACAAATTAGTGTGTCCAAAATTAGTATTTATTTCATATTGCGGCTATATTTCTATGTAAATATCCTATCATTAATATATAATATTTACATATTATTTACATATTTACATAAGACTTATGTACTAAATATGTTAATAATATAGACTGCTTACTAAGTGACCCAACTTGTCACCTCAATAACAAAATCATGAGTATTTGTTTTACCATTTTATGTAATCACATTTAATTCAACTATTTATTAGTTCAGAAGACGCATTTTTTTATTTAATTCGAAATGTTATTTTTTTCTACTTCATTTTAATTCTTTATCACATTTGATATACTATAATTATTATAATAACATAGTTTGACCTAGTATCGACCGCCAATATAAATAAAGGAGCAAATAATTAATTTGTTTTTTTTTTCAATTTCAAATATCCTCACATTTCATTGGAAGATATATTAATGATCTTAAATAACACTCAACACCATGCTATTTGAATTGCCTTTCAAAGACTCAAGTATTCTCCCGATCTTTACCATCATATCATGGAATTGAATATATAGAATTAAGAATCAACTAGAATTACAATCTGTGTGTCCGTTTTCGAAAGCATAAATATTTATAAGTAAACCCAAGTAACTCCAATGATTTGTTTTAAATTTTTAACCATTCCGTATTCCCAACATGTCGCGTGTTTTACGTTAATAAACTATTTGTATTCCTCCGTTGGATTGCTTATTTACGTTTAGTTTCTTAGCTTTTAACTGACTTTCGACAAATATTTGCAGTTTGTTGTAAAATTAATGAATAGAACTAACCGCAATTGTCTCCTAGGCATCCACACGAGCTTTATAAAATAAAAATAAATATTTATGGCTATGTATTCCTTGAATAGGAGATCGGCTCGGTAAAAAACAAATAGGATATTAAAGTATTATTTGGACACATTTTTCCTTAATATCCAAATTAACACAATCATAAATGATCGAGTACTATTCTACGAAATCATGCGAATGTCTCGTCTTCATTAAGCAGAATTATTTCTTAAGTACATTGCCCAACATAGATTAGATTAGGTTTAGATTAGAGTACACTCAATAATATTTTGTGAATAAACTGACGAATAATTGTAATATGTTCATATATAAAAAATGTACAATTTAAACAATTAGGATTTAAAATCGTTGGATTGAGGGGTAATTAACGATAAAATTGGTTCGATCGGGTATTTAAATGAGTTATCAAGAGAATATGCCCCCTATAATGAGTTTATTTACTATATAATGGATGCATTTGTGTCGCACGACAGCACCCATCTCAAGTGAAAGGCTAAAAGTAAAATAAAAAATAAAAAGAAGTTAGAAAGTCGTTGAAAACAATAAAAAACTATTGGATTAACAATTATTGGTAAATAATAAATCTTTGTAATACAGCATTTCCGCCAATTAATGTAAATACATACAATCAATGCTTTCCTTAATCGTATGAAGACATAAACATGTAGGTCATTTCCTTTTCATTCAAAGTTGGTGAAAATTTTGCCGCCCTCCCTAAATTTTTCACTAAAATTTGGTTTAATAATTTTAAAATCGTCGCCGTGGTGTGTTGGGTTGATCAAGCATACGGCCTTTAAAGGCGCGGTACACCGCGGGTATCCGGGTCCCATTTCCGGTCGCCAGTCGAGCGGACAAGTGTTCTGGTTGGCTGTAAGAGATTGCTCTCGTTGCGATAAGACCGCCATATATACCAACTGTATACATTAAAGCACATAGATAAATAAATAAACAAATATATGTATCCTTTGAATATCGCTTGTTTCTTAATGTTTAAATGTAGCATAAGATGGCCATCAGGATCTACGACCCATTGCAAAATAACTAAACTAAAACAATTTTTAAAGTTTAGATATATTTTTCAAATAAATTACGTTCTAAAATTTATACTATCATTCTACGTTTGAAAGGTTAAAATGGCAACATTTTTCTTTATTATGTAGATATCGGCACACAAGTTATTTACACTTAAAAAAAATACACAGTAACATAACCAAAAAATTACATCATAGGTAGTTCATTTATCAACTCACCACACGCTCGTTTTTGAAAACATCGAAATGAACTATTGTTAGGCACTGCTTATTCAAAAATAAAAAAAGCAATTTTTTTTGTGAAAACGAAATTGATATCGAGAGATTGACCCAGCCTCGCCAGGTACCGCTTTCGTCGACCGAGCGCGCTTATGTTTCCTATATTCAAGGCAGTACTGTGTTTTGATTTTTGGGCCAGCGCCCGGAGTTTTTGTTATCATTCTCTTTTAAATTGTATACCCTATGCATTCGTGCCCGATTTTTATAATTCTGCTTATACTTTGTCTCCATATTCCGCGATATTTAAAGAAAATTAAGAAATTTTCAAACTTTTTCAAATTCACAGCCTTGTATCTTTTAAGTTTGCGAGATACATACTTGGAGTCCACGATAAATTATAATACGTACACTCCTCTTCGAACAACGGGTTCACCAACATAAGTCAATTCTAAGATATGATTACGTTTTGAACAAGTATCAAACACGTAAAGTTGTTTAATGGAGGGTTTTTTTACACATGTGCAGTAAGCGACGCCTGTACGCTACGTCTTTAGGCGAGTTATTGAAGTTTGAAATTACTTCGTCAAAAACTACGACAGTTTTTTTGTTGAATTAATTTCAAATTTTATTTGGGCGCCATATTTGGGCATGATTACTTCCCCAAACCCGCCATAAATTTTAAAATCCTTTTCATGTCAAGAAATCGAAATCTACCATCATTAAAAAATTGAAAATTTACTTGTTATTCATTGTGAGTCATTATCTCATGCGTATCTTTACCCCCATCTGCCAGAAGTACAAATTAAGTACGTTCAGATTACATTGTTTAACATACTAATTAGCAATGAGAACCAACATCCTTGTCGTAATCACCTTCTATACACTTTTTACTTCTGATATCATTTATATTTATCAGAGGGTACAAATCACGTTATAAATATCTAATTTTTTTCTAACTCCGAAGATTTTCAATTCTAGCTAGATACATTACTGTTAACTGGAATTTTTCCAAATATTCTCACAATATAATCGCATACTAGTTTCCAAATATTCTCATGATATCATTATAAACAAATTTTTGCTCGTAGCTTTGCTTGCATAAAATTTAAAAATGTGACCCGTTCTTTTCGTAAAGAACTACGTAAGTTGTCGGGTCAAATATATCGTATCGATTACAGATGCCAAAACATTATTGCTGATCGAATCTATATCAAATACTCTAACCATACAAACGTATACTGGTTTTTACTCGTGGCTTCGCCACTCTACATTTTAGGGTGTGACCCATTTCATTTGTAGATTATTAAGTTATGGGATCAAAAAATATCGTATCGATTACAGAAGTCAAAACAGTACTGCTAATAGGATCTATATCAAAAACGAGTATTCTCACGATATCAATATACACTTCACTTTTTCTCAAGGTTTCACTTGCTTAAATTCTAAATTGTAGCCCGTTTTATTCGTAGAGAACTATGTAAGCTGTCAGGTCAAATAGTATCGTTTTGATACAGAAGTCAAAATATTATTGCCAGTCGCGGGGAATACATGTCAGTTTTTGAGTCAAAAAGGACCTTATGTTTTAATCGAGAACAAATTAACTCTACAATTTGAAATAAATTAGTTCATGCATTATAACGCAATTAAATAACAAATATTCAAACAAAAGTTCGGAATTTCAAATTAATAATACTATGTTACTTTACATGTATCAGTACGAATTATTTCAGTCAAGATTTAATGCATTCATTGACCCTAGTTGATCAAGAATGAGGAAGTTATAACTGACGCCAGCTAATATGGTTCCGTCTAATTCAACGTTGCAAAAGTGTTATAATTCTTTGAATCGCTTTATAGAATTAAAGTCTTTGGAATATATAGTATTCGATCCACTTTCTCCGAATATTCGAAGTTTACATCATATATTTTAATTCTCTCGATCATGCTTAAAATTATGTCATGATCACGTTTATCTAAAGCTTTATTCTCGTACTGTAACGAATCAAAGATACACACAGATATAAAAACGTAAAAAAAGGAAAACGTTTAATAAGATATACCACCTGATGTTAATATGAAACGGTAACGAGAGCAATCTAGTTCGTTCTATTTCTTACCAAACTCGCGAACAATAAACAATTAAAGTATGAGGCTCGTGTCGCCGTGTATTCAGAGATATTTATACTTTCGCAAAAACTATTTTTGATTCATCCATACATAAAAATGACCTAGTGATGGTAGCTTAATTTTTGATGACTTATTTACTTCGTAACTTTTTACTACATAAATATATTTTATTTTTTTACTAATGCAATAAAATAATTATTTTGGACGACATGATAAAGATAAACTTATTGTGCATTGAAATAGATATATTTAACCCTAACATTAAAACAGATTAAATTTTGAAACAAAACAATAACATTTGAATTTTTGCCTTATTTTTTATTGTATTCTCACAATTTATTATTCCGTAACATTAACAGTCATCATAATCCCAACTCCAACAGTTAAAAAGGGTTGTCAAAGGTAAAAAAACAAATTGATTGTATTGTTTAAAGGGTCTAGTTTGTATTTATAACATTTTTTTTTAAATATTGATTTTTTTTCCATGTGTGCGGTTTGATATGAAATTCGTTATCCAGAAATGGCTTCGTATGCATTGAATGCTGTTTTTTGCCTATCCAGAAAAGCTTCTACCTTTCCAAAAAAGCTTCTTCTCTGATAATAATTTCAACAATAAAAATGTGTTTGCACCTGACTCTGATGATAACAATATATATCTATATAACATTCAATTATTTAACAGTCACAAGCCTGTTATCATAATTCCAAAATCATATGCTTAGTCATCTGAAGAAAGCAATGAAATTATAGATCCGAAACCATCGAAGTCCATAAAGGTAAAACAGGAAACGGAAAGATCATATAGATAAATAAAAAAAATGTCATCATATGATGGGAAGAACTTTAAATTCATTGGCAGTACTGATTTACAGAATTTCGTAGAAACGTTGGAGTCACCAGCTAACTTTTCAACTTTTTGTCATGAGGGAATTGATAAAATTCATTGTTGTACCGTAAAAATTGAAGCCAGGTCAACAAAATATGAAATGTCGATTTGTAAATTGTTTACTATTGTTGTACAGAATAGCTCATCAGTGGCATAAAAGTATTTTTTCCACATGATTGATATGTATGTAGTTAACGCATGGCTACGATTGTGTTGTAAGAATAACATACACATGTTTTTATATGATTTTAAACTTGATTTCCAGAATATTACCGTCATGTAGGAAAATGTAAATCGAAGAAAAGTAGACGCGCTAGCATAGATAGTCCACCAACTCAAGACACGTTTATATCGAGTAGAGAGGGTACTCAATGTCATGATAAATCTACAGTTCTATATTTCAAAAATTGGGAAAAACACCAGTAAGAAATGAATTCATTCTTGCTGGTGCTTATAGAAAAGAGAATTATTTCAAATAATTTCATATCTAGTATTACTGCTTTACCTACGAAACCATAAATAGTATTCGCATACATTCTAAGCAATACTTACGAAGTTCCAGAACCATTTTAGCCGCTGATTTTATTTTCCTAAATATTACAAAAACATTCGCTTTTTGTTCCTTAATTTGCTCTAATAAAATGTATTATAACAAAAAAAATGTTTTTTTTCAGTTGATAATGCTTGCAGTAGAGGGTTAGATACTTATAATAATTTAATTTAATATTAAATTATGTCATATCATTCAGGATACAGGAGGCTTGTAAATACTTGCAGTGGCCTACATAACCAGCATTTGTGGACACGGAGCCCTAGGAGGATCTAATAGTCAACGTGCCGTAGCAGACATTAATATTAATATGTGTAAAGCTGTAGTTATTTCTTCTATAAATTTTTAGATATAACAAAACCGATCACAAATATATATTTACGGAAGTATCTTTAGTTTGTTTTTATGCTGTAAGTAAATATCTGATTTTATGTCTATGCATGTTCGCAGCATCTTGAACATTTATTTTTTTTTATTTGGCAGACTACTCTATGTGGGCGTGCACTTAGTTAGAGTACTAACTATGACATCACGTCCACATTTCTTCGATTCAGATTTTGTACAAAGAGCAAATGTTTCTAAGTTTAGAAAATGCGTGCGCAAAATTACATACAGGCTGATACTAGAATGGACGAACTTGCACAACCCATTACTCCGTTTGGGTCATTTTATTAATAGCATTTTGTTTTCTTGAATGGCGCTTTACTCAAACTGAAAGTACCCAATTTTATTGTGCCTATATTTACAATAAAATAATGCCAATCAAAAGTTACGCTTGCTTTAAATTAAAACTGGTTTAAAAGTGACCCTGACCACTTTACAATTATAGATGTATATGTTGTAGTCAAGGGACAAATCACATGTAGTCAAGGGACAAATCACACTAGTTAATACTTAGGCCTGACAAAACTATGAATCAAAGTAAAAAAAAGTAATTTGTGTTTCGGCCTTCAACTGGCGTGTTTTTACAAGTCAAACATAGGGGTGAATAAAATAAACAGTCAAGGTCGAAATTCAGGTATGTAAATGATATCGGTGTTTGACTGCATTTGAATAAAAAAACGTCTTTCGGCTGAACACGCATTCTATGATAGAGCAAGTATAATGAATGTACCATACCGAAATAAGTTGAAGTATAGAATAAAAACTACGGTTTGTTTGGAAATTAAAATGAAAAATACAAATTAATAACATAGGTTAGTGATCAATATCAATTATGTAATGACATTTGAGGTCATTACATATTTAATTTTATCATAATAACATATTTACAAGAAGTTGCATTGGGGCACTTAGAATTGCGCAATTTTTTTGATCTACAGTATTTACATATTAGAAATGCATTTTTAACACAATTGCATCTTATAAAGCCTTGACATCTAATAAACTCTTTGGTACTCATTCAATGACAACTCCGCGCCGTCCACAGTGGGTTGCTTACAAAAAGCCCGTTCATTAATCTCTGCTCCGTTGGAACCCTATTTAAAATATTATTTTTTTCCTTATAATGCTAAGAAAGTTGTAAGCATCTCCTTTGTCCCTATCTATGCAGGGAAGACGTATGGTCACAGTTTTCCCAATCTTCATTGGTGGAAATATTTGATTAGGTAAATGTTTCATATTTCGTATCGGTTTGAGCTTGAAAAACCTCAACCGGCTTTTCTTTGTTTATGTTTATGAGTTATTTTTGTGCATAGAGAATGTAGGTAACTTTACTACCAACACTCTCATCTTATTCACCTAGGGTGCTATCAACGCATACAAAATGCACGAACTGCTCACGGATTTTGCAGGTATGTACTCCAGAACAATTTTTTTGGCAAATACAACAAATTATATTTGAAGATAAATTGTCAACAGCAGAAATGTTTTTCTAGAAATACTCGAAGCAGCAAACCTGGTCAAATTCCAGGTTCGCTGCTTCGTCTATTCGTATATCGTTCGTTTTTTTATTGCTCTAAATTCTCAGACTGTAACATTACAATGCCCTAACTGTTATAAATTAAATGTTATAAAACTTCCACTTACCATTATTGTTGAAGATAATACTTGTTCTCGAGCGATTTAAGATCACTTGTTAACTTTCATTATTTTGAAGAATCTTTCTTATCGAATCTGACCATTCCTGAATAGAGATTTTCTGTTGTCGAAAAAATGGTAAACGTTTCACAAAAATCTCATATTTGTTGTACCTAACCTTTTTTTTGCCTGCAAATTAATTTTATTCTCTATAGGTTAACATTTTTGCAACCCACTGTGAAAACCGTCAAAAAAACCTGCTTGATAGTTTCTGCGAGATTACTTCAAATTAACAAACAAACATTACTGCTTTTCTGATGTTAGTGTAGATAACTTACTAAGTGATCTACACTAACACAAATGGTATTTGTTGTATAACATGATAATGAGTGCAATTTTTTTGCAGCTGATAACCACATAAGATCATAACTCTAATGAATAGCGTTAATATAATTCATTCAAACAATTTTCTGGATGTCTCAGTCGGTGCGTTTAATACTTTCTGACTTTGGGAGTGACATGGTTTAACATATAGATATTACGGCTACATAACTTTCAACTCCTCTGCTATACGACTGCTGAATCTCGACTATTGTCTGTGAATATACAAAAAAGAGAATAATGCGATCCACTTTTTGTAGAGTCTATGTGTGAAGAGGACGTAGAACCAAAAATTTTGTTAAACGATATTGATAATATAAAAGTTATCTGTAAGTAATTTTGTACGTCTATTAGATCAAGTTGTTCCGTCACATAAATATTTCCTAAATAGTAGTAGTTTGACCACCAAATCCTTTTTTGTTGACTTTTTTTCGTATAATGTATTTTACATAAATATAAATAGGCTATTATGTGGTGGTTTACGATATTTGTTAGTTATTATTGAGGGCTTTAACGGTGAGCACCATCAATTGCATCAAACAACTCGTCGTCAGTAACGTAGTATTGAATGTTTTTGTTGATGGACCACGGCTTGTACATTTTTTTTGTCCCCAAAATACACAACTATACTGTAAAACTTTAAAAAAGTTATCGATTCTTTTGGGTCTGGGATAACATATAGGTTATGTTTATACGAAGTCGACCAACTTGAAAACGATAAGGTAATTTGATATTTCAGTAAAAAGCGCACTAACTTAAAAACAATTACTTTTGTAATTATTATTACAGATGGCGCTTTGTATCAATTTTACAGTTAACTTAATATTATAATATTCTCTAGACGTCTAAATAAGGTTTTAAAGCGAAGTTTATGGACAAAATTAAGTCGTGGAATAGCAGTGGGTATTTATTTCATATCGGAAATAAAAATAAATGTTAAGTAATTTTATCTGCAGAAGAAACCAACAAAAAAACTTTTTTGCTGTATCGCCCTCTCAAAGATTACGACGTTTTGTGTTTTGAAGACAAACAAATTTAGAAGCCGTGATCCGTCAGCAAAAATATTCAATAGTACGTCACTGGCGACGAGTTGTTTGATGTAATTGACAGTGCTCACCGTGAATGTGACCATGGCCACAGAGACCATATAGTTAAAGCCCTCAGTCATAACTAACAAATATCGTAAACCAGTGTACCTATTTAAATTTATGTCAAATATATCATAAGAAAAAAAGTCAACTAAAAGAGTAATTATCAATACACATAAAGACGCTACAAGAAGTACTTATTTTGTTACTTTTTTGCTTATGTCAAGACAAATCAAAAAACGGGTCTAAACACGGTCGATGAGTTTACTCCTCAATTTTCATTTTGCAGATTGTAACCAAATTTTCATTAGACTATATTGAGGACATATCTTTCAAATAACAAAAAGAATCATCCAAATCGGTTAAGAAATGATATGATAGAAATGATAATGCACGCAATAAAAAATAAAGTCGAATTTAGAACCTCCCACTTTTATGAAGTCGGTTAAAAATTAAATATTTTTTTCTTTTATTTACGCCTATTTTTTTTCAAAAGCTCTGTCTGGATTATGTCAGTAGTTTTTACGTGATACGTCGTAAACAAATACATAAACCAACAAAATTTCCAAAAATTATTTTGATATATTCTATTTCTCATTCTTTATCTCCTCCAATCATTATTTTGAAAATATTTCATTATGAACACGCAGTCTTATTATATGCACTGATACGCATAACACTCAGCCGTTCAAAAAAATAAAAGTTCAGCGAAAGATAAAGAAACGCATGATGGTGGAGTGTTAAACAGTTATATACATGGTATTTTTACCATAAAATCACAAATGAAATGTATCTTACAAAAGATATGAAAATATTTATGTACGTAGTCTTTTTTATAAATTATTTTTTCCGTTAAGACAAAATTTATGATTTTAAATCATTTTTTATGCTTCATTATTACTTTTGTATTTTGAAATTTTTCGACTTTTTCCAGAACCTCAAACTTTTTTCATTATAAGATGAATGTTAAAGTTTCTGCAAAACTAATATTCTTCAGTATATATTTTATTACATTTATTGAAAAATGGGAATCATTATCAGATCAATTGGTAATCTGGCCATTATCAGATTAATCTGATAAAGATCCAAATTAATCTGATAATGATTAATCTGATAATGATGGTAAATAAATCAATCTCGAGCTTTGAAAAATCCAGATTTCGAAGATTTCCAATAAATAAATCCAATGTCTTGTTGTTTTTTAATTTTAAAATAGATTTTTAGTCCAATCGTTCGAAAAGTACGTAAATATCCAAATGTTGGCGTTAAATTCAGTTATTTTTTTGTACTGTTGTCATGATTAGGCGAATAGTGGAGTACATTCGGTATTTACAAATCTCTCGTTCTTGACCAAAGGCCCAAATGAACCGAAATAATGGTACGAAAATATAAATATGGAACATTTGATGCTCTTAAAGCAGCTCTACAAAATATGCGCTTACTTTGTTTATCCAAACGTTTTATCTAAATAATACATTTATATTTAATAATGGATATTTAAATACGTACATTTTATTTTTAAATTATGGTAATCGCAATAACTGAACTGATTTATATATTAATTAATAAAATTAATGACAAGCAAAGGGCGCCTTTAATTTTCGAAGCATTCAAAATATATAGTAAAGTAGCGTTACAATCAGGTATTTTTGAATTGATTCACTCTTCTTTAAACGTGTTAGAAAATATGCGTTTTGTGATTTATAAAAGTATTAAAAGCTACATATTTTCACGAAAGAAACAAATCTAATGAATGATTTTCCTACCAGCCCCAAGTAAAGTCAGATCACTATCACCAGTTATTCACGACCAAAATCATAAATTTACTTAAAAAGAAAATAATTTACTTTTGAATTGTATCTTCGCCCATTTAAAAGGGCACGCAGCGGCATTATGCGAACGGATTAAATAGCAAATTCATTGTAGCGATATTGAAATATTGATAAGCAATCGCATACCGTTCTGCTCTCGGACAATAGAGTTGTATTCGAGAGCAAAAAAAGATTGCGTAACAAAGCACTTCCGGACGCCCGCCGTCTAATCTTAAGCCCGCACGAGTACCATACGAGTAGAAAGCCTTCTAATGACATAATAAAACTGATTGTATCATGACTTCATGCATTACACATGCAACCGACGTACTTTATAGATATTTTATTTTGAAGCGAACTACAAGGTGATTATATATCTACTAGATAATTATATATCTACTAAGCAATTATATATCTGTAAGCATGATATCGACCTTTTATATATCGATCGTTTGGCAAAGGTAATTTTCTAGGAAATGAAATGAAAAATCTTATAATTTCATCACGTCCATCCGTAAGTCCGTTACACTGTCGCTGTTTCTATAGTTTTACACGTAACTCTATGTAACTTTACAAGTAAACACTTCACATGAAAAGGCCAATTAATATTTAACAAACATTTAACATTTATTATTACATCTAAAGAGGATGTGAAAAATTTTGTTCCGATCAGAAATGAATCAAAATGCAGACAACTACGTGATCCTACTTTATATTTAATCCGAGACGAACTTAGCAGGTTTCTGACTGTCGTCTCACTATTATTATATAGAAAATTTAAAAAATATAACTTTGTACACAGTCTTGTGATTAGATTACTGATTTTGAGTTATTGACCTTGTGTTATTGATTAGATGACAATAGATTCTACCGCTTCGGATATATCAGTGGCGGATTTACCAGCAGGCTGAGTAGGCTGAAGCCTAGGACGGCGGCGGATTTTAGGGGGCGGCAAATTCGGCTCCAAAATTTTTTTTTTCTTACAGAAATAAAAAAATACCTACTTAAATGTTATTCGGTTTCACTGCTTAATTTGTCAAAGTGGGGTATTGGACGTTTGTCAATCTGCTAATACTTTTTTTATACTACGTATTTGCGGTGCGGTAACGAATGACATGACCATTCGCTGAGTGTCTGGGCGAAATGATGTCGCGGGCGCACGAGCGCAGGGCGCTCTTTTGTGCATAGAGTCAGAACTTATGAACAATATTTCATACGACGATTTAATTGACGATTTTGCGAATATAAAATCGCGCAAAAAGGTAATTTAAAACTTTTATATTTTAATTGATTTTATTATCATCATCAAGCGGATTCTTAATACATAATTTAATAGGAATATTGTTTTAAACTGTAAGTCCAATAAAAATATATAACATTTTTAGTTTTTTAATTATAAAATTTGACATTTTCTTCCACCTTGTTTTCTCCGTGTAGGGTATCGAAATGCAGAGATCACAAGGGGCGGCAAAATTTGATCAGCCTACTGGCGGCAAATGTGTTAATCCGCCACCGGGATATATTCAATGTTTGTTTCAAAACTTTTGTTTTAATGTAAAAAAAAATACGTTAGTGAATTTATTCCTACTTTATAATCGGTAAATATTAAACTTATGATGAGATTCGAAGAATCTGTGAACCTTACCGATAAAACCTGGAACGGCTTAACTATCGGTGTTTACAATGCTTTCAACGCCACATATATGATGTATTCAACGCCGCATAAATACCCGTATCAGTCGGGTATAGACTATTCACTGAGACACACACACGTGCACGCGCACGCGCACGCGCACGCACACGCACACGCACACGCATACACACATAGTAATTATTGCACACATAAATACATGTGAACAGTTATTATATCCTTTCGTAATATATTACAAAATATGTGAGAAAATAATATGTGCTTGTGCAAAACTATAAAAATAAATCTATAACTACTAGAAAATTAATCTAAAAATATTATCAGAAGTAACAAATGGACAATTCTTAATAGTAGATATGATAGAGGAAATCTGATACAGTAAATTAAAATTCATACTCGAAATTAACTATGTTTTCACAAGTACAATTACTTTAAGCATAAGACAATAATTCCCTAAACCAAATGCAGCGAAAGGCCATATGAAATATATCTCTATCAAATAAACGAAAACTTCTTCTATTTTCACCCCGAATATGAAATACTTTGGCGAGTTTGGAAACTATAGGTCTAAATAAGTAAATCATATATCTTATAGAGTACGTATTTTTTGGTTCTTTAGTCAGTCATTGGCATACACAGCCCCAACAAATCCATACTTGACCTACTCCAAATTAAGACTAATTTATTACGCTTGGCTACCAAGGAGTTCTCGGTTATTTTGGCCAAATAGCTCGTAGTAGCAGACAGATAACATAGACAAACTAGTTGTAAAGTAGATGGAAAAAGACCTCAAAGTCGATGTCCTAACCGCTGGTCTGATTAGATTCATCAGGATTATCACCAAACTCTTTGTTATTAGCGTATAATAGAAGGCTTTATTGGAAATATATAATTTATGAGAATTTACTCAATACTGCAAACTGAAGACAAAATAAAATAGCATATTAATAATTAGTTAAAAAAGTACAGTTAAAGAAATAACGCACAAAATAAAAACGATTAAAAAGCGAGTATATTAATGTAACCGAAACCTCTAGATCACCTTTCCGAAATGCACAATGCTTAACCTTCCACAACATCAACAGAAATGTGCATGTAAATCAGTTAAAAAATAACGCATGAAGTAAAAACTAATAAAAACAACGAGTATATTAAATTAACGGTAACCTCTAGATCACCTTCCTGTAAGTTGAGATACACAATACGTAACCTTTCACAAAATCAACAAACATATGCGTTGGACATCGGTCAGACAAAAAACGCACGTAGTAAAACGGTTAAAAATATCACGTTGAAAGTAACTGTAACCTTTAGATTAATTCTATAGTCGGCATTGATTTATTTTATGTTATTTATTTATTTCGTCTTTTAATATAACACATGCATATATATCGAGCAAGAGCTATCTCGTCCAGTCAATCATAACGAAATCATTTAAACAGTCGTTTCTGAGGTAGACTGCAAACATTGTAATTACCGGCAATAATTTCTCAATAAAAAATAAAAAGACAATTCATATAAAATTAAAATGCCTTCAAAATTTATCCATCCGCTACGTTTTTTAATTACGAAACATGTTCTTATTTTTTGCTTACACATTTGAAATGAAATGTACATGGGAAATATATACATATCCTTACACTTCTTTATAATAATTAGCACAATCGTACTTTTCAACATATCCTACTTATCAACCACATACAATCCTACTTACACAACATGTCTTAGAAGCAGGTTTAATTATTTGTCTATACATGGTTTAAAGTCACACTCTGAAAACCAATTCGTCTCTTTTTTCCCAAACATACAACCACTTTTTATGAAAAGTCCTTCGCTATCCAACCTGTAAGACTTTGGAACCACTGGAACCTAATACTAGGAACTCGCCCCTGTATGAAAGTGTCCAAAGACCGTCTGAAAAAGTCCTTCCTCTCGTAATTTCTTAGCCTGACCTCACCTTATTCCGTTTTGTTTCCCGTTTCCTTGCTCCCAACCATGTCAAGATTTGTAATTAATAATTTAGTTTCATTTTGCTTCGTTATTTATTATGATGTTTTTTTTGTTTTCGTTAATATCTTAATAAGTTTTGTATTTTATTAGTATCTTTTAGTTTTACACCTTAGAAAATGTTCAAATATTTAATCAATTTACTGAAATAGATTGCTCATGTAGCAATAAGTCCACTAAATATATGTACATTTTACGTGTACTTTAAAGTTTGTAATAAATAAATAATCTGTACATATAATAAAATTGTAACAGAATAAATTCCGTGCATGGAAAATATTTTTGAAATGTGATTGGTTTAGCGTATAGAAAGATAGTAGGAGCCAAAAACCTGTTTTTGGAATTGTTGTCTGTTTGTGTGTTAATTTATTCTTCAATCAAGTGAACTCTACTGCACAGATTTTGATAAAATTTGGTGTGGTAATAGTTTGTAACCTCGAGCAATATTTAGGATATTTATCTGGATATTACAGATATAAAAAAATACCTTGACTTGTTGAATATTACGACATTGGTATCGCCAACGTCATCTATTAGCGTTTTTAGTAATAAAAAAATTCTAATAACTTTCCTTATACAGAATTCCACGCGAACGAAGTCACATTGGCACAGCTCGCACATAATAATAAATATTTAAAACCGACCAAGTGCGGTCGAAACACGCATAGAATAATTTAATTAAAAGTTCTGATCAAAAGACGTTATTTCAATTTTTTCAAATCGATGGTTGAAAAATAAAAAAATAAGTGGGTAGAGGAACACACTGCACATCACGTTAAAGTTTAATGTTTTATAAATGTACACAAACAAGGAAAACCTTAAATAAAAGCTCAATTATATTTGAAAAGAGCTTTCCAATGATATTTCACCTAGTGTGGAACACGAATAACATCCCCTCTCACTTTATATGCGTGGCATTTACAATAATGTAGCAAACATTTTAATCGAGATATCCGTATGAATCATCTATTTATATAATTTAATGAAGTACATCTGAAACTATAGAAACTGATATTACATGACGGACGGAGAGACGGAAAGACTTGACGAATTCCGGTAATTTTAGGGTTCCGTAGTGGATTAGAATTTCCTGTTTCACTAAGGAACCCTAACAAGTACTTAAATTTGACGTATCTGGAGGAACAAGGAAAATGACGTGCGCGAAGTTAGAATAGGTTTGATTTTAGAGATGATTTTTCAAATCGTAATTGGATGGAACATTTTTGACGCTGGGATTAAATTCCTGTAATAATGGCATAATTCCAATTCTTTTACATTTTTCTACGTAGAAGACGATGAAAATAAGTAATTAATATTTTCAATAACGAATAAATCAAATATTTTAAAGAATAAATAAATTATGAATAATGACATATTTAAACAAATTTTGTAATAAATATAATAGTGAAAAAATGTATTACAAAATTTATTTAAAAATGTCTCTGTACATTTTTGTGCGAGGGTAGTATTGAAAGTTCTCAGAACTAGCCATTTGTAACATTGACAAAAAAAAATCAATTTGACCTTGCTTCAATTTTTATTAGTTTTTACAAATTGGCTGTAATTTAAAAAATATAGGTATCGGATGAAATTTTTCAAATTTTAACACGGGAAAATTTTCGTTCGACGATTTTATAAGAATAGTTGTGGCCTCAATCAATACCGAAGTTACGTTAACTTCGATTGGCTTTGCATGATTAATCCCCATCCCACGCTACTGTTCATAATTGGTTAAGAGTCTAAGAGTGATTGTAATAATTTCAGGGATGATCTGCGTGTATAATATCCCTCAATAGCGACAACTGAAGACAGAATCGATGATATACGGCTCATAATAAAGACTAAAAAAGGCATCAGAAAGCTTCGTGCTAGCTGGACGCCCCATGAGTTGATCGAAAGTCAGAAACGTCGTCGCGTTGATTGGTGTCACAAAATGTCAGAAAAATTCAACGCAAATCACTCGAATGCTATATAGTCTTCATCATCACGGGTGACGAAATCTGGAAAAAAGGATGGTCGCCTCGTTCTTCGAATGAGCACGTAACCATGCAAAAATTGTTCAGGAAAATTCAAAAAAATACAACAGACTAGTATACCAGCAATTGCTTGCATTTTTTTTGGAAAAATTTCAAGAGCAACGCCCTCCGAATAGAAAGCTCCTTCATCACGAAAACGGCGCTGCACACTCAGCCAGACGGATGACCAAATATTGGGCTACGTCGGGTATAGAAATTATGGGTCATCCGCCATACAGTCCCGACCTCGTACCATGCGATTTTTACTTCTTCCCGAGAACAAAAGGTAAATTGCGAAGAATTCGATTTTCAGACGCCGAAAGAGGAAAAACTGCCTTCCAAAGGCCGTCGAAGAGACGTCCAGGAAAGAGATGTCTCTTCGACGGCCCTTGGAAGGAAGAGGAACGGTCGATCTAAGGTACGTGTGGACCGACTGTTCCTCTCAATGATTCCATCAAATGAACGATGCGCAGAGTGGCATAGAGATTATTTTGAAAAATAATAAATAAATTACAAAACTGTTAGCTGCTTCTATTTTGATATTCTGAACACTTTTATTGTTATCTATCGTATATCTGCCTTTATTCATGTAATCGTATAGAATTGAGTCCTAGAAAATTCTATACAATATGAAATCGTATAGAATTTTCTAGAACCGTAATTTGCATCGATGCGAAATATTTGAATAAAACAACTAAACCCTAGTCTAGTAACTATATATTAGTATAGCAGCGACTGGTATTATATGTAATAGTAAATACATTGTGACCAACATAATTTTGTTATCCAGTTACGTACATAATGTCGTGTGCAAAGTTCACTTATGAAATAAAATACTGACACCTCTAAATACTCATACGAGCAATATCAATTACAAGGCCCTCAGAAATAGGCTTTAACAAACACGGAGTTCCACACGGTATTTTAACTTACAATATTTGGCAACATGAACTCGGAATCACTTACACAATTATATATGTATAAAACTTTTATTTTAAATTTTTCATTGTCTCGTCATTTATTAAAACTAAGCGCAGGTAGAAGGCAGTACAAATAGATAATAGTTTTTCTATTGAAGGGTTCGCCAGTACTACTAGTCCCACAAATGCATTCCCTTCCCGCCCCAACTCCTTCATCCTAGTACTCGCCTCGTCTTACTGCCTTCAGTCGTCACTTTGACCTCAATGTATACGAACATTTCGATTTTCGATTTTTGCTTATCAATTTATTCATAATTTGAAAATGTTTACGCCAGAGGCGCGTGTAAGTCTCAAAATAGCACTACGGCTAAAGTACATTAACCGTATTTACATTCTTGGCAATTAAAGTTTAAATTGTTAATAGTGAATGTGTAGTACCGAAAGTTTATCCCGTCTTCTAGACAAGGAATTTTAGCTAAATGTTCTTAAAATGTCTGCCTTATCAAGAAACAATTTTAAGAACAACGAAAATATTTTTGAGCCATGAACAATTTCGTGCTTCTCCCATGCACATGATTGGGATAAACCAGCATTAAATATCGAAATCAAAGGAGCAATACTTGAGGCTTAAATGAAATTCTTGTGCCAGCACAAACGATGCAACTCGACGATCCAATCTAAGCCAGAACCATGTTTGGATATTATTTAATTCATCTGGTGTAAATCCTTTTCTATTGAACAGTGTATATGGTGATAAGTGCCCGTCTAAGTGACGTCTGTTGTGGCCTGCGGGGTCGCCAAAACCTTACGCCGCTAGACTTTTATATGTGGAACGAAGTAATAAGACTAAATATAATATAAGAAGTCCAATGCTATGAAGATTTAAAAAAATAAAGCGATTTGTGCAAAGTAAAAAATTACATTCTTACATCAATTAAATTAATTAACAGTAACCTATGATTTCAGAGAAAAGTACACCATTTTGAATAATTATTAAAATATGTGCAAGTAAAACATCGCAGATAATGTAAATGTGACTCTACGGTACTTATGATTGAATTTTTTTAAAACTACACTTAAAATTGACTTTCTCGTTATATATAAGTATGTAGGTGGTGAGCTAATAAGC
Organism: Druceiella hillmani; assembly: GCA_039881145.1. Lineage (NCBI taxonomy): Eukaryota > Metazoa > Arthropoda > Insecta > Lepidoptera > Hepialidae > Druceiella > Druceiella hillmani. The sequence continues at coordinate 11,463,158 of JAYKKI010000008.1, forward strand.
TAATTTTTGACAAATAATTTCTATTTTATTATAGCGACTGTATAACATATCTAACAGTAGCGATTTGTTATACAGTCGCTATAATATATACAGTCGCTATATATATATATATATATATATATATATATATATATATATATATATATATATTAGGGTGTCCCAAAAAAATTAAAGTGATATTTTTTTCACACATACACATATTTACACATATATATTTTGTTTGAATGGTCTCAAAACATTTAAAAATGAAGTTTCGCGTACTTAGGATCACGACAACCCGTGCCGACTTGCATCGAAACTTGTCCGTACTTGCACGGGTATGGCGAGACGGAAATCTCGCACTGATTGCTTGTTATTACTTGTTTATTTTATTAGTAAACGCATTACTTTTGAGTCGTCAATATGTCTGTGGATTTACCGAGTTCCAAAAAGGATATATTCTTATTAGGGGACGTAAAACATCAAATAACCGGTTCGAAACTTCCCTCTATTGGACAAGTACTGGCAGTTCTGTTCTATACTATTCGTGAGTGCATTATTTACACGTATACTGACTAAATCAATACCTAACTGTGTTAAGAAACTAGTTGCATTATATTAAGTTTGGAGAGATTTGCAAAAAAATGCGAAAAAAACACAAGAAGTGTTTTAACAGCGTCGACAAGAGTTTCCAACTTAAACAATTTGTTTGACATTGCTCATGCCGATGCGCTTCAGCTAATTAAAATAAATGAAGATAGAATCTTCTTGCAGTGCCAAAGAGAACCAGGTCGCCCTGGTCACTTAGCTGGAGTGGACAAAAATCTAACAGAAAAAGAAGAAAAGGCGCGCCTTAGAAACATTGAGGAGGAAAAGCGACGTGCTAAATATATTTCATCGTTAGCTCCATTGACATCAGCTTATGAACCACCTCTAGAAAACTCATGTTCTGATTCTGAAATAATAGATTCATAAGAAAATAGGCCCAGCTCAAGTGGTGCTTCCTCTCGGCCCGATAAAACTTCTATGCGGAACAATTTCATAACTCCGAAGTTAGTTGCCGCATTAGATATGTGTCAGTTAAATGTGAGAGATTCTGTATTTATAATTGAAGCTACTATTGAGCCACTAGGGCATAACACGGATGAATTTCCTATAAGCAAGTCCTCAATCCATAGATTTCGTACAGAAATGCGAAGAGAGCGGGCTGAAGCTATAAAAGTTAATTTCCAAAACAAGGTCCCGGATACTGTAACTGTCCACTGGGATGGAAAATTGCTGCCGGCTCTAGATTCCCGTAAATCCAAAGAAGAACGTCTACCGATAGTTATTTCATATGATAATAACAAACAATTTATCGCTGTACCAAAATTGGACAGCTCATCAGGAAGCGAACAGGCACAGGCAGTTTGGACTGCCATTATCAACTGGAATCTTGAGGACAGAGTGCAGATTCTCTGTTGTGATACTACTGCTTCAAACACAGGCCGTATTAATGGTGCATGTGTGCTTCTCGAACAAAAACTGGATAGAGAAAGGCTCATTTTTGCTTGCCGTCATCACGTCTACGAATTGGTATTGAAAAGTGTGTTTGAAGCGAAAGTCAGCCAAGTAACTACAAGCCCAGACATTCCGTTGTTCAAAAAATTCCGAGAAAACTGGAAAAATGTCGATGCTGAGAAAATTCAAATCTGTAGAGAAAAGATATCTTGTTTAAATGTTTCAGAAATTGATAAACTGCTACAATTCTACCGATGTCAATTGACTAAAGAGATAGCTAGAGATGATTATCGCGAGTTAATTGAGCTTTCAATAATATTTCTTGGCGGAGATACAGAGAAGAAATTTAAGATTCGGCTTCCAGGTGCCATGCATCAAGCTCGGTGGATGGCGAGAGCCATTTATTCATTAAAAATATCATTACTAAGCTCCCAATCCAGACTTTCAAACAAGGATTAGGCAGCAATGTTAGATGTCTGTCTGTTTATTGTGACATTCTACGTCAAACCATGGCTCCAATGCTTTTTAGCAGTAAAAGCACCTTATCAGGATTTGTGCTTTTTGAAGACCATAAAAGCTTACGAAACAATAGGCAAAAGCATTTCCAAAGCAGCTTTACAGAAGTTTTACCAGCATTTATGATATTTAACAGATGAAGTGTCAGTTTTGTCTTTATTTGACGATAATGTCGATCAAGAAACCAAAGTAAAAATGGTTGCTAACTTAGCTAAAGAAAACCCATCAGCCCACGATAACGGTTACATCGCATCCAAAGAAGAACTTTGTGGCCCATTTTTTGGTATGCATCACATGTAAACTATATTTTGATTTTCTTTTTTAGTTTACTATACGATTGATAACCGGTCCCAGGCTACAAGGGTGAAAATTTTTTTTCGAATTTCGAAAAGCATACCCTATAATAGTAATAACCAGCATAGCCGTTACATAAGAAGGTATGGTAGAACGTTTATTGTAAAAAACGTTTATGGATGTAAAATTACCGGCCAAATAGCATCCCGTCAGGTTCATACTGTTGCTCGTTAAAACAAATAATATAGATTGTTATCTTATTAAATCTAAATTTATTCTTGCGATTACGAATACATTTTTCATTATTAATTTTAATTTCAATTAGAATTTGGAATTTTTATTCGTCATTTCAGTTAACGTCAATAATTTCAGTTAACCTCAATATGGTCACCCATACTTTCTTCTGTTTTTATAAACCTGAGTATTGATGAATAATGTTTTTATTTTTTATATAATAATATAAAATCTAATTTGATCTATTCTTAAAAAATATTTCGTACGTCTTTAACGTAATTGTATAATACATATATAAATTTTACAGGCAAAAAAAATTACCTTGTATATAACCTTTTAACAATACATCACTCTACGACGCTAAATAATACTAACAATTAGACAAACGACGTAACCATCCAAATTGATTTACCGTGCCCATAGAAATAACGCAACAAAGAGTGGTAAAGTTCAAGTTTATAACTTAGTCGTGTCCTAAATATTTTATGTTGACAATCACTGTAAGATAACTTCTTATAATCCTCTTGCTCAACGATCTAACATCTACCATGTTTACCTACGTAATTTAAGTCAGGTTCATGTGAATTTGAGCGGTACGTTTCGATGACCATTAAGTGGGTCACCTCGTGCTTCGTATTAAATTCGCGACCTTTTGATTGGCATTTGTCTTCATATAGATAAGGTTTATTTAAAATGTACAAGAGAACTCATAAATTGTATTACACTCTAACAGGGAGACCAATATTTTGTCTCACGCTTCTTTAAACTATGCTGATTTAACAATCACTGATGTTGGGCTGATATTCAGTATGGTTTTTAGGCCAGGATCATTAAATTTGGTTGGCATAAGCAGTGTTTCATGCACTATGTATAAGTACAAATGTCCAATTCCTGTGTTTGATTTTCATCTTTTTTCATGTAGTGACTGTTTATATAATTATTAAATGGGATGTGATTAAGTTTTTTTATTTAATATTTCTCCACTGAGCCTTTTGCCTTCAGTAAAGAAGTTAGGAAAGGAAAGCAGTCTGGAAGCACTGAACTTGAAGTTGTGGAAAATGGGCGTAGTTCAATTTTCCTAGCAGAAATCGTGATATATATGTAGGAAGTTTTCATAATCTAAAAGTTTCTCTACAGAAAGAAAAATAATTAAACAATAATGAAGCATAAATAAGTAGAGCCATAAGAGTGTTGTCGTGCAGAAAATTACAAGCGAAACCAGATAAAGTAACATTTTTAGTATTGACTAAGGTTTCCATTAAAATTGTTAACGAAAAATTACAATACAAAATATAAAAGAATCAAACACATCGACAAACAAAGTGATTAAAACTTTAATTCTGTTACACTTAAATATCTAAAAATCTTACTCAATATCTTGTATTCTCTCTATCCTAAAAAGTTGTGGGAAAATTTAATTGTTTATCTTCTCTGTCATTATTACTAATCAATCTACATTTCAAATTAAAAGAATCCTCAATATAATAAAGCTTTAAAAATTAAGCTTTAAAGCTTGGTGAATACAGTTTCCTGGTAATATCAAACAACACAGTAATAATTGTCAATACAGAAATCACAATTAAGTGCGCTATCAGTAGTTTGGCAAAAATGGCTATTCCATCACATATGTTCTATTTTTAGGTCGATATTAACTAAATTTATGTTCTTAAAGTGTCTAAAATGCATATATAAAAATGAATTTGGGGCACCTACGGAAGGCGATATCACTTACATCTGTATGAAATTCAAACCAACGCTTTCTTTAACGATTACTTACGTCACGAAGATACAGCAGCTGCAAAAGACTTGAGAAGATTACCTGAGAAAAGAAACTAATACTAGACGAAACAATAACTTCGTCTAACGTTTTTTATTATTATCTTGCGATATCTAGCGGAATGAAAAAGTAAACATTAAAACGCACTTTTCTTGGTCTTTTCATCCTACCAACACTGCATTATAAGTCAGGTTTTTGGAACAATTTGGATGATCTATTTTACGGTATTTCGGTGCTCCACGTTGATAACTATTAATTATTACTTTTCTCATTATCACCTTACAACTCTTATTTTGACCCATATTGTTAATGTTTACATTTTTAATATAATTTTTTAAATAAAAATTATATTAAAAATGTGGACATTAACAAGGTTAAGATATTTAAAATATAAAATTACCGTAATAAGATATTCCAAATTAATGAATGTGACTCACTTTTTGAAATTTTAGAAATTAGAACAATGAAAATGCAGTTAATATCAGTTTGGGTGATTTTTTTTGTATTAATTATTTATAGAGACATTTTTAAAAAGTATAAATTGCTAGTCAGGCATTTGGTGACAAACAACATTACATAATAATAGACAACGATATCTTATTTCAGTAAACAAACTCATGGACTTGGTACAATTAATTATGACCTCGCCTCCCTTAGTTACCTTAAATTCGTTTTCGTCTATGAATTGTAGGTACCTAAAAAACGTCGGTTAGTATCGACATAACTCTACAACATAAGTGATGGTACAATAATTTTTGTTAAACCACTGATAGCCAACTTAATTGTGATTTCGGTACTGTCAGTTACTTATTAAGGTATTATTAGTTATTATCAAGATAATATCTCCATGTAAGTTTAAAGAATCATTCCAATATTTAGTGACGACGTATAATATATATATATATATATATATATATATATATATATATATATATATATGTATATGTATATATATATATATATATATGTGTATATATATATATATATATATATATATATATATATATATATTGATTAATAATAATGTGACAGAAGCGATAATATATTTGCAAAAATTCATTTTTGCATCATGAGATCTTAGGATGGTCATAATTGCCAAGAAAAACTCCTTCAAAGGTTCCGTTTTGATTAAGAATGAAGTTTTGAGTTTTAAACAAATGTCGGCGTATCAGCGAGTATCATTCGACGACAATACGTAGCTGTAACAAAGCACGTGTCTATTGTTCATACAGTGATTATGTGCTTGATGCACAGATTAAGTAGTAAAATGTTAGAACTTTGTTATGTTTGATATGATCTCAATAGTTTCTTAAAAAAATACTGTCAAAACAAAATACGCGATTTCAACGAAAAATATGTACATTTTTTATAAAAACGCGCCTTAAATATAACACATTCCTTGTTCAAATATAATAAGTTTAATGCACAGAATCACGTGAATGAATAATAAACACGTTCTTTGTTCAAACATAATCAGCTTAATGCCCAAAATCACGTGGATAAATAATAAACACGTCCTTTGTTCAAATATAATCAGTTTGGTGTCCATAATCACGTGGATAAATAATAAACTAGTTCTTTGCTATATCCGTTTATACAGGTATAAAATAACTTATGACATATTTTCAAAGAGGTTTCTCTTATCATTGCGAACGTAAAATGTTTTTGGCGAATGTAAAATAAACCAACTCTTTCCGAGATAACTGTAAAAATGATTGAATTATAAAAAAAAATTGTAACGAAAATACGATATTTATACATTCGTATTTAACCGAGAGCACTTTCTCTATGTTATATAATAGAGAAATAGATTTTGAAACGGTTTTCGAAAACAATTTACATTTATTTATTTTTTCATAACTCGATAATTGTGCAAACCGATATAATTGTCAAGACCGCTTAATATGAGGATATTTTACCGCGACAGAAGAAGAAAATTGGCAGTCAAGCTTGAGACAAAGTTGTGTACATAATATTGAGTTATAAAGAAAAAGTAAGCGATCATATCTTTTGACCCCTTTTTGGCTATTTCCTCTTAACAAAATTTAGATTTTCTTTGAGTCGGTATGTTTTTTAAGACAAAAATACGTTATAAGATTGCAAAATATTGTCACTTATTCTATAATACTTCAAACACAATCAAATATTTTCGTATTACTTAAAATTGCGTAATTATTTTTACCACATATGATGCAATGTAGCAATAAAACTTCGATAAACTGCTGAATTATTAATAATTTTAGAAAATTAGAGTACAAAGAAGAGAGTAAATCCATGATCGAGTCACGGATTATATACCCTCTATCATAGACGATAAGAATCCTAGGACCGAAGTAGGGGCGACATTTAGATATGATAAATATAATACTAATATTTGAACACCCCTCCACGAAATTAGTAACTTCCTGAAATATACAGTCTTCATTTCAATTCTTCAGCCACAATATGAGTATGCAGTTATGCAGAAACTTGTATAGAACAATTTAATAAAATTAAAAATTAGTATTAAATAAAACTAGACAATAAGGATCAACTACAAAGTTAAACAATTGTAATAAATTAAATAGTTAAGATTACAGACAGAATACAAATTGAAAACAGTTTTCTCAAATTGCAACGTTGGAGATTACGGATAGAATACAAAATTAGACTAACGCAGCAGACTGGGATTCTAATTTTAAAACACATTAGATTTTAATTTAACTCTGCACAAGGAATATAAGTACACCGATTATCTGTACATACATAATTTAAATCAAGAAGATTTGTTTAAAATTTTCCTTTTACAGAATTGTGTTTTATGTCCTTTTGTTTATGAAATTTTAATGATATTTGTCACGGTTTATGAAATTTGCAAATTTTAAGTACATTATCAATATTTAAGTACACAAGTTTTCACTAACTTTTCTTATATCACGCGATACTTCTTCAGTGGCGGCACAGTTTACCATGGTATCGGTAGTACTCAGCCACGTACTGAGCCGACTGACTACCTACGTCAACTGACTGCTTCAGCCGACTTACTCCTTGAGCCGACTGAATAACTAGATCAGTCGGTCATTACTGAGCCGGTAAATTTACTGAGCAGATGAAATCACAGAACCGAGCCGATTTAATTACAGAGCTGACTGAATAACTTATCCAACTGAATTGCTGTATAGCCTGAATTACTGAGCCAAAACTGAATAACTGAGTCAGCTAAATAACAGAGCGAGTACTCTTTTTCAAAGGTGTGATTTAAGTCACATTTATAATCTATTGTAAATAGTCATATATCACTGAAACTTTCGGAAATGTGATTCTCATTTGATTCGGACGTGGACTCACACTTAGACACTATCAAGTCTGCAGGAACATAATTTCATATTTACAATAAACTCAGGAAGGATTGCACTCTGTCTTTTTTAGAACTGTTCTAGGATCGTATGTTATACATCTTTAACCTTCAGTATTTTCCTAGTATCCAACAAAGATTATTTTTCATACTCTGAGATCTTATTTCCTTACATTTTCTTTTTGTTGATTAATAATTGTTACACAGTCAAAAACTTTGAGATGTCTAACATCTTATTTCTTCCCAGATCACATTTATTCTGGAGTTTTGTATGCTTATGCCTTTATCGGAGCTATGTTGATGAGATAAGCAGCTGTGTGTAGAGTTTCTGTCCAATATCGTTTCAGTAGATCAGCATTAAGTACAAGGCATTTTGCTTTTTCCACAAGTGCTCTATTTATGCGTTCAGCAACTATATTGTGTTTCGGTATGTACGGTGTGATAATCATCTATAAATGCCGTAAATTTATTTACTCCACCGAGTGACGTTGTTTCCCTTAGACCCCAAAACTACGAATGTACCAATTCCAGTAATTTTAAATCTTTTGCCTCTTTATGTTTGAGAAATAATTGTGTGTGTTTGCTTTCAAGGTATATTGTGTATGTCATATCAGTTTATCATCTTTATTGAATAAATGCACACTATCAGTATTTTCTACAATTCTTTCTAGATTATGTAAATTCAGATTACCTACCAAAAACGCTGATTTCAGACGAAAATATCCATTTCATCAACATCGGATATGCGAGCATGGTTATCCCATGTAGCTAACCGATACATATTGTTGACTAAACCTTGTTCATCCATTTGAAATATGCGTGCATGACTATTGCGTCAAGTCGACCGGTGAATAATGATGACTAAACTTTGGCAATATTTTTAATGATTTGACTGACAGCAAATTTTATGCAAAACAATAAATATTATTATATACATATAACATGTAATAGGGAATAGCCACATTATATAGGAGCTTTGGCGCAAAGCGGATACAACAGAAATGATTCACGATCATTAAAGATAGTGGCCTAAACTCAGAATCAAGCAATTTTTTCATCAATACCTTCATAAAATTTATATATTAGCAGTTAAATCCGGTCAATAACTAACCTGAAAATTCAAATGCAAAAAACTGTCACCAATAACCAACTACTACACAGACATAAATCATTTAAATAGTTTAAGCAAACATAGAACACGCAATCTGGGAGAAATTTTGATAAGTATTAATTAATAGGAACACTAGACCACTACACTGGGTATGGGTCTTTTTATATTAGTCGAGAAAATATATACACGACACCGATATTAGAAACCGCATAATCCCATAATTTTATATTCAGCACTTTAAGATTAACCGATAACATCGGTGCTGACATCAAACTCGTCAGTCGTTCCTGTGGTTATATAAAAACGACCTATCTAAGAATCAATCGCCTATAGGCGTCTTCTCATTGGTAGACACCTGTACGATTTCAACAATATCGGCGCTGATTCTAACACAACGCCGACACGACATGAATCGTTGCACACTAAACGATTGACTCGATACCATCACGATAGTCTGCTGGAAATGTGGACAATTTCTGTTGAAGTCAGTAAGCCTAATTTACAATAATTATAACATATTTTGCAGTTGTAACAAAAAACTTGCTACGAACGAAAAAATACGCTTCATGCATCCCACTCCGCTCTTGATTTGGCTGAGTGCAGCCGATATGACCATATCCTTGATAAGGTCCTTATCGCTACTGACACAATGTATGGGATTATGCACCAATCGATATCACTGCCAGTGTCGTGTATCGACTAATATCAAAACGCCCATACCCGGCGCAATGAGCAAAGCTCATATCCACCACTTCAATGAATATTTACCGTTTCATTTTGGTAAAAATCGCTTTCAAAAATTTTGCAATTAACATTACAGGAAAAGAAATATTTCACTTCATTTTATTTAAAAAAAAGACAAGCAAATTTTTTTTTCTTTCAGACTGTTAAAATCATGTTAACAGGTTGTAATATTAAAAAAAATAATAAGAAAATTTGTAATAATTTAAATTTTGTAATAATCTTGGCTGGGGGATATATATTAGTTTTAAATCTTGCCTAACTCAAATACCACACAATATATAGGATGTGGGCATAACAACCCACTATCCTATGGTCAGCTAAACGATTGCAACAATATTACTTCAAATTTTCTTCTTTGACTGTCTTTTAAATTATACACAAAATATATTTTTCTTGTAATAGTATCTGCTTTGAATTCGTCCTTTTATTAAAAAACAGTCCTATAATATTCTATCCGTGATGATTGTGTACCATGTATCGTATTCCGAGCCAAAGTCCAATGACCTAAATCTGATTTCTTTACTTGGATCTAAATCTGATTTTCACTATGGCATCTGCTGACGTGTGAGATGGTGCATTGTCTTGGTGAAACTAATTTTATTCCGCAAATGTGGCCTTCTTTCCGAAATTCTGCCTTCATCTTTTCAAGTAATGATGCGTAATATAACTCCTATAATGGTTTTTCCATTTTGAAGACAATCGATGAAGTTAACTTCATGACTATCATAAAAACAGTCGCCATCACTTTCCCAGCCGAAAAAACAGTATTTGCCCCAACTTCGTTCTTTGGACATAATTATAGCCTTTGCTATATCTCACTTTAATTCGACGGTCGTCTAGCGCCAGTTGGTCATCTTTAACGATGTTATCGTCGGTGGTTGCAGTTTTTGGACATCCTGAACGTCCATTCTCTCCCAAGCAGTTAAATTCAGTTGACCAAAATTTTAGGTAGTTAATGATGGCACAGAGTCACCGTATACTACACCCAACTCGTCTTTGATTTGAGTAGGCACATTGCCTTTCAAAAACAAATATTTAATGACAACTCGATACTTGATTTTTTCCACTTTCACAAAAATACTTACATCGACTTGCTCAAACGATTGTCAAACAACAACTAAGCGTCCAAAATGGCAGAAATTTTTGTGAGTACTTTCAACAGATGCGCAAACATATTCCCTAGCTTTTTTTGATGAGTGCTGCCGTCTTCATATTGAGATCGGAAACTTTTCAGACCACATTCGTATATTTTACAACTACTATACGATTAAACAAATTAAATTGCATGTTTAAAAAATTTTCACATTAAAGAAACTATTATTAAACAAATACTTTTAAATATTTGGTACTATATAATATAAAAAAAACTGCACAGCACAAATACAAAAAAAATAGTCGCAGATACTTTTGCCGACAAAAACAAACTCATAAACATAGTTATGCTACTCCTAGGTTGTGCAAATTATGTAGAATAATATAAATATATAAATAAAAAACATGTTAGTTTGTCTATCAAAAATACTTACTTTTTATGAAGTGTACCATAGTGAAATAACACAACAAACTTCTATTCCCAATTACCTCCTAATACTCATCGCATTAACACTATAGTTGACACAGATATGTGATCACATGTCTTGTGTTCCGATATTCTCCCAAAGGTAATACCGATATTTGCGCTAGTCGTGTAAAACGAGACCATACTTCATCTATAATGAGTGTTGTATCCATTTCTATGCCTATGTGACAAAATGCATTTCATTCACAAGCGCAGAAGTGATAAGCAGAAATTTCACCTTGACGTTTTGACATTTTAGTGTTGCCATAAAAAATATGTACCTGATATTTTACTGCAATTTTTTTTAGGATTTTTTTACACAAGTATGTAACAACGCTTAAAATTAATATGTAACTGAAGCGAGAAATCCATTAAAAAAGTTTTATTATAATTTCGGCAAAGTTCTACACAAAAATGGATGTGTCGAAAAAAATTCTTAATAAATATATTATTTTTCACATCTCGTTTATTCCTGTCCGCGGTTGTAACGATTTTGGCACCCATAAAATACCCCTTTTGATTATCTTGATGATTATGATTATCATACTGAAATTTAGTTACAACTTTGAATTTTATTACAACATTGACAAGAATCTTTTACAAGTAAATGTATATCATTTTCCACTTTATTTGTCTTAATAAGTGATGCTGTTTCTACTGCTAAGCTGCGGTTACTATTAGCTTCCTCTTGCAGTAAATTATTATGTTTAGTTACGAGCATGTAAGCGCCGGAGTTTACAATACCAAATACAACTCATTCATCGAAGCTGTAAATGCATAGCTTGAGCTGCAGAGCCAAACTTGACCTATCTTGTTTCTTAAATTGTTCTTTTGTATTTACCTATGTACTTACATGACCAAACCTGTTGCAATTTTAACAACGAGAACCTTTCTTGAAATTGGAATTCATGTTCTGTATTTTAAAACTTTGACTTGATACAAGAGCTATTGTGTCACATTTGCTCATTCTAACGTCCAGTAAGATGCTTTTATTTGATTGAGTCAGTACTTATTTTCTCAGTTCGTATGGTCAATATATATATATATATATATATATATATATATATATATATATATATATATATATATGTATAATATATATATATATATACATATATATATATATATATATATATATATATATATATATATATATATAGATCAAGAAGCAAACCCACTAGGCACGTTATCCCTGAATCTTCAAACACTCGTACTAGGTTTTCCTTTTTATTACGTATTGAGCATCTTGTACGTGAACATAATTAGTTGAGTCTACCAATAACATTATTTTCGTTCTCGTCTTTAAAGCATATTTTAAATCTACGGTATCAGGATGTAATTTCACAGATCTTCGTGTTGAAGGAAAATTTTAACTGCAATTTGTCTAGAGATAGATCTCCATGTAGAATAATTTTTAAGGTCGGTTAATTTGTTTTTTTAATACCAAAAAATATTTGAAGTCATTTTAATCCTTTTCTTCTTCACAAGAAATTAATAGTTTAAAAATCACACCGCAGGTTAGGTTTTTTGACAATTTTATAATCACATGCTTTAATCGTTTAACGTTAAACTATTTGCGAATAGCGGCTACTGATATCATAACGTGTGACAAAGAGCAACCTCAACCCGCAATGTCACGCAGTAGAAAGAGAAAGCATAGTCATTGAATTACGGATTACCTATCTTCTATCATATAAAATAAGGATCGTGAAGAAATATATATGACAAATATAATGCTAATGTTTCAACAAAATTTGTTTTGCATTTCAATTTTTTCCTAACTCTAGCTTCTATCAAAATTACCTACAATGGAAGATACTGTTCAATAAGCAATAAATATCAATAAGATCAAAGCAACATAATAGCGCATGCGCATTAAGCATTATTATGCATCAAGCAGGAAATACGAACACCTTCTGGGTGTTGTTCGTATTTCCTGCTTAAATATAATATCCATCGGCTAAGTCTAGATCTGTGTAATTATATATCTACATATACTTTTACGTCATATAACCTGTAATATACTGCATACATATAATTTCCAGTACTTTTGGTAATCTGGAATTTAAAATGTTTTTTTCGATCTATTTCAAATTCCAAGATTACTCGAATACTGACACGCGAGCATAATCAAATACTATTATTCCATAAAATAAACAGACGCACACGTACATACTACAATTAGTTTTTAATCGTGGCTTCGCTCTCATGGTTATAGTTACAAACTTATGAGGAGAAATTTGAAAAAATACGGTGTTCTTTAAAATTATTAAGGGAAATACTAAATCTATATTTTTTTAACTTTATAATAAAAATGATAATAGAAACAAAACGTATTAACATATGTTCCTTTTTCCTTTTGACGTACAGAATCCTAAAAAATAAATACAACTTTCAAAAATAGAACTCTTTGGTAATTCATCGAAGTACTTCGTTTAAGTTCATTATTTGTTTCTGAAACTTAGCGGCGATTTCAAAGTTGTAGATACCACATCAAAATGAATCTTTGTTCCATAATTTTTTGAGATATTCGTTGTGAATTTAATCAACAACAAAGTTACGATCGACATTAATTGGTATTTTATGACAAAACCTCATCCCGTGTTTCTGTTTATAACTAGTTTAACGAGGTCTAACGTAGGCGTACAACATCAGTGATGATCTGCAAGAGGAACGTCTTTCAACATCAATAATTGAAGATAATGGTAATACTATGCGGCTCATGCAAACTGACAAGAGAGAAACCTATCAGAATATTCGGGCAAGTTTATATTAGGCATTGGTATGAGTTAAATACACAAAATTCTACATGAAAATTTATGCATTAGGAAGCCTTATGCTAGGTGGATACCCCCATGATTTAGCCAATGTTCAAAATAAAAAATAAAAAAAGCCCGTCACCTTGATTGATGTCATTAAATGTTAAAAAAATTCGACAGACGTCACGAAGATTTCTTTTGACAATTAGATTCTGCATCCTTCCAGGTGATGAAAGCTGCATAAACTGTTAGAAACCCTAAACTAAGGGGTAGTCTGTGCAGTTTCCTTCTGAATATTTACATACAAAGAATAAGAAAGGACGAAGTGCTAAAAAATGTGGCCGCCTCTTCTTCGGATGGATTGATTATTATAAAACGATTGTTTTGGATAATAAAAAATAATTATCGTAGACTGGTATTCGAGCAATTATTTGCTTGCTTCTTCTGAAAAAAATTGAGGCAATGCCCTTGTAGGAGTATCCTCATTCATCACGACAACGCCTCTGCACGCGCAACCGAAATTTTGCTAAGTCCAGTGTAAAAATTATGGGGCATCCGCCATAAAACTCCTACATTACAACAAACAATTGCTATTTATTCTTATGAGTAAAAGATCTTATGAACAAAGAATTACGATACCTGAACCCCGAAGAAGAGATAACTGTTTTCGAAAAGGGCCTGGAACGGAAGTGCAATGGTGAGTACGTCGACTGTTTTTCTCAGAGGTTCCATTGAATGAAACGATACATAGAGTGCCACGGACACTATTTAAAAGAAAACAATGAATAAATTACGAGCTTGCTAGTTGGTTCCATTTCTGATATTCTAAAAACTTTCAGAGGTGTCACTTGTATACATTTATTGTAAATAAGATATTTCTAGAAAAAAATTAATAAATCCTCAAGTCACAAAAAACCTATTTATAAATTTCCAAAAAGAGAGTTGTGGTTTTAAAATTGCTACTTGATTTTACATACATTAATAAATTTATAAACATATATTAATAAATTTTAATAATCATTACAATTGTATATCATATATATTTCGATTTATATCGATAATACATTTCGATAATACAATTTTATATCATATATAGTTGTCAAAAATATTCTGTGCAAACATCACATTAATATCTTGACAAATAAGAAAGTTATAGGCCAAAGAAAGTAGGCGCTCATGCGCCAACAACCAACACCTTACTGAACAAATTTCGATTATCAAATCCTACATAAATGTTTAGCGGAAATGTAGGTATAAATGGATTTTAATCTATTAGTGCATTACGTTTAAACAGGTTTTTATCTAATAGTTAGGCTTTACTATTCATACGTCTTATAGATATCGTCGAAATTTGCAATAATGTTTAGATTTAATTATAGTGTACTTAGTTGCGGCCTGAGAATCATTGAAATCGTCAATAATATCGCTGTTTATTTAATTGAGGGGCTGAAAGTTTAGTAAGTTTTGTAAGTTAGGCAAATTAATTCAAATAAGCTTGTTCACGAATGGATCGTGAACGCAAAAAGCCCAGCGCCGAACCTGAGTAAGGGAAAACGCAATATGAAAATACGTGATGTAGTATTATTTCTACTTTCTTTAATTTCCTTGCCACGACCTAGGTTTCGTTGTATTACAACATCTTCAGGTGGGATATTAGCAAAGATTAGAAGAAGCAAAGAGAAGAACAAACCTAGGTCGTGGTAAAGGAATTAAAGAAAGTAGAAATAATACTACATCACGTAGTTTCATTTAATTGTGAATAATTAATTTCTACAAAATTAACGCCAAATATATTCAATACGTTTTTATTATTTCATCTTACAGGTATTATGCTACTTCTCGGGCTAAAAAGTAGCTCATACATTAGTTTTGACCATACTCTAGCAATACTAAGTTTCATAAAAATCCGTTTAGCCGTTTATGGTGAGAAACATCCAAATATGTAATAAATATACAAACTTCCGCATTGTATACTTAATTGATATCGGCAATATAAATCATCAAGGGATTATCTAATACATGTCATAGGATTTGTTTTAATTACGGTTTAGTTTCTTTTATGAACAAAACATTATTAGTTTAAAGTAACGTTGGTTTCATTCTTGACTTCAAATTATTATTTTTTTAAAAATTAATATTTTAATATTCTGCTATGAAAAGTACTTATTTAATTACTTTTCTGTTTTTATTTAAGAAAAATAGTGCATTTATCTGGTATTACGAACAGTTGTTTTTTCAAAAGGCACTTCAGTAGAAGTTTTATCTTGCCCGAAATGTTCAATGTTTTTAGATAAAAACGTTTGATGATTTCCAGAGATATTATTCCATACTTATGTTTATTAAATTTGAAATTCAGTTTTTGAATGAAATTTCATGTACTCTATAATAAAAAAATATTAATTAAAAAAAATCACGGCTCATAAAGGCGTGTATAACCCCTAAATCACTGCTGAACTTATTTGACCGGGTTTTTGTCTAATGGGAATCTTTTTTTTATTGTCTCTTGGAAATCTTTTGGTGGGTACCCAGAAAGATTGCAATGGAAACTTGAAAATATTTCAAAAGAATAATATCTAGAAGCGGTTAAAATATAATTTCCCCTAGAGAGGGTAGTTACAACTGTTATTACACAATGGATGACTCCTTTTCGAAAAAAGACAACCACAATGACTGTTATCAGTATTTCCAAAGTATATTATACTTTCATGATACAATAAATATAAATATAGTTTTTAATTTATTCCTTTTCCTTTGTAGGAAGTGATATAACACAGCAGATATTCTCTTTACTGCGTTCATTTTTTCTTGTTATAAAGGAGTTTTAGTAATATTGTGAGTAAAAATATTTGCTAATAATTCGAAATTTACAATATTTTTTAAAAATCATCTTACAATCAAAGAAAAAAATCACTATAAATAATGTAATACCGTTAAAAAAATATTTGTCTTTGAAAAAAGAATTACCAAATCCAATTTTTGACAAGCTAACTTACTCCAGACAAATCATTATCTAAGTTAACTGCTCCACCTTAGGTCACTGATTATATGTAACAATTGGTTCGAATAACAAGTATTTTCTATACAACTTAATGAATGACTGTTGAGGTGCCTATCTCATGACACAATTCTATGTATACGCTCCATTGCTCTCAATGTTGCAAGTGATACATGATCGCTTGCAACAAAGCCCAAACAGCGCGCAACGAATTGTTATGGATGTGTTGCAATATCATCCAAGGTATTACAGTACAATGTCAATATAATGAATATATATATATATATATACATACATATATATATATATATACGAAAATTTCTAAATGGGTCCAATTATAAAAACATTAGTTAGCCATTAAAAAGTTTCCTATCATATAATTCAATATAATGGCATATAAGATTACGCCTGTTTTATTTATATAAACATGGCAAACACTGCGTCTTAATACTTCGACATGCCTCGTGTACTGGGAATTCTGTGATTACAATTCTTACAAGACAGTCTTGAATGAGTAACAAAAATCAGAAAAACCAACATAAGAAAATGGAATTCTAATGCAATATCATGAATCAATATCATGAAAAACAGAGGATTGTTGATGTTGAGGAAAACATTATCCCGTAACGTAATGCGAAACTTAGTCAATTTAAAAAAAACTTTCATTTTATTTGTATCATTTCACAAAGTACGAAACTTAACATCTGCCTGATATTTTGTCAAATTTCCTTCTTGATATTCCGGACAGGAATAACAAATATATACTCGCGTTTCAGCAACTGGTATTTTCGTTTACAATTTTCTGTATCTATAATAAAGGAAATTCACTTGTCTTCCACATAATTTGCAGACGATTTAAAGACTGAACTTGCTCTTTTATGACAAGTTCAGTCTTTAAATTGTTTTCAGATGTGGACATCGGTGAAAGTAACTGTTGCTCGAAATCTTCACATAATTTACACATTCACATGTAATAAAATGGTAACAAGACCGCGTTTGCGCGCATCACACAAAAATCTCTAAATGGATTTTAATAAAACTTGGCAATTTGTTCAGTCAGTATTTACACAGTCAGTATCAGTCAGTATTTACTCAGTCAGTATCAGTAATATCATCAAGGTCTACTTTATTAATACTCAACTCTGCTACTACTTAATTAGAAAAGATCTCACTTACCCTTATAAGTCATCATTATTATTGAAACCCCGTAAAGGTGTAATTTTTTAATTCTCCACTAGGTGACGGTATTTGTTTGATTTTGAATAAATGTTTTTTTAAAATTTATAACGCATTTATATTTATAGTTTATTGACTACAGTTTCATAAATATCTTAATTATTTTAATATATATATATATATATATATATATATATATATATATATATATATACATATATATATATATATATATATATATACATTCCTCAATTACAAAATTACGTGATTTTTTGTTATTTTAGGACATAAGTAGGGGTTAAAATTTTGATCGGGTGTTAAATATTGGTCAGTATAACTAATAATTAGTCGACGTTGACTTGTATCAAACGTGTCAGTTAGTCTTATGTCTGGAATTTAATAAAATGTTCCAGTAATATTTTATGGTTTTAAAAATATTTCAGCTTATATATCAAATATTGCAAACACGTCAATAAATAATGCTATAAAATCATAATTAAGTAAAAAAGTAAACTGTTTCATATTAACTAAGCTGGTGAAACCACATTTTTTTAACGTTTACCTGCAATTTAAAAGTGGCAAAGGTAATCTTAATTCAGAATACTGACTACAATTGTCCCCATTCTCCCACTTGCAAAACTAAATTTAGATACGTATCCAGTTTAAGAATGCGCGCCGTGGTTTATGCGATTTCCGGATCACGTTTTTGTAACGTTGTATTATATTTCTGGCATTATTCTCTACATCCATCTGTAAAATTTGCGCATGGATTTCAATTAAAAAGTTATTTCGACATTTTCAATCGTTTCCGTAGAAATTCGCCACCGTCGGTGAAGAAATATATCAAAAATACGGTATTACCTAGTTTATCCAAATATTTATTGAAATTGCATGCAATATCCTACAGTTGAAGAGAATAAAATTTAAATGAAAACGATAGAAACAGGGTCTTCAAAAGAAGATATTTATACAATTATCTCTTAGTCACGATATCATTTTTATAAAGCTGTTACATAACTACAATAAATAAAAAATACTGGTTTTTTTAACTTTGACGTTTAGAGAACCTTTTTACCAATGTTTTAAGAAACAGACGGGTTAAGTTTATGGAGAATTGCAGTAAAAGCAGTAATCTTCTTTAGATCAATTACTTTTGAATGAAGTTTTCATATACAAAATGCACACGATTACTATTATCACAATCTGATCTAATTTTGAATGAGCACAATGCAAACATTTATAGCGATTGTTAGAAGAAAAGCCCTGCCAATTTTACTCGCTATGCTCAGATACATTTAGGATGTTATTATAAACGTAATCGTGTTGGGAACAATCAAGTCTCTTTCGATTACCTGCGTGCTGACCTTTAGTGTTGTACTCGTCGAATGTTCATTTCGAATTAAACTATAATGTTTTATCAATATCGACAAACGATGTCTTGAGGTTACGTTTCGCTACCAGGAACTTATTTTAATAATTACGTAAAGTTTTATTACCGATTTGTACGCGAATTGAATAGAGACGGCTCGCCTAGCGAATTGCATTTCTGTGTAAATCGTTTCATAACTACGCATTTTAAGTAATATGCGTGGCGGACCTGATTGCATGTGTTTGGCTGAATTTTAAAGTTTGCATTTACGTTTACCAAATTATAAACGTATAATTGTTTTTACGTGTGACCTGGTTAATTTAAGAATGTCGATAATTATATAATTTGTGATATTTGTGTTACCGTCACGGCATTGAACTCACATTGCAGTCGAAATTTTGGTTTCCTGTTGGCTCTGACATAAATTAATGTCTCTGGAAATTGTTAAAACTTTCATAAGGGTATGCATTACTGTATTAATAATATACGGCACTTGAGTTAATAATGATATAAAATTAAATGAGTAAAATACATAAGGGTCGGAGTGCAGGTGATCAAAAGTGACTTAATAAGTGCCACAATTATTATTTCTTTACGAGCATATAGTACCTGTTCCCATTAAAACGTAGTCCTGATATTTTAAACAACAAAAAAATGGAGAGTTAAAAAAAATTATGGCATATTTTTAAAAAATCTTTTACTAAAAAGATTCTGAATCAATTGGGAGATTAAATCTAAAATATCAAAATAATCGCTCAAAAATGCGTTTGTTACGGGCATACTTTTTAAAAGTTCTCGAAGCTTTTAAGGTAATAAAAATATAAAGAAACTAATATCTTGTATTCTCACTGCATTGATTTTTTCCATATTTTATATAAATTTTCTGAAAAAATTATTAATTTTCCGAACGACTTCGCGATTTGCGTCTCCTCCTATTATTTATATCCGTTCCAAATTAATTTGTTCCTTAGTCGCCCGCGGGGTTTTAAAGAAAATGCCTCTTTGGCTTCAGTGCTTTCTATTTATATTCGTAATATTGAATCATGAACAGGTATAATTTTATCTCAATGGTTGGTGTAACTTTTACTGATTGATGACGTACGACTTTAAAGTTGATTTAATAGGGGAATAACAATATTTTCAAAGAATGATAATGTATATATATATATATATATATATATACATATATATATATATATATATATATATATATATATATGTATATATATATATATATATATATGTATATATATATATATATATATATATATATATATATGAAACCGATTACGACCGACACAAATAATGGCTAGAACGCGATAACGGAGTTGGAAATTGGGGACAGAACTCCTTAGGAGTCTAATGGAACCTCTAATGAAAGATGGTGTCAGGAATCCTTGAGGTGTAGATTCACCAAACTTAGACTCGTTTCATTTATCTTGACGGGTCCTTGGACCACAAATAGTGGTTAGAGTCTTATGATGAAGCCGGAATATGGTAACAGGAACTCTTCTGTAGTGAGGAGTAGGTTTATTTTGTTTGAGTATGTTTGACTTGTCTGAGGACTCCTTGAGGCAAAGTAGTGGCCAGGGTATGAGTATGGAGTCCAAAGGTGATAGAAACTTCATAGCGAAGCGGTGTAAAGTAAAAAAATTCTTAATACTAAGATAATTCCATTGAGTTTGGACTTGCCTTCGTAATAGCAAGAAAGTAACAAAGTAAATAAAGAGATAAATATATAAAGGTACATACAAAGGTATGAAGCAACTATGAAATTAAGCGGGTAAGTAGAAAAGTATGTAAAGATGAATATAATGAGTGTATTTTGTGAGTATGTGCATATATACGAGAAAGAGAGTGAGACATTGACTTAGCAGCGATTCCTAAAATCAATAAAAGTAACAGTATCTTACTAATTTGTACTTGTAATTGGTACTAATTTATACTCAGAGAAAATATTATATGGCATGCAATAGTCGTGTTTTTATTATTTTATAACTTTGTTGTTTTTTTGAAGTCGATTCATTTTGTTCCATTAAAAAGTTTTATCCACTAAACTTTAGGTTACTGAATTCAAATTTCATAATCGTTTTGAAACCAAAATATGAATTAATATATAGATTGGCAAGGAACTCTACTTATACTCAGTCCACAAAATTGCCTTATTTTTTATGAAAGTTTTGAATGAAATAATAAAAATAACAGTTACAATGAGTATACGGTCATCATTAATAAGTGATATACAGTTTTACAAAGAAACAGCACAAAATGGATGAGTGGGAAGAGAAAATTACTAAAATATTCAGTTTTCTCTGATTTTTGCAAGAAATTACCCTTGTAAAAAAATGATTGAGGAATTGAAGCACAAAAGCAATATTAAATTATATTACGCAAATACATCTAAAAATCCATATAAAAAATACGTATACTTAAATTATCTTTGAAACTAGCATAAATTAAAAATAAGGATTAAAATTACCACAACATTCCCCACCGTAGTTGATTCCAAGATTATAAGTGTCCGGTATTACAAATCCTGTAGTAAGTCAAGTTAGGGTATTTTAAGTCATTTAAAATGTAAATCACCTTTCTAAATTGAGTCACTTCTCTTTACCTTCTCAATCACTTCATAAAAAGAATAATAATTGAGTTTTTATTTTAAACTGTTATTATATTAGCGCCAATTAAAAACTGGACGAATATGTATGAGTGGCGGCCGAAACATCCGTGCGTGCGGAAAATGCCTAATTTCGGCGAGTGACCTCGAGTACCATTCGTTCTTAATAACACAAGAAATATATTGATGATCAAAGGTCTTTATTCTCAAGATCGATATAAGTTTTCACATTCTGCATGTCAAAAATTAGGTCAGTTTGTAATGATATCATATTTATTATAACTTCATTACATTTATGACATATATTACATTTGACTATTAGATTCAGGACCATCTTTAATGGATTCGAAAAAAAGCAAACAGCGAGCCGATCAAATGGTCCCACTGCCATCAAAATCAAAGCTGTCCGAACCTCGAAAAATTATAAAGTGCGAATAATTCAAATAGCTGCCGTCTTCATCTCTTTCTAACGAAAAGTTGCAAGCTTGTCAAATACTATAGGTAGAAAATTGTCATTATTTTAGTGAAAAAGCAAAATTTATTGCAGCGTTACCCTGCTCTCAATCGTTGATGGAGCCTTTATGAAAATAATCCAATAAAAGATTGAGCAAAGACCGGGAACAGGGAAGGCAAGCTGGGCTTCAACTCAAATGATGCTACATCAGCCAAATCTTGTCGTTTCGTCATCTTATGGAATAGCAAACAAGATGCGGGAAACGAAACGACACCACGTTTATTTTGATTGCCAACTCATATTAATGGGCAATTTTGAAAGGTTTGTAAACCGAGCAGTATTCCCAAAAAAGTCCTTTTACTTTTAACAATACTTATCTATATATCTATACAAATAGAACGAGTTTATATATATATATATATATATATATATATATATATATATATAAATATATATGCATGTGTATATACACACACTATGTAGCAGAGTATAATTACACAACAATTGAACAAAACCAAATTGATTTTAATATCAGAGAGGCAGGGCCATTTGATTTTGTAAGTTCATAATTCGCATATTTTTTAATTAATTTTTATAATTTCTCCGCGAGTGGTTTTTAATTTACTTATATTTTTGTGATATTTTACTGAAAACAACAAATTTAGGAGTGGTCTGCCTATTCTGTATGTCACTTTATTACATAAAGGGTCTCTGGTAAGTCAAGGTACCTTACTCTTTTTAATTTGAGTGGGAACCAGGAGCTCCATAAAAAAGATTGGCTCCGCTCTGCCCATTCCATAATATAGTAAACCCGTATTTAATAAACAAATTGAACGTAAGTACAGCGGTACTGCCTATAAACAACGCCAATGTCAACAAACTGCCGTGGGCCACATGCGCACGTCGGTTCGTGACTAGAATAAATAAACCGAAGCATGTTCTCACGTCTGCGGGTAACAACCCGGAACAAAGTACGGTGTCAATTTTAAAAATAATCGGTTATTACCAGAACCTGAGGAAATTTAACTACAAGGAAAGTCTTCCAGTAAAGAAATTCAGAAACGAGAGTTAACTGTTAATTGCTATTATGAAAAATGAGGTTCCGGTAACAACTTTAACAGAACTTAAGAACTCTAAGTATTAATACAGTATTGTGCTATCTGTAAGACTATACAATAGAAAAAAGCATGGCTGTCATAACTCATTAATTTAGTTCTATTTTAGACTCCACAATGGAGCACTCTAACGTGGAGCAGTTATAATTGCGACAAAATCCAAACAGGAACAAAATATACCGAGGCAAATAAATGACAGATTTCGAAAATAGAAATGTCGAAGTTTTTAATAAAAATATATTCGAATTTAGAATTCAACAAATACTAAACCTTTAAAACGACAAACTAAAGATTATAAAATAACCAGTACAACATATTAAATAATCCTAAACTTGTTACTTAACATAAGGACTAAATGACTTTTACGTGGTGTTATATGTGTCTAGCAACAATGACGGGGCGTTTTATCACTACAAGTACGTATATGTGGATACAGTATTGCCATATTACCTCATTTTTATAGTGTTATGGTGGACTTGTGAAATTATGCTTTTTTTTAAATATACCATTTTTTTAGGTAAACGATTTTTATGAAATTTGTTCTGTACACGTAGTGACTATATTACATGGTTATAGATTAATATAAAATTTAATTTTTTAAATATTTAAAAAAGTAACGTTAGAATCCAAAAATAGTATTTTTTAAATTAAGATGAATATTTTGAAAAATCGAATGTTATAGTGGAATTAAAACGTCTAAACTTAACGTATTTAACATACGTTTAACTATACTGTTAAGTACTTAAAAAATATGACTAATGAATGTGTTGTAAGAATAAGCAATGAATAAATGTTTTATATTGATTTCACTTTTATTTCAGTTTAAAAAAAATAAAAATTATTCACTTTCTTAAAGATGATATATTTTTTGCAATTTTTCATTTATCATCTCCCAAGACTTAATTGTTTTTGTGAAATGAATATAAACATTTCAAAAATATTTTAGTGACATATATTGAATTAATATCAGTTTTGATTGAAGTGAAAAACATCGTACATCGATAATTTTTGTCTTAGCCTTTTTCCAATTTCAAATAATTATTTTCTAATAAATAAAGAATAAATCTAAATGGTATAGATATTATGATATTATGTAGGTGCATAATGGTTTTCAAAACACGCAAGAAAATTTTCATTTTCTGTTTTGACTAGAACTTAATAATCACAATACACACCGCTACATCAATACTATATTATCAGAATTTGATCGTTCAGTATTTTAAGTCAGATCTAAAATAATATAACTCAAGCCGCATTAGAGTGGTTGATGAGTAGTTGATGGATATCATGTAAAATATAACAGATAGAAATACTTTTGAACATATCAAAATATAATTAAAGTATATAATGTAAATCAATACTGCTTACATAATTTCGTAACGACGGTCGTGCGGATAATAATGGAAGAACCGTCAGTTACGGCAAACACCGCTTGCACAGCTTGCACTTGCTAAACGCAATCCAGCATAATAGCGATCGAGTAGTTTATAAAGCACCAAAGCGAACATGACTTTCATTTTATCTGAGCGAACAAAACTATTTGTAACAACATTTAAGCTAACTGCTCATTTACCCTATCACGTAACAACTGTGGTATCAAACTCTCAATTAAATTAATCATAAGACGCACTACATTTAATTAGTATTTAGATATAAAACAAATAAACGCTATTATTCTTTCATGCGCTCTTTTCAAATTATTTTTACTCATTTTTCTAAATGATCTAAACTTTGTATTTCATGATATTATTAACTTCTAATTTTCGTCGCCACTTTCCTTCAATATTTGACAATGTGCATATAAAACCATCTATAGGACAGACCTAACTCGTAAATCTTGTCAAAATTCAATCAGTAATCTTCAAGTTAGTCTCAAAAAAAAACAATCAAAAAATGTTAAATGGTACGATCGGTTGAAAAATGAAATAAGAACAACGTATATTATTCTGATACAAAAATGACCAGGAAGTTTCTTCCTGTATTTTGAATAGGCAAGAAAGCAAAAACTAATAAAATGCTAATAATTGCGAAAACCTTATTTTTATCCTTTCTGTATTCATAATGTTTTTCGCAATAAATTGTGTGCTATCGAGCTGAGCTAACTTCATAGTTACCGTTAGGTGCAAATATTGTTGCAATACCAAATTGAATTCCAATACGACTGAAGAGAAGTTTTGCAATACGATTGCAATTTTAAATTCCAAAGTCGTATACAACAAAAGCTTATGTAATCTATTATCTTCACTTTATTCAACAGTGTATGAAACAGCTTGTTTTACTTTCCTGTCTTTTTTGCTCTTTTGTTAAGCCAATTTTCCTGTTTTGGTTTTATAGTATATTTCGTAATTTTATAACCACAGTCTCGGAAAAAATACTAATATTATCACTATTTTCATACACTTTGGAAGACCTAAACTCGTTGCAAATACTGTTTAGGACTCAGAAGTAATAAAGTGATATCAAATTGTTAAGTACCTAAGAAGGGTACTTAACAATTTGACATCATATGTGACAAAGCATTTACGATACTCAGCAAATAGTTTTATACCACTATTACTTACCTTAATGACGTAACTGGACTAGATTTATTAGCTTTTTCATTTCTGTGTTGGAATTTTATAGGAAAAGTGTCATTTTTAAAATAAGAAGATGAAAATCTTTTAATAATATCCAACATATTCAACTGTATAATATTCGATTTTTGTGTTTATTCTTAGTTTTTAACATTGAACCTTTGTGTTGATTTTTTCTGTTCTCAAAAAAGGCATTTTAATAAAATCTGTACAACTAGAGATTTGCTCATGATTTTAGAAACTACTTTAGGATATAGTGATAGTTTAGCCAAAAAACCGTAGTGATGTAACTATTGCCGCATCTTCAGAAATTAATATCAACTGATAAAAGTAAGTGTGAAATTTCTGCGATAATGGCAATTTTAGTAAAACTAAGTGTGTTTCTTTTGAAAAATCTGTCAAACGCGTGTATATTAACATATTTAGAATAAACCTGTCAAGCACGTATATATTAAGATATTAAGCGTATTTAGGCATTTATTAACATTTAATAGTACATAATATTCCTATTAAACTATTTGGAAAATTTGAATTTTTTAAAATGAAAATATATTGCCTACTATATCTTTCGCAGGCGCATATTAAAAAATATTGTGTGATATAACTACGATTTTAGGTTTATTGTTTCCTTTATTTATATCGTGGGACCTTGCTTCTTTAAATTCATTAAAATAATTTATTAAAATCAATGTTTATTTTCCTTAACACACACAAAATATGTTCAGATAAAATGACTGCCTGACAGAGCGCTTTTATGTTGTACGCGGATCAGAATGAGAGCGACACATCCTATTATTTTTATTTAGAATCCGTCTGACTGTCGGTCGCTGGTCATTTGAACCAACAATAATGGTACTCGGCAGTTATTGCATATTTGTCGCAGGCGCTTACTACGTCTATCCAACATTATTAGTGATTTCCTTAACGATTTTTCCTTAATGCAGTATTACGAAGACTTTCTAATGACTCATTTATTATAGATGTATTAATATAGCTCTGCGTTGATACCTTTGTGATTCCTTCAGTTTCCTATAGTATTTGACCATCTAAAATATTAGGAACAGTAAAAAACCGAGTTTTGTAGTAACAAGAGTCACTATAAAGTCCCCTTGTCTGCCTCAACTAAGATGTTTACTATGTTTTTTGAGAGTATGAGCAACACTGATCGTGATGATTTTGAGGAGTGCATTTTGTTTTTTTTCAACGCCCGTATCAACATACATCTTCTATTATGAGAGCCTTCTGTTTACTTGCTGAACATATATCAGATATCTTAACCTAGAAATCTTAACATTTGAGATACGTATTCATGAATTTGACTGTTTCCTATATGTAGTTCTTAGTTGATGAAATGGCTTGTGGTTCCGACAATAGTTATAAATATGGAGTTTAAACATTTTTAACATTTGAAGTAATAATTTAAACATATTAGACGGAATACTACTCAGAATGAATGTTCACAAGCTATTGAAAAATAACGTCCATTGTTGACCTATAACATGAATGATTCTGTACTGTACTATGAATTTTCCTCCGTAATACCGCCTTGATAACTCATTATGCAAAAATAACATCACTTCAAATATGAACCTGATTGTAGAAACAATTGCAGAGAATTTATTACGCCCACGCGCCACGCCCCTTACTGACAACAGCTCCGCTGTCGACACTGTTGACATTGTTCACTCCGGCCGCAAGACCGTGAGGGCAGAGAGCAGATATCGACGATCACGAATTGCCAGCCTACTCCAATCTTGGGTGAAGGAGAAAGGGAACAAATCAATCGCCTTACCAGACGGTACTTGGTTGTTACCAAATGACCTCATTTAAAATAATATAAAATAATATTCAAGTTAAGTTAAAGCATAACGAAGGTTGCGAACAAAGGACGAAAGGCTAATTATATGCTTTATACTCACATTATGAAGAAGATTAGATATTGATTGACTACAAAGATATTGAAGCGTTATTATGACCTGTGGTACCAGCGTTATTTCGATTAACCAGCGTTATATGGAGGTTTTATTTATGAACTATAATCATTATATAAAGTATAGAAGCCAATTTACCGATTTATCTACTTTTATTTCTGCGGCTTACAATGCATACGACACTAATCCCTAACAGATATTCCTATCAGGTTTATCGAATTAATTATACATGAAGATTGAACGAGAGTACAAAATATAGCAAGCTTTGGTTAACTGGAGAATAATGTAATAGATGTTTGAGGATGAAGAATCATGGACAATTATTAGCAGAAAATAAAAAATCATATCCCTAACGATAAACTGTGGAAAGAAATCAATCTACTTATTTATACCAAAATACCTTTACTCCACATTATTACTACATTACGTATAACCATGAAAAATCATTATTTTTTTTATAAGCTCCCTTATTTAGAAAGAAAAAAGAACAGAGCTCGAACTAGACCACGCGTCGGCCTGTCCATCTGCCTAGTCTGCTATTTTAGAAACAGTTAGAAGCAGAAAAATTAAACTCAATAAGAATGACTAGAACATTTTGCAATAGTAAGACAAAATAATAGTCTGAGACTTTTGAAAAGGGTAAGTTTGGTCAAGAACAGTTTTACTTTTTAATGTGTAAAATTATAAAATTCTAAAACCATTTCTTTTTTCAAGATTTGGTTTAAAATATTTCTATAGATTTACTGAAAATGCCCACAAAATATATTTACTGCCCCTCTATCTTCATGAAATTATAACTTGTAACAAACATGTTGCTATTGTTTCAAATTTTTAGTAAAGTTATTATTTCATCATTTTAATTTTAAAACTTATGAAAAAACAGGTTTACTAGAAGTTTACCGAAAAACTGTGTGATAATTGTAGATCTTGTAGTTTTTGAGAAATTCACCAATTTTTATACTTGGTATATTGGTTTAATATTAGTTTTCACCACTTACTGGTGACTATTAACATTAATATTTGTAATTTATACTGTATAATATTATTAATATTTGTAAATGGTTTATTTATTAGAAATATTACTTTTATATGGACCTAAATGCTTATGGAACCCAGGTATTTTAGATCATTTAATCTTTCCATTTAATCCATTATTTTTCCGTCTACCCTCCTTAAATAACCATAAATTCATATATGTTAGCATTCACTTTACTCCACTCAGACCTCCCATTATCAGACGATATTAGAAGCTAATTTATAAGAATTATGATCAGACAAGATTTTTGTGAACATTTCTCATGAAGTACTCTTTGTTCAGCATTGTCTGATTGTATGAGACAAATATTTGATAGTTCTTGTAGTTCTCTAATACTGTAATATAAATATAACAAAAACCATATAAACAAGAATAAAAACAATATGACTGGTTTTTACAAGCAACCATTAATTCAGCGTTTGTAGTTAAATTTATATAGCTTCTGCCGATTCCCGAGTATAAAATAAAATAATGAAAATCAATAAAAGTTTCTCATATCATATCTCGTCCTTTCGATTCATTATTTAAACGTTAATTAAAGGGTTAAATATCGCACAACGCACACACGTCGGGTTTCATGCGGCATCATCAAAGCGATAAGACGCAATGCTTTTAATATGATTAAAATATTAATCAATACAAGTATTACGAGTATGTCGTAGAAAAAATATTGGTTACACTGGTAATTTAGTATTTCATGAATTGTTTTGTCACTTTTGTACGTAACTACGATTGAAAATAAGAAATATTTTTAAATGGAAAAATAAATTATTTCTCCATAATAAAATCTCAAAGTTTATTTTATCTTCTCCAGCCTGTGGAGATACGGTGACAAGAGTCATGTCGATATGGCAAACTAAATAAACCTAGTAGAACATGTACTACGAAGGTTCCGTATGAACTTATGTACATCAATTTCTATTAATGTATTTGCAAATATGAAAATAAATGTCTTCATTATCTTATTCTTACATTATAATGTAAGAGTGTTTTGAAGATAGACTTGATAACGAAGCGGTTGAAAAATAGCAAATTTGATAGTGGACCAAATAATTATTTTTCAGTTTAAAAAATTCAAAACTATATTTGTAAATTACTCAAAGAAGGAATGACACACCACATACCATTTCTTTTTTCAAAACCATCTACTTATCTCTTATATATTTGAGAGCCCCTTAAAATATAAATTTATGTCAATTTGAAATCACTTTTAATTTTGGATCAAGGGACTACATATTATTATTTGATTTCAAGTTTCTATCACCTATTCCTTCTATTAGCTCTTTCCATATTACACATTACCATAACCTCATTCGAACCCCGAATTCTTGCTTTTGTCGACACATTTATTCATCACGTCATTGCTTAAATCCTGCTTTTGTCCATACCTTGTTTCTCTATAAATTTTGGCTAGCTTGGAATTTTATTCTTGAAGATTGGGTCCTATTATAATTTTTTCATAGTTTTTTAGAGTAATTTTCTTCTTTTAACAAACATTTTCAATAGACCTACATTCTTTTCATTTTTTATACATTTATACATTTCGATTTTACTTCAGATTATGTACTAGTAATGAGTCATATAAAATAAAACGATATAAAACGAGACATGTTTTTGACTATACATACATTAATACACGTTAATACAAAGAGCGTATAGTTAGGTTGACCATAACTATACATCAATATACGTCGATACAAAGAGCCTATAGTCAGGTTTTCATATGAAAAAAAAACATTTCTCGTAGTGTCAACCAGTTTGATTTACGTAGATAACACATCCATCAAAGAAAATAACGCACATAATAACTTAAAAATGTAAATATTTATAACAATTATGTCTTAAAGCCTTTTATTTCATGAATTTTCCCTGTGACATGGGACTGAAAAATATTAATATTAACTTCAGAACTCCGTTCAAAGTTGGAATCGTTTAATTTTAATATTTGCATCGCAGCATAAATGTAGTTGAAATTTTCCATTAATTTCTTTAAAGTCGATTGTTTAATTTCGATGCTGAACGAACACGATGCATCTCGATCGTAATTTCGGCTTTGTTCTACTGGCTCAACGAAATTTTCATTAGTTATAACTCTTGAGAATGCGAAGCTAACGTTCCCATAACGACATCATTCGCAATTGCAATCCCCGGCAAGCTGTTGGCAATTTTGTGATATCTTCTGTGATCTCGTTTACAGAAGTAATTGAATCTACTTGGGATCTTGAGATCTTCTTGGCTCAGTGCGTTTACAAACACCTTTTAAGTTGCATGATTTAACTCGTAGTTATAATTTATTTAGGTTTATGATCCTCTTATTGATACAAGAAGCTATAGCCCTTTGATCGATTAATAGAAAAATGGTCGTAGCCCTTGTAGTAGATTTTGTAATAGACTGAAAAAAACGGTCGCACATCTAGCAATTGTTTCGTGGGTGGTTATGAAGAAGTAAAATTATTGATCTTATATACCAAATGCAATAAATATTTTGTGACGTAAATATTATGCGGAGGAAAGTGTGTATATATAAAAATTATTATCTTTCTCTGGGACCGTATCCTTCTGAATGTAATTCTTTTCTTTTGCTTCAGCCATACCAACATGGTTTGCTAAAAGCTCCAGTTTAATGTGGTCATCGCCACCACAAATGTTTTTTTCACAATTGTAATTATTAAGGTAAATTAACATTTAATATTTTTTTATTAATTGGTAAAATTAAAAACTTAAGTATTTAAAAAGACAATATTAAATAATAATGCAGATATTTTAAAACAATTCAAAACTCGAAATTGATTATTATCAAAAATTATTTAACTCGAATTTATGGTTATGTTAGGATTAAATTTCAGTTGAAAATAGTTAATGTTTATATATGGTGACTATACGAATTAAATACACTTACCACTGTATTTTTTTAAACGAAAAATAAAGTAAACTAATATTTATTTTTATTATTAAATAAAAGTGATTTAATTATGATTATATACCTTCTCTTTCACTTATTTTTCTCTTATAATATTATTCTGTAAATTATGTTATAATGTTTCATTTTTATATTCTGATATTTTTTGAGACGTTTAATCCTATTGCAGGTTAGCGATTAGTTCAAATGAAGATAACCGACTTAGATTTGGCTAAATCCAAACTCCAATTTACGGCTGATTTTTCTTTTTGTTACAATATAGATAATCCACAATTAAATGAAACTACGTGATGTAGTATTATTTCTACTTTCTTTAAGTTCTTTACCACGACCTAGGTTTAGTTGTATTACATCTTCAGGTGGGCTATTAGCAAAGATTCAAGTTAGGTCGTGGTAAACAACTTAAAGAAAATAGAAATAACACTACATCACGTAGTTTCATTTAATTGTGAATAATGAATTTCTACAAAATTAACGCCAAATATGTTCAATATAGATAATCATATTTAATTTAAACTTAATATAGATAATCATATTTAATTTAAATTAATAATTTCAAGTAAAATACTTAAAAAAGTGGTTGAAATAAGATTAAAGGTATTTTAAGTTCTTGCACATATTATAGGTAATTTAAATTTATACATAATTGAGGTAAATACCTAAAGAACAGATCCAGGCAAACAAATGTCGTTTAAGGAAGTAAATAAAACGTGTCTATGTAATTGTTGTCTACTCGCCTCATTGTTAAATGACGTGAAGTTATAGGGATAATAGGTATTCCGTTACGATACCCAAATACGTAATACTTACAATATCTAAAGAGGTATTCAATATCTATTAAACCTGAATATAATCAACTTTACAATATCGCCTACAATTCTACAATTACCGTCGAGTCACCAGTGTATTCATTATTCAGCACAATCCGATAGAAAGCACCTGTAAATGTAGCAACTACAATTAATTCTTCGATTTTATTTCCATTCCAATGTACAGAAAGGTTTCGTTGCCAAAGTTATTTTTGTCTCGGCGCCTTGAACACACCAATTTGACACTTTGGCGCCAGAAAAGCCGGTCGAGCTCGAGGTTGCAAAGTAAGAGCCAATAGCCTCTGCTCATAAAACAAGTCCGAGAGAATTTTGCGACAATGCTAACGGCTTCTAATTATAAGTTGAACTGGAAAGTAATATCCACCTAAAAGAAATCGACAATGTGACTATGAAATAAATGTGGGTAAACTACCACTGCGACTGCTCACAAAAGTAAGCAATATCATATTAGCGATTCTGGAATAGTCCACTATGTTTACTGAGTATGTTCTTATATCTTAAGTCATCGATGTATCCTTAAAATTCTTCAATTAGTTTAGAACTTCATTTTCATCATTTTATACTTTAATCTGTTATCTTAGTTTCCTTTCTGTCAAACCATATTACTCTTTGCCCCGTTTTTCTTTCTTTTAACTATCATTATATTCTTTTATTTTTTTCTCACGTATTAATTAAATATCGCCTACTAGATTCACATTTTATATAAAAACATTATAAAATTATACTTAAATATTTTTTTTTTACTAAATTTAAATAAGAAGTCCAATTAGGTAGCTGTTGAATACATATATACTTTAACTTAAATTACACCAAATCATTAGTACAGTATTTTTCACATCTTTCAAGATGTGAAAAATACTGTACTAATGAATTGATACAATTGGTTGGGATAAATAAAATTGTAGTTTTGAAAATTTTTATTCAACAATATACATTCTTCTGACATACATAAGCCTATTTGGCTTGTTATTGTATTGTTATCGATGGACAAATCGATAGAAAAACAAATTTAACGCACTTCACTAGGGTAAAGGAAAAAAAACCAAAAACAATTCATTTTTAAAATTTTCAATGCACATGTATCTCATAATGAATGTGAGATAAAATATATTTACTTCAACATTGCCATTCGAGGTGGCCAGACAAAATGTACATTTTGCTTAACACATTAGTTTCGGTTAAGTTTTACTGAATTTCTTCTAAAAATGGCGTATTATAACAATATAAAAATATTAATTAAAATTATTTTTTTTATTTTTTATTTTTTTTTTTTTTACTTTATATCTAATTAATTATCAAAAAAGCTCACACTCCTTGAAAAACGAGAATTCTCGTCTCTGGTTGACGACGCTTATTTTTTAAAATACGTGGAATTGTTATTGCAAGATACCGAAGTATCATTTCGAAGTTCCATTCAAATACTCGTGTCTACAATTTTTCATACATTTTGAACCTATGGTTGACAAATTCAAATACAAACACACATAGCACGTCCTTAAATAGCAAAACATACTTAAAAATTAAAACAGGTAAACGAAACCTCGCCTTAATGTTAATAGACCTATCTAATGACACCTCATTAGAATAAATAATTTTTGCTTCCATTTTATATCTATGGAAAGCCTACATTAGTAAAAAATCAATGTTTGCCACATACTAATTGAGATGTATACATACAGTATTATTTTCAAAATTTCATGCACGTATGTATAAACTGCGATGGGAGAAAGTACAAACGAACATGACGGAATAATAAAGGTTCTTGTTTTGCTATAAAACCTTAAAAACAAGAATTATTCTCTACCAATGCGAATATGTTAAATCTAACACTTGGAAAGTAAACAAAATTTTAACTATAGTCTTTAATTGTTCTTTAATTGAAATTGTCAAGTCAAAACTAAGTTTTAATCCTAGTAATTTTTTTTAAAACGAATTTATATATTTATTGAAAGGCTCACAAAACAAGTTACAGTCATGGAAATGTACAATAAAAAGTAAGTATAAAATCATACTATAACTATAATTATGTGTGCACAAAATTGTTACAGCATTTATGTATACATTTTTAAGGGTTGCTTGTATGATTAAATCTGTTACAAAATATTTTGATCAATTATAAAAAGAAATCTTCGAATACGTGCGTTCGCTGTGAATCATTCAATGCTATAGGCACAGATCATATACTAAGTAGATGGTCAACTTCAAGCAATATGAATTCTTTTTTTGTTTTTAATAATTGCTTCATCATAATTACATACTGTATAGAAAGTTTTTTTCTTTAGAAATCAGTGGGCTATCTATAAAATCTTAAACAAACCAAGTAGTGTAACTTGCTTACATTTCTATAAAATTAATTAAACGATTCACAAAGAGGAAGCTTCCAAAGTAACAAATTCATAAGTAAACCTACTAAATGTTATTTTTATTAATATTCAGTCTTTATTAGGTGCTAATCTCCACATGCCGTAACTTTTTCAATCCACTTGTCTAAAAAGAAAATTAAATTATTGGCAACTTCTTTGTTGTTGATTATTAAAATGCGAATGTAATTTTGATGATGTGTTTAAAGAATATTAATAATAAAATGTATAATTGATTCGATGCCATTTTCAAATTAATAAGTTTCAACTTACCGTGAAATGTTTACGACACAACTCAACATACAAGAACGATCTTTAAAATAATTTCCTGTTGTTACGAACAAATGTAACAAAGACAACAAAATTTGAATTAAAATATTACAGGTATTATAACCAAATATTATAATCAGATGTAATATTGTACTACAAAAGAATGTTCAAGTTATAAATTTGCAGTATGACAAGCCATTTCAAATAAAGTCAACGGTTTATACTTCGTATCATAGAGTATTCGCTGCTCTATGTACAGTATTTTACGTGTTACTACAGAATGTCATATATATATATATATATATATATATATATATATATATATATATATATATATACATATATATTGTGTGTGTGCGAAAAAGATAGCGCTTTCCCGTTCCAATCGAAATATTTGTATGAAAACCCACCCTGGCTATAGGGCGCGGTGCTGCTCGCGATGCGCTTTATATAGGCCAGCCGCGCCCGACTAACGCGCCAAGAACCAATAAGCTAATCCCTATTTAATAGGGCCGACCATATCGATGAGAGTTCTCCGAAACCATGCATTATTTTTTAACTTTGTGTTCATATAAACTTCCAATCATGGTTTTACAAACTACAATTAACAATGGTTTCAGCTAAATGGACCGCAGCGCGTTTCTAGAACAACGTGTATTATTTCAATTAACATAACTTTTTTATTTGCAAACCGATTGGAATAATTGCCACGATACGGGAAGCTTGCCACGATATATCAGTGACAACCGTATTGTTACGGGAAGCTTGCCACGATACACCAGTGACACCAATTAAGCCATTTCTGAGATTAGCACAGACAAACAGGCAACAATTCTAAAAAATATTTTTTTGTCCTCTAATAAGTACAACGTGTATAAATTGTTCTTTTGAAAAAAATATTTAAATGACTGACACGGTTCGTTTACGATTTTATTATATATATAGAGATAGATAACAGATCAGCACTTTTTCTCCGTGCCGCTAGCGATGAAAAATTAAATCTCTGTAGTTGGATTTCAGAGGATCTATAGTCTCGTCCAAGATGAAGTCAGAATTAATTTGTTTGACGAATACAGAGTTAATTTGTTTGCACGAAGCTAATTTCTTTTTTTTTAATAATGTGATTAGAAACGTGTACTTTCTTTGTTTTTTGAGAGAAAAGAGAGTTGGCAAGGAAAAGGCCACAGCGTATGACCACGGGAGACCGGCGGAGGAGACGCGATTAGCGGTATTGACCCCGTCGTTTCCTTAATAGCGCCAGGGCGAATTGTGAAAGTCCCATCAAACGATTCTGCCCAGCAATTCAATCGAGGTAAGTAACGCGAATTTCGATAAGTGTACAATTAACTTTGATTTATAGTGTTTTTTAGAAACTTATTAATATAGTAACGGGGTTTGATTTATTTGAAGTGAAATTTATTCGAATTTATATTTAATACTGAAGAAACAATATTACAAACGAAAATAGGTTGTAATTTAATCACTTTTAAAATTACAAATTTTAATTCTATTTTATTTTCTTTCTAATGACATGCGAAAATGACTTGAATTGACATTGAATTAATTAGAGTCAATTATCTACAGATCCGTCTGAGCAACAATCGACGAGAGGAAGTGAACTTTTGGCTGAAGCCGTGGATACTTTGCCAACATCGTCCGAGGCAACTGAAGATGTTCCTGCTGATCAGTCTTGGGGTGAGATACAGGAAACCATGTTGGACGTGGACACGAATGTACCAATATGCAGGAGACGCACCAGCAGCCAGTATTCAATTATCCGGCTCACTTTCCGCCGACGTCAGTTGCTTCAGACGGAAGAATTAAAAAGAAATTGCATTAGGCATGATGGAGCAGAGACAATGAAGAGAAGACGAGCTTCATGAAATCTGCAAGGAAATTTTGTGAAGTCGAGCTCGAGAACATTTTTATTCTATTTTGTGTTTTTAAATATATTATTCTATCTCCTATTTACTTTACTTTTTGTACCATTTTTATTTTCATTACTTTTGTTTTTATAATTTTTTCTTGTCCTATTGTGTTTTAGTTTTATATTTTTTTTAAATTTCGCAACAGATATTTAAAGTTTCGATAATAAATTATATAGTCATTATTTTATTGAGAATAAAAAGGCAGTGTAGCACGTTGGTTAAAAAAAAGGTTTCTTGATCTTACACAAAATTATTTACTAATTGTTAAATTCGCATTTATATTTTCAAGCTTTGTTAATAAGGGTCTACAAGTATACATTACAATTTGGTAAGAGTTTGATATATTTAAAAATAAGACTATTGTCTGTATGTATCTATTGTTGCTAACTGCTACAACAACAGAAAACAAACTTTATAAATTAATCATTGTAACACTCCTTAGCATTTTCTTATTATTACAATTGACAGAAATTTATTTCTTGTAGCAGTATATTTTGTAAGCAAGAAATACCCAAAGAGAGAACCCCTTGAACGAAATGATGTAAACAGTTGCACTGTGACCACAAGAATGCCAATTCAAATTCTATTTGGGATAAAATTTCAAAATGCACTTATCTTTTGTTTTCTTTTTGCACAGTCTATTTGAATGAAAAAAAATAACGTTATCGCTATAAACACAGGGTAAAATATATAAACGACATAAATATACAAAAGCTCTCACTGATAATTGAATTGATCAATTAATTATTAAGATATTTTATTTATACATTACAAAAGACGGGCAAAAGTTTGTACGGTATTGAGCTTACGTATAATAAGAATAAAAATGACATTATAATATAGACAAAAATAAAAAAAATTATAATATTATAATATTATTATTTAAAATATTTAAATCGTCAATAAGATAAGCGAGAATTGTTAATAAAAAGCCACGTTATTTTTCAATATATTTTGTAAACGTTATTTCTCCAAAACTTTGTGAACCAGCGAGATGAAACTAAGTGCAAATTGTTGTATCCTCTATACCAGGTAATAATTTCTTTAGACGTTTATTGGTTCTTCGTTAATTTATCTTTAACAATCACATCGATATCAACATCAACATTCGTCGTTGCCAGACGCATTGCATGAAGAAGTGACTTATCTGACAGTGAAGATCTGTACTTAGATTTTATAAAGATCATGGTTGAATACGCGCTTTCACATAAATAAGTGCTGCCCATCATCGATTCCATTTTCAAGCCAAAATTTGTTAATTTGGGAAAACGATCGCCAAGGATCTCAAAAAAATTCTTTCCAGTTTCTGTTCTACACTTGTAAAAGGGGTCTGCCTGTACGTCACATAATTCCAACTGGTAATCAGTCTTTACGGTTTCGATTTGAATCGTTAATGGATGCGTAAAAAGAGACAAATCGCTCTCTAATTTTTTGAAATCTGCGAAACGTTGCTCAAATTCAAAAATGACCTCGTCGATGTACTTCAGGTGGTCAGAAAAGTAGCATCTTTCAAAATTTCTCATTTCGGTATAATGTTCTTCGCAACTTGGAAAAAAGAAAAATCATTTTTTTCCAGTGACGTTTTGAACAATATCAGTTTATTTTTGAATCCGTTCACATATCCATACAAGTTAGCTATATTGTGTTGTTTGCCTTGTAATTTTAAATTTAATTCGTTCAAATGTTGTGTCATAGTCAAAAATGCGAGATCAGCAAGAAATTCAGGATCTTGCATTTTAGTTTCCATATCAGTAGTGTCAGATTTTATTTCATTTTTAAGAAATATGGGAATTTCTTTCCGTAAATCGAAAAAACGCTGCAAGCACTGACCAGCACTCAACCATCGGATTTCTGAGTGTAACAGCAGATCCCCATAGGTTGCGTTAATTTCAGTTAAAAAATTGACGATGACTACGATGACTCAAAGCTTTGTTTCCGCCTCTAATAAGATTTGTTATTTTAACAACTATTTTCATGACATTCATTTGGCGCAAAGATTTTCCGCATAAGGCTTCTTAGTGTATGATACAATGAATTAATGGGCAATTAATGCCATTTTGTTTTAGATGTCCCGTAAATCCTGTAACGTTTCCTGTCATAGCTTTTGCTCCATCGGTCACAATACAAGAACATTTTTGAAACCCACCGTATTCTATGACAGTTTTGTTAACAGCTTGAAAGATATCGCTGCCTTTAGTTGATCCATGTAGCAGCACTAAATTTAACATTTCCTCCGTGATCGAAAAATCTTTTGAAATGCAGCGAATAAAAATTATTAATTGACTGATATCTGTTTGGTCGGTACTTTCGTCCAAACATAATGAATAATATTCACAGTTTACAATGTAATCACATATTTTTTTCGAAACAAATTCTCCCATATCATCTATTCGTGGCGCAACTGTTTGGTGAGATAATGTTACAGATTCAAACTTTTCCGCCAATTTCGGCTGCATAAAGCGATAAGCCATGGCAACTGCGCATTTTTTTATGAAAACTCCGTCGCTGAACGGTTTTTTAGCTTTGGCTAATTGCAAACAAACTTCATAAGAAGCAGCCAAACGTTGTTCATTGTCTGTACGTTGTTCATTATTTTTGAAAAAAAAACTTGTCTGCTGCGTTAGTTTCTTCTTACACTCAGCCACAACAATTTTTCTGGCTTCACCGACATGTTTTTTATATTTTTCTTCATGTAAAGTAATATAATGACGTTTCACATTATATTCTTTACTCACAGACATAACTTGCATACAAATCATACACTGAATTTTATTATTGTTATTGCAAATAAAATAGTCGAGTTCCCACTTCTCATTAAATGCACGATGTTCATCACTTATTTTTCGCTTCTTCGTAGACATAACGAAGTTTTTTAAGTATTTTTCTCAAACCGGCTGGTTAAATACTTGTGAAATTCACAATTACTTGTTAAATAACGTGTGAAATTCAAAGCGGCAGTGATGCGAACTTAATGAAAACACAAGTTTAACTAATACGGACACAAACAAATACTAACATAAACATCTTACTTACAGGCTTCTTTTGTAAACAAAATACTTTCCGGGAATTCCCCCAATAATATAAAGATAACTTCACTTTTAAATGATGTCATGCGAATGGAATGTTACTAGATTAAAAATAAATTAATTATATATAATATTTTGAGAAAGATTTCTATTATCCAAACTATTTATAGGTATCCAAAACTATTTTCTGATTATTTTACACTGTAGATTTAAATTTTAAAATAAGCGTCGAGGGCCGCATGCGGCCCGCGGGCTGTTGTTTGGACAGCCCTGCTCTATACACAGATTAATCATGAACCTCAAAGGTTTGACAGTACTTGAAATAAATATTCCGAAAAAGTCGTGTAAAACTTTAGAAGAGCGAAAAAGACATTCATTTTGAAAAAAGAGAACAAATATCAATGATTGCTAACTATTTAGTTTTAATTAATTTAGGTAATGGTTACACATAAAAAAAACGATCGATATCGATTATTTCTTAGACTATTACCTCATATTTTTATTGTCATTTTTATTTCTTATTAGTGTTACTGATGTAATAAAAATATAAGATATCACACATATTACATATTTCTTATAGGACAATGGCACGATACATTTCTTTTTTTTTCATTTACAATACGGTAGTTGACTCATTCTAAATTTTGATATTTTTCGTACAATATTGTGAAATATAAGTTAATTAAAAACCAGTCTTGAAAAAAAATCAAAAATTGATTGAAAAATAAGCCAGTTGTAGGCTTATAATATAATGTGCAATATTAAAAATGACCTCACAGCACAGTATTGTCATCCTTCTCTAAAGGTTTAATTTAAACTTTTATAACTCGGTCAATTTTTAAGATTACTAAAAAAATTTTTCACTCTTCATCAGCTTGTACCTTGAAATTATGATTAATGAAATAAAAAGAAATTTGTCAAATACCCAATTTACTTCGCTACATATTTTCTTAGCTACATATTTTCAAGAGTCGTCTGAAAGCCTTACATCATATAATTCCTAATTGTTTAAAAAACAATTCTTCATATCTTGCTTAATACATCTAATCTAGTCAATATTTATAATTTCAATTTATTTGTTTTAAAAGCAGATTATTATGTGAAAGTGAAAGTATATCTGACGTAACTATATGCGCAGACATTATTCAATTTGCTCGTAACACACATTCATAATATCTTTGCACTTGGAATTTAACGTCGGATGCTATGCTCCTGAACTTGACATTTTTTACACCATTAACTTTTTTTTACACCATTAACTTTTTTTTACACCATTAACTTTTTTTAAACCTTCACATTTTTTATCGCGAATGGAACAAGTACGATGGCGTATGGAACAAGTACAATCAGATTAC
This sequence comes from Druceiella hillmani, assembly GCA_039881145.1. Taxonomy (NCBI): domain Eukaryota; kingdom Metazoa; phylum Arthropoda; class Insecta; order Lepidoptera; family Hepialidae; genus Druceiella; species Druceiella hillmani. Next base: position 11,504,919 of record JAYKKI010000008.1, read on the forward strand.
AATTGTTTGTTCCGTTTTTAATACGTCCTATAGTACTTTAGCCCATCGAAAATTAACCTTAAACTTTGTAATTTGTATACACCTATCTTTCAAATAAACTTAATGATGATTTAACCTCTTGTTGTAATGTGTTATTTTTCTCGGTAATAATGGGGGTTATTAATTATACAGAGCGTTGCAATGCACAACTCAAATTAATAATTGCTTGACGGGTCTAAGGATTAGTAGTCACGATCTTATAAAGGTATTGTAGGCTTGAAATAAAAATAATGTTAAGGTATTTAAGAGAGATTCGTTTAAAGTGTGACGAAAAAATATACGAGAGGATATGAGTTTAAATAGGAAAATATACCTTGACAATCATTGTTAAAAAGCACTTTTAATATCCGTGACATACGTTTTCACTTTAAAGTTTTGAAAGTATAAATAAGCAAAGAGGATATCAAACGCATTGGTGGTAAAAAAGATTAGATTGTATAAAATAAAGTATATATTGAATTTTTATTTTAAAATTTTTTCATTTATATACATACAGTAAGTCTACAAATTGAAATGTTTGTGGTAATTTAAAGATTTATTTTGTAACTATGAAACTTTTTGTAGGCAATGCATTTAAAATTTTATTACATATGTAATTAAATATGTTCTGTTCCGTTTGTCATTAAGATTGAAAAAATATAGAGTTTTGTGTATCTTTGTTTATCTATAGTTTCTTAATAATTATAAATGGAATCTATTATACTTTCATACCATCGGAATGAATTAATCCGAATCACGGACGTGCTTTCCTTCCAACAACTCAAGGTTACAAAATATTTTCACTTCAGACAATTTTACAATTGAATTTTAGAATTAGCACGCTGTGATAAACACAAGTATTATTCTCATTTCCGTGGACGCAATTAGATAAATTTTAAGCCATTTCATCTCATAAATTAATGGGACGTCAAAATAATATCATTAATAGGTACTTTCGTATTGTAAAATGCCTAAAAATAAATTAACATGCCTTTTCTTATCAATTAAATTATTCATATCGAAACGCAGTATGAGGGGGGCGAGTTATAATAATAAAATTAGCATTTGGTTTTAAAATGTTTTTTTATTCGCGTTAATTTTATTAAACTGTTAATTGTTTTAAATAGGAATAAAGTTATTACACTTCCATACCATTCAAATCGATGATTGAATTGAATTGAACTTTGGGTGAGTTGTCTATATCGACCCCCACGGGTCGGTTACGATCGGCAAGGGCTCATGTGAACCAAAATAAAATTAGGAGTCCTTGAGATGTGAATAGGTTACACAATAGTGGATCTCATTTAAGGAGGTCGTGACCTTACTTTTAGCCACATAAGCAGGTCGTGACCTTAATTTTGTCCACATAATCCACGTATAATGTAAGTATGTCATATGAATGTTATGCAGTGTATGTATGACATATATATTAGTAGCAAAGTAGGTGTTTTATAGTGCACTATTTTATTTTATTTACTACCTGCACCCAATTACATATTAAGTATATTTTATAAAATTGTGCAAGTAGTAGTCGATTTGGTTTGGGTCACGACTCACTTTGAACTTGTAAAAACTTACACATAATCATACTAATATCATCATTATATATATAATAACACATTAGAGATTTTTGTCCATTCTTGTCGATGAGTTTCGCAAAAACAGCTCAGTAAGACTCGTACTTGTTCTAATTTGTTCAGTTCTTCCACTAATAAATACGAATATGAGAGACAAATACGCTCATTTGCTTCTGAAGTTTTGAATAGAGAGATAGCTAGGTACATACTTACAAATTAAAGTAAATCAAAATTAAAGTGGGTCAATGCGATTTTTTTTGGGAGTGCCGGAAAAAGTAAGTACTCGTACATTATTTTTTATATAATTTGATTTTTGTACTCGTAGTTAGCAAATATAGATCAGTTACGCCTATAATTAAAAAAGTAATTAACGGCGTAATTTTTAAAACTAATTAAACTAAACTTATTACTGACTATTAACAGGCATTATTTATGCCTGTTAATAGTCTAATATTCAAATCATGCAAAATTTAAAAGCGAACTCTTCAGTAGTTTCCTTTTTTAAAGTTATACCATCGATATTATAACACGTCTCTATCTTTAAAACAATATTTAGGTACCTATATAATGCCTCTATTTACCCACACGGTGACGAGTAGCACGTCGAGCTTCTAAAAAGAAAAGACTTTCTTGGTATAGACTACAGAAGTAATATGTCTATCTATGCCTAGTTTATGCGTTAAAATTGTCCTAATCAACAGATGACTTGGCAACGTACCTTGATAATAATAATATTAAATTGATGTGACGTGACCTAGTAATATTAAGTTTGTTTGAAAAAAACAATCAAACTGCGCGCTTTCAATAAGACCGCGAACAGTCATACGATTATTGAATAATATCGCGCAGTCATTGTTGTTTATCTTTAATTATTTAGCTGCTAACTTTAAAGTATTAGTGAAGTCCCATTATTGTATTTGTAAAAATGTAGTTTGGACTGTAGGATGTCATATGCTAATAATAATTATTTCATGGTATTTGAGACATGCAAGATATTTTAAGTTTATTAGATATTTATGTAGATATTTTTAGTTTTATTGAGCCGCTATTTGAAAGAATAAAAAAATATTTATAATGTTTGACAATTCTGACGAAAAGTCCAAATTGATTCCATGTTTTGACAATCTCTATAGCACTACAAGTAAAGTAATTGAATATAATTTTAATTTTTAATTAATGCAGTTAAGCAGTTCCATCTACTGATAGATTCGCCATCTGGCCAAGGTCGAGGCAATATTTTTAAGAAAAAAATTATACCGAATATTTTTTGATTCTTAATGACTAGCCAGAAGGTAAACGAAATATCTTTATTACTATCTACGTTTTTAAACGTCTTTCATGGCATTGAGCATCGCACAAACTTCCCAAAAACAATTATAAAAATATTAGACGATCATCCAGGCCATCTAAGAATAATAAGTACAAACGAAAAGGATCACGTCTTAAGTCCTCACTAACCACAAAACACAAAAAGGCGAGATTAAATTTTAAACTTGGAGAAAAAAACTAATGAAATTATTAACGGAAGGCAAAACCAAAGTATTAAGCTTAAAACATGTTATCGGACGCGACTTAAAGTCGCAATCGACGGAAGTAACTGACGCTACATCTAGCCAGTACTTATTACACCTTAACGTGCAAACTATCAGCAATAAGTCGCGGACGTGAACTTGAACTTTCGGACGTCCGATGAATACTTGACTCGCCGGATGTTTCTACTAGTCGTGGACGCATCGGTCGCGTATGCACAAGGTTCGGACCCGACCGCGCAATACCCGGTTGCTAACTACGTTGTAGTGTATAGGTTTTTTTACAGCTTTTCACAAATAGCGATGGGTGATGAGAAAGTAATTGACCCATTTCACGAATATGAACATTTATATTACAATAAATCAATGTTTAACAAAAATATTCGAACTCTGCAGAATGTCCGCGCGACATATCTGAACACGGCAACGGATGCTGTTGTGCAAACTATGTAAGGTCGCGACTGTAAGTCACGATTTAAGTCTCGTCCGCTAATTTGTTCCCAGCTTTAAAGACTTAAGGAAATGCATTAGACAAAGTGGACGGCTTACTGCAAGACCGTATAATAAAGCTGCAAAGGTAGTCATGGTTGAACAGGACAATAGGGGTATTTATAAATGAGAGAGGTTTACTCATTATTAATTGTAAATTTGTTTTAAAATTGAGTTTACTTTGTTTAAAATATAAACTTATTGTTGTAGAAATATTTATGTACTGCGACAAAACTATATTTAAAATATATCGTTTCGTCGCAATACATTTTTGATTCACTCAATAATTTATTTAACTATGTCGTTCTATCGTATGCTATTACATTTGTTAACAAATAGTAACAAAAATATAACTAGTTACTATTTTTAAACAAACCTGCATTTATCCTAAATCAGAATAATTTTCCTACTGTCCTATAGATTTATCGCCCAGTGGAAGTAACATAGCGACAGAAGATTATTAAAATAAAGTTACGAGTAGGATATTATGTTTATGAGATATTTAAAAATAACTTTGATGTACACGAATAGATAAGGCTATCTAAAATTGTGAAAAATGTTACTGAAGAAAGAGATCAAGTGCATCTTTAAAAATTAACCCAAAAAATAGTGGAAGCAGCAAAAAATAGTGACCAAGTGTTGCATGTCGGTGTAACAAATATTATTTTTATCCCTATTTTGAACTTGGCTGCGTGTAACCAGAGTTATGCAACAAAAATCCTAGTTGTCTTTCAGATTCTACCATACAGTAAAGCGATAGAGAGATAAAAATGTATCTAGCCAAGAAATTCTTGTTACTTCATTGGTTTGCTAAATACTATAATGTACAAAATTTCAAAATGTTAACTCTTCTGGAAATGATTTATATGTTTTATTGACTAAGTATATAAATTACAAAATCGATTTGAAATATCTCGAAAAGTAAAATAGTGAAAGTAAATACGCTTCGAAACTGGTAGTGCACTCTCGTGAGCGAAGATCTTATTGATTCAAGATAAATCTATATATTTCCATACCAAATTCTTTCGCAGGGTTAATTTAGGTCATTATTCTGAATAAAAGAAATTACATGTTAATGAACAAAAAATTTTAGCAAAAATTCATTTCAATCTTTATTTTTTCTATTCGGTATAATGACAGAAATTAAATTATGAAAACCTTTAAGAAATCATTAAGAGTATAACTAAAAAAATTATGAAAGTGTTAACGCGGTTGGTCGGTATAGGTATATTCGTACATAATGCGAGCGGCGTGCTTGTGCATACATATACCGAAATATATAATCAATTTGTATATCAATATTTCGCCATATTTTTGTTAATATTTATACGCCTATTTAATTGTATTATGCGTATAAGGATTTCAATAACATTTTTATTTAACTAAAAATGCTGAAACATAATACGGCATTTCATTTCACCGTGCTTAAAATCTAATCAATCAACTCAATCAGAAACTTGAAAGTTTCCATGATCGTATGATTGAGCCACTCAATGGAATCTTTCTTTAATTTTTATTCCCAATCCGCTAATAAAATGCTGTTTTCATTTATTGTACTCCGAGCTCCTTACGTCGTTGGATATTTCAGGCATTATAGAGCTCTTTATTTTTAGGCAATACTTTTAAACAATCTAATTATACTTTTTAACATCATAAGCACGAACGAATAAAACAAGAGTACCTTTTTCAGTCTGTAACGTATCAAGGTTTTCCACTTTTATTTTAAGAGGTATTATTATTTGACGATATCCTACGTGTGTAAATTTCAATCTCAAAGTTTGATATTTTGATGTAAAGTATAAAAAAAATTGTGCAACATAAAATAAATATCTAAAGAATAAAAAAGCCACTGCGCTTTGCTGAACCCCGTTACTTCGTCAACGCTCTGCGTTTGCTAACATTACTATCTACTCTAAGGACAAGTACACCGCGAGCCAGTCACAAAAACTATAACCGTAAATATTGAACGTAAGAATATAGATAGTAAATTATAACAATTTGCACTGATTCTTATTAAAATAAATTCATATGAAATGTTATCTTAAAGATATTTGTGAAATCAGTTTTGATTAGACAAAGAGGGGCGATGAAAGTCGCCTGAAGGTCCCTACAATAAGTGCTCAAAGACACGAAATAACTATGTTAAGTCTTCTGAATAATAATTATCACAAAATCGTAAATAATAAAACAAAAAAAATGAATTAAAAACAATTATTAAAATAAATAAAGAGAAATGGCCAACAAGTAATTTAAGAAAAAATATTTATTGCGAAGCAACAAATCGTAATTTTCAAATACAAATCGTTTGCGACGAGAAACAGCTTTGGACTAAGCTACGCGGCAAAGATAATACTGTACACGATAATCAATGTAATAATAATTCCAAAATAATAACGTGAACACCAGTTAGGTGGCATCGCTTAACAATTCGCAGTCATCTTGCTGACATACTCCTAGTACATCATAAAAGCTATTCGTCGAATTGTAGTCACCTCAGGTAAGTGTTAATATAAAAGATATTTATTTTTATCTACTTTAATGTATCTAATTGATACTTATGGCGGGCGTATTGCTACGAGAGCAATCTCTTACAGCAAACCATAATACCAGTCCAGCCCCATTCAACGAACTACTCGGTAATGAACCCGGGTCGCCGCGATGCGCCGCATCATCAAAGGCCGTATGCCTTGTAATCAACCCAACACACCACGGTGACGATTGTGAAATCTAGAGAGGGAAAAAAAGCAATTTTTGAGACATATTTTTGATATCACAAAAATATTTGCCTTAAAATTAAACAAAAAAATGGCAATGAGAAAATGGAAGCCTTCAAAGTATCGGATGTCACCGGCGATGATTTCTAAGTTATAGTTTTTTTATTTCTAAGTTATTATTTTTGAAGTTATATTTCCATATAAACGAAAATCTGAAACGATATAAATAAAATCATTTATTAATCAATAGATAGTACGTATAACAGATAGCAAATGTATACATAACGAAAGAAATATTAAAATTTCATAATAACAAAAAATAGTAAAACGTAAGTACTGCGGAATGGTAAGATGATGATGGTGAAAGTTTATATGTTCACTAGTGCCTAGAAACCATTACGTGGTTTCTATGCACATCTAGTCCTACTGGTCCTTCACAGATTTTTTATCTTAGGTAAAAACTAATAACTATGAAATAATTTTTTTACCATCATCGTCTATGTATCAATGATCATGATTTATTTTATAATCGTCCCATTAATCTCCATTTTACCAGCGCCTCCGTTGTGATTTGATCACATACTTTTTTAATGCTCTTCATATCGTATAAAAACCACCAAAACTGAATAACGAGCATTCCGAAACTATAACAAGTACATGCTTAATGCTTTGTAGAACCTCGGCAAGTCAGTCTTCAAACGTCTATATAAAAAAAATTATTGGAATTTTTAATAAAACGTAATTTTTTCTTCTTAAAGTTATGTACTTTCCGAAAGTACATTGAAAATAGTCATTTTTTTCGGAGATTTACCAAAACACAATTAACCTTTTGTTTTTATTGGTTTATTGCTGTTTTTTCAAATATTGGGACCGCGATTTACCCGCAGTCACAAACTAATGATGGGGCGTTTTAATTAACATGTTAGTTAATTAAATAACAATGTTTGTCAATTAAATAAATATTTCTAAACTAACCATCGAGAAGATTTAATAATATCAGACATGTTATTAACTATCTATTCAGTTTATTGAAATCTTTTAGTTAATTCAGTTTCGCCCGAAAAATTCTATATGATCGACAACACATCTAGAAACTTAAAATAAATTTAATTAGGCTATATATTTTGTTATATTTAAATCTTTTATTTTCAACTTTCCTGCGGTAAATACCAAGCACCGTCTGTAACTTGGGTAGTAATGGAATCTCGTTAAGTTATTCCATACAGTCACTATTCAGTAGTTTAGTTTTTTCGTAGTTTTACAAGCAGTATGGTGTAAATAGTACGCCAATATATATATATATATATATATATATATATATATATATATATATATATATATATATATATATATATATATATATATATATATATATATATATATGTGTGTATATATAAATGATCTGATTACATAAAATGATATTTTATGATGTTTATAGCTTAATGTCGAGGATAGATTATACAGCTATACACAATGATAGCCTTGAACTAAACTTTATCAAACGCATATTCATAAATCTATTATTGGATCCAGCAGTTTGGTGAACTTGTACTTGTTAATATAACCAGAGTTATTGAATATATTTGTCGTTAATTTTGTAGAAATTCATTATTCACAATTAAATGAAACTACGTGATGTAGTATTATTTCTACTTTATTACAACATCTTCAGGTGGGATATTAGCAAAGATACTTTCACACAGTACAGCTTTGAAAAGTTGTGTACAATCTTTGCTAATATCCCACCTGAAGATGTTGTAATACAACGTAACCTAGGTCGTGGTAAAGAAATTAAAGAAAGTAGAAATAATACTACATCACATAGTTTCATTTAATTGTGAATAACCAGAGTTAATTTGGCGCTGTCAACATTTATGGAAAGACAAACTACTACATCATCAAAATGCCAAGTCAAAAATGTTTCCATCGTCTAAACGAAGTTGTGAGTAACTCTACAGACAATGAACTAAGTTGTAGTTTTTATAAGTTATGGTGTAAAACTTATATATATATATATATATATATATATATATATATATATGTGTGTGTGTGTGTGTATATAATTCGTTCAGAACACAGAGGTTATAAAAATTGTGCAGCACGACTTTTTCAAACGACATTCTAATACTTAAATAGGCATTGACGGATTAATTGGTATACCTGATCCTGGTAATTATATTTCATGATAATAAGAAATAATGGCAATGTGACGACGATAGAGAAAGAGCCACAGGATGTAAGTAACATCATAGCAAAGAAGAAAACGCGGGACGCATCAATGCGTATGATTTTGCTTACTTAAAACACCGTCATAGCTTGTAAACTACTCTTTAGAAAACTACGACTCCTATAAAAGAAAAACTTAAATTAAGTTGAGGAAAATTATTATTGAAATGCAGACAGTTATATACAATAACCTCCAGGAAATTAAGTTGATTTTTTTTTAAACAGTGGAACGTTTGTTATGGGTTTAATGTAATATACACACACATGTTGTTGCAGACTTTATTGTAGAACTTTTTTGCGAGGAATAAAAATGCCATACATTGTTACCATGTATTTGAAACCATTTATACACAGTACACCAAGATATCCTGCGATGAATGTTTCCTTGAAACTTTTACAAAATATTCAAATATTCATGAATTATACATATAAACTTTGCTCGCGAAACCTGAAAAATCGGTTCCATACTTATTGAGAAAATCATGTATGTACAGGCAGATAGACGCTGCGAGTATATGCATGTGTGTGTATGTATGTATGTATGTATGTATGTATATATATATATATATATATATATATATATTTATATATAGTACTGCCAATCTTGTGAAAGTGAAGTGAACATAGAATAAATTAATTCATGTATCAGTAAGTGTGCATTCAACGCGCTTTCAGATTTATATATATATATATATATATATATATATATATATATATATATATATATAAATATATATATATATATATACATATATATATATATATATATATATATATATATATATATATATATATAAATCTGAAAGCGCGTTGAATGCACACTTACTGATACATGTATTAATTTATTCTATGTTCACTTCACTTTCACAAGATTGGCAGTACTGTTTGGATGTCAAAGAGTATAGGGGGAGTCCCCGATTGACTCCGATTCATTGAATTGGTACGTTGTATCATAAACAAATCCATTTTGTTCTGTAATTACGATGTGGGAGTTTTGCGACTTTAGTTTAAACAGTTTACTCAAGGCTGTGTTTCAAAACTTTGGATTTGGATAGAGTGTTAATGTGTTTTTGAATTTGGATAAAAGTGTTAATTTTTTATAAAGACTGCAAGTGCTTAGAGTAATAAACTGAACTTATGTTACGATAGCACGTAAGTTTGATTACGAGATTTTATTTTACGTGTTTATTTCATCTAATATTATAGAATTTGACGAGAGTGAAGTTTTTCTTATATGGATATTATAGAAATTGTTACGTTATAGTGTTGTTACCTTAAAATATCTAGATAGGTAGGTATTTAGGTTCAGATAATTTTATTGAAATAGATAAATGCTTATCTGTCAAACGATATTTGTACATTTCGGTCCGCACTATAATCACACGATATTTACCTTTGTTTTCAGGAACAAAATATCAGAAGTGCCATTATAGAAAAAACACAATAGTGGTTCGAATATACGTAAAAGGCAGCAAGAGTAACAAAACAAGCATGATGAACAATTAAAGAAGACAAAAACCTTTTTCAACTCAGATTTAGTCGCCAATCAACGAAAAATCAATCTTATTTGTAGACGTATATTCGTCTATAATAGTACGTACTGTGCATAATAGTACGTCTGCCAACCACACGATGGCGGTATTCTGAACAGATTTTTACAGGTACTATATAACATTTTTTCGGCGTCAACTTATCACTGGGAAATTATCTTGAGAAAGGTGATGAACATAAGCAATACTTTTCATAAGTTCTGAAAAGAGTATCCGACACAATGTGGTGTACAAGGGCTGATACGATTAAGGCTTAGTCAAAAAATGACAGCAATTTCCAGAAAGCATTGCAATCTATTACTGGAGATGATACTCAGATATCACAAGTGATTCACGAAGCCAGATGTCTATTGAAGGACTTGGAAAAAAGTAAAATGACGTAATAGCAGTATTCTGGGCTGCCATGCTCGATAGAATAAATGGTGTCAGTAAATTACTGAAAAAAAACAACTATTGAACTTCGAACGGCAGTCAATGTTTTGAAGTCGCTTTTAGATTTTTTACTTTCACAGCGAGAATATTTGACGAGTAGGAAATGAAGGCAAATGAGAAAACTGATAACCAATACAGTGATGAAAATCAGCGTGTGCGGAAAAGGTATCACGATGACGGATCTGCAGAAGACGTTGTCCACAGAGGAAAAGAGAAGTACATGCTCTACCGCTTAGACGCTTACCGGAAAATTAATTCTCAGTTTGGATTTCTTACAGATTTCTTGACAAAGTCCAAAGATGGAATTAGAGGGGCTTGTACAAAGTTTAGGGAACATTATTCCGAGGACATTGAGTCTTTCCTTTTATTCGTTAAGCAGCATTATTTAGTGTCGGACGGGGGGGGGGGGAGGGGCTGATTGTAGGTGGCGTGTATAGTTTTTATTGGCGTTTGTTTTGCTTTTTTTCTTTTTTACTTTTATTTCTAAACATATATTTAATATATAAATGTACAAACACGAGTTTTTAGTATGCACTGCGCATTTGGTGGCTAACATTCTTTGTTTCTCTCCATACCAAGGTTGTCTGGAAGAGATCACTTTAGAAATAAGACCGCCCATTGTACTGTTTTTATATAATTTTGTTTCTATGTATGAGTGCTTTTGTGTACAATAAAAAGTTATTGTATTCGTTTAAATTTTTTTATTGAATGGGGTAATGGGACTAGACTGGAAATAGACATACCTTGGTAATGTAGTAAAAAACAAATTAATTATGAATAAAATTACGTCGTGGTAGAAAAAATATATTTTTGGGAGCTAGAAAAAGGTAAAGGGGCTCCGAGACCTGCATTGCCTAGGGGCCCCGACATGGTTAATCCGGACCAACATGCATATAAATAGAAAATATTTCACTTTTATTATATCATTAGGGATTATAATTGAAGTGGTTACGAGTCGGCGAGCATAAATCTACAAGTGCGATCAGGTACGAAACCTCAGCTTGCACTTTACTTGTTTTTTAATCTGTATCTTGCTAGGTGACGGATTATTTTTGAAAGAAGTATAATCAAGTTAAGAGGATGATTCAAGGTGAATAAAGACATAAGAATTTCAGTAGCAGCGATCATATCGTATCGGTAGCGAGTGCTCATTGTCAAATAGTATATTTTAATATTATTGAACTCAACAAGTAAACACTGTGAAATATCAACGCGTGTCAGTTCTAAAAAGGACACTGGCAAAAATAGGTCCACTTACACCAGACCGGATACAATTGATTAATGCAACAAAAAATGTTCATTTTTTATCATATTAATAACCTTTGTCGCATATCTGGATCCCATGAAATATTAAAAATATTTGCAAAAATAAATTTTTAATAAAAATGTACGCAATAACTGCTTTGTAAAAGCATTGAAATCATTTTCTTTACGTCTGATGATTGTCATATGACAGATAACATTTAGGTTTTATTGATTTTTAATCGATAAACAATTTTTGGTTCTTTTTATCCATTAATCGAAATATGACAAAACCTAATTTAATGGTAAATTTTGATTGAAATAACGATATGAATTATCTATTAAATATGGTTTATTTTAATGTATTGAAATGTTAATTGATTATGGATGTAGAAAAAATCTGTATTACAATACTAAAAAATAATAAGAACCGTCAATTAACCCTATGTCAAATCTACTCTATGATTTTATTATTAGTATTATTTTTATCCCATATCCAATAAGATCATTCATATATTCATGGTTTAATACATGTTTTATTGTCTTAATATCTTTTACATTATTGTTAACTGATATTTACAAGGGGGCCGGATTAATCTCTCACATCCACATGGGACATCTTCAGTTTTATCGTTTGTACTCTATTCGTATCCTTTGTAATTTTACACAGAACACTACAGACAGGGACTGATTTAAATACCTTCACAGTATTATTCCGAATTATCAATTAAAATTCATAAAAGTTGCGGAAAACGTTAATAACAAAAGAAGCACAAGTGAGAAAATCTTTGAAATTTAATGGAGACTACTTTAGCAAAAAACAACGCGGCTAGACGCTCCAATCATCCCTCATGCTACCTACGCGTATTCTAATTGTATATAAGGTGATTTGTCAAACTCTGAATTTTATAGCTTATCTTTTTGTTGTTATGGGTTGTTATCTCTAAATACAAAGTACACAAATCAATAAAAGCTCTGTGTCATTTTACGTCAATGAAACAAGGAGATAGAAGTTGCTAAACCAATTAAGTAACTTATCCGCCGCATACCTGTTTTGGTAGGAGATTATTATGTGGATGGAAGATCAATAATACGAACAACGGCGCATGTCAAAAAAGCCAAAGTGATACAATATACTGATAAATATCAATTAATGTGGCGCAATGTTGTCGCAGAGCTACGGACAGCATGTTTTATTTAGCGTAAGGCGAGAGAATGTAACCTTACAGATCCAATGCGGGTCACATCGATGATAATTGTACTTATTTTAATACATGTATAAGAGAGAGGTGTAATTCTTATTGTATTTGTGTGACAACATAATATGGGCAGAGTACGTAAAAAATAAATTAAGTCTTAAATAAATATTTTGAAGTGGAAAATATAATTTAGAAAGATCGTTTAGAAACTTATTTTGATAATTTCAATTAAATAAGTTGGATCATAACGTGAATGGAAGTTGAACTACAAAAAAAAGATAACAAACTGTAATGTCTATTTGTTTACTATAAAAATAAGAAAATGGAAAGTTTTGTGATTTTTAGAATACAATTGAGTATTTGTGTAATTTTAAAAATAATTTCAAGCTACACGCTGACGAAGAGTGAAAAACTTTTAATAAATCCTAAAAATTAACCTAGTAACAAAGGTTTAAACTTAACATTCAGACAAGGATAGCAATAACGAATTGTGATGTAATTTTTAATAATGCTTATTGTCAGCTACCAGAGTAAATGAGACAAGGAGATATCTTCACTCTATCTTTACCATCAGATTTAGAAGCTCATCCCTCCCTTATTTTCTAACCATTTTTTTAATTGTTTACCACTTGTCTTTAATTAATCTATATTTTCATGACATTTCTAAAAATAATAAAATTAAGAGCAGTCAACTACTATATTCAAAGTTGAAATTATTGTCAGGGTTCTACGTGTCCCTCATTCAAATTTATCTTGTAGCTTTAACGAATTGGAAAAGGGCATATACCGAAACAGGATAATTAAAAATGTTTGCTAATATTAAAAGAAAATACTAGCCATATATTCTCTTTTAATATTATTATATTATTTAAAAAAAAAACTTAAAACGAGCAAAAATATATTGACCATATCCACCACTTAATTGGATTAGCCAAATGAACTGACGGAACAGCATTCCTCCAAAGCTGCTCCTATTTTCTTGTGTAACAAAAATATGACATATTTACCTATACTGCAGAACGTGGAATAAACTTTTCCAAGAAATTACGTCATTACACATTATTATTTTAGATAATCAGAATTTATCATAAATAATTTTCGTACCACATAATGTGACACGAGCCCACTTTAATTCAAGCCTGGGTGGATTCAAAAGTTTTTCGGTATGAAATAAAATAATAGGATTTTCTTTTTTGATTTATAACTTCTTCGAGGGTGTATGACCCACTATAACCTACTTAGTTATAGTACTAAATACTGAAAATATTGAAACATCTGTACCCCTGTATTAATTCGATTGTCGAAATATATTGTTTCGTGATGTCGTCTGTCGCTTATATCTCATAATTTATATCGGCATTCGACATCGTCTTTATGAAATGTTGTTTAATGTTTTCTTTATCTATTTATTTTTAAAAAAGAATTACTATGAAACCACCTTTTATAAAATTATGTCAGTACGAATAAAATCGTCGTTAATTTCTGTTATTAAAACATGCTGCATTGGAAATAAATTACACTCACGTTTCGGAGGATGCTAAGACTAAAGAAAAAATAATAAATTTCTCTACATCTCTCATCTGCATATATGCTATAACACAAGTCCTTTTCAGTAAGAATATTAAAAAAGATATATGTATTAAACATAAACATATTTTTTAAGTTATTAAACATTTCACCGACATAGGATAATTGAAATGTTTACTCTTGATACTTTATGGACACAAAGATAAATTTTGGACTAAAATATATCGTATACTGCCTGTTACAACAATTAATGAACTGCCACTCAAACGTATTTTGACACGTCTTTTGCCTGTTGTTATTCACGCCCGGCATCATATATTAGCGTCAACGTATCCACCAACACGCTACTTTGTGTTTTTGTGACGATACGATATACCTAGGCGTTATCTTGCAACAGTTCCTTTTTTTGGCCAGATTAAATAATGGACCATTTTCGGCCTTTACTGTTACTGTAACAGAGAATTCAATTAAAATATTTAAATCAAAAATATTTAAATGCAAATAGAAAAGTTACAAAACTTGTTCAACAATCTCCCCTGTTAATTAATTCATTCTTTCTATTAAAATTTGATTTTTTTGCTATAATCACTTAAACCAACAAAGGAGACCGGCAAAAGTCCATATAGGTTCAAGTTTTACAAGAATAAAAATGCCACTTTTAAACAGAGAAAATGAAAACAATACAAGCTCTTAAAAGTTATATTTAATGAGCTCTTAAAAGTTATATTTAAATCGACGATCGGACAAATGAGAAATCCTGTATTTTTATGAAAAATCTGGTTACTTTTCTCGGTAGTTTGTAAGTGCTATATCTACGAAACTTTTTGAACAAGGAAGATGAAGCAAAATGTATAATATATGTTTCTTTATAAACTCTATAAACACATGTAACATACTAAACCATAAAACTCGTAGGCCCAACATGATCGTCGAAAAAATCACGTAAAACTCGAAAGACGCAAGAAAGACATTCATTTTGACGATAAAAATATAAATGCCCACGTCCGTTTACAGTTTATTTTCAATTAATTTTGGTAATGGTTACAACTTAAAAAAACACAATCGGTCTAGATAATTTTTTATTTTCCTTCCAAAAAGTTATATGTACTTCATTACATTTTCATTCGAACTTTTTGGTTCCTATATATTAAAAATATAACATGCGCGTTTTTGAAGCTACCATTATTTTATTTTGTATTATGGTTATAAATAGTATTTTATTTTTTGTCTTTTTCTGATTGTCACTCGCTGAATTGTTTGGTTTTTATTTTTTTTAAATACTAGCTTTTTAAAAATTGTATTCGTTTTCTGTAACGGATCCATTTTCGCTGTTCTACTTTGACACTGACATGTTGACAATTTTAGTGTAAAAATAATTCAATTTTTTTTTCAAAAATATTAGGCTCAAAAAATTACTTTCTAACGAGATTTGTATTAATAAAAGAAATAGTGGGAAAGGAATCAATTCCCCTTAAAGTTTCCTTTCGAATTTCAAGGAAGTTCGACGAGACGAGAACGACCTTACGAGATCAACTTCCGTTGTTACGTGCAGCGGGCACGCCTGCTACTATGCCTATCTCGCCAGGTGTTTGGTTGGCGGCTTTTTTCGTTTATGACACCAATCTGGTTCATTTTTTTGTGACTAAACATAACTCGTAACTAGGCCGTCAGTAAGACGGTATTAATATCTAAAAATAATGATTATACAAGTAATGACAAAACTTTGCCTTTCTAATCTACATATTACCAAACCAAACATTCGGAATTAATAATAATGTGTAAATATTTACGCATACCTTTAACTATTTCCTTCTAACCTGAAGTACGAAAGACCGGTGATAATTATAGTTACCCGATGAGAGACGATGATACATATACCCAATCTGAAATATATCATCTTATAAACGCATAGTCTTAAATAGTATAATAATGTGGAAAAGAACCTAAAAATAAGAAAACATTTCTTTTACTGTTTAATAAAAGAAATAGTTTCTTATACCTTTTTCTACTAATAATTCTATTAGAAAAAGATATCATTCTTGAAAGAACTGATTGTTTTAACAATTTAAAGCAACAAATGATATTTCTGTAATATTATCAATAAGTAACTCAATATAATAAAACCAAAAATGGTATCAAAAAGTGGCGAAATTGTTTAGTACTGGTCATGATTAAATAAGTATTTTCCCATCATATCATTTGAAATCTTTTATCGAGTGTTTATTTAAGTTTTACCATTTTTTGTAGAAGGCGCTGTATGATCGCTATAAGAATTTTCTCCAAATTTTAATAGCTCGCGTGGTTTAAAACAAGTCAAATTATTTGTCCTTAGTGAAAATTGGTTTATCTTAACAGGTAGGATATCCACCCTATCTGTTAAGGTCATAAACCAAGCTATAAGCTACCACGACTATAATACATATAGCCTTATATATAATTAAATGCAATTGTATATTTATTTAAATGCGATATGGCGGTTAGCAACATTAATACTCGAATGTCGAGCGCAAGGACAATCATTTGTGCATAAAGTTAAATTCCATTCAGAACAATATAACATTGAAAAGATAAACAATCACAGTTCCTACAGTTCACAATTAATAACTATTTTCTTCATTTCCATAACTAGAGGACGCCAAATCAAACGATGTAAATTAACACTTTCGTATCCAGCTACTCCTAACCGAAGACATGAAGACTCCAATATTCAAGCAGTAATCAGTTATAAGAAGTCCAGCAAAAGTACTTTTGGACGACTACGCATGCTGATACTAATAAACTATACATACATTTATACTAGAATGTATATATATATATATATATATATATATATATATATATATATATATATATATATATATATATATATACATTCTAATATAAATGTCAGTCTTAGCTTTCACCGATAGCCCTTAACCTCATTTCATACATTACGATTGCTAAATGCATTTAATTAAAATATTTAAATCAATTACCTTTACAGACAAATGGGAGTCTCTTAAAGTACAAGCTTATTGGTATTTAATCCCTCTTCTATGCCCTATTATAAAGGTTTCATGAGTAAAATTCGTGGTATAAAAATGTTTATTAAGGAAGAATAATCAGCGTAAAAGGAACGTTGTCCCTCGCTTGCACCATACACTGGCACAAGTCATTATTTATACTGGTCAATTAATTGATAATGACCTTTATCAATCAATTCCGCATCTAACTCATATCAGCTATTATAGAATTTCGTTGCCATTATGTATTTGTTACATTTTTTAATCGTGATTTTTATCATTATTCCTTCCTTTTTTCTTCCTTTCCTTCTTAATTTCCCTCAAAGAAATAACGAAGGTCCTGTAGGTTTAAATCTCATTTATGCAATTAAGAATCTAGAGCATCAGAACCAATTTCCAAATTTATTCGATATTTACTAATTATTAAACTTATCAAATACTCTTAATTCATTTGTCAAGCGGTTTTTCGTCTATTTGAAATCGGATAATTTAAAATATATAATATAGTATAACTACAATAATTTATATTCCTACATAACATAGTAATTTGTGTCAAGAAGATATTCAGAGCCTTTTTATTTGACAACCATTTTTCAAACTTTCCGCACATAACATTTTATGCAATTTCACAGTCACGTGAGAATCAAAATGAAAAGTTTTATATAAATTAAATTAATATAATTTTTTAGATTTTTGCACTTTATTGACCCGTATTTTACGGTGTTCACGAATACTGGCAACATTGGTGATAAAGGTGATGTTAGAATTCGGCTATAACTTATAAATACCTATCCCATATAAAAATATTTTGTGTGAAATTTATCTATAAGAAATAACAAAATCAACCTTTGAATATCTGTCATGAACGGCAACTTATTTTCAATTTTCCTGGTAAATAAATAACTAGTCAAATGACCTCTAAGTAACTTGATTTAAAAATTCGATTTGACGGTTTTGTGGAACGTTTCACGGCTGAGAAATATTTTATGGATATTTGGCACGAAAGGCTTCAGCGCCTTTACGTAGTATTCAATATCTCTTGTATCGAATATTGAACAACTTAAAATTTTCATGTCACTAAATTGAATCCCAAAATCGTCGAGAAAGACTAGCTCAGCAGAAAGTTTTTACATTTCATCATACTTGTGACGATGTGCATATTATGTTTCTATATACTGTTATCAATATCGGTTCATATTTTCTTTGAAATCATAGTAACGTTCATCAATTGTTTATTAACTGATGACTAGACATTGTGCTGCACGCTATGAATTTATAAATGATCAATAATATGTTTAGATCGATTTCCGTAGCCGTTCGGTGAAAAGTTTTAATACTTGTTGAGAATTAATTTACTTTATGGTAAGGGGACCTTCACGGTGGAGTCCTTTAGCTACTACTTTTTTTCCATCTTAGCACCGAAAATTCGTATTCTAGATATCATCAGGTAATTTGCAAAACATTCTTTTGCTTTCGCACTATTTTAATCGCCCTGCCTTGAGTGATGTCCATGCAGATCTCCATCTAATCGCTCGTTGGGCTAATAAAATGAATCTGTTCTATAAATTTCCTAACTGGCTGCCGAAGATTTTCAAAAATTTGCGTATCAGACGTATCAAAGTTTTTACTGAATAGCACTGTGATATTTTACACCTCAATTTTCAAAGAGTTGGACTTACTGATCAATCAAAACCCAGTTAAAATGATGTCGGTAGCGAGATGTTCAGAAGATTGTACCAAGTAATATGAAATTGTATCTGTATCTAATACAGCTATTGTTTTTTAAACGTTTATGTCGCCAGAATTTTACTGGTGGTCATTGAAACAAATTAGAACCTTTTCGAAATATTCACCATATTTTCAACTACAAGAAATAAAACCTTGTTTCTAATTACAGGTCATGACTCAACTGGTTATACTAATCAGATAAGCGATGGCCGAAATCTACATATTTTCTGCATTCTCTTTACACACGATCGAGCATTCTCGTGGCACAAATTACGCATGGCCCTGCTCTTTACTGTGAAATTTTTCTCACTTCTTTTATTTTCAAACTTCATATTTTATTTTATAACTGTTACTTATCTTAAATTAAACTATGATATGCAGATTTAAACCTAGAGGTCATACATCTAGGGAAATCTAGATGTCATACATATAATGAAACGTCGTCTGAAGAAGTACTCCATCGTATAGCACTCCATTAGACACTTTGCCAATCCTTAATGTAAAATTTACGTAATACCATTTTCTTCATAACACCTCTCTTTGTTTTTCTTTTAAATCTTATCCACTTCCGTTAATGTTACCAATATTTATTATCGCCTATGTAACCGTTTTCTTATTTTGGTATATATATATATATATATATATATATATATATATATATATATATATATATATATAAATATATATATATATATATATGTATATATATATATATATATATATATATATATATATATATATATTTATGATGGTAAAGTCGGGAACAATTTAGACTTTTATTTATCACTTTTATACATCTAGAACAAGTCATCCATACGCCCATGTATCGCCATGCCCATGGACGACCCATGCCATAGACACAAAAACCACGAGTGAAAAGTAAAACCATGAGGGATCCATACATTCTTAGAAACATACAAAAGTTTAAAACTTTAAAAGAAAAACGTGTTTCTATTTAAACTATTTATAATGTCAATAATATTATCACCATGTTTATTGCCTAGTATGTCTTTCATGAGCGTAAACATTTTGTGAACTTCTCAATAATTGCAAGACCTAGAATAATCGCTATTATTTTCCAGTTACCTCCAAGTCAGATTCTGTTAACCATATTTTTTTCGTTATTTTTTATTTAATATTATCGAACATGGGGAGGGATGCACTTCTTTTAACCTTTTGGTGTAAATCTCTGAAGGTTATAACATTTATAATTTTGAAAAAATATATGTTTAGTTTCTTTTAAGCAATTTTCTACAAGATACATAAGTAAGAAAACACTATAACTAAGAAAAGAATTTTCGAGTACCTAAATTATTAACTACCCCTCTAAAAGAGTCATATAAATATTTCGATGTTAGTTACTGGAAATATACAAAACATGAATTACTATGTCAAAAAACTTTACCGGGTTTCTAAGGTGAAAATGCCTTTGGCCCAAATCACTTCGATTTGTTTTATTTTTTTAAACTTACTTGCGGTACTAATGTGCGAAAATTCAACTTTAATTCAGGCATACATTTTGAGAAAAACATACCATCCAAATTTGGAAAAGAAATGTTTTTCGTATAAATTACTGGACTAATTCTCATGTCATTCACGTGGATTTTGAAGATGTATAAAATGAATTATTGGTATAAAAATATAGGGACATATTGAGAAAAAAACGTTAATTGAAATTTAAGTCTCGCAAGCGACATTCATAGTTATTTTTTTCGTTGCATCTTACTATCCTCTATAATATATTTTTTATGGGGCAGATGCATTTGGTACAATATAGTTAAATAAATTAAGTTCGAATATTTAGACCATCAGAATAAAAACACTAGGTTAACAAAACTAAAGTTCCTTTAAAATATATGGCCTACTTAACTAGTATTGAAAAACGAAATATTTATTTTTATTATGAACTATTTAAACCTAGTTATGATCTTCGTGCATAAAAATGCAAATAAATATATTATTAAAAATCATTTTATATTGCTAATCAGACGACCGCGAAATTCTGGACAGAAATCTACATAACAGCATAATAAACCAAAGTAGAAGTAGAAGTGTGTAAACAATTTTCACGATTTTGTTTGTAAACACCGCATTTCGCAACATGTTAAAGTGTATTTAAATTATTTTGGCAGCTATAGATATGTTAAAAAATTCCGCCAGCGGCTGTTTTTATGAGCGTTATACACATAATTTTACAGCTTTCCCTAATAATTCATTTTATATCTTTAAAATTCATTGTCAATATAAAAATTGGTCAAGTAGTTGAAATTGTTTTTTTTTTCAAAATTTAGATTCCATTGTTTTTCTCGAAATCCACGTCTTAATTTAAATTACACACATTGAAATTAAAAGTTAAGATAAACAAAATAAAAAACCTCGAGGGGATTTCAGTTAAAGGCATTTTCACCATCCAGTTTTCGATGTGCCCTTTCAAGTTTTTAGATCAAACGACTTCTGAGAAAAACGGCTTCGCCAGACAAACAGATCAAAAATGAGTGATCTCATGAGGGTATCGTTTTCCTTTCAAGGTATGAAATAGTAAAAAGTAAAATCCAACTACAAAAAGGAAACCAAACAATCTTAAAAACTAAACTAACTAGGCATCTTATAATAAAAAGTAAAATATTTCTCACAATGTTTTTACCGTAGTTGAAGGTCTAACTGCCGTACGTCTGCTTTTAGTTTTTGAAACTTTATTGAATAGTTTTTTGGTAATAATTAACGATTCCTACTACACATATCCATCATGAAACCTAGCGCCATCAGCGCTATCATTACCGAGCGCCACAAAATGACCAAACATTTTGTTAAAATTCCATTCCTTTCTTTCGACTTCGCCCTAGCCGGATAATAAGAAAAAATATTAGTGACAATTTTTTCATTATTATTTACTCACGAAAATGTACATTTTTTTCTAGGGAAATATGTTAGGTATCATTAAATTTCGTCACTAAAGCGACGTGACGTGGTTTAAATGTAATTTCTAAATCATCCGAGACAATACGGCAGCCAATGGGCGCCATATTTTAAATTTAAATCCTATGACATCCTTTACATTAGGATGAATCCAACTGTACCTCATTTCCTAGAATCGCTGCAATAATTTGGTCCCTAGGATGAAACATCTTTTCGACCTTGATGTAGTCTGGTGAAAACAGACCGTAGTGAGATTAGATTCATTCTACGTTTTACTAATTATTTATGTCAATTTAATAACATTACAAAAAGTGTTTTTTCGTTCTAACATTGTATTTAATACGTTTCCGTGAAAGACAGGTTTATCTTAACGCTTCTTGTGACACTTATTTTATTATTGATCAAATCTTATTCCATAGATATGTGTCATGATCTGATCAGGAGTACATCTAATAATACAATATGAGAAAAAACTAATAATACAATATACTACATCAGTATAACACTTAAAGAGAGCTACAGAACGGCTATTCTATACATGGAGCATACATTTTTCCGTCGCACTACAAGAAACAAAACTGTAGGGTACTTGAAATTAAATTTTGAGAATAACTAAACGGAGGAATCCTTATTTCCAAAATGTGTTTCAGATATCTGGGCGTAAATATTAAAGAAAATATGTTCCTTCCACAACCCCTGTACGACATTCGCACATAAAACTGAAAAATTTGCGTTTAAAAAGTGACTTTCAATTCTTTTATGTCACACTTTTTTTACCAATCACTACTAAAACGATTGCCAGCTTGTTAACAACGCTATAAGTACCTGTTGGCAATGAGATAGGGAGAAATCACTCAACCTTGCTAGAATTCACCCTGAACCCAACACGAGGCGAATAATATTTTTTAGTTTTTGTACTTTTATTTCTTTATCAACAATGCAGCGCTTTGTTAGAAAAAGTGTGTCGTTGATAGTATAATCATTTCGAATGGAGTTTCCCTTCTAGATTTTATAATTTGTATCAATTAGGCATATTTAAAGGTTATATCAACAAGAAAAGAGTGAAAGGATTGATGTAATATTAATTAAGATTGCATGTAAGTAATACACAGAACTTGAGCGTGCACACACACGTACGAATACGCGACCGCTTAGTAAACACATATATATGCGTATATTAATTAAAATAAACATTAACATAATTAAACAGGAGATTATATGACTAGTGCCTTAATGAATGCAACAAACAACGAAAAAATTGTGATACCAATGATAATACGTGGAAGTGAAACGCATATAGTGTGCAAGGTAATAGAAATGAATATGTTTTTTAGAGTACGGGAGCACAAAATTAGGAAGCTATCTTAGAGTTTTAACGATTACGATAACAGTTTGTTAAAGGTAAAGTTACCTTAAAGGTAAGATTAAAAATAATGTTAAATGCAGCGATAAATACAGGTTCCATTGTATTTTTTTATGTTCAGAGAAGTAAACTTCAAACTTTAAAATAAGTATTTCCTTTGTTTCAATCCTATTATATATTATACATACTTTTTAATGTGCCAACAACATATTTGGAGGACGAAGGTATCTATTTTAACTTTAATAGTACATTACAGTATTTTATGTCTGTAATAACAAGTCAGAACTGAATTAATTCTAAATAAATTAGTTATGTTTGCACAAAGACAGGTTTGTTATTAATGGTTTATATACATGGAACATAAAAAAACAGGCCAAGTTCAGAGTGTCAAAATTTGCATTAAGTAGGATTCTGTAGTTGTCTATACCTCTTAAAATTATTAATGCTATTTTTTTAAAATTGTGGTCAAATTAGTTTTTTTTTCGGAATTTAATATTATTCGAAATCTCCACATGAATCAACACAAAAGTGATATAGAGACAGCGATGTTGTGATGGACGGACGGACGAATACAACGATATCGCAAAGGTATCGCTACAAAACCCAAAGGACAGTGCACTCCTCATAAAAAATATTTTTAAATAAAAAGTAGATAGGAAAAAAATGGAAAATGTTCTATAGGACGTATTGAAGTAGAAACAGAGAATTATTTAAAGTACCTTTTTGACAATGAATTAAGCAATTGTAGATATGGAGATACGGAACTTGGTCACCATTAATATCTATTTCTCCTTGTTGCAATATAGTGTGATGTAACAAGCAGACAAAATAAATTAGAAATACTAAGGACATCATTATCCTGACAAAAAATGATCACTACGCTCTTAGACTCTTAACTTCGATATAAGTTCTTGTTCACATTATCAATCATAATAGCGAAATGTTGAATATTTTCATAGAAGTTCAAATCAATACATATTCTGCAATTAAAAAAGAATCCATTAATACTTCTCATAATTACGTTCAATTTAGAGTTCAATATCTGTTTGTCTATGCTGTAATCTAGCATTTTAACTGATAGAAGAGTGATACAGAAAAACATACAATAATTTTGGTTGCTCCTATAGCAATAAATTCGCCAGATGTATTTTCATCAAAGTAAAGGAATAAATAAACGTGAAATTTTGAAACCATTTAATATTGTAATATTATGTAAATGACATGAATCGTATTTGGTTCAAATAACAATTAAAATAAATTTCAAAAACTATTGAAATGTTGACAGAAAAATTTGAAACTGATTTTAATTAGTTTTAAAATTCATACACAAGGACATCAAATTAATCCATGTATTGGTAATAAAAATATAAAGTATATCAAAAATATTAACATTTTATTTTATATTTATTAATTTAAAAAAAAAACCTGTTTAGTGAATTTAATTTAAACGACGTACACAATTAACGCACATGCTTGGACTCTAAATCGTCACTGTATTACTGTCTGTAAATTTCAAATCCCACCGGTAAAATACAGCATGAACATATTGCACAACCACTCAATACAGCCTGGACATAAAAGTACAGCTCGTTATACAGTATGGACATAAATACACAGCCTCGTAATACAGTCTGGACATAAAAGCATGGCCAAATTCGAACCCCACCGGTAAAATACAGCACAAACATAAAAACACAACCTCCTAAACGCCGACCCCCCCGAGTGCATCGAATGCGCGGCGGCGGGCAGGCGCGCGCCGCCCGGTACAGCACTCAGCCGCAGCGCGTCGCGTCGTATATAAATGATGTAATTACATTTTCAAGCGCAGTGCATGCACGAAGTTCAGCGAGCCCAATCGAAAATGAAACTCGGGGTACGTCTCTTTCAATATCTATATGCGGTTTTTGTTTACTAAATATTACACTTTTTTATATATTACTATTTGAATTTGGAATGTAATGTTTTTTTTCTTATTTTGAATACTCAGTGCAACTAGAAATTTACTAACGATGTATACACGTTTTGTGTTTATTAATTTAAAAATGCCGACGTTTTATTTTGTTTATTGTTTTTTTTTTGCTTAATAATGAAAGTGGAAAGTGTTACTTTTAAGTTTAAATTATGTTTTAAGTTTTTAATTTTAAACCGACGCGCGCGTGAAAAAAATAAGTGTTTGCAATTGTGGTCCAGTCGATTTACGTGTATTTTTAATCATTGACATTTATTTAATTTTAAATGTATGAAATTATATAAGAAAAACCATGTGTGCAATTAATTTCTAGGATAAAATATTTGCTTATGTTATAATGTGTCATATTCAGTTCGATTTTTTTAATAATCTACTCAAAATTTATAGATAATTTTTATTGTCCCTTCCTTGATGTGTTTTCTTCAAAGTATTTCTTCTAATATTTTTGCATTGATTGTATAAATTTATAACTGTATAATATTGTTTTCTATTCGAACTACACTTTAGCTTTATGTTTACTAGATGATCCTCAGTGTGTAAATTAAATTGTTTCAAAAAAGCATCTTGAAACAGCTTATGAAAGACTTAAAGCGTGATTATATTTACTTGAATGTAGAATGGATATAAATTTATTTTGTTTTTAACCCAAAAACGAGACTTTACTGAACTTGGGTTACTCAAATCGTTTATACAATAATTGCAAATTATTCAAGAGTATGATACTCTTTCAAAATAGAACAGTAAAGATTAGGATGTATCTAATCAAGAAGTGAGTATATTTAGTAATAAGTATCTGTAAGTTTACTTGGTTAACATTTTAGATATTAATCTGGAGGAGATAAATTTATTATTATCGATAACCTTTGATTGCTTGGCTTTTTTTTACAAATATCTTACAAACATAACAATTTTAAATGTCGTTAGATTCAAAGTTAATAATTATATGCAACTCTTGTTTGATCGTTACTTTGTACCTCTGTTAATATCTAACACAGATAATCTTGTGTACAACATTTTTTTTATTTACGTTATTATCCTATTTACAACTAAAAGCAAAACTGATATTTATTTATAAGATACAAACAATAAATAGTATGTGGAACTATTACGTAAAGATCACGTCATTGGTTACTTTAGGTAAGAATCGGAATGAATTATTCTGTGGGGAAATCCCCAAAATAAATAATCGAAAAGGCTGTCATTGAAGGTTCAATATTAATCCAGGGTTACTTTTTATTCATTCACTGGGTGGTTCGTCGCCGCGACACGGTCACTTGCTGTCGTGTTACGATAACGCTTTTTATGTTATGTATAAATGTTCAGGTAATATATTTTTTAGCTTCATTTGTAAGCCATGATATTGAAATAACTATCAGAAAAAATAATAACAATCACTTTAGATAAACGGTGTTATAATAATTTTTATTTATGTGCAACAATGTGCCGCGCCGCCTACCATTTAGACAGCGTAAGTGGTGATGATGAAACGCCATGCGTTTCCTATACGACATCTTATATTTACTATTGTGGCATATAGTCTTTTAATATTCTACTCAAATTGGTTCATTTATAATTTTCTTAACTTTCCTTTTTTAGTCCCATGACGAAAATGTGTTTTAAATATAATATGATCAAAAATATTTACAAATAAAACAAGGTTTATGGGTGGCACCCATAATTTATTTCTTAAATTATTATTAGCAACTTCCATTTTATTTCTATTTTATTAAATATGGTTAATAAGACAAATATAAGATTATACACATTGAATTTCTAATACGGTAGAATAAATTATAAGGTGGAAGTTGGTAAGCAAGCTAATAAATTAAAAAAAGTTATTTCAGTTACAAACATTTTTAATTGCAATATCTTTAAAATACTTTTCCAAATGGAAATAAAACATGAAGGTTTAGATTTTTTATAGTAGTTAAAGAGACGTCAATTTTAGTCAATTTAAATACTATAAAAATTAGATTTGCCCTAACCGTGCCATGCCCCAGGAGCAACATAAAAAATATAATATTCACAAGAAAGCAACACTTGGTCCCTTAATATTCAATAATTTTATTTCCTTCAATAGAAAAACAAATTCGATAAACAACAATTGATAACCATAAGTATACCATTTTTCCATGAATAGTCTTAGATTTTTTATTTCATAGAAATATTCGGTAAATAAATTTATAACCAGCCTTTTTTTCTCGAATTTAAACTCAGTTTTAATTCTGCGTATGTGTTTAGAAACATTTTTTAAAATACGCAAATGTATAATAGCAATTAAGATCAAATTGTACGTTCGTTTATGTTGCGATCTTAGTTTAAAGTAATATCTCCCAATAGCTAAAATCTTCATATTTACAATTCAGAATTTGATAAAAGAAGTAGCGGCCGACATCATACCTACATCTGTCTTCTCTGGTTCGATGCTAGGTAATCTAATTTCATAACTATATAAATATATTCAGTAGTTTCCGTCACATGTTTAATCGTTCGATATATTCAACCAAATAGCAGTTTAGTGTGTACCCATATACCAATATACATATACATGTGTATGTATGCTCGGTATATGTATGTATTTATTTGTATATGGATATAATATAAAAATATATGTACTCAATTTAATAAAAGACAGCGACGTAAAATCCCATCAGTTCAGTTAATACGGTG
This sequence comes from Druceiella hillmani, assembly GCA_039881145.1. NCBI lineage: Eukaryota > Metazoa > Arthropoda > Insecta > Lepidoptera > Hepialidae > Druceiella > Druceiella hillmani. The sequence goes on from JAYKKI010000008.1 coordinate 11,533,070, forward strand.
CAATATGCCCTGTGACTAATTGGGTGAAAAATTATGTAATCATTACAAAGGAATCATAATTGGATTGTTCAATTACAAAATATCCGCAGCCTTTCATATTTTGATAAAAAAATATGTTATTGAAAGATATTCAAAGTTTACCTCGACGGTTCATTCGAATTGCAACCTTAAAAATGCCCAGAAATTTTGTCACTCGTTTAATACAAAGGACGCTAGAGAGAAAAGGAAGGGTACTAGAGATAAAAAAAGATATGGATAATAAATTAATCTAATGTGTACAATTGATTGTTACACGTTCTTTTATTCGAGTTTGGGATTCGTATAGTGTTCATGAAAACACGCTGATACACACGACGCTCATGCTGATAAAAATTCACCTTACTTTATTTAATTTATATGTAAAGCACCGAAGTCAACGTTCTAAATGAAAGGTTGGCAATGAAAAGTGAACGGCTTCGATCCAGTAAAGATAAAAAAAATACTGAGAGTAAATTAAAAAAAAAATAAACACTTGCCGTGCGTATGCTAATTTCGAACAGAATTGTCTGATGAGTTGATAATCAATCGTTTTGACATATTGCAAAGTGGTTTGATTTTTGGTGACAGCAGAAAAAAATAAGTTTCAAGGAGACGGCATTTTGAATAATGTTCGCAATTAATACCCCCAATTTAATCAAATAAACGTATCAGCTCTGAATGGAATTTGAAACCCAACTGAGTAAAATGGATATTTGAGAATAACCATGGTACTGTGAATATTCTAAGGCACCTCGTATTTCAGTACGACAAGAAACTCACTAAGTCTTTTTTCGAGACACAAAAATGAGCTATATAAAACTTATATAAAATCAATATAACATAAGTATAAATTAATAATTAAATTTTTGTGCCACAAAAATGTGTAAATAGTGAGGCATTTGCTTGACTATTTATACAATTTTGTGGCACAAAGTCATACATCATTAGGTAATATAAAAATACCTATACTGAAATCAAATATCTCAATCTACGTATAAAAACTAGGTAACTAAACTGCAACTATTAGAAAACAAAAATAACCAATCACGAAACAGAGTCACTTTATATTGATAAATTCTTTTATTTTAACATTATAACAAAAAAGTCTATTAAATCGTTTAGAAGAAGACGGGTGTCATTAAAAAAGTTGCGCAAAAAATATTCGAAAAAATTCTAAAAAATTCAAGCGCTGGAACCAAAGCGTTTGAAATTTCATCACAAAATAATGTAACTTTCAATTTTTGATGCAAACATTGATTGATCTTGTAAACAATCACAATTACAACTTAACATTTAAGTAGTTAAATACATAACGATACCTCCAAGTTGCTGGCATTAAAAATAAAAATAAAGAAATATTATTTTTCTGATTATCATCACCCTACTTGCATATTTCTTACACATGTCACTTTATTTTTTACTAATGACTGACACTTATAATCCGCATACATGTTTGATCACTTCATTTTTATTCTGTCACATCTAAATAAAGACTTGAAAATTGATCGATCGGTGGTCGAAGGCGCGGCACGCGCCGTGGCAATCGCCCTTGAATTTTCACTCATTATGTGTTTACTAATATCACAATTATTTCTTATAATCGTGATCTACTTTAAAATTTATGAAAAACTGAAAAGAATATATATTTCTGAAATGGAGGTGTCCATAATCTATTTAGTTAAGACTTGGACACGAATAAAACAGATCGTAGTTATCTAGGTAAAAACTGAACCAGCATGCTTACGAACTGGATATATATATATATATATATATATATATATATATATATATATATATATATATAATATTTTAATATTTCAAATCATATTTCAACGCTTAAGAATGAGCAAAAATTAGGGAACCGACAGTAATCATTCAACAAATGAGTCAGAATTGTTCGCTGAAATACATATCGACTGCTCAATGAGAGCCAACGTATTGACACATTGAATACGATTTTAAAATAAAACTTAACCGTTTCAAATGACAGTTGCAATCCACCTGCGTCACCAATGTAGAGAACGGGGAAGTCGATCAGTCAATAATTACGTGGCAACGAAATCCGGTAGTGAACCAATTTTGGTAACATAACACAGATATGCGAAAGAAATTACAAAAAAATCGCGTGTAAGTTACACTTGCCATTTAAAAATTGTATCGCTCTCTTGTGTAACACAATATCAGACCTCTGTATCGACATACGTACGTATAGCGGTTCATTCAGACGCCAATGTTGATTTCGTCACATTTGTAAGTAGAAACGTGGTTCTTGATCTCGCTCTTTGTCTGATACAGTTGACTTGTACAATAATGTACATTGTTACAATAGTTCTATAAAAGCTTTCCATTATCTACCCTTTCGTTTATCAAAATATTAAGGTATAATCGAATCGTGAACGCGACGTAGGCCAAAGGCCACAGCGGATACCGATATTGAAAAAGAAATACCAATTTAACAACTTTATTACATGACGAAATGCGGCTATACCGTATTCGGTTCGCGCTTTATTGATATCAATTAAATTAAAAATGTTACAGACAATTAATAAAAGTTTGCCAATTGAGTTTGAATTTGAGATAAGCTACTCTTTAAGCCACGAAATCAATTAGGTTATGTATATACTTTGATACTCCAGAATATGTGCGTAAGCATATTAAAATATATTCGCATTAAGGGTTTAAATAATTATAATTTGAAGAAATAGGTATATTGAACAGTAAGTGCAATAATTTTGACCATATATTAGAAGTCGAATATAATAACGGGTATTAAGAAATATATTTAATTCTATTCGTATATTTTTAAGTCTCAATCAATTCATTGTGAACAAAACATAAATATCTCAAAACTCGTTGGACTCCCAATAAGGCAGAATATTTATCAGAATACGCAGAACGAAAGCTTACTTGGAAAATATGTGAGCTTATCCAAAACATGCATGTTCAGGTTGGTCCAAGATGAAGTGTAAAATATTAAAGGACCTATCATTTTAGAAACGAATTTATAAAGATATATGACTCTTACGGTATTGTGCAAAGAAAATTGATGCTGGGGTACTTATTGTAAACAAACAAATCGAGAATCAGTAAAACGTTCTATAAATTGTACATATTGAAAAACTTATGAAATACATCAATCATTTCTTGAAAATATTTGAACAACTGGAAAGAAACTCCGTATTTTGTAAAAGTTCTCGCGATAATCTCGCTGTAATTACAAATTCGTATTACAGAAGGTTGTCTACTTTCTATATGACTTAATTAACCTTCATAACGATCATAGCCAACCTACGAAGCGGTTAGCGACTTAAACGACTGTTCTTATCCCAATACCTTTATACCGAAATATTGTTTTTACATTTACCTTAAAGTTGCTGTTCCAATATCGGGCGACTCTAAAAGATGAAACAAAACATAAATCATGTCAACAATTTCATTTTTAATTATTTGCAAACAAATATTTCTTTTCGCCTATAGCAATTTAATATACTAAAATTATGAATTTGTCGATCATATGAAAAAACCTCAAAAACAAAATTATCTTGTATTCATATACAGATTGCGATGACAATATTGTACATCTCTTAACCTTCAATACGATCTTTCAAAGATTCCATTTTGAAGGGGCAAAGAGAGATTGGCTCAGATAAAGAAAATTCCGCTGATATTGAATTTCATTTAATAAATCATATAAAATATATTCCCTGTTTCTCCGCAACGATTGAGTTTAAATTAAAGATACGTTCATAATAATCATCAATATACAAGATCTTTACATTAAAGTAAATCGATAATAATCATCAATAAACAACATCTTTACATTAAAAGTAAATCGAAATAGTTATCTGTTTCAAGTTATTTATTTCTTTGCACATTACCACACGACATATTAATGGAACGGACGCCAATAAAAAGAATATTTTTTCGTTTGCATATCAAAGATAAAGAATTAAGGTGTTAAAAACAAAAAAAAAATAATAATGACTAAGGTATACCGTTATACAATTGAGCGCCATAAAAATAATTCGTGTAAGTGGTTTTAAAACTTTTATTATCCTTTACTCCATTTGTTCATTTGCAATACAGATCGGTATCTGATGAAAAAAAGTAATTTTACGATACACTTAATTAATATGAAATGATACGTGTGCGTTTTTGACCTCATTGATTGACAATATATGTTACAATTCTATTTTAGTATATAGAAATGGTATTTTAGATTTATCTACTAATTATGTAGTTATACAGTAACTATAATCTATGAAACTACGACATAGTAAATCAAGAGCAATCAAACGCAATTATAACCGATCGTTTCACAATTTGCGTATAACTTGTTGCAAACTCTGGTTTTTCTCATTAAATAATCTCATTAGATCTAGCTTATCTGCTAAATACAATAGAATGCTTTTACACTTAAATTTGTAACGGACCCACCTATCTAGCCATTTATATAGCAAATTATTAAATAATTTATGTTTACAGTCAGCATAACGCTTTATCTAGAATGATTTCATAATAATGCACTGTCATGATTAATACGTCAGATATTAACACTTAGTCCGCTCTCTTTAGTTTTAATCACCCTCTGGCGATCTGCTAATTATGATATTTGAATTAAAAGTAAAACGAAACTATTAATTCCATGTATACTTTTCATAAACCTCTTTTAAATTATTTTTTTATAAATAGGGGTCCGTGTAGTTGCCGATTAGCTTATGAAATACTTGTCTCGTTAGATGTTTTATTGACGTTTTACAAATAGACTAAAAATATTTTCATTCCATGTTCACTTAACGTTTTACTTTTTGACGTACGGCAGTTATAAAATGGACATGCGCTCAAAAGCTGTAATATTGCACATCGTGTGTATCTTATGAAAGTTTATTAGCAAATGAATAATACATTTAACATTCGGTTTAATAGACAAAATCTTTAAGTTAGCCTTTCAAACGTCAAAACTGCTTATCTAATTTGAAACGTAAAAAACACTTATACTGTCCTGTAATACGACTTTCCAGATTTTGGCATTACTTTATTTTAAAGTATTAAATAAATATAGGCGAAAAATGTAACGGGACGATAGATTAATCTTAACCCCTATATCGTATATTTCTCCTTCAATTAATGTTATTTTATTTTTGTCAGTTAGATGAATTTCTTCAATGCAAGTCCTGTCTATTTCCTGTATATTCGTATTTCCTAATACCAATTATATTATCCGTACCAAATACGTAAAAAACAAGCTATACGTGACATTTTTGAAGCCATTATTAGAAAATTTCGAAGAAGTTTTCAAGTTTATATTATGTCTAACAAAAAAGAGGAGTATATGTTTCACATCAATGCTCCAATATATGTGTATATATATACATATATATATATTCAGTACGATAGAACGCTACATTCCATTCGAATATTTTGTGTGATCTGCATAACATCGATGACTAAAACAAAATATTAATGTCATAGATTGGTTACTGACATTATCACATAGCGCAGATCTAGGAGACAATCTACATAAATTGTGGACAGAATGTCTACAATTAACTTAAAAACTCAGTTGCATTTAAAAACCGATGAAGATATTAAACAATAATTAGGTAAATTAATTATCTGTAAGAAATAAGACTTATTCCACCCACAAGGATGCGGACTTCATTTAGAATTAGACCAGAAATTACTCAAATTAGCATAGAAATAAAAATGATCAAGTTCGTGTCAGAGCACGCACGAAGTAGGATCCCATAGTTCTCTACATCTCCTGAAGTGGTTTATGCAATAAACAATATCATTTGAAAATTCTAATCGGGTGTTACTCAAAATATTTCCACATTTTTCAGATTAGTAGCTTAAAACAAAATTAGAGCGGAGGGGACATATTACTTTAAAGCTTGATATTCCATAAAGGGGCTTCAAAATAAAAAAAGAAATGATAAACCAAATGTCGATTTCATTTTAAAAAACGTATGCAATGATGCTAAAAAAACAATTTTCTCTGAATGGGATGCAAAAAAACAATTTTTGCTCCCATTTTACTACATACATTAATTTTTCTTTATAATATATTACTTCGTATTAACTGAAACTTCATATAGAGTATATAGGTGTATAATTAGTCCACATCTGAAGCTGTAGAAACTACAGGAGTGTGACAGACAGGAACAAGGGCAGATAGACGAAGGAACATGACGAAACTTTAAGGGTTCTGTTTTCGCTACCGGGCGACGGAATCCTAATGAGAATCAACATATTTTACGCTAGTAGAAAAAAGTCGCAATTAAAGGCAGTATACTTTAAAAACGATTTTAATTAGAAATAAAATAAAAAAATGTCGGTAGAACTGTGCAATGTCCGTGAAGTAGATCATGAAGGGCATATTCGCCAACAAAAGAAAAAATGAACGTAAATCGAATCTTTAACCGCCTTATTATTGAGCACCATTTGGAAACACAACATTCCGATTGTGCGTTATAATAAGAGAATTGCGTCATTGTCGGAAATATTTTACGGCTAAGCTGTTAGAAATTATTTCACTTACCTTACGTCACTCTTTTCATAATTAAACAATTATGTCAAGACGGTCATAATTCCGTCAGTTTCAACTGCGTCTAGTAACATAAAGTGAACATTAAAAAGTAAACGACTTAAACGCTCCCATTAGCAAGTAGCGGCGACATTGCGCGCTCGGCAATGACCGCGCGTTACGAGTTACTGAACCAGAACATAACATGATGCAGAGAATGATGAATGACTAAGTTCGAGCTGTGTGAAAGGTTAAACTCTAAACCGCACTAGGTCATCCGTGTTAATGATCACTAAATCCAAGGCATGAGAATGTAGATTTTTTTAATATCAGCTTCGATGTAACCAAATTCAAAATAGTTACACTCTAAAATTAACAATAACTTTGTGCTAGTATTATTATTTTCAAAACAAGACACTAATCCCTTACATTACATTATATCTTTTGTCAGCCCATGCAGAAATTAGTAAAATTAAAATTAACAGGATAATTCTTTACCCAGCCACGTTTTGCTGACTTCTTATATCAATCAAACGTTTCCGTAACACACAGAACCATTAAGCAAAATATTATACACAGCGAGACATACATACATACAGCGAAACTTACAGAACCATTAAAACAATATTTTTAAAAACCCTAGGTCTTTATCCATTGAATTTTTTTTTTTGCCAGCACGAATATTAGAAATGCGTAAGTAATGAAATATATTAATGGAAATTATTTCAATACCCTACAGACAGATATATATTTTCTTTAGCCTCTATACTCGTTCCTCTGCTCATCACCTAAACTTAGGACTCTCCTGATTTAAGAGCTAGACGAATTTTGCTCGAATTTAGGAAAACTGGGTTCGTTTTAAAAAATTCTAGGTCAATGTTAATATACCCATTGAAATACCAAAAAAATATCTTAAAATAAGTTTGAATCTCTTAAAAAATTATATTAATATACGACCCTGGAAACTGCACATTTTTGAAAAAGCAATAAATACTACAGATATAAATAATATATAAAGCAATAAATACTAGGATTTTACTTGGCTGTTGTACTTTTTTAAATTATAGCTTTATAAGATTTCCTTAAATTTAGCTAGCCCTTTAAATTTCACTCAATTTATAGTGTGACATAAATTTTGACAGGAAACAAATTTAATGAAATATTATAAACTATATTCGATATTTACCTAATCATTTTTTAACCTTTTTAGTGTCTCATAGTGCGCAAAACTTTCAACTCTAATTGTTTAACATTGCTCTTACGGAATATCAATAGATACAGTCAATGCATAAAAATTACTTTAATTTTTGAGGAAATCGTTACAAAATCAATAAATGATATGAAAATTGTTAACTGGTCATTATAAAAAAAAATTAGAATAACTCATTGCCTTTCTTAAAAAAAATAGTTTTTATCTCAAAAAATATCATTAGATGATTTTTGAGATAAAAATGATTACATGTTTAGTTTCATCGACCTTCCTGAATAAAGCCGAAACTTGTATATTATGCATGCAAGGAGATTGACACTCTAGGAATGTGGTGCTGGAGACGCATTCTGGAAATAAGCCACGAATATATTAAAAGAATTTTGAGTAAAGCAGGCTTCCTTTGATTATTCAACTACAAATCCCAAATTTTTTAAGGTATGTTACCGTCACAATAACAACGTTTAGAAACTCAACACTTAGTATAGTATAAATGTTCGGTCCGCAATTAGATAAACTGATCTTATAAAATCTGTAAAAAAAACGTCTCCTCAGAGATGTACTCTGATGCAAGAAATGAATGTAAATCGTGGTCTATATAGATATAGCAATATTAGGAAGACTTCGGTCAAATCTTATCGTTAGTAATATTTCAAAAGATACTAACACAAGTGAGTATTGAATATATTTGGCGTTAATTTTGTAGAAATTCATTATTCAATTTGTAATTGTAATACAACGAAACCTAGGTCGTGGTAAAGAACTTAAAGAAAGTAGAAATAATACTACATCACGTAGTTTCATTGTTGTGGACAAGTGAGTATGTTTATACGACAAAAGCTATTCCACGGACTCCTATTAACGTCAATACACTGCAGCATCGTAATAAGTTCAATTACAATCTGAATAATATTTAAACCAAATCAAAGCTAATTTTAATAATAATGAATTACTGGTATTCCGCTTACATTTCTGTAATTGAATAATCTTTCAATGTAACGTACACATTTCTGAGTCGCCTTTCGCTGTCGTAATTTCGTATTATTAGCGGTGCGCGCAGTTGCTGGCAGTTTTCCGGAATGTTGAATGCGATTATGACACGACCGACCGTTGAATAATTCGGAATTCCGGCAGGATACGCTGCTAGTGAGGAAGTAATTCTTCCGACAATATCCGTGTTGTTTTTATATACATATATATTATATATTACTGGAAATGTTATAATTCAGGAATTTTATACTATGACTATATATAGGAAATATATATAATGCCGACTCAATTTATCAAAATATGTAAAATGTTTGATAGAAAAAATATTTTATTAATATATAAAGTTGCTAGATATTCTATAAACTTCGGAACTAGTATTAATAAATGAATGAAATAATAAACGTCTTCTTTCTTCAAATTAAAAAATCATTATTAATTCTCAATTCACATATAACAAAAATCGATATGATAAAAATCTTTTGTAAATCAAGAATAACTTACTAAATATTTCCTTTTTGTAACTATTATAATAACATTTATCAGTTATTTATTTTCATTACGAACTGAAAAGTAACGTTTAACAGAGCACTGAACTTTATTGTCTATGCACAAACATTTCATTGTACCACGATACCTTTTACAACTGCATTTCCGGAATCTAAAAAGCTTTTTAGGTAAGTACTAAAATGTGATCTTAAGTATAATATTTTGATAATGCCTTTTCTTTGTACCAAGTTGATACAAATCGTTGTTTTTTTTCTGAAAACGCCTAAAATTTTTCGACGATCGCCACGACCTCTGTCGATTTCGAACACTGTTGTAGGTTTGCTGTATCAGCATGACGATTTTTTAATGTTTCGGTATATTTTTAACCCAAAACACACCACAACTTATATCCATAGCTTTTGTCATTTAATTCTTCAACAGAACAAACTGAATGAATAAGTCGTTTATATTCCCTACTTGTATTAGTACTAGATGTTTCTTATAAACAAACCTAATATAACTTTGCAACTGGTACACGTGGTTGTTCATTTGTGGTGACTTACTGCGCATTTCAGGCTCTTCAATGATTGCTTCTTGATATTAATGTGCTTTATTTTAGTTGGACTCAAGGCTCCCTATAATTTTTTTCAAGTTTTCTTCTCTATTAATTTTTGCGTAATATCTTTTAATAATGTCAAGCCGTAAGGAGTACGCGTAGTATCGGAATATGGAAGCCCTATTTTTTCACGAACTATGCGCATCTTATTCCTTCATTCCAGTGGGCATTATCTTTGTCTTAAATCCACTATGTTAACATGCTTTCAACATACTGCTCAGCACTCTCTACATTATTTTCATTTTGTGAATGCCTTCTACTCTTTTTTATTTAAGTTTTCTTAAAAAACAAATTTTGTTAGGTAGTCTTAACAACGATAATTAATTTGTATTCCCCGTTGAAGTGCGACTGCTAGTCAATGAAATCGACCTGACATCGAGAGTCGTTTCACATCTTATTATTGGCTTAACGAAAACGCCTTTTTTTAAATCGTTTTTGTTTTTTGGTGACATGATTGGTAAATTTAATTATAAAGCTCTTTACTTTTGTAATGACTTCACGACTCTTTCATCTTGCGGTCTAGCCCACTATGATCAATACTAATATGGATCTGAAATAATGTCTTAAGTAATTAATTATCACACATGTAGTACAATATATTGTTTGCATAATCTTTAGTAGGAAATACTAACTTACTTTATTACTACAATCAGTATATCGTGGCGTTATGCCAACCAATAATCTTGAGGACATTTAATTTTACTCACTATTGCATTCTTAACATAATTTAACAATACTTGATACTATTAATCTTTGATATAGACAATTTTCTTGCTTCTTCTTGTACTTCTATACATTATCAGACGATTGTAAAATCGATCATTCATACGCACAACTCTTGTTTCATATAAAATTATGCACAAGTTGCATACACATACATAATTACGTATCAATACGCCAAACGAATGAATGAACGAAATGACCTCACAACACAGTATTGCCGTCCTTCTCTAAAGGTTAAATTTAAAATTGTATAACTCGGTCAATTTTAATGATTATTAAAAAAAATTTCACTCTTCGTCAGCTTGTACTTTGAAATGATGATTAATGAAATAAAAAAATATTAGTCAAATACCCAAATACGGCAAACGTCATTACAAATTTTCATAATATTTTATTAATATTACATCCTAATCTTCTAAAGGCAAATAAATGTTTACATAGTTAAATGAAAAAATTATATCCAAGACAAGCAAATAATTTTAATTTAATTATTTAACTACACAACATAAAGATTGACTAATCTTAAAGTAAATTGACTTAGAACATTTTCGGTAGATACAGAATTACTATGTCTCAACACACTATTGGTTCTACTGAAGGCAAACCGATCTAGCTCAATTAATATCGAACGAGGCGCGCTACGGAATATGTGAATTGGATTGCAATAGCAGGTGGAATTACATCGTAAACGACGTAAAAAGCTGGTTCGCTATTGTTTTCCGTTAAATTTAACTATCAGCGGGCGTGCGCCGATCATAGGCTTACGCTCCGCCAGCAATTGGACCTTGAACCGATTATTTGTTCGAGTAATTGCTTCCGTTCATTATCTATTTATTTACAGCCGTCAACATCGACGGTGCGGTCTTCCGTCAAAATGGAGTTAGATATTATTTTGGTAATTGATTTATTAACTCAAGCAACCTCACATGCGGAACAAATTCGAATGAAAAATAATTTAACACAAAAAAATTAATATGACGGTAAATTTCTTAAGTTCGTCGCACTGGCTACTACAATATCATGCATTACAGTTTTATTATAGAGCAAAAGCGATACGGCTGTGAACACGCTACTGCGGAGAAAATACTTTCTCGGGTTTGTCAAAGAATAGTTGCCATTATGCACTCACAATGGCAGTCAATCATCATCATTCAAAGGGAAAATGATCTCTACCCAACAATATGGTTTCAGACAACAATAGGCTAGATTAGTAGATTTGTCTTCCCTTCACTCTTGCAAGTCCGCTTAGCCGATCAATCTATGTACACTAAAATAGTCAAATACTCAGACCGGATAACATTTTTTTTTCGTTTTAACACACGTTTAACAATTATTTTTCGTAATCCCGCCAACATTTCTCAAGCATTATAATTTGATATATGAGTAACATTAAATTAAATGGTGAACAATAAATTTAAATAAATAGTTACTTGATTTTATGAAAAAAAGTTATGTTTCCCTGATATAAAACTTCGAATGTTATTTAGACCGTATTTTTCTTACAGTGAATTTAGTCATTTTACATTGCGTTAAATTTTATGACTTCCAAAATAATTGCCAATATATCGACAGAGTAATAATAAATTACTATTTTATTTAAAAAAATATTACGGAAATCGATACAAAAATAAACTTTTGCTTATTTAAATAGATTGAGAAAATGAAATAAATGAAGAAATTAAAAATAAAGCACATTGATGATTTACCATAAAAATGTTATTCTTAAATTTACGAGCATCCATCCGTATGGCATCCATCCGTAATATTTTAACACTAACGTGAGTATTAGAATCAATATTCAAAAAAATAGAATATATTTAGTCAAATTAGCATTTAAATCTACTATCTTAGTCACTGTGTTAATGAGCGATATATAATTAATTTTTCATATTTCATTGCATATTTTGATTGCATGTCGATATCATTAAACTTATTTTATATCCAAATAATTATTTTTAGAATTATCAATTGTATTTTTTTTTGTAAGTGGACGTAAAAACTTTCGTCGACCACATGAATTATTACATCACTTAAGCATATCTCATGTTAAAAATTCGAATCCTATCAAATATTTAATTATGTAACTATCGTCAGTATATGCAAATCGACAAAATCATATGACGACTAATATGATTCTAACGCAACATTCGCTTGTTAGTAACCACGGTGCATTATATTTTTGTACGCAAAGGAAATATCGATGTCATAAAACTCACGCGGTCCTACTACAATAATATAAAGGCAATATAACCAATCTTAAAACAGAATATGCATTTTCTTAATTTAAATTTCATATTATCTCAGCCTCCTTTCTAAATTTCAATTTACGTCCACGTACGAAATTGTTAACTAAAAACCTTGGCACACTTTGCGCAATGCAAGTACTGATAACTTACACGTAATATAGCGACGTAATTTCTGAATTCGCTGTGAAAAAAACATGACGAATTATAACCCAAAAAATTGTGACTCACTGCCACTTTACAACAACACCTGTTTAGCTGCAAATAATTTCTCAAATTGCACAATACACAATAGCGTGGCGCTTGCTGACTTAACTATATATAATCAGTGTAAGTTCTGGCATTGACGACCTACTTGCAGCAAAATAAATCACATTTCGTTAGTCAAAATGTAAAGTCACTAATTTTGAATTGAAATCGGAGACGAAAACACGACTTCCTATTTTGATGAAATTTTATATAAATAATGACAAGTAGACAAAAGTCAAAAGTTGCATTTCACGTCATTTTTTTTACGTCAAATTTTATTTTAATCATTATTATCTATACATAAGTTCGACGTTGCCAAATCATCTCAATAATACTTTATTTTTATTCGCGATCGCATTTTTTCCGATATCTTACTTTTGTCGAATATTTATGAAGGCAAAAAAATTATGAAATTAAGAAATAAATATAATTCTTTTGAATTAGGAATGGACTTTTTTAGTAAAAAAAAAATTAAATAATACAATATAGCTGTAATCACGTTTGGCAAATACTATTGACTTTGTTGATGAATGAGGAGTGCAAAAACACACTGATCTTGTTAATTTTGAATCTGTTTAAACAGCTTTAAAATTTACAAGTTCAATGGTTTGAACATAAACATTAAATCAGGATCGTCCCTTTCCACTGAAAAACTTCAAATCACTTTTCACATTAACTCCTTCTATGAACTGATATTTAAGTCTTTCTAAACCTTAGTACGCATCGTTTGAAACTAGTACAGGAGCTCCAGAGCAAGGGTTTCAGACCACTTTACTATATTTAAATTGATGAAAACGTTTATCTTAAAAAGCTATTACTAATAAAAACTAACAAAAGTTAAAGCAATGTACCGACAAAAGTTATACCTAAATCAATTCAGTATTTAAGATAAATTGTGCGTGTCAGCACCCGACGCGCCACTGGAGTTTACTTCTTAATTACAATTGTCTTGGAATGTATAAAATAGGTAACACTGTATGTAAATATAAATATCAATATCATCTATCAATATATCTCTTATCGTTAAGATAGCGTTCATAAAAAACACATCCGCTCGACTGTCTTTGTTGACTTACGTTGCAAAACTGGTTTCGATGAAAAAAATTCTTAACGGGATATGCTTATACAACCTATATCCATTCTGAAGGTCCTTTCTAAATATTGGTGAAAGAGTTTTTGAAATTGAATGAATAGTTTCGGAGATTACTTCCTACATTCATACTTACAAAATTTAACTGTTATATAATATATAAAATGTTTTTTTAACGGGATAATATACAACCTATGTGCATCCGGAAAATCCTTTCTAAATAATGGTGACATAATTTTTGAAATCGGATGAGTAGTTGCGGGGATTACCTCCCACATCCAAACTTACAAACTGTTACACTTTTTTGACACTCCGAAATTCTAATTTTACTCCTCATAAAATTTCAGACCGGCGGCTGTATGTGAAAATCGATTCTTAAGGAGTAAACTCCAAAAACAAATGTACACTGAAGAGGGGTTAATATTATAAAAAGTAATTTTCCGGCAGGACACAAAAATAAGCTCTAATTTATAAGATTTTGCCGTGGCTTCGCTTCGATGGATTTGCAATTCAGGCAGCAGTATTCTCTGCCCTAACTAAATAACTCTCATAAAAATAAATAATGTTACACATTTTGCGATTTAAAACAGACTGTGCGCTATTTATCGTTATATTACAGTTACTGTATTTTTATTATTGATTAAAACCATCGAGTTTCGTCCCTCATCAACTATGTTACTCGTATTTCATTAACTAAAAAGTAACTTCGTATTAAATCGAATCGTGAAATACATATATTCTTATCAAACTTCATGAAAATCTGTTCGATCGTTTAAGAATTATTGAGCAACGAACATCCGAACAAACTTTTTGTAATGGCCTATGTGTCACTCGGTCACAGAAACTATACGTATGCCTTTGATAGCGATTCGTTGCTTTTGTTATTAGTTAATAATAACGCAAACCAATATCCTTATAGATCTATAATATTAATAAGTATATCATTAATGGTCTGTCTAAAATCCACGATCAATTGAATTACGAATAATATAAAAATATTGAACATACGACCGAGCATACGCTGACAATGATGGAAGACATTTAGTTGGAGGCGCGCGCTTATTGACGTATGCATTGATACGATGGAAAATTCGGCCATCAATTTTGTCCGACAAAAGTCGGCAGTTGTCGGCCGTCGACTCACCGCCTACCATAGTCGTTCATATACGTTATGCATTATTAATATTCTTTTTCAATAAAATTGCTTTATTATATATTTGTTATCGCCTTTATAATTTGAGTCTTTACAAATATTAACTAATCGCAGTAACGGAAAATGTTCCCAGTTTCGTTAATAAATAAAATAAATAAAACAGGAGATGTCAGAATTTATAATCATGGAAAATAATTCAAGAGGACCTAAAATATTTTTAGCCATAACTACTTAGAACAAATTATTTCATAAATTACCAAAACTTAACTTAAAACAACCAACTCTCAAGTTCTTATTGCAAAGTAATTAAATAATGTTATGTGTTACAAATTTAACAATTTTTACTATATACATTATTAAAATACGTAATGAAATCTACAGAAGTGAAATCATAAAACGGTTACGGTAGTAATAAAAATGTTAACGATTCTTAAAACCAAATTAATAGCAAGGAACGGAGAAAGAAATGAGGTAGGGCGGACGTTATGAACTATAAATTTCAACTTTACATTCATCCACAACTAATTGCGCAAAACCATGGTTTATTCAATAAACTTGCAATCGAGGCCCCAGTTAATTTAATGTACATTAAGTATGACTACATTTGAGTGACAATCCACAAATGTTTGGCCGTGAATTCATTCATTTTGCTCATATTTCTCATTAATCACTACTTTCGATTCTAGTGATCGTATGTTTACTGTCGCTGCGATCTGATAAGGATTATACATAATTATGTATAATCCTTATCAGATATACATATATAGCTGAACAAGTTCCTTAACTAGAATGATTTATTCGTTTAACGACGTGCGCTATTAATTTTTTTTTAAATATAATATAAATGTCGAATTAGAAGTGTTCACCTTTGGTTTAACTTTCATTACTTTAATTGGAACGTGTATCTATTCAATAATAGCATAACTTATAATAAAAGTTATAATAAAGGATATTCATTATTCATAACGAGAGTGAAACTTGGTGTAAAAAAGTTTGGCTCCGAAAGTAAAATTTTTGTAATATTTATGTGAATTCTTAAAGCACACTTCTCAAATGTAGTTAATTTTTTTAATTACCATATATATATATATATATATATATATATATATATATATATACATATATATATATATATATATATATATATATATATATATTTATGTATGTAATAAATTTATTAATTTGTTGTGTTTATAAATTTATTAAAATGTCACAAGAATCAGTACGATTTCAAGTGAATCATATTTCAAGTAAATAGCAATAGGTAGTATTGATTCATTTGATTCACTCACTTGCCTGTTACCCACGACTAGTCTAGCCGGTCACAGCTGCTTTTTAAATGCGCCCTAACACGTCAGGACATGTGGTGTTTGCAAAGAAAATCATGGGGCGTCAACATTGTAGATAAATAAAAGGAATTGTTTACACCCACAACATTATGTTTATTATGTTATTATGGAAGTTTCTATCGACATTTCTGCGACCGTCTGGAAAGTTTATCATAGTTTTTAACAAAAAATTCATTAGCATTGTTACTGAAGGATAATGACAGATTTTTAAAAAGTATCACATTAGCATTTTAGGAAAACTCACAATTGTAAGTTTGACATATTTTAAGTAAATCGGAGGTGTACAAATAGAAATCTCAAATTTAGCAACATGTTTATCAACATGTTTAATTAACAACACGTTTAACCCAAATTATATATATCGAATTTTATTATTTAAACGTTAAATATGTACTTTATGCCGTAGGCTTTAACAGAAATAAGTTTTTTTAAATTTCTTCAAAAATATATTTGAAGTCCGCATAAATTTAAATTTTATAAAATCTCTTTGTCTTTATTAAAATTGTCTTTTATTAAAATTTACATATACGTTGTTATATAAGTTCGCACATAATACCGAAGTCAGATATGCATATTATTTACGTAGGTACGGTATTTAAAAAAATACAATTCAAATGTGGTACGTATTGTCTTATAGTTAATAAAGTGTTCAAGCCAAGTGAAAAAGAAACAATTAATACCTTACAAAATACAATTTTTTCAACCATTTTATGTACATAAATATGTAAATAAAATGTTTGAAAAACTCATCACATGTGGAAGCAAATACATCAACATGTGAAAACAAACAAGTTTAATGAACATGTTATTTTAATATTGAATCATACCCGCGCATAATATGATAAACATAGCTTTACAAGCTATGTATGTGTAGATTCTATACATTTTCCACTGCACGTAGCCCGATAGTGTAATAAAACCACGACGGGAACGCCCTCCGCTAACAGCAGAAAGTTACCCACAAATTACCGTATCCATTCAAAACACATACTACAACGTATTATGTAGCTTTAATTAACTTCCCTGAGAGCTTTCATCAAGGAAGTCAATCAAATGACAATAAAATGATCTGTCAAATGACTTGAACACTCCGGAAATGATACAATACACATACGAAACCTTTCTGAGTACAATACAAAATGCAAATTTCTTCATAATTCCTTATAACCATTCCAGAGTAATCAATTCACAATTAACAAAAGAACATGTACACGGCAAATTAAAAAAATTTCTCCTTTTCTTTGAAGTCAATTAAAGTTTACCACGTACTGACGATAAGTTTAAGAACAATTAAATACGTCTATGATAAAAGCACCGGATACTTTAATTTAATGATAAATATACAATTTTTCGGAACTTGGAAATTCACTTAAATCGCCACTATGTTGAAAACCAATGAAATTGGCCCATTTTCAAATTTTGCAAGTAAATGTGTTTATTCTAGTTACCTTTAAGTTTATTTTTTAAAAATATTCACAATTAAATGAAACTACGTGATGTAGTATTATAATTTTTTTATATTATTTTGATTTGTACTAATACTACATCACGTAGTTTCATTTAATTGTGAATAATGAATTTCTACAAAATTAACACCAAATATATTCAATAATAAAAATATTTAGAAACACATTTGCTTTCGCTAGTACATGGTATAATATGTTTTTAAATTATGACAAAAAAATCTGTTCTCAAAAAATTCATTCTTATTTAGCAACCAGTGGCCGACACAATGAGGAATTAAGGATAAATGACGGTTATAATAATATATAATAAGTTCTCCTGTGTATATTCATAGTTTATCTACTTCCTATCATAAAATCGGTAAATAACAAATATTAAGCATTCTTTAATGCGACAAGACATCACGTATAATTTCAAACCCAAATAAAGCAAGGCTCTTAACACTACCATATATGAATATAATATGCTCGATAATATTTTCCTTTACTACTACAGGGCTCATTTAAGGGGATTGAACAAGATACTTGGAATGACTTAATATGAAGTTATTTTTTTTGTTTCATTTAAAACAAGAAATTTAATGTTGTAATTTTTTACTTCGTTATTTTAATCAAATTAAGTTAATGTTATGGTTCTACCATAGTGCCCACTAAACTCTTGTTATTGAAGTTTACGTCGCATACATACAAAGAGATTAAGACTCATCGAAACTATTTTCCCATAGCAAAATAAATATTCTCCTTGCAATTTATGCACTTCAATAAAAATTAAACCTGCTTTCGAAGTTATCTTCTTCAAATAATCTTGATTAAAAATTATCAGAGCTTCTACATATTATCCATCATTAGAAAGCTTTGGAATTCATTTAGATGGGCTTGTGTCTTATCTGGCACCTATGGAAGGTGAGAATATAAAGTAAAGTAAGTTTTAGTTGGTCAGGTCTATTACACGATATAATAAAAACTGTACGGTTTACGTGTGATCTGCAGACCAAATTTGGACTTTGCCTCCCCTAAAGTAGCACACATTCACAAGTATCTGACTGAAGACATTATATGAAAACTAAATACGATCAATATATAAATTAGAACTATATTTCTGTGAGAATCGAAGAATATTATCGGCATTTCAAAGGAATTTTGAATAAAATAATTTTTGGCAAGAGGTTGAACCTTATATCCTAAAGTGTTAATAGGGGTTGAAAAACAACGGTGTGTGAACGAGTTCACGGAGTACAAGACAAAGCTCGTTTGTGGACAGGAATACATAGTAACAAATGAATGGGATGAAGAGTTTAATGCAGGTTCACGATTTTCAATACACATAGAACTTTTTATCACCATAACAAGAATTCAAAATCTGACAAACATTGGGAACAGTCATTATTGGGTAAATATTCGGATTGATCCGCCAAATTTTATGTAATTGAACTGTTACTCAAGTTTATAAAAAAAAGTATAAAAAACGTAACGCTTATTTGAAAATCCATATTAAAAATTCTTACGATTTTATTTATTCCTTTAGTCATTCCATCTTTAAGGGTTCTATAATATTATATATTATAGATTATACACAGTCCTTAATAAAAAAAACTTATGTTTTCTTAAAATGAGTATAAAGTATTCCAATTTTTACTGTTGAGAAACAAATGAACTCTTCCAGAATGCAATTCCAATTAAAACCGACAATAATCCGCCCTTCACGCTCACACGTAAACAATTTCCCATTCGCTTGGCTTTCACAGTTGCTATGAATAGATCGCGAGGTCAACGTTAATATTGAGACCAGACCTTGCTTTAAATCATAGATAGAAAAGACATTTAAATAAAATAAATTTTAACGTTTAAAATTTATATAAAAATGTAAGTTTCAATTTGGTAATATTTTTATTGTTTTCTAATGAAATAAAACGGTCCTAGCACTAACCTCCTAACTCTTTTCATCAATTTTAACATATGTCGATCGATATATTCTACTGCTTCTACTAAATCGTTTCGAGGATAAAGCCGGTAACATCGCTGAAATTATGCTGTCTAATTTTCCATGACCGTTACAGCCGTATGGTCATGGAAAATTAGTAGTCAAGTAGTATTTGCAATATATTATTTTTATAAACATTTCAAAAAAAACTTTTGAAGGATTGATTGTTTAGCTACGAACGCTACAATATTCGTGAGATTGTCTACATTAAAAACAAAACTAATAATATAACATCTCTATGATTATGGCGGAATAACTTATTTCATATAACATAACTTAAATACTTATTTCTTAATATATTACAATCCAAGTATTATAAACGTGAAAGTGTTTTTGTATGTTTGTATCTTACCTAATAGCTCTTCAAAACATAAATCAATTCTTGCGAAATCTTTCGCACTGCTATGACAGCATATGACATCACTTAAAGCATAGTTTTTTCTATTACGAAAAATTACACAAGAATAACATAAAAAGTCGTTCTCCGGATGACATTAGAAGCAACTTTATCATCAAAACAACAATCCGTTGCCACGAATCTGCCATTCCACTACAAAGGATTACAATTCTCACTTAAGGCTGCATTCGCTATGTATGCAACATCAAATCCGGCGATAAGCAATTTTTTACGTGAACTAGTAATATATAATAAATTTTATTAATGGTATCAAACTTGCACACGCAATTCATCACAACAGAAAATTTGTCTGTACTAACATCAATGCTAATACTGTGGACGGTACTGAAATATATATATATATATATATATATATATATATATATATATATATATATATATATATGTATATATATATGTATGTATAAGTATATATATATATATATATATATAGACATAAATCTATTTATATATACATAGTGTTGGTTAATTTGTACGGCATGATTTTTTTGGAATCCTCTCGAAAATACAAGATAAAAATAATCTGTATTTTTATGCCTTTATTACGGAGAAGTAATTTTTTTGTTAAAAAATATTTGTTATTTTCGACATTTACTTGAACACAATTACATTAAAAAATGTCATTACAAGAAACAAAATCTTCATATAAATATATATGTATATATATATATATATATATATATATATATATATACACAACAAAAAATAACTAATTACCAATGCTTCTCTATACCTACTCTATGTTAGTACTTCAGAAGGAATATACTATATAAACATATAATAACATAATAAGGTAAGGTATTGTTTTTTTCATAATATAAATACCCATTAATTATTGTTCACTGCTAACCATATATTCAACTATATATGTCGTCGATGAAAAGGTATGAGTGTCATAAGCGTAACATGAAAGTGCAACATTTTGATTGATCAGTGCCTCCAGCCGTATCACGGGCAAGAGCTACGATAATCAACTTTGCAAATAAACTAGTTTCTTCTATAAAAATTATTCCGTGTAATTATAACAATACGAGTTTTTTGTAAATCAATTTAGTCTCGCTGAACATTATATTAATAATAGTGGTAGATAATTTTGTCAACTTTAGTCAGTCAGTGCACTGAATTAATGCGGTATTCGATTTCTTTGTATAGTAATTTGTTATGGTCTTTATATATTACTTACCTATAAATCATTACTGAAATGATACTCTGTTATGTAATATCTAGCTTGTGTCGCCGTTTTGGTCTATTTACTGTTATGCTATTCAAGGTCTTATAATAAAAAATGAAATAGTATAACCAGTCAACTATAACATTATATGCTGGTCAAATAGGTATTGAATTCAACTATCTTAAATATTTTGAATGTATACGGGTCATCCGCAAATAATTTGGAGATTTTTACAATGTTTCGTCATGATACGGGATAAATTAATTTTGGTTCAATGTGTATGCCGATAATCTAAGACAGAACTTGTGTTAAAGTGTAAAAATTAAAACAAAGTAATTTTATTACTTAGAGTATAAGCAGAAAATTCAAAGCGTAGAATACAAAAAAGGCCAAATTAATAGAAATTTTAAAGAGTGAATAAGATATGAAAAAGAGCTTATGTAAAACCAAATACGCAAGTTAATAAGACATGATAAATGTTTCGATAAAACTCTACGTTTTTAGTCTTTCTCATTAGTACTGTTTATCCAGTCCTATGACAAATTTGACATATTCATGGTCGAAAAAAACTGGTGGTATATTTAATATATATGACATAATTCTAATGGTGTACTCTCGTTGTCTGAGAGATACTTTGTAAAGTATATAAGATTTTCAATGAATTCCTGGTTTAAAATATTTAACAAATTGAACGACACGAAAAAAAAGAATTCCTTTAAAAATGTGAACGCTGAAATTGAAGGAAACTTATAAAATTTACGAAATATGTGTTACGTTTATTGACTGAAATAAAATTAATTAACGTAGAGTAGTCTATACATATAATCAAATTGCAACAGAGTAAATTCTGTACATGGAAAATATTTGAAATCGTGATTGATTCCGCCTATAGAATGATAATAGAACCGGCAAAACCTTTTTTTAGATTTTTTGTCTGTCTGTCTATATGTTATTTTGTGCGTCAATCACGCAAAATCTACTGGACGGATTTTGATAAAATTTGGTATTATGATGAATTATAACCAAGAACAACATATGAGAGAAAAATTTATTTTCCTAATCCAAATTTCACGCCAGTGAAGCCGCGGGGCACGGTTAGTATTCCATAAAGCTCTACACCAAATAATTTAGAAAGAAATAAAATTTCAATATCTTCCGGAATCTTAGCCGGAAAGGCATTCCCACTTAAGATGGGTCAGTGATCACACGCGAGAGAAGACGAACGAAGTCTATAAAAAAAGAATCGTTAGCATCAGCTGATGCCTTTACTTGAACACGCAGACGAGTTGGCTTGTATTAGCAATTCAATCACGAAGATCGAAAACACTTTTAGATAAATATTAATGTAAAAACGTCCAATCACGTGACAGTACTCACTTTACACTCTTCCTAAAAGCGCACAGTGAAATATAACACAATAAAGCATGAAATAAAACCTAGTAAAACATAAACACGCTTTTTACCTTCGAATGAGCACGCACGTAATTATAGTTAAAATGCGTGTGAAAAGCGAGGTTACATTATTAGCTTTTTAATAGTTTCATTTGCATATATTCTTTCCAATGTGCATAATTAGTGCTTAGCAGGTCGTTAAACGCCTCCAGACTTCGTATGTTGGTGGCCTAACGTGATTATCTAAAACTTAAAATGAGATAATGTGACTGATTGTGTATTACTGACCGTGACTGTGTAGTTTTATTACAGCAACAGCTTGTTGGATTTCGAGTAGCTTGTTTACTTACACTTTTCACCGATCGCCCACTCTAATGACGACGAATCATTCTTGTTTAACTACAAACATTATGCGTTACATAACGCGTAGGCGCATTGTAATACATGTTACATATTTGAATAGCACACATGTTACAAAATTGAAAGAGGAAATGTATTACGTTCGTTACGTTTCACATTTTGTACTTCGTATTTTGCATTTTGACAGGAGTATACGCGTATATTGTCGATTGGATTATGCAAATTCGTGACATAGGCCGACTGTACTAATAATAGTTTGACAATAATTGCAATGCATATTCTACTCGCTTATTTGATATGTGACCTCAAGGTGAAAGACTTACAAAATAAAATTCTAGACAGATATTGCCACTCGTGTGATTATTGGACCGTAAAGTACAGTGTGTTTATATTTTTGCAGTCATTTTACCGCAGAAAAGCGAACATAGTGTTAATGACTTTATTATTTATGGTTATTCTCCAATAAAATTATGGAAAAATATAAAATTTACTATCAATATACTAACTATTCATCTTAAACATTTTCATCGTTTACTGAACAATTTGAAAATAATTTTTCAGGATCAAATTTGTTTATTATATGTCAGTTACGAGTAGAACTCGATGGAATACGAGGTTTCTGTACACATTTACGCACTTTTAAATGTTTAATATTACACCGTATTTCTACTAAGCTATTTAGAGAAATATTAATTTTTCACAACGTAAATACACTGGCTGCTTCATCTTCCACAGACGTTAAAACATTGTCCATATTTAAAAAAAAATTAAGATTAGCATAATCGCTATGATTTTCGTGTAATCTTTTAGACAGCTATTACGAAAGCTGTTTTTTCATAATTTTTAGTTCAGTAATTTCGGAGCAAGTAAGGAAAGAGGGGGGGGGTCCCATTTGCTTCCAGATGTGGGCGAGAATGCTCTATTTACGATTTTTTTTGGAATATCTATTCAAATTATAAAAATACAATTTCAAATTATAAAAAACTATTTTTGTATTCCTCGTAAAAACCCTTTCAAACGGAAAAAAATTAAGACAATATATATGGATTAACAAATGTATTTCTGTGCCAAGCCTTCATGTTTCTACGTTGCATAATTTCTGAGAGAATCCTTTGTGATAGGCGGACTAACAGACAGGCGCGTGAGTAATCTTATAAGGGTTCCTTAATCTTATAAGGGGTAATCTTATAAGGGTATCTTGAAATTTAAGTTGTTGAACGAAATAGTTTCGAAGACACAAAACAGTGAAATTTAGAAAAAACGGATATGTAAATAATCTTAAAGATTTGCGCCTTTCAGATTTTACGAGAAATTTCAAATATTTCTGTCAATATTTCCATCCAGTGCCACTTTTCCAAATCCTGGCTCAATTCTCTTGCTTCCAATATTATAATACGTTCCGTTTACAATATTATTAAAACTATTTGTTTTAGCATTTTTTAAAACAATTTCGATGGTATCCTGTTGTTTTGTTTCCAAATTTTTATCAACTTTCAAATTCTGTTTTCAGTTGTATTTCACTTCCACCCTTTTTTTAGATACGAAAAGAATAGTCTAGTGTCCGCCTACCTCCTTACAATTAAACTCTTCTTGTTATTAATAAAAATTATTAAATTATTCGCCATGTTTATGACACAAATACATTTTGACACTCGCTAACGTTACCCGCTGGGTTACGCAAACCGAGTATTAGGCACATATTACGTTGCTTTAAAATGCAACGAGATTTCAATTTGACAATAATTATAGTGAATGCTAGTGTGGTATTTTATTTTACTTTAATACCGTATAGTCTGTCAGACTGAATGTATGACATAACAAAAAGTAAAGTTTAAAATTAAAAACTCGTACACATTTCGAGAGAGTTAATATATCAATAACAATCACCTGCCGAAATACTCTCTATTCAGAAGTATCGAAATGTGAATGCGCGGTTAAATATTATAACTTTTTTTTTTCAATTATTAGGTATTTTAAAATCTTCCAACCTAGAGAGGACACATTCGTTAATTATCCAGACCATGCGAATTATCAACGTTATAAGAGGTACAGATAATTTCAAGTGATTTTTAGATAAACAACAACTAGCTGTAGAATTAGATTACCCATTCATACCTCGACATCTATTAGACCTGCCACACTTTTTTTGGTGATTGTTTTAGATGGACATAGGAAAATTTAACCTGGAATAATTTTTTTTGAAAAATGAAAAATACCTGTTAGGAATGAGAGTATCAACTTAAGTAAGTATGCAGGTATATTTACGCAGTACGTGAATAATATTTGTACCTTTAAATACATACTTTTAAAATGTTGCATGCCTATGACAAATTTAATATTTCCAGCTCTACGAGAAATTTGATTTCCTATTTTAATAATTGACAATGTGTACCGTTAATATTGTTCACGTTCGTTTTTATAAAAACATATCAAACAAAAGTAGAACTCGAACTATAAGGGTTTCGTATACATTTCGACTCTCATAGCCGTTTAAGCTTATGTAGAATTTCTGTTAACTACTCACCATGTGAATATATTACAACGTATTATATACCATATCTTTCACAGGTGTAAAATATCTAGGATACCCGCTATAGTTCTGTAATCATCTAGTCAGATTTTATCAAAAATGTTATTTTCATAAATTTCGACTCAGCAATTTCGAAAATAAGGGGACGGTATGGCATATTTTCGGATATTTTTTACAGTATCGTTTTAAATAGGCACTTGTGATATATGAGATAAGAAGAAATTTTTTTTAAGATTTTTATTTATCTCCTTTTTAATTATTACACGACTATTTTGAAAAAAATGTTAATAAAATACTATGCCCATTTTCAAGTTTCGGCTTTGAAATAGAATTGAATAGAATAGCTTCGAAAATAGAAAAATTCAAATGCATTGCCTACTTTATCCTTCGTAGGCGTAAAAATATGGAGAATATTTAAAAAATATGACATACAGAATCATTACATTACACAATCATCGTTACAGTTTTCCTACAACCTTTCCGTGGGCTTCCAAAAACCGATAATTTTTCATAATTTTAGATTTAGTAGTTACAGTAATAAGCGAGGGACATATTTTTTTGGAATTTTTTTTTTAAATGTATATTTTATAATTAACTCTTTCAAACAACACCCCACGCTATGCATGGAATTAAAAACAATTCTAATAATATTTAATATGCCCTCCCTGAAATTTCCAAATGAATAATTTTACGTTTTGGTTATTGCAATATGTGCGGATTTTAAATTTCTATGCCAAGCGATTTCTGAGGAGAACGACTGTGACGGACATGCGGACAGATACGTAAGTGATCTTACAAAGATTCCATTTTTTCGTTTAAAGTACGGAACCCTATAAATATATTAACTTATATTACAAACGTTATTCTAGTACCCTCCACTACTTCCTGCGCCCCTTCCCTCCCATACCACCGGCCGAGGGTAAAATAAACAGTGATACTAAGATGCTGTGCCTATCAATTCTGTCATATACTTCGTATTAAAAGATTCACATAAATTGTTCACCATCTGCCACTCGAATATAAATTGTTCATTACTTTTCTCTATTTACAGATACACATAAATTATTCATTAATTATCATATTTGCTTTAACTACAACGTGGTGAACGTATAATTTTACGTTCTTTCATTCCCCATCGCTATCTATATTCTTTTTATTTTATCAAGTTATCTATCTCAACATCCTGTTTGTTTCAGCTCGTATTTATATTGCAAGTCATTTAATTTTACCTCCCAATAATTTCGCAACAAAAAAAAACAAATAACTTTAATAATCCAATCGTAGGACGCAATAATTTTAATAAATTGGTATTGCAACTCGGAAGTGCGTTTAGACAGCTTGTTTTTTATATAAACAAACAATAGCAACATAATTATACGATTCCCAACAGTAATATAAAAACGTCTAATTGAAATTACGTACTTACATATTGAATAAACTTGTTATTTATTGTTCCGGGAAAAATGAATACAAAATAAACACATTCAATAGTTCAGTGTAATTAAAAACCTTCATAAATACTGCGAAGCACTTAAATATTTATTCGTAATTTATAACGTTAAACGGACAAAAACAAACATTTACAATTTTTTTTTGAAAATTTTATTACTCGTAAGGTTATTGCATGAGCTCGTAAATAGTCTACGTTTCTTATTTCCTTAATTATATATAAAATACTGTCTAAGTTCTAGTAATTACTTCCTTTAAAAGGGATTGACAAGAACTGCCGAACAAATCGAAATATTCTAAAATTTAATTTCGATAGTGAGTAACGTATTACGTTGATAACAATGCGGGCGCGACACAACGCCAAGTCCCAGAGCCGATTTCCAGCAAGTCGTGGAGCTGGTCTGGTGTAGTGTATGTAATTGCGTATCTAAAAGATCCTCGACCAGTGACGGGCAGCAGCACCACTGGTAAGAGAAGCTACGCACTGCGATGCCAATCCGCCTACCCAGGATAGCCTTCAATGATACGCACATTCGAGAGGCCTATGACTCATATTGAACTGTGACAAACTGATCGTTATGATTGATGAATAAGTCTTGATAAATACTTACTGATAGCTGACAAATAAAAAAAAGCTTATGAAAACGTAGTTTGTCGCTGCCGTAAAGTTTTGGGTTGGTCCCAAGACATACGACCTTTGGCGGCGCAGCGCACCGCGGGGAAACGGGTTCGATTCCCGGCCGCTCAACGGAGCGGGGTTGGCGTGGTGTTCTGGCTGGTTGTAAAAGATTACTCTCGTCAAAATAAGTCCGCCATATGTGTCAATTATATACCTTAAAGTAAATAAATATATTAGAAATAAATAACTAATAAGGAAAATATCCCAAGACCTCGACGTGAGCGAAGCACATTTTCAAAATTGTATAATTTATTAAGAGCATGATTGATAAAATTATAGAAAAATTCCGTTAAAAACCGGTGCTTAGATCAAGGAAACTATATTTTCACAAGATAATAATAATTTGTTATTTTTTTTAACAAAAGGAACATTCTAGTTCAATTAAATAAATTTAATCCAAAAGAAATATTAATTAATTCTTCTATTAATTCTAAGAAAAGAATTAGTTAATGAATTTAATTCAACTTCAGTTAATTCAATTTAATTCAAATTCAATTTAATCATTATTTATAAAATTTAAATATGGTGTATTATAGAGATGGAATTTAAAGAGTCGCGTATGTAACTATCGATTTGGGAAATTTATGTTTTCCGAAAAAATCCACTACTTAAAATTACTTGAGCCCCCCAAATACTAAGCGTAATGGTATATATATATATATATATATATATATATATATGTGTGTGTGTGTGTGTGTGTGTATATATATATGTATATATATATATATATATATATATATATATATATATATATATATATATATATATATATATATTCTTCTCAGTCCTTAGACTCTTGGCAGAATGTTCGTGATCGAGATGTCAAGTATCTTGCAGGTGAGTGATGCGCTATAGGATATCTCTCCATTCCTCTCTATCAGCTGCTCTCCGGATGTACTAATGTAGTGGAACGTCCATGACTGTTTCTATATGATGTGTCCATCTTATCAGTGCTTTCCTACGTTGTCTGGTACCTTCCACTTTGCTCCGTATTACCAGGCGTTCAGTATGATTGTTGTTATACCACGACACATATTCAAAGAATACGCTGCTCGTCGTATACTTCCAGGGCATCTATCTTTTTCTCTCCCTTTTGCATCCATGTCTCTGGATCTGTCCATACCTGTGCTGTTACTATTCTTCCATTTCTTCCTCAACTTGTTCATAGCAAATCTAGCAATCGTCGTACGTATTTGATTTCGTCAGTACATCCGCTATTATTAGAAATTAATGCCTCCAAATAGACGTATGATGTAACCACCTCGCAATTTGCTAGTTGGGTCATTTCGGGCGAGTTATCATTAACACGGTCAGCAATCATTATCTTCGTCTTATTGCGATTAATTTTCAGTCCGAATTCAAGGCTGACGTTTTCCGTTCTTTGCAGTGGACTTTTCATATGACGAAAACTAGTTGCGGATAAGATGGTATCATCCGCATATCAAAGATTTTAGATTTTTCAGTCACCAATCGTAATTCCATCTTTATAGTTTTCAAGAGCAATTCTCATTATAAGCTCAGTACAAATGTTAAATAGGAGCGGCGAGATTATACATCCTGTGCGAACTCTTGCACTGGGATGGAATTGACTCGATAATATATCATGAGTTCTGATTGAATCTGTTCCATTTTCATAAAAACGCCTGAGGAGATGCTCAAGGTGTTTCGGGATACCCATCTTTAGTAGCTATTCCCAAAGTTTTAGCCATTTAACCCAATCAATTACCTTCGAAATATCAACGAAGCAATTAAATCAATTAAAGTGGGCTTGTTGAATTCTCGGGATTTCTTAATAATCTGGGGCACCATTATAATATATATATATATATATATATATATATATATATATATATATATATATATGTATATATATATATATATATATATATGCGTCCGTATGTGTGTGGGTTGTGTGTATTCAATAATCTTGTACATTTTTCATTCTAAATGTAGCCTCAAAGGTACAAGAATCGCTGAAGATTTTTTTCTGTCAAGCATAGGCACAGTATACTAATGAACGGTCAATGTGCGCCAATTGTTTCCGTATAATGCGCCACGCTCACAAATGTACAATTGAGGTTTTATATTCACTTACATAAATATTTTTGCCAAAACATAGGAAAAATGCAGTATTTATAGTAGAATTTGATAAAGATAGAGTGGAGCAACACACACCAAAATTTGGACGAGCAATCAACATATGGGGAAACCATTAAATTTAGGAATGAAATATTAGTTGAAAGTTTTGGCGCATTTATAAAGGAAAATTGAATTTATCACAATAGGTTCAACCAAAATAAGCTTGTTAAGCGCGAGTAGAACGCGGGATTCCACAAACATTTAGGCACTTATAAACATTTAAGGTTATATAGCATACAGGTATATATTATTTGCGAATATAATTTTTTCCCAACCTAAATATAATGCCCACTACACCTTTCACAGGCGTTAAAATATAGTGCGTACTTCAAAAATTGTAAGATCGAGGATAATTGCTACAGTATTCCTACAACCTTTACGTAGCCTTCCCGAAACCTTAATCCTTATCATGATTTTTGGTTGAGTACTCGGAAACGAAAGAGGGGATGGTAATATTTTTCGCATATTTCTCTTGTATGAATATCCAATTTATATGAATTAACTAGCAATTATATGGACATTTATATAAGTAATCGAATTATGTGTATAATCGAAAACAAAGAGATTGTTTTGAGTGCCAAAAAATAGTACACATAATTCTTTTTAACACACCCAATACTCGCCTGGAACGCGGTGGTTACCCAAGCAGCTAGATGTCTTCGCAGCTGTTCGTGGGTTATTCCCCTGAGCGGCGCTGAATAATGTACGCAAGTATCGTTTGTATGAAGAAGATGACAAATAATTATGAATATTATTTTCAATTTTCTGAAAAAAATCATCTTTAAAATTTTATTTTAACGACAATCTATCTTTCAGATTTCGGTTTCAGATCAAACTATCTTTCAGTCAACGAATAACATCTCTATTTGTCCGATACTTATCCGGGACATGATAAAGGAAACGAATGTTTACTCGAACGCTGGGTGCGGTACAATTATTTCCCAACAGGTTAATATCGTTAGATCTAATAACCTTTACCCGGTCATATAAAGCGCGTCGCACGATTTGGATTTTAAAAATATTTCATAACGTTTAAAAACCCATTACCAATTACGATTTATGTGAAATTCGTGACTTTATTTACCTTTATGCTCTAACGGCCTTTTATTTTTCTCACTATGGATATCTGTGTAATATTTTACCTACGTTATTCTGGATATAAATATAAATATCTAAAACCAGTTACGGATTGACTACAGTATTTTATACTTTAATCTAGTTTGAGGAATAAATGTAAAACGCACCTCGTGAAAAATTAATTAAAAAAATTACTGAAATGCCTTTCATCTTACGTTACATTTGTAAAGTTGTCTATATATTCTCATTAAGAAAACTAGCCTTTGCATACAAAGATTTCTAAAATAAATACCAAAGTTACATTTAGACCTCATTAACTGTTTAGAAAAATTAATTCCGAGTACACTCTACACCACAAAACTAATTAATATTTTTCGCTTGGAATCGCTATTCTCGCAATATTAAATCAACCAAAAGAAGGTACGCTATATTTGGACCTTTATTTGTTTCGTCATTGACTGTTATCGCAAATTGTTACAGAAATGGCGGCCATCTCATAATATTATAATCCCCAGAAAAATACAATTAACTATAACGATGATATATTGCACAAAAAATGTGTTTTTATTTAAGAAAATTGAGTTTGTTATTTTGGGTTAAATTTTCGCACCGAAACGCTTGGTCGCGTGACATGCTAACTTGATGACGTCGTAATAAATAAAACTAACAGACTACTGGAGTAAAACTACAGAGGACTCATAATTTTTCGTAAATTCATCGCCTCAAATCGCTTAATCATAATAAAGGGCTCATGCAGTGTCTTTACGTGTGTGAACGTGAATCAGGAAGAATGCTCGTAAATTATTTATCCATGTATTACTAAATTCGGAGATATTTAATAAATGGTTGCACTCAGCAACGAAACTCAACTCATTTGTTAGCAAAATCACTAATTTATTTTTTAAAAATCACTTTTTGCAAGTGATGATATAAATTATATACCTGTATAATCAATGATCATTGACCATAAAAGTGTATTGGTTCACAAATATTTTAGATAAGACCTTAGCATCAACACTTAAGCTAATGAGAGGACAAGTAAATACTTAACCTAAAAATGCGCTCGAATTTAACTTCAGAAATTATTAGTATATTAATAATGCTAGTAAATAATTATAAATTCCAAGATACTGCTGAAAAACATTGAAAACCAAGAATTTAGATATTATTTAATAATACAGTTTTGATCAAATCAGTTTCCATTTTGTCAAAAAGATATTCAAAGACGTCTCTGGCAATAAATATCCATAAAAATGAAATCGAAGCGGCAAGCGAAGGCAGAAGCTTTGTTTGTTTAAATTATCATGATATTGCATCCTCTAGTGTTTTTCTGTTTTTAATTCTGCATGCGATATTTAGGAAAAACGACTCTTTATTGGCTTTATTAAAAATCAAATGTGTTTAGAAATTTAATATAACTAACTCTATTATCCGTAAGTCATAAAGTATGTCGGACGCAATCTAAATAATGTAATTTTTATTTTATGTGTTAAATGTCCAGTTTGATACGTTGAGATGAAACAATAGAATATTATTTTAACAAACTATGAGATAGATAGCTGCGTTGAGATAGGTAGTTAATGGGATACAGGTTCGGATCGTTGATATGAAGGGTCTAATTAAATTCAGTAATATTGTTTGTATTAGAATAATTTATAATTTGAATGCGTAACAGCGGTATGTGAATATTTATTCTAGTCATCGCACCACTGAAATATAATAGCTTCTACCTATCGAAGTCAGTCTGGTCGGCAGGTACTGATCGAGTGCTTCTATCCGGCTAACTAAAGCTTGCGTATGCATGTCACAGCTTAATAGGATCAGTATGCTAGTCAGGACAGAATTTAATGGAGCCGACTGAGGTTCTCGTGACAATAACAGCAAACATAATTGATATCTTTCTTACTGCAGCTAACACCGAAGAATTGTTTGAAGCTAAAATAAACTAAAAAAATATCTCAAAGTATATGGACGAACTTTTTAAAAGTCCTTTCTCTCGTACATATTTTTTCTGCAGTGTAAAAACAAGCAAATTTTCTCTAATCTGCTGTATATTTTACAGTCATAGAAGTTCTTAATAAAAAATATTCACATAGAAATCGGTTCATCTGTTTACGAAATCAGGATATTCAAATAAATTTACATACTTAGAGACCGTTATAGCAAGGAAATCGCCGAAAATAAAAAAAATTAAGTTAGTCGATAGTACTATAACCACATTTTTTTAAAGGTTCTTTATTAATATTATCAAATATAAAAAATCTTCCGCTATACAAACCGCACAAGTAGCAATGAATTACAATGAGGACCTAAAATGGAGTAGACCTTGAGGGCTCGTGCATTCACTCCATCGATCTGCGATGTATTGAAACTTAGCTTCCGCTAAAAAATCAAACGGTTAAATCAGAACAATAAATAAAACGTACCTCACAAACGAATAGATTAATATGAGCGTTTATTGTTCCTTTTATAAAGTAGACAAGGTATGATTAATTTTTAAACAAACGTCTACTTTGTATTTGATTAATTTTAATTAATATTTAAACAGAACATCCGCCACCACTATATGCGTAATATGTGTCATACCATTGGAATTTTTGAAATGTATTCGCAGATGCGTAGTTTTTAGCATTATATTTATATTAGCAGAATTAATTATTATGTGGAAACCCTTAATTAAGGCATTAGTCTTTCTACTTCTTACAATTATGCATTTCTTTGTTCCCTCTTTACGACCCACCCAGTAAAAGATTCTGTTTTAGGTAAACAAAGTATAACATGTAAAATGATTTTAAATGCATTATTTGCAGCTAGGTGTTACCACCTTTAGGGGCGTGATCAATATGAACAATAAATATGTTTTACTTACATATATATTATTTATACGAGTCATGAATAATGTCTGCAATAGCATCCTCTACTGCGATAAACGTAACTTATTACATGAACTTTAAGCTGAATGACTGGAATTGCTGAATTACTTGAACTTTAAGCTGAATGACTGGATAGTCTCGTTATCTTCTCTTCGTCATTTCTTCAGTTCGCTAGGTATTTACAGCACGAGTGTTAATAAGTTAACTTTAAGTCTCTTATGAAATACTGGTTTAGATCAAAAGATAATCTAAATTTTATTCTAAATCTCAAGTACCGTGTAAATCAGTTCAGAAATTATTGTGTGATGCTCAAACAAACAAACAGATAAGAAAAAACAGACTAACAGACAAGAATCCCTCATTCTTTTTTCAGGGATAAGAAATCCCTGAAAAAAGCCCCAACATAATCCCAATGAAATACAAATCGATCAAAAATAGCGATGAACCCAAAAAAAGGATGATACAGACAAACAGACAAAAAAATGTTTTAGCGACCACTCAGTAGCAATACGTTACCGGTATCATATACACTCCACATCATTTTCCAAAAATATTACTTATCTTACTATTCACCTTGAATTGATTCATCGCACAAATTTAACTTCATATATACAGATAAAAATATCCTATATGTTGCTCGAGGATATAAAATAGTACCATACCAAATTTTGTCAACATCCGTGTAGTCGATTTCGCGTGATTGAAGAACGAATTAACATATAGACAGCCAAACGCAAATTCTAAAAAAATATTTTCTGGCTTCTATAATTATAATTCTATACGCTAAATCAATCACTCTTTCTAAAATAGTTTCCGTGTACAAAATTCACTATGTTACAGTTTTATTATAAGTATAGATGAAACTTGTTTCTGTGAAAAAAGAAATTTTTTTGTATTTTATCAGAAACGCTTGAATTTTTTTTTACATTTCCTTAAATTTTATATTCAATTTAATGCATAGAATCATCTGTATAAATAATAGAAAAAAAAATTTCAGCTTTATGCATATGTAATGTAACTCTGTACGAAGAATCTTGTTTTCAAACAATTAGAAAAAATCAAATATTTAAATATCTCATCACGACACAAGTAACAGAATACCTTTTTATATTTTCGTAAATAACAAAATTGTTTTAAGATAGCCTTTAAGATAACTAAAGATAACATTGAAGTTACCACTGCAATCTATGTAGTTTACCTATGCTAAACTTATCGCACGCTTTATAGCGCTAATAATATTAGTAATTAAACTCCTAATTTGAATGTCTCATTTTTTCGGAAACACGAAAATTAAGAAACGCCAATAAATGACCCTACTTTAATAATTGACTTGTAATTTAGTGCATTAAGATCTTATATATTATAAGGCTTAATTTATTACCAATTCACAATTATAATTAAATAATACACAATAAAGGTTCCCTCGGCTCTCAGGGCCCTTATAATCTATCACTAGCTCGATATCTATCGCAAGTCTCTTTCGGCAAGTCATTGTTGATGATTGTGTTCTTAAAGGCAATCTTTCGTAATTATTTAGGAATAATGTTAAATCAGATATGAAATTAAGTCTAATAAAAAAGGAATAGTATGTTTCTCAAACATTTCCTGAACACTTTTATTAGCTAGTCCACCTGTTATTTACAAATCCGTTGAAATTTAATTTTTCGCTTGAATGACCTCCATATCTATATAGGTTCTATACATTATATCATTGCATAAACCTATTTCATGAAGAAAGACAATATTTACTGCAATTTTCGAGATATGATTCATCATCCGGTAGACCGTAACAGACAAATCGCCGTACAATTAAATCTCTCTCGTACTCGCAAGAATAAAATAATATATTTTCGCGGAGAGGACTTTAATAACTTTCAGCGTTTACATACACCAGCGTTTTACAACTTCACTAGATATTTTCTTAACGTCATTATGGTACACTCGTAGGACACACGCCATAGAATCTGTCAATTATTGACAGATTCTAGTGGCCCTTTTGATATTCTCTTTGAATATTATCAAAATATAAAATTACTTTAAGTTATTATGTTTATCGAAATTCATATGTTAAATTTGTAGTTTATACTTTTAAGATAAAAATGCACTTAAGCTGCCTAACAATGTGCATAGCGTCTAATTATAACACTGACTTCGTTTTACTCTCAATTATAAACTGAAAGACCAATTTAAAAGAGATATTTTGGAAATAAATATTAATACGCTATAAATGATGTCTATGTATGGTCCTTACCAGAATTTTCCTGTTTTTTAGTAGAAAAGAAAGAAGATAAATATTATTAAATTTACTATATTATAAATACTTTAAGTATTTATAATATGGTAAATATTATAACGTTACCTTTTCTGTATAGAACATATACCACCTTAAGTGCTCGAGTGTAGGTGCAGTTGAAGTAACTTTTGTTAAAATTCTTATCTAGACCTTGGCGCCTCCCACGAGTATGATGTGAAATGTATATATACTGCAGCATCACTCCAATCTATCTTGACTTACACATATAGGTATACGTGTTATTTTCCCATTTAACATCGCATACATTATAATAAGTTTCACATCATTTTATAATTTATGAATAGAGTTAAATCAAAGTTTTCTGAAGACATGATCAGGTCACAAACTAAATTTGACAACATGTTATCTTAAAAAAATGTGTAAATACGTGTACATTACTTTTACATCAATGATGAAAGTAAACTCAAAGTTATAAAACTGATATGAAATATGGATAGGAAATTTGAATTTAATCATATCGATATCATATCTTCATAAAAACGACGTATTCAATAATTACTCGTAAAAAATAACATTGAATTTCTTCATTTTTTCAGACATACGGTTACTTCGTCGCCATTTTAGCGACGTGCCTCGCAGCCGAGAGACCCAGGGAACCCCGGCAGGTATACGAGCTTGACCTTATCGACACTGACCTACCGGACTCCAACCATAGAAATTACGTCGACAACAACCTCCAGTACTTCGGCAATCCGGCAGGACCAAATGCTCAAAAGGCCAACGCCCCAACACAGCAATTTCCGATCAGAGTCGGCTGGGTCTGGAATGCGAATACGCGGCAAAACAATGCGATTAACAATAGACAGCCAACTAGCAACCTTGTCACTTTTCCGCCGTCGGAGCCAACCATTCAACAGTTGAGCAGGAATATCCTGCTAAGGCAACTCGCTGTGCGACCCATGGAAGTGACCAACAACAACCTACCGCACGGATTCAGCAATTATCCGGGGCAGGATCGCACGGCATTAGCGAAAGGGCTCTTAACTTTCCCGTTGCCACCGGAAATACGTCGCCAAGTATTCTCACCGCTACAGCTGCCGGTGCAAGCCGACGTGAACGTTGCGATAGTCGCCTCCCCCTCCTCCCTGTCTCCGGTCATCACGAACCTCCACGGTCCCATCGCGATGGGCTCTGGGTCGTTAGGGTACGCGAGAACCGTGACTGGCGCTCTAGCTATCGGTTCGGGGGCTATAGGCTATACGAGCTTCGAGGTCTTGCGCAATCCGGTGATTCGCAACGTTTAATTTATTATTGTCCTTTTGTAAATAATTGTTATAAGGCCTATAGTTGATCTTACACGAGTACATTAGCTTATATTTGCATAGCGTGACTAAGGTATTGTGTTTATGAACGCGATAGAATTCGATTAGCTTCCTACAGACAACACGAGTTACAATTTGAGCACATACTCGCACATATAATTTGTATAAAAACAAAGTGACAAGCATGAATATAAAAAATATGACCTCGATTATGAATAAAATATAACGATAAAAATCGTGACATTTTTTTAAGTAGTTGCCTAATTCAAGCATGTAGACATTTATTATAATTGAAGATTGTAATCGATAAGGCGTTTTACAATAACTGAATTCTGATCTCTCGATTATCAACACCTCTAAAAATGAACAATGAATATCGTATTGGGTTTTTAGCAGTCTTTTTATCATAGTCCATATAAGTTTAAAATATAAAATAACATGTCGACCGTTTCAAAAATGCATACTATTTCAAGTTTTACAACACGATAAAAGTTATGTACATCGATAGTATAAAGCCAGAAAATCATAAAATGCTTAATATCGTAAATAAAATAGTTATTAAAGTTAGATATTATTTTTGATATTATAGTTTTTAATTTTTCTTATTTTATATAAGCTTCTATAGATACATGTAAGGTATTAAATTATATACATATAACATTAAATTAAAAACACACTTCAGTGGGGAGGAGCTGCAAAATTCGAATTCTAACAAATACAATAACAATGAATGTAAATAATAGTTTACGTGCAATATTTTATTTATTGAGAATAAACTGACTGTGATACAACTTTTAAGTTCCTTTTATTTGTTTCCATCTTCAAAAATTGACAAACGGTGTAAAAAGAACAAATAGACTAAGTCTGTACTTAATCACAAGAGTAAACTTACATTAACACGTTGACTTGCCAAATCGATTTTGGTCAATTTCATCCGAAGCCATATCCGAACTGAAGAAAAAAATTAACTTAATATTATGGAATTTTAAGTAATTATTTTCTTTTATTCGAACACCCATATTTTTCGAACTTTTTAATCAATCACCCAGAACCCACACACTTGGATAATAATGTAACAATAAAATGCATTAGCGCACGAGTCACAAAAACCTCCGTCTACTAATGTTGGCAGACGTGACGCCGCCGGAAAGACTTCCGTTTGCCGAATCTGGCAGACCTCAATCAACGGCTAATATATTAATATTACTTAATTATTTGTCCTTCTTTAGAAGATGTGGGAATTCGAAGAATGATATAACGCATTCAGACGCTGTTACGATACAATTCGCAAAGTGTTGTACCGCTATATTAGTATTAAAATTCTACATTTTGAAAAGTTAGGATCGAAAAATTTAATTATGATTGAAAAATTAAAAACAATGACTTGGGTTAAAGGTTAATTACGTAATCGTCAGCTGATTTATGGAATAAACAAAAACATACGTTCCCTTTCCCTGGACGCGACGTACCTATCTTCTTACATTGCATAAAACGATATTACACGTATTATGTTTTAATAACAACATATTTAATACCATCGAATGGCGTGACACAATTTGCATTAAGACCGTTAATTTATTAATTTCGGTGACTTTTTCGTTTTATTGAACAAAATTGATTGTTTATTAATAATATTGAATTACTGAATAATATTTTATAATATGAGGAGGAAAAATGAGGATAGCATGAAAATAATTTTGCAACAAAATTTCAACATTTAGCTTGAATAACTTCGGAACAGGTTCACATTTCGGAAAACGATTTTCACTATTTTCTTCAAGCAACTTTACATCCTGTATATATATATATATATATATATATATATATATATATATACATCGTATATTATATATAGGAAAGAGATTGTTTACTTCTTGCTTCCATTGTCGAGCGTCAACTACTCAACCGATCATCGTGAAATTTCACAAATTATTATGATTTTTCACGGAATAATTTTTTCTACAAATAATTTATAAAATATATATATTAGGGATAAGCGTTACCATAAGTACATATTTGTATGTTTATATGTATGAGGTAAACCTGCAAGAGTAGATAATAACATCTGAAATTAAAACTGAAACCCTTGGATATAGGATAGTCGTCCGTCAATCAACGTGTCTCACTTTTATCAATTTTAACCATTGTTACATTATAAAGTTCCAAAAAAATTAATGAAACAAGTTGAAAAATGGCAAACTGCAATAATAGATCCTTTTTACACTTTACTTCTAACCTGCATGGGTACAGATCAACCAAATGTTTGAATTTGAACTATTCTAGAGTCGACCACATGATTTCATTCTGTACTCGATTTCGTGCAAAAATGTAAAACGGTATTCTGAAATGCAACAAAATGAAAAAAAAACTATTCGCGTCGTTTTTAGACTAGGTTAATAAACTACCTCTGTGTGATTTGTAACATTAAGATCACGATTTCTTATGCGTTCCGAAAACATTGCTTCATTTGTAATTTAAACACTGCAACATACAAATACCATGAGATTGTAACGTGTAGTTTTTGTTTAACTAGCTTGAATAGGAAAATAAGTAAGCGGTTAATATGACATACGGAAACTATATATTATTTATTCTATATGATCATTGGTCTACACGTTAGTTCACAAGTTTTGACTCTAGATGTCTATACTTCACATCTCCCTTTCTTTGTAGACTAAAAACAATGTTTTCAAAACATTACAATATGACTCAACATGTTATGAATTTTAATTAACATTACCATTATTAAATAATTTTTTTTTTTAAACATGAAATTATGTTACTAGTAATCTAATTATACATATTATAATCATAAATTGCACAGCACAACATAATGTGTCTTAAAAACTAGTATTGCAAGTAATTTTTACTTTAAATATTATTAAAGATCAAGTCTATTTATTGGTTTAATGATTCTCCCAAATCTTGATGATCTTGGTGCTGTTGCAGGATGAGCCAGGTTTGACTTCTGAATATTATTAGAAGTACTTGGTGATGAACTTGTTGATGTTGGGAGTGACTCAGGAACAGCTGGCGATTGTTCTTGTGCTGGAACTTGTACTGCTGGTTCATTTGTATATTTAGTTTGAGAAACTAACACTCTGTTGCTGGTTAGATCTGCTTGTGTCTTGTGCAGATGACTAAAGTTTCTGCATAGAATTTGGCCTTGATCAGTTTGAATGATTACTGATCTTGAAAGACCTTCAGGTTTTTCTACCACTCTTGCTCCTTTCCATTGTCGATGAGAAACTTTGTGTCTGATTTTATCATTAATTTCATAATTGTCTGGTCTCTTGGTATGCTTATTACCGTAGTTGGCTTGTTCTTCTCTTAGTCTTTTTAGTTCAGCTGTTACTCCTTGCATTATTTTTGGTTTTAAGTAATTATCTTTTATAGGTATTGGAGATCTGGTAATTCTACTGTACAAACGATGGTTGGGTGAGCCTAAAATGTTATTTCTTGGTGTATTTCTCCAATTTAATAAAGCGAGTAGAACGTCTGACTTGTCGATACTACATTTCTTTAATATGTTCTTGGCTACTTGAACTGCTCTTTCAGCTAGCCCGTTGCCTTGATGATGATGTGGACTGGATGTGACATGGTTAAACTTCCATTCTTTTTGGAAGATCTTAAATTCTCTAGATATGTATTGTGTGCCATTGTCAGTTTGTAGCTCTTCTGATACTCCATGCACAGCAAAGCATCTTTTCAGTTGTTCTATTACTTCATATGATGATTGCCCTTTTAGCTGTTGAAAATCTAAATATCCAGAGTAGCTGTCACAAATCATTAGGTAAGTTTTTCCCTTTAATTCAAATAGATCAGATGCAACTATTTGCCATGGAAGTGTAGGAATCTTTTTAACTAGCACTATATCTTTAGTATTGTCTCTTTGTGTTTGTTCGCAGACGGAGCAGGTTTTAACTAGTTTTATGATGTTATCATATTGTCCCTTCCAGTAAAGAAATTATCGTGCTCTTCTCAAGCAACTGTTTATACCTAGATCTGGAAATCCTTGTATTATTGTCTTAAGTAGTAACTGTAAATGCAAATCTTCCTTTGTAGCTGCAATTAACTCCTCTTTAGCGTCTAATGACATGGGTAGTATAACTGCAACTTTTAGATTTTCTTCTTGTTCATATTTCAGATTAGATGCATCACAGTCTCGACTATGAAAGTCTGCTAATAGTATTTCTATGCCTTTTTTAAATATGACCTTCGGTGAGTATGGTGTAAGATTAAACATTATGCGTTGCAATCTTGCTGGAGCAGATTGTATGTTTTTATTGAAGATCGTCTCAAGTGGTTTATAGTCTGATTCCACGGTCAGTTCTTTGCCATAAACGTATTCATGGAATTTCTTACATCCAAACAGTATAGCGAGTGCTTCTTTTTCGATCTGTGGATAATTCTCTTCAGATTTGGTCGACGCTCTTGCTCCATAGGCTATTGGTTGTCCTTCTTGAAGAAGTGCTGCTCCAATATTTTTTTAACTAGCATCTACGCTTAATGTTACAGGTTTGTTTACATAATAAAGTCTTAATACTGGAGGACTCTGAAGAACTTGTTTTATTTTCTTCAAATCTTCTTCATGATGAATTTCCCATATAAAACTTGTATTTTTGTGTAATAAATCTCTCAATGAATTTGTGAGATCTGACATATTCGGAATAAATTTATTTAAGTATGTGATCATTCCAAGTATTCGCTGTAATTCTGTTTTATTTGTAGGTGCCTTCATTGCCTGTATAGCTTCCACTTTTTCTGAGTCTGCTTCTAGTCCATTCGCTGAAACAATATGGCCCAGGAATTTAATTCTTTCTGCTTCAAAAATGCATTTATTTTTATTTAGTTTGAAGCCTGATTTCTTTAGCGTTTCTATGACTTCATTTACTGTTTTCTGTAGTTCTTCTCTACATTTTGCCTGGATAAAAATATCATCGATTGCTACTCTCACATTTTCAAATTTACTGAGCAAATTTGTTAAGATTTCTTGGAATATTTCAGGTGCTGATGACACTCCAAAAGGAAGTCTCTTGAAGGAAAATCTTCCCCATGGTGTAGCAAAAGTTAATATTTTCTGTGTTCTTTCTGAAAGCTTAATCTGCCAGAATCCTTTTGTGCAATCTAATAATGCAAATAATTTAGAACCTTTAATATCAGCTGAAATTTCCTCTATAGTAGTCAGTGGAAAATGACGTCTCAGAATGTTCTTGTTTACATCTGATGGATCTATACAGATTCTTATTTTACCTTTTTGTCTTACGATTACCATTGGACTTACTGCAGGGGTAGGCTCTGTTTCTGGTTTTATGACATCTAATTTTACCATTCTGTCAAGTTCTTGCTTTA
Organism: Druceiella hillmani; assembly: GCA_039881145.1. Classification (NCBI taxonomy): domain Eukaryota; kingdom Metazoa; phylum Arthropoda; class Insecta; order Lepidoptera; family Hepialidae; genus Druceiella; species Druceiella hillmani. Next base: position 11,576,180 of record JAYKKI010000008.1, read on the forward strand.
CCTCATCTCTTATAGCATGTGGAATTCTTCTTGAAGGTTTAATTTCGAGTTTTGGGTTCTCAATTAGGTCGATATCATACTCATAATTTTTGTAACAGCCTAAACCTTTAAAGATATCATTATTTTCACTTTCCTTCAGTGTTTACACCCTTGCAATAAGCTCTAACTTTTCACAGGTATCAAGTCCTAGGATTGGTGTGACCTTTTCTTCTACTACTTTGAATATTATATTATTTTCTTCATTTTTTATTTTACAAAGTAGCTCTACTTCGCCTAGGACTGCCATTTTATCTTCAGTATAACTTATTAAATTTTTTGTTTGGCTTGGCTTCAAACTTGCCTTTGTTTTGTTCATTAAGTGTCTCGGTAACACGTTGCATTGTGCTCCTGTATCTAATTTAGCAATAAATTTCACATTACCTACTTCAATGTTCTCCGTCCAGTCTTTTTTTTCTCCGGCACTTATAGCTGATATGTACACATCATCTTCAGAATTATTTGAGCTTTCTTCTAGTGTATTCACTCTATTTTTCTGTTTATTTAGATGTTTCTTCTTAGTACGGCACATATTGGCAAAATGACCATTTCTATTGCACTTAGTACACGGTTTGTTAAATGCTGGACATTCTCTGCGTTTATGGTTTGTAACACATCTTTTACAGTCAAAATATTCGCTTGGTTTATTTTTGACACTTTTATTTTTTACTGCTAATATTATCTCTGATTTGTTTTTACCTTCGAACTCGTCTAGTTGTTTGGAAGCATATTCACTCGTTTTGCAGATTGTTATGGCTTTTGTCAGGTCTAGTCTATCTTCTGTTAACAATTTATCTCTTACTTGGTTTGATTTGATGCCAAACACTATCTTGACTTTTAACATTTCGTCGAGTAAATTGTCAAACTCACATTTCCTTGCCTGGGTTTTTATTCTTGTCAAAAATTCTTTAAAATGTTCGTCTTCGATTTGTTCAATCTTAAAGAATATATATCTCTCAAAGGATATATTTGTTTTTGGTGCAAAATACTCTTTAAACTTGTCTTTAATGACTTGCAGGTTATTTTTGTCTGTATCGCTGAGATTGAAACTATTGTATATTTCGATCGCTTCTGAGCCTATCACGGCCATAAATGTTGCTGCCTGGACTTCGGCTGGCTTTATATCTAATTGTATAGCAATAGCATACCAGTCAAACTGTTGTAACCACTTTTTCCAACATGTTGATTTGTCAGAGTCAATTTGTAGGTTAACTGGCGGCTTTATTCCAGATACTGCGTCGTTCGTTGCCATTTTATAACTTTTTCACGTATTTTCTTTTATTTAGCACATTTTTTAGATAATTCTGACACCACGTAACGTTGTAGTTATTGTTTAACTAGCTTTAATAGGAAAATAAGTTAATATGACATATGAAAACTATATATTTTTTATTCTATGTGATCATTGATCTACTCGTTAGTTCACAAGTTTTGACGCTAGATGTATATACTTCAGAAGATCATTCATTTTTGTTATTCAGTCATGAATGAATTTCCTACTACAAGCTGTATATGTAACAAAATAAACAAAATATACAAAGTACGATAAAGAACCAACGGCGTGCCACTACTTGTAACCTAGAATCAAATATATTTAATTGGAAGTCGAATTAGTTAGCCCAAATAAAATGTATACTCACATGGACTGTGCGTTAACCGCGTCCAATTACACTTGACCGTGCGTATTACGGAATATGTTATGTAAGTACCTACCTGCGTTATGCGTAATAAGCACATACCGTAGACTAAGTGCGACAAGTTTTTTACAGTCATTACGCAAACGAGCAGCAATTTCGTGGTTGTTGAACTGATTTGTTTAACTTCAATTACTTGTCCCTGATATGAAACCTACAGCATAATAAGCAATATAAGTATATACGAATGATTGAACACTATGTTTGTGAAAGTTATGGGTTAAAATTTATGCGGTTCCTGAAACACGCAGAACATAAATATTAAATGAAAAATATATTTTTTTGCATATAATTGAACTACTTACTTTCACAAATATATTTAGAAATGTTTACATAGACATTTGTAGAAATGCGTAGTTTTAGTGTGATAAGTAGAAGCAGACAGAGGGAATAAGGAACATGAGCGCAGCACTCCAACAAAGTGTTTATTGTATTCGAGGAATCCCGTGCTTCATTTTTTTCTCAAGTTTATTGATATGAAATGATACAATTTTTGTTAAGTAAATAGAAATAGGTAGCGTATATATTTAGTCACAAAAAACTTTCTTATAGTGAACTTGTTTCTACCTTGTAAAAAGTTACATAATATATAAAAGAAAAAATTAACGTATATTATGGTGTGGTTTGGGATGAAGTATTACCAAAATCAATTTGGTAAGACTTCTTGATAGTGCTGTCGTTTCGAACTGTACTTAATTTAACAATGAAGATATACAGCACCCTGTGTACCAACGGGCCTTTGTATGTAACCCCTGTATACCAGGTATTACAACTGCAGATCGAAATTAGTCCTAATTTACATCAATAATATATCGAACGTAGAAATAAATGAATCGTGCTGATTGCTTTGTAGTTTATCACTTACACAAATAAAAACAAATGAAAAGTGACAAATGAAAACACTACAAATGAAAACTCTACCAACAATTAAAATACCTAGCCAACGGCATTTCATTCTATGGGATACACGAAATTACCTGTATGGGGAGGTACATGGAGATTTTTCTTTTCTGAAACTGTGAGGCTGTGATAGATGGATAGAGAGATATGATGAAATTAAAAGAGTGACTCGTTTCACTACGGAATCCTGAAACACTAACGAAATCATAAAGAATTATTGGAAAATAAAATGTACCTACATTTATTCAATACTAAGTGGACACCGTTATTATTACCTTTTATCATTCATCGCCTTCACTTTTTACGTATATATGACTCGTTTCGTTTTTATATTTATGAATCGTATTATCGGACATAAATTTCAGATAAAATAAAATATTGAGCGAAACGAATTGAACAATTTTAATTAAGATAATAAAACCACATTTCATTTTATTGAAATAAAACTACATTCAATTAATGTAATATGTTTTATGATATTATCGATAAAATAATTGAATATCGTAATATAACAGTAACACTGGCCGAAATGGTTTTTATATAGCTATTGGTAAACTTTATCACTAGCATGAATAAACATTTAATTCAGACTGCTCAAGTATCCGATGTATGGTAATCAAATGTTGGTGAAAGTGGGGAATTACGGAGTCTTATAGGAAATAGGAAATAATACAACTATTAACATTCATCAATCTTTAATTAGAAATAATTATACTTTAGACAAATTATACTTTAGATAAAAAATCAAGCAATCAATCATTATTTATTTTCAACAAGTTCAAGTAACTTAAAAAAAAAATTAACATCTGTTTGTATTCTATTAGTATGTAACTTTAATAAATGAAATCATGTCACTTGCTTGTTTTGTAAATCAATATACTTAATTACAATTTTTATCGAAAGTGAAGTCAAACATGAAATGTGTCACTAATGGCTGATGATTGTGACGTAATAGGCATGTAGACAAACATTTTTGGTTGACATTACCTTGTTATTGTGATTATTGTTGGTTATTGGTTTTGGCTTATTTTACATAAAATTACAGTTCTATAATCATTTAACCCGCATTTGTTCGAGCAAAATCTTGAAAGAAAACGTATACTAAATATTCTATTAGATCATTAAAAAGGTCACTTACTGTATATTTTGTAAAAAAAACATTTAATTGAATATTTCTCATACGTATTGCAATTAATTATTTGTTACAATTTGTTCGACTTAATTGTCATTTTTGTACTACTTAAATACGAAATATTCAAATACGAACATAAATTAATAAATAGAAAATATAAACAAACCTATCAAACGTATTAAAATGAAATGATTAAAAATAACGCGTAAAAGGACGTTTGAGATTTATATGATTTCTTTAAACACTCTTTATAAGTGAAATTGTTCTAGTAACTAGATTTGTTCGTTCATCTCGCGTCATTACTATACACTATTTTTGTATGGCATGAACAGTTCTCCGTACGTTAAGAATGTTTTTTTTTTGGTGCAGTAACATTTTTATTTTCACACATTGACACTATACGATACTTATTGATTTTTTTGTTATATTGTTTTTTTTTTGTTTTTATTGTATAATTGTTTTTTTTATTTCCTTTATTTACTTACATGATCTTGACATGACAATGATGTCACACAATACGTGTGAAAATTTCAATTTTCGCAAAAATTGCGTAACACGTTTTATGTTTAAATTGCAACAGATTACAACAAGAAAAAAAATGTTTTCAGTCATAACAGCTTTATGGAATTTTTGAAATTATTTTTCGTGGGCTTGTTACGAACTTTTTGAATGATTTTTACGACAAAAAATAAATACATATTCCTTGTAAGCTAACGAAGTATTGCAAACTGTAGCTGAGGTAATTAAAGATATGCTGGGGTAAATGAAACAGTTATTTTTTATGCAAAAATAATGGATAAAACCCGTATAGAAACTTCCTGCAATGAATTTTTGACGACTCAAACCCATATCGATTCGATATAGCGATTCTAAATTTTAAATGCAATGATACAAATATCTTCCCGCTTGCCGTTATATTTAAAATTTCTGATTTAATCTGACTACTTTTCATTAATTACAAATTTTCAAACGTTTCGGGTAATCATTTCATCAAATAATTTCCATGATTTTAAAACTAACTTTACTGGCATGGCCTTTTGTCATCCATTACAAAAGTGTATTTCCCTGTTTTTAGAAAATGTAACTTCTATTTTGTTATTTTTTAGAAACCGCGGAATGTCATACTCTTCATCAATTTGACGAAATGTGATATATATATATATATATATATATATATATATATATATATATATATATATATATATATATATATATATATATATATATATATATTATTAATCTCTTTAACAACAATCTTCAAAGTTTCAAAATGTACGATAATATTTCCAAATTTATTTTCAATGTATCTGAAAAAAATTAATTATTTTTATAAAAATAATGATGACTTCGCCTACAACAAAATTAATCCTTATATGTAAATGGAGTAATTCCTGATGTGCGCATTTACTCCAAATACCACCCAAATTGTCAATACAATTGACAATTGTTTCGCAAATACCACCGAAATTGTCAATACAATTCAAAATAACAAATACGTTTAAATGCGTTCATTGTTTTAAAGTAACGACTTTGCTGTTTAAATTATTACTATACTAAACCTTGAGAAATAACCGATTTTACTTACAATTATTGAAATAGACGCCACAGCGTAAAGATTACACGTAAGGAAAGAATCAAACAATTTTAAAAACATTATCATTTAATTTTTATTCGGAAGTGAATGAACCTACGTGGTGTGGTGTTACATCTATTTTATTTAAATTCTTTACCACGACCTAGGTTTCGTTGTATGACAACGTCTTCAGGTGGGCAATTTGTAGAGACGCGTAAAGGTAATCTTTGCTAATAGCCCACCTGAAGATGTAATACAACGAAACCTAGGTCGCGGTTAAAAATTTAAATAAAACAAATAAAACTAGATCACGTAGTTTCATTTAGTTGTTAATAAAAATTAAGTGATAATAAATTTCTACAAAATTAACTTTTTAATTGAATATTAATTAAATATTTAATTGAATATATATTCAAAAGAGTTTCCCCTGCAACGATGCGTATTCTGTTGTTTGAATTTACGCTAGGCACTTAACACCCCAAGAATAAACGCATGACGGTATTGCGAAAGGTCTGGGTGCAAGAACTAAAATCACTTTGTCTGAATGTACCTTATGTTCACAATATTGGGGGCAGATGCCCCCAGTCACCAGTGTTCAATTTTTTGTTATTTCTCATGCAAAGGATCTCCTTTGCATGGACACTTGTTACATTGCCTCGTAGAACATTTACGACTTACTCTATATTCCATTACCAAATTTTAATTTCTTTAATCTGATGAAATAGTAATAAATCTTGCAGAACAGATTCAAGTTACAAATATTCCATCAACGCTGCAAATCCAGCAGAGTGGATAATAAGCATTGTTATTGGTCCTTGCTATTCCTGAACGGGTTCAGTTTTCACTTCTGAAATCTTATTTTAAACACTGATGTCATATTTATAAAGCCGAAGTATATAAAGGCATGATCGCTAAACAGATGTGCAAAAATTAAAAAATGTTTATACCTGGAAAGTACAACTCGGATTGATATCATTCAGATGACAGTACAAATCTGCCACCATTGACAAAGGGTAGACTTTTCATCGAAACATTATATATATATATATATATATATATATATATGTACATATACACACACATATATATATATATATATATATATATATATATATATATATATATATATATATATATTACTTAAAACTAAGTCCTGAAATGATAAATGTTGTTGAGCTGAAATGATACTGTTGTGGCCAAACCAATGTTTGGCCACAACGGTTGTAGCAAAGAAATATAAATTTGAAGGGCTCTATAAACAGAATTACAGCGATAACGATTATCCTGTGGGTAGTGTTCTTAGAGTATACTTTATTATAAAGAAGAAAAAAGAATTGTTTTCCCAGTAGAATTTTGCTTTCACAAAAAACGTAATGAACTAGAGTTTGTGATGAAAATATCATAAAGAGACTTTTTGAAGAAAAGAAAGAGATTATGGGAAATTATGTAAGTATATTGAAATTATTGGAGAAGCTTTATCGATCTTCACTCAGAATTGTAAGGACAAAAATGTCAAAATGACAGTAAACAATATTTTTTTCTTTCTCGAAACACCGTGACCAGGCTTGCCGAAAATATATCCAAAGTTGTTGCCAATCAAATAATGAGTGTAATCACAAAATGCAAATATTTTTTCTGTAGCATTGGATAAAATTCGCGATCTTACTGAAAAGTCACAATTAACAAACTATTTTCGATTCATCGACGACATATCAACGTGTTTCAAGATATTTATTATTTATATGATTAGTTGTGCTAACTTGAACTAACAATTACGGAGATGAATACATTTTTTTGAACACTCTAAGACTGCCTGAAAACAAACATTTAAGTTTGGGAAAATCTCAACACTTTTTGTACTGATAGTGAAAATAATAGTTATGAATGCTTGTCCTTATTATGAAGTCACACAGGCCGAGAATTATTTTTTTATCAGCCATTGGAAAACTTTATGCTAAAACCTTTTGCGTTACAGATGCCACATTCTGTGGCATCACTGAGCCACTGTATTAATTATATTAGGCCAGAGCGCTTCACGGACGTCAATTCCGAACTTTATTCGAAGAAAATATAAGTGAAGATGGAGAATTACATTTGCTTTGCGCAGTTCGCACAGCCTATCGAAAGGCGAAATGTTAAAGCATTTTTTTGTTCTGAAGGCAAAAATTGTTCACTGCAAAGTAAACCTTCATTTCACGATTTCAAAGCCAAGCTAACTATATTTTTAGGTAACTTATCGAAAAACAATATCGATCACTTTTTCACACTTATAACACATAATAGAGAGAATAGGCTATATATTTATGCAGATATACAAGTCTAATACATAGACTTTGCTGCAGTCATCTAATAAACGTTTTCAAGATTTTAAATCTAATAAAAAACATTCTACTGTTACTGAACCCATTTTCAATAACTCTTCACGAATTGATTGAATATGTAAACGTGCAGTTAGAAATCCGTAAACTAAAATCAAATAGCTTTCTTTTGAAAGATTCATATGCTGACAAGTACACGCACATACCAATCATCTAAAGACCTTATATAATTTAAAAATGAAAACTTCAGATGATCTTTTGAAGAGAAAATAAGCGAACTTTTGAAATTCATATCATCACTTCACTCATTATATTTATTGTGGAAGTTAGTGTCAATAGAAAAATTTTCAGTTATAATTGATATTTCTTTTATTTGAAAAGAAATATCAAGGACCTGGGTATATATATATATATATATATATATATATATATATATATATATATATATATATATAGCTGGGTGAGCTTGGTTCAAAACATGTATGTAAAAGTTTTTTTCAGCTCTTATATACATCAAAAAAAAAGATACTGGTCTTCCGTGACTGCGAAACATATTTCTGTTTTAATTTCATTTTCAACCTATGATTTGCATTAAAAGATCGATAAATTATTAACTGGTAAACATTTTCGAAAATCGCAACAAATATTTCTTTCATTATATATTTTTTTCGAAATTGTAATTCTTCATGTCTCGTTTACTTAGACATTTATTGGTGATAATTTTTGATAAGTTGTGAACCTCAATTAAGCTACGAATTACGAATTTGACAATTCTAAAAAATTAGGTTTGAACTACTTACCTATTCGAAAGAGTTGTTCATCAGTGCATAACTACCATCATCGAGTATACGGTTTATTTTTATTGAAAATTTGGGCTCCGTAAAATATCAAAATTACAGCTGCCTGGTAAAGACTTGAAATAAATTGATGGGCAAAAGAATTATACATGAGTCTCTTAACATTCTGCTGCCAATGCTCCACGTTAGTACCGTCACCAAACATTCAATTTTTTTAAGTTAAAACTTAAAACTGGTTGAATTTAAAAATAACGGTAGTTCGGTAAAAATTTGTAATAAATAGACAAGCGACTGAATTATTGATAAGTATTTTACCCATTTATATCAATGAACCACTCTTTATCTCTTTTTCAATATAAAAATTATGGTCGTCTAATGGAAACATTGGATTAAATATTTGTGTCACTGAATTATTTATTTTCTAATGCAACTTCAACTTTTAATGTATTCTAAGACAGATACCTCATTTCCATGTGTTCCTGCAGTATGAGATATAAGAATTTCTTAATACCCGTTATTTCCTAAGGAATACCATATCTAATATCGGATCACAATACATGTCTACTAAAATCTTTGATTGTGTTTTAATTGTTCGTATGTTTTTTTCTGTCTTTACTAAGAGATTAATAAATATTTAATTATCATTTAGCATTTGATGGGCAGCTTCGAGAAAAAGCCAAAATTTTAAATAAAAACCTTTGTCAGTTTAATTAAATAAAGAGGTTAAAAATAAAACTAACACGAAGTTTCATTATTTTGTAAACATTTTTCCTCTCAATAGCAATCTGATCTCAACAATTTTTGTGAGCACCAAAAGAAACGTGTTGTCATCAGTTTAGTACCAAAATTGCTAATAACAATGTATTTTATCAGATCCATTTTAAAAGTTTTAAGAACTTTTAACACGAAATTTATAAAGAACTTCTTCAAAAAGCCCTTTGGACTTTGCGAATGGAAGATCCATTGAATATTCATGTCGCTCAAAATATACAAAAACCACATTGCTCAGAATCGATTCATAATCTTCAGATATTTAAATAATTGCGAAAACTGAAAACTTACAAAGTAAAATTAAATATTGGCAGGTAAATTTTATGTTTTTAAATGAAAAAATTGGAGCCCATTATGACCAATATGTAACAAATAAGATATATCCCCCTGCGAATCAATCCTCATGAAATACTGACTTAAAATTTAAAAAACTAAAAGCTACCGTGTACCTAGAATTCGAATTAAGAATAGAATAGAATTTGGTAGCCTTTTTTATTTTAATTATTTATGGGCCAAGCAAACAAATATAGCATAGACATTTTTTTTTATTTTAATGTCTTTAGTTGTATATCATAACTTTTTAAAAGTTTCCAAACCTATATCTTCCTTTTTTCTAATGTTTTTTTCTTAAAGAAGTTTTATTCTTAAAGCTCTACAGTTAAAATGAAAATTTTCACAAGATGATGTTAGTATAAATTATACAAGTTTACTGTATCTAACTCTACGGTAATATGACTTGCACTATTTCATGCAAAATACACGAAATGTGCCTGTGCAAACTTGACTAACAATATCCAAAGCATTTTTACTTTAGATATTAAGCCGCGTGTATACTGTGCTTGTTGCTAAGGCCGAATTGAAAGCTAGTTAGCTTTATTGAAAAACCGAAGCGCCACTATCGCTATTAACATTAATTTACAAAAAGTTCACTGAATAAGAACTAAAATTTAAAAAAAAAATTCTCTAATTTTTCGAATTAAAATTATTTTTTTCGTCCATTTAATTAGTTCCTAAAAATATAGTTTAAGAGGGGGGGGGAATAAATAATGAATCAATCTAGGAATCGTTCAAAAGCTTAGTCACAATCAAAAGTTTAATCACAGGCGAACCCATGCGAGGCTAGTCAGCAGTTCCCCACTGTTAGTTGTTATCTGCTTTTTTGGACTAAACCAACACTTGAGCGATTCTAGTAGGCATACCGTTTGGCACAAATAATTTTGCAAAATGGCTCGTGCTTACGATCACACTCCAACTTTGCCAATTGGCCTCATCAAAAGCATACAGCAACTTCACTTTAATTCTATTAAGTAATACAAATAATTAAAAAAATTTACAGTAAATCACATCCAAAGAACTGCACAGATTTTCATGAAGATTAAAATTAACAAAGTTCATGATTCAAATTATCATCTATAGGCACAATCATGCACAACCGAGTGCCCGGCTCGCTAGATGATAGGATCAGATAATCTATAAAACCGCTAGAATTTTCTCTTTTAATGACTCCAATTGCTAAAGCGATGAATATCTGAAAAGCATCCACCGCGGCAAAGTTCAATGTTATGATAAATATAATGGTAACAAATATTATAAATGTAAAAATGTGTTTGTTTTGCTTTCACGCCTGAATTATTCAATAATTATCTACGAAACTTTTTACGATGTGTCATGGAGACGATCACATGATAATGAATTTATCGCAAAATAGATTTTTTATATTAAAAAAATAACCATTCCCTTAGGTATAAAAGAGTTAAAATAAATATTTAATAATTAAACAGAGAAACATATCGGCCTCCGGCTATCTACTGCAGAGCGCAGGTTTTTTTCTACGTCATTTCTACGGTTCTGTACATCTGAACCTACTTAGCTATTTTCAACGTTAAGCTCCAATTTTATTACATTTTTTTTAAGTTTCACCGCAATTTTTTTTTCACATGAGTGATGCCATATGTCAAAGTAATATAACTATACGTAAAGCTCTAACACCGTCATCTACACTTCTAAAGCAAAGCTCTGTAAGAACTAGGCTGCATTCACCTCATTATTTTTTAAGGAATTTGAGCCAAGTTCCTTAAAAATTGAGCCAAGCTCCATATTTGCAGAAATTTTCCGATCACATATAACTTTATGGATTGTACAACGTTTTATAGATGGTACAATATGCATATTAAATCTATTTATTGCCCAATTCACTAGAGAACCCAAAACCTGCATGTAATTTCGGCCGCGTTTCCAAATTCATTGGTAATCAAATGAAAAAAAGGAGAATTTTTAAAGAGGAAATATATATTTTGAGACTAAATATGGCTACATAAAAGAGGGAAAAGGAATATTATTGAAAAAAACAAATAGTACAGTTTGAAAGATATATCCAAACAAGTACAATGGTCATTCGAGTGTAATATTTTTCAAAGCATAGTCTCTCGTCTCTATACAGAGTATCTTTCGAATGTATTGCATATATAAGGGACCCATGCATAATAAATGGCACATTTTAATTATTTTTCAAGTTTTGATGAAGATAAACTAGATCAATTTGAGATAAACCTTACTGCCCCAAGTCATCGACTCTTCTCGTATTTTTAATACAATTTTAAAACAAAACCTTTATTCCTGCAGGAATTTCTCTCTTTTCTAAAACCACCGTTTCACAGTACCCATCGATCCTATGGAATCGTGAAAATCTATTTCGTGAGATTGACTTTGGGGCCAATTCAATATAGCATCTATATCGAAAGACCCATCGACTGTTCAGCGCACTTAAACACCAATATTTTGTAGCTTATGGTAACGTGAAGCTATAAGTATGTCGAAAAACAACTTTAAGTTCTATATACAAATCTGGAAGTCATGAGTGTTATTATGATTATAATACAATTTAGAATTTGGAATAATCAAGTCGAGTAACACTACAATAAACAAAATTTTTCAAAATTTGAACAAATGTAAAAGTGTTTTCCTAACCATATTTTGTTCGATTTCTCTTGATAGTTTTCTTCGTTATTTTGGTGAAAATGCCAAAAAAATGAAGGATTAATTTTTAATTTTCACTAGATATCCATATCATTATGTGTACTATGAACTGAATACCAACTTTTCTGCTAATGATAATTTACAAACTTTCTTTTAAAAGAATTTCAGTATCTGGATTACCAGTATGAGGAATAAATCCAGACGTCTTTACACGTGACACAGTATGATAAAAAACAATAAAAAGACGACTTACGTTTCTGTCTCTTATTTACAATAGCAAAATAAAATTTCAAATTATTTTTGTCACACGGCATATTTATGTTTTTTTGCGCGACTGGTGTAGTCATATGCGTATGTTAACGATAATATTTTTGAGATATAATATATTTAAAAATCAAATTTATCACTGTAAGTTTCTAAAATCGCTGAACATGAGCAAAAATGTTGACACGAGGACATGCTTTTCAGTATCTATTAAGATTTAAACAATATTGTATTATACTCATTGAACTCTGTACTGACGTGTTTTTTTCTTTTTTGAATATGGTTAATCGACGTAATTGAATCATTATAGGAATTTTTAAAAACTTCCGAACTTCGCGTTTTTTCTATTTTCGAACTGATTTAAAACTTGAAAAATACTGTAACAGAAAAATTAAATAATGATTTGTAGACAAATTTTTATTAAAATTGTTACGACCATGCTGGAAGAAAAGACAAAGCCTTTACAACAGTAAAATGAAAAGAGAGATTTTCAAAACCAGAAAATTCTTAATGAAGATTCCTTTTACTATAAAGATGAATTTCCTATAGAAGTGCTGAAAAAGCATAAAGAACTGCACAAATACAAAGGAAAATAGAGCATTCTTGAAGTACGACAAACTAACAATCCAAGAAGGAAATAAAAAAAACAGCACCAACAGCTAACAAAAAAGAATAAATGAAATTTTTCTGAATCTCCAGAAATAACCACATTAATTAGGGAATTGAGAGTATTAAAACTAACTCATACAAAAAAACAATAATTAAGAAAAACTAAAGAAATGTTACAAATTTCCTCTCACGAAAACCTACCAAAAAGAATAATCATTCCGATTCAGAAGAAGACTAATCGAGGTAGAATAACGGTCCCCACCTCCTCCCTTTCCCTCGTCCTCCCCAGAATGACTGTTCATCGCTGGGGCAGTATGTTATCACCCTCCAAAATTAAATAAACACTACATTGAAATGGTCAATGTCAGATCACTCAAGAGCGAAACGTGATTAATCAATATTTATATTATCGATATTTCAGAGATAAGAAAAGAAGAAACAAAAATAATAGAGTTTACTACATATTTTACTACTATGGAGTGAGAAAGTAGTAGTCTTTTAGTTTAAAATTAAAAAAGTTTTAATTTTAATAAAAAAATTACGATAATACATGACATCATCACAATATCAGAAAGAGTTGTTTTATTAAACGTAGAAATATACAATAAATTGTTTTCATTAGTACAAGTTTATGCACCCACTGACAGATGTAAAGAAATAAAAATCTACTACAATGAACTTGAAACAACTATGAAGCAATGTCACAAAAAAAAATATATATATATGTGTGTGTGTGTGTGTGTGTGTGTGTGTGTATATATATATATATATATATATATATATATATATATAACACATACGTATCTATATATATTTATATATATGAAAATTTTTTAGAAGTAAGCAGGCATAGCTAATGCACATAAGAGACTGGACAAGATCAAACAAACTATACACACTTAAAACACGTCAGAGTCTACTGTCACAAATGGAAAAAACTTAATAAAACTAACGACACATTCTACCAAAATTTCTAGTCACGCGAATCACGCCAAATATAAAAAACGTTAACTTGGTTACCAGTAATCATGTAACTTTCCTAGAGAATTAGCTATAACTATAAGAAAACTTAATATTCGACAAAGGTCCCAGCCTGATGGAATAACTAATAACAAATTAATAATATGTTCAGAAGGACGAATAAAACCACTCACAAAACTTTTTAACAAAGCAAAAGAAACTGCCAAAACAATGGATGAACTCGGAAATATTTTTTCAATACAAGAAAGGTGATGCATAATTAAGAACAAAGTACAGACCCGTTATTCTCATATCACAATAGTTACAAAGTATTCGCATCGACTCTGCTAAGACCTATACCAATAAATATAGATAAAAAGCAACTGACTAAATAGACTGACTTTTTGCTAAGCTTTTCTACAATTATTTTTCTACCATATCCATACACTTAAAATAATAATGGAGAAGTACATAGAATACGATGTCACCTTATATATTGGTTTTATCTATTGGCCAAAGATATTCGACTCAATACCAATATGAAAATCTTTAAACTACGGCTTGGTTGCTAACGGTGCTCAGCATCCGATGATGAAACCAAAAGACGGTAACAAGAACCCCTCAATGGTGGGGAGTAAATTCATAATGTTTGCAAGACTGACTTGTCTTGTCGAGTTCTTTGATCACAGGCAGTGACCAAAGTTTCATGGTAGAACGGGAAGATGTTAATCTGTTTTGATATAAGCAAGAAAGTAACAAAGCAAATAAACAGGAAATTATGTACAGGTGCATACAAAGGCTGGCATGAAATAACTAAAATAGGTGGTTAAGTAAGTAACTTGGTATATACAGATATATATACAAAAAAAAAAGAATAAGTATAAAAAGATAAAAAAGATAGTATATACAAAATTAAGAAATAACTGAGATATCAGCAGGTAGTTAAGTATATAAGTATGTACGGGAATAGAGAAAAGTATGAAGTAAGTAGATATTAATAAGTAGGTAAATATATTCAGGTATATACAAACACGTACAGTAGGTTGGCAGGTAAAATATAACGAAATATGCAAATGCATGAAACATTGATTACAGGGAAGCCAAAAAAGGAAATGTTATTAATATGTAGGCATGTAAGTATTTATATAGGTTACAAATATCTGTTTCGATGTTAATAAGCACTAAAACTAAAAGGCTAACATAGATATTTTAGTTTTATTTTTATTACCTAATATACCAATTGCCTCTCACGGGAGTAAATGTGAATAATGAGTAATTAAAATAAATTAAAGTCGTTGACGCTCTATGAGGAAATAAAAAATCCAACATGTATATTCGTATAAAAATGGAAAAGAACTTACTTTCAGGCAGCCGAGTAAAAAAAGGAACAATAAAATGTATTTCGATATTATGAAAAATAAAATTGACAGCAATTAATATGTGCCCGAAAGTAAGCGTGTTAAATAAATAGTGCAAATTTCACTATCACATGTGAAACAAGTATTATTTATCACATCGACATGTCGCTATTTTAATACTTTTAGGCTAGAGAATGCGAGTATCATCATTAATTCCATGTTAATGAGACCGAATAATGCTTACCGGTGCATAATTCAATGTACAATGGTTATCGTTTTAGATAACCTGCTAAATAATATATGTTTAAAATATCCATATGCATTGTCACATTTTTACAATAATACAGGAAACATTTTCTAACGCTAAAAGACGTAGCTGCAAGATATCCACGATAAGCAAATTTTTTTGTTATATACGCGCTTTATGAGAATGGAAAAACAAAATGGTGTCAAATTTAAATTAGTTGCTATTTTACAATAATAAAATAAAAATTTATTGGTATTAATAAGTTTTAATTATATGTATATATTAAATATTTTTAATTAGCCAACAATAACTAAATTTATATTTTTAATGTTAAACTAGAATACGATTTCTTCAAGAAAAATGCTGTGAAGAAACGCAAAACAATTAAAAACATTTCAATTTTTATTTATTCTACAGATGTATTTTAAATTGTTTCTTGGTTCATCAAACTAAATTCGTCAAACTAAATTCGACAAACTGTTCACGGACGCTAATAGAATATTTAATGACCGTCAAATAAATTACACTGTAATCGAATGTCATCTCGATATATGTTTACTGTAAATTACATTAATATGTCTACGACCAGTAAAAATGCGGTTGTAAGAAGGGGAAAAATCTACAAATACGGTTTCCCTCCGTCGCTTTATGTAATGGTATTAGTATGTCTAACGGTTCCACTTGCTGGAAAAAATGATATAAAACCGTTTTTAGCAAGCGTTTCAGGGTAGATAAACAGACATACACACACATAAACATAAATAAATATATGTATATATATATATATATATATATATATATATATATATATATTTATTTATTTTTTTGTTATATATCATATTTTTTCTCAAATACTCCGAGTGTTGATATATTTCAAACGATGATCGGTTTCCCTTTATATACTGCGAGTTTATGCCAAGAAAATTACGATCCATGAATGTTGCAGAATTTAGTTTTGTAGGGAAATGAATTTATCTTTTATTGAAGCAGATATATTTTGTCTGGCTATAATGGCGATTTTTATAAACGCATCTCTAAAATATTAATAAATGTTTGTCTCAAAATTTCCAAAGGTAAATTCGCGAAACAGATACTAAATTTCGAATAATCTTTACATATAATAAAACTGTAACAGAGTAAGTTTTGTACATCGAAAGTATTTTAAAAAGATTTATTTATTTAGCATATAGAACGATAATTGAAGTTGAAACTTGTTTTAGAATGAATGTCTGTCTGTCTGTATGTTACTTTATTCTTCAAATACGTGAAATCTACTGGACGAATTTTGATGAAATTTGGTGTAATAATACTAATTGGTACTTTTTATCTGTATATTATAGATTTAAATAACCCTGGCTTGGTGATTACAATGATATTGGTACTGCCAACGCCACCTATTAACGCTATTAGTAAACTTCATACTCATAAATATTGTAAAAATAAATAAAAAAACAGAAAAATAAAGATGGTAATAATATTAAGAGTAGTAATAGATTCGGCAGGTCAGTTGAATCAGTCGTGGTATACTATTTAGGATTAGCACGATGCGGTACACCGAAGAGTTCAATTCCCACCGGCCGATCGACATTTTCTTTGTGTGGTCTACAATAGTGCTTACTACGCTGTTTTTTTTTTAATAATCCCGGACGAAACTGGGGGCACAGCTAATATCAGTCAAACGGATAAAAATGTCAAACAAATAAAAAAACAAAGTGAAACTCCGTCATGTGTAGAAATTGGAACCAATCATTCACAACCGAAATGAACATATAAAAATCTGATTTCAATAACTCTCTATAATTAAGGTGTACTCGTAACAATTTCGGAGCAAATCGTTGAGTAATTAAGAAAATTAATTTTTTCCCATCCATCGTTGTTATATTTTACCCGTCTATAAGTATCCTTTAAAATCTCTTATTAAGAAAATATTAAGACAGAAGGCCGACCAATATTAAACATTTTTCAGGAGTTTAGGAATCAAATAATAAAACATAAAAACCAATAAATGAATTACTAGGAGCTTCTCACTTCATAATTGATTGATTATAATCAGCGGCGTTATATACAATCGAATAAGATACATTTTAATACATACGTTATAAATCAATGCTTTTAATATTCACATTATATATATAAGTTTGTCAAACGACAAATTAAGACCATGCTGGAAATGGAAACCATGCATATAAATACCTCAGTATATAGGGTAGGCTAATAATAAATAATAACTGACTTAATAAATGCCCCTTTTTAATAGATTTAAAAAAATTAGAGGTTTTTCCATTAAATGCGCATGGATTTTTTTGAAGTGAAAACTTATTTTTCCTCACCTTGTCCACATTTTGCATGCTCCTTCTACATGCTCCGTCTCCCCCGCGTTATTTATGTTGGAAAATGGTTATCTGTACCATAAAAGAATGGAAAAACTATAGCGCAAAGATATGTGAATTTAAAAACACACTTTTCATACGTAAGTTCATTTTTATTTAATTTTTGTAATACGTGTCATTCGTAAATAATTCTCCACCATTTAAAATTATTAAAATATTAAGTTACGTATCCTAATATAAAGTCCACCTATGTAGCGAAGACGTGTATTTTCTCTTTAGATAAATGTATTTTTTTATCTTGTATATAATTGCATAACTTTCATAAATTAATTGGGCAAGTTTTTATGAACGAGTATATCACATTTATTATTTTATTAAATTAATTAATTCCATTTGTTTTTTTAAATTTCATATTAAAAACTCTCCACATACACTGTACTCACTATACAGCCTCTGAGTCTCCGTCCTCCAGTTAATATTTCATTTTTCGTGTACGTACCTTGAAAAATGAAATTTTCACTGCAAGAATTTTTGTACCAATATTGGTGGCCAATTTTTTCATTTCTACTTTGTGTTCTAAACATACCAAAATTCTTGCAGTGAAAATTTCATTTTTCAAGGCACATACATGAAAAATTAAATTTTAACTGGAGGACGGAGGCCCAGAGGCTGTAATACGGAGGCCCATTGACCAATTTTCATTATCATTTTATTTTTGGTTGAAAGAAAATAGTGTCAGAGAGATCCCGTGTAAGTATTCTAATGACATCCGGAGATAACCTAAGGAACCCTTCAAAATACGGAAGTACTAGGTCGCTTTCAGAAAATTGATACAGAGTTTGAATTTATTTGGCCTGTCTTTATAAGTATATTAGTCCCATATGATCAGGATCTGATGACAAACCTAGAAGGTGGAGACAGAATTCCGCAAGTACAAAGAATATACATTGAGTTTCGGTTCATTTAATTTATTTTAACGAGTTCAATGATTAAAAATAGTGACAAGGGTCTGAAGATAAAGCTAGAATATGGCGACAGGAACACCTCAATAAACAGGGGGTAGATTAATAATGTTTACGCTCGTTGGATTTTTCTTGACGAATCTTTTGAGCACAAGTAGTGGCCAGGGTCTGATTATGTAAAAACATTTCTTCAATAACGAGGAGCAGATTCATCGTGTTTGAGCATGTTTAATTTGTGATGAGTCCTTTTGATAAAAAGTTATGGCCAAGATATATATATGATACAAGGTAGGAAAGTAGAAATAATACTACATTACGTAGTTTCATGTAATTGTCAATAATGAATTTCTACAAAATTAACGCCAAATATATTCAAAATTTAATCTTATTTGGAAACGATATATTGCCGCGAAAATTTCAACTAAATACTCGTATTTATATTAATAAAATCTCTAACAATAGCAATATTTTATAAATTTATTCATGTTCCAATCAATATTTTACCGCAAAAATTTCAAATAATTGTATACTTGTCATTGCTTTTCTTATTTAATGGTTATTAGAAGTCGGTACAATTTCTTTGTTAAAAAGTTTTATTTATTTTCAAATATTTTTATTTTTAGTCACCGAATCTATATTACAGTTTGCGCTAGAGGTATAAAAAGCAGGACAAGCGATATGGACGAACACGCTATTCAACTTCTACGAATTACGATGCAGCACGGGACAGGTCACCAATAACATTAACTTTGCACTTGGAGAGGGTACCGCTAGCCGATAAAGTATACATATATAAAGCCTGATGTATTTGAATACTTCAAGATATACAGGCTGTCCAGTGGCAGATTTCAATGTTTGAAAAATTGTAAAAAAAAACTACACCTCTAATACAAAGTAGGTTTATTTTAACTTTATAACAACAAATGCGGATTTCATTTTTTAAAAACCACGTTTTCCAAATGGCGGCCATCGAGTCTAACACACTCTTCGAGCTAGCACGCATGTTTTCAAAAACGCGTTTGCAGGGCGATTGGGGTATCCTACTGACTTCGGCTGGAATATTTTCTTAAGTTGTGTCACAGTGCTCGGATTTGTTTTGTAAACAACGGATTTTAAGTATCCACATAAGAAAAAGTCACATGGGCTTAAATCGGGTGACCTAGGTGGCCACGGTACGGTACCGTTTCGGGATATGTTTTTTTCTGGAAATAACTGCCGCACTGCATTCATGGACACATTAGCAGTGTAAGCTGTGGCCCCGTCCTGCTGGAACCATGTGTTTTGGTTGAAGGATGGACTATTCTGTAGTTCTACTCTGAAAAAGTCATTTAACATCTGGGCATATCTCTCCGAATTCACAGTTACAGTTTGGCCACGTTGATTTTCAAAGAAATAAGGCCCTATGATTGCAGATGCAGACATGTCACACTAGACTGTTACTTTAGGCTTATGTAAAGGCTCTTGATGCATTTGTCTTGGGTTGTGGACATTCCAGTAACGAAAGTTCTGCTTATTCACATATCCTCCAATGTGAAAGTGAGCTTCGTCACTAAAGAATATGTTGCCCATCCGGGTAGCAGTACGAAATCTCAACATCACCTCCGCGTAAGTTTTTCTTAATTCAAAGTTAGAATCGTGTAAATCTTGAACAATTTGAATTTTATATGGATGGAACTTGAGCTTTTTTCGCATTATTACCTGTAAAGTTGATTTCGGAATTCCCAATATCGATGAACGTGTAACTCAATAGTGATAAACGGGGATTTTCAACGACAGAAACCATAACACGCTCGACATTTTCATCCGTGGCTACCAATGGTGTAGGTCCTGGCCTGGGCCTGTTTAATGTTGATCCTGTAGCTCTGAACCTTGCTACCCATGACTGAATGAGGTTGATCGATGGTCCATCACGTAATCGACGAATACTGTAACGATTATTAAATCGCCGGCGTGCTACAGACAGCGAAAATCCACTCGAAATGTACGCCTCGACGGCAAAAGCGCGGTGCTCTCCACTCCACTGTTCCATGGCTACTAAAACATCCGCATCGCTTGCTCTTCTAACGACGCCCCACGCGCCCCTCTTATGTGTTCCGTTCAGAAACTATGTTTGTTCAAACTTTGAAATCTGCCACTGGATAATGGTATAAGGTCATAATAATTTTATGAATAATATTAGAATGTTGCCTATATATAATAATATTGATTATGTAACGATAATGTTTAAAGTTTTTCTTGATCGGGAAGGAATTGTCCAGAAGTGTATTGAAAAGAGAAAAGAAGTGGAAAGAGAAAAGCATACAATCGTAGAGAGTTCCAGATCAGTATTATGCAAGGAACATACTATTAAATCTTTGGTCTGTGTCTGTGAATTTTGCAGTGTATCTATTAAACAGAGCATTCTCAAACAAACACCTTGTAAAACATAATTTAAGGCAGGGGATTATATAAAACCAAGTCTCCGACACATTGAAGTATTTGGTAGTGAAATATATATACTTAAGCAGCTGAGAACCAAGTTTGATAAGAAAAATGAAAACCTAATTTTAGTTGTTTAGGATATAGTAAATAGTATGAAATACACATAAAGTAAAAATATGAAGAAAAGTAATATTTGATGAAGCAAACATTCCGGATATTCAGAAAAATGTGACGAAGATTTGTATTGGAAGTAAATTAATGTTAAGTAAAGTTGATGATGTTACAATTCTAGGGAATAATGATGAAACTTTGATACAAAATGTTTTAACAGAGTCAGTAACAGTATGTTTAGTTGTGGGAGTGAGAATGACCCAACTTATAAACCATAGTAGGACGTAGGAGAAACAGAAAACAAATACATGAATCCTAGGGTAAATACAAATTATGAAGAAAATATAATTGAGAAGTTGATAAGCAATAAGTTGTAGATATAAACATGAATGGACTAAAGCTATTAAGCAAGAATTAGTGCTTATGTGCAAGAAATTTACCCAGGTTTACGGGATCGATTATTAGGATATATTTCACCAACTACTAGACACGACTCTATTCGCATTTTATTGAATATTGCTACATAGCACCATTTAAGGTTAAAACTATGTAAAATAGCTTTTCTTGATGGTGAAATAAAGGAAGACATATATATATATAGATATTCCTGAAGGTTAGTTTGTTATTAAAAATGAAATATATAAACTGAATAAGTAATTGTATAGTTTGTAACAGACAACTCGTTGCTGGACTAAGAAATTTACTATTTTTTTAAAAGAATATGGATTTATATATATGGTATCTACTCATAAATAAGTAACATTGCAAATAATGTTCAAATTAAAACAAGTATTTAAAATAAGGGAGTTAGATGTGATTTTTTTGCTAGATTACAGATTGAGAGCGACCGTATTTGTATATCTATAAGTTAGAAACAATATGTTGAACAAATCGTTAGGCGACTTGACATGTATAAAGCCAATTCCTGCAATAATCCCGGAGATCTAAATGTTATTCTTATTAAAAATACAAATTATATTGTTGTTAATTTTCCATATAGCAAAGCTGTTGGATCCTTTGGTTACAAGACCAGATATTTATAGTTAATATCTAGAAAATCTATGTGTTAGGTATTACCAAATAGTAAATGTTTGATTGGTTACACTTACTCTGATTATGCAGGTGATTTGGGTACTTAGGAAGTCCACTATAGGATATATATTTTTAATGAATGGTGGTTCAATAACTTGGCTATAACAAACAAAATACTGTGGTACTGTCTACGACAGAGACAGCATTTAAGAATCGGCAAAATAAATAATTTGGCTTAAACCATTTTTGAAAGATATTAGAGAAACTGAGACCGCTATACCTTTCCATATAGACTAGCTGTGCCCGCGGCTTCGCCCGCGTAGAATTCTATTAGTGACTATAAGAGAATCATTAAAAAAGCAATATACAAATTTTTATCACTCTCCTAAATTAAAAAAAATTATATAATTTTTTTAACATTTACATGAAAGTCGCGGGGATTGTTTTCAGGTTTTTTTTCGTATTTTTTATTTCTTTATTTAAATTTTTTGTTATTAATTACACGGCTTTTTAAATAATGTTTTTTTGTGATTTTACCTAGCACTATTATTTGACGTATTTATATTTATTAGGTACTTGTATTTGACGTATTTATATTTATTAGCTTGTCTGTACACAATGTTTGACGTCGTGTTATTTTTTGGTAGCAAAATGTACATATTTCTCTGGAGTTCCAACTCGTAGTTGGCCATGGGAAAAAACGCTCTTTGCATAGATCGATTCCAAGTAAAGAGAAAGTGAATCATTGGGATTTATTAATAGTCATCGCAAACGATGTTTTCACTGCAAACTGCAGCCGTTTGAAAGATATCAGCAAGTCCGTGGGAATATCCTCGGGATATTTCCCAGCTTACCGGCTGCAGGGCCGGTGAGGATGATCGCCAGAATTAAGTTATCTTTTAAGTCTTTAATTAGTTTTCCAATTTTTAATACAGTTTTCCCGTCGCTGCAATCCTTAAGAAGCGATTACCAGGGCTATTTTTCCAGATTGCCTTACCTGTGCTAGTAATCAATTGATGAGGAATGTCTTTCCCATAACTCCTAGGGTGTCCAAAAATGATTTGCCTTTATTATTCGTCACACTCTCAATTATTGTACCAAACGCTTTTAATTGATCTGAAATTGTTGACTAATTTTGGCAAATTTCCATCCTTCGTATACCCATCGCATCATTTCGTGAACGAATAGAAGAGAGTAATCCGAAATCACTAAAAAGTTTTGTCATTCAATTCCAATAGCTTATTATCTATTTATATCAAACCTTCGTTGTACGCATCGTCGTTGAAAGGTACATATAATATAATCTTGATTTTGTTGTCGCATTCTGTGTCTGATGTCTTCACAAAAATCTTTTTTGTAGTTGTCCAACAATTTTAATGGTGCAAATGGCTGACAAAATATTTATTTATTTATTTATTAATTTTATGTATAGTACATATGGCGGACTTATTGCTGCATGAGCAATCTCTTCCAACCAACTAACAATAACTACATACAACTCTCCCAGCTTTAACAGACATTGTGAAATCGGAGCTTCTCTTAAAGTATTTTCCCGATGATCGTCAGTTTCGAGCAAAACTCTATCTCGGAAAGGTACGCGATACGTTTTTTTTGACAAGTCCATTTACAGTTTGGAAGTCCGCGAATGAGTTTGGACTGCGCACATGATGCAGTAATATTCGGAAATAAAAACACTCAGATTGAGAAGGATGTACACCATATATATTCCCAAAGCAGAGTCTTTCTTTATGCCTTATTCTTGAAAATTTATTATTAGTATAATAGTGTAGTACTTTGTGGTACAATAGAGTTTTTCAAACATGTCCATTTCGCAGAGCTCTAAAAAGGCTAAAAGTGTGACTTTGCGGAAGTTTTGGGCAACTTGTTGCACAGTTCCTGCGTGAAGTACACCTTTAACAGTCTTCTAAGTGTACGGTCAAATGCAAGACAGTAAGATACCGATCACAGGTCGAAAATTCTAATATTCGCTAGACAGATTCTGATGTACTCATATATCAGCCATTAAAATAGTTTTTCACCTCGTCATGCAATTTCTGATGCTAAAGGAAGCTCGGTTCGATCCTTTATTAATATATTTACATATTCTAATTATAATATAATAATTAATGATTGTCTATAGAAACCGTTCGTCCTCTTATGTTCAAGGTAGCATTCCGATCTCCATTTTCAGCGTCATTACGACCATATACTGAATACCCATCCTTTCCAGTCTGAGTGTCCTTTACGAAACACCAAGGGTACTTTTTGAAGAAATACCATTTTCATACATGTTATGTTTTATTTTGATCCGTGCGGGGTCCATGCACCATATTTTTGTTCACAATATTGAATAATACTGGATCGTCATCCTTATCCGGTAATTCAGCAACTATTACACTTTTCACATTGTTATATTTTTCTTTCCAATCATAACAACATATTACAGTGCGGTAAATTCGCGTTTTTGCTACTCACCACTGAGCATATTGCATTTGAATTTACCGAATATCTCGTCTTTTGTGAATAACTTGATAATTTTCTTCATTTTTAAATGGAATGCCTTGAAATTGTGTCACGACGTTCAAATGTCAATGGCACAAATAAATCGGGTCTTCCATAATTTCGGACGTCCTGAGTTTTTTCATGCATATAACGCGGGAATCCCGTGAAAGTTGAAGACAAAATTACATATTGTCCAATATTTGCAGGGTTTGCATCCTGATTTAAAGCAGCTTGTATAGATGTATATAGATCTTGATGTTGTTGATTTCTTAATCAGTTGTTGTTGATTTTTACATGTTGTTAATTTTTACACTTAGTATTTCTGACATAAGTTTAGTACTATGTCGACACAGTATTGACTAAACAAAAGTCTGTTTTCAAGTGAGAGATTAAAACAGTCAGCTCTGATCATTCCCTATACATATGAAATCATTTTATTCCTCGATGTATTATGTTGA
Organism: Druceiella hillmani; assembly: GCA_039881145.1. Taxonomy (NCBI): domain Eukaryota; kingdom Metazoa; phylum Arthropoda; class Insecta; order Lepidoptera; family Hepialidae; genus Druceiella; species Druceiella hillmani. The sequence continues at coordinate 11,601,631 of JAYKKI010000008.1, forward strand.
GGGATTGTCAAATAATAACCAACTTTGCCTTTTATAAACATTAAAAGGCTATTGCAAAGGATCGTAAGCACGATGTAATTCAGATACTCTTTTTAGGTGAACATCTTTACTCTGAATCAGTGTATCCATAGCTCCTTTGTCTTCGGCCACTAATAAGACTGCAGCTTTGTTTACAGTAGGTGAATTGTATCTTCCTTGATATTGATGTTGCGGAGTGCGGTCGGCGTGAAGTATTAATTTTCAGTTGTCCGATGAAAAGTTAGGCTCTAAATTGTATTTGAAACTGCGAATGTATTTATTATGGCGATTCAATCCTGACTGCAACAAGTTGATTAAATCTATGTTTAGGTTAGAAGAAATATTAGATCACAACAGTAATTTTTTGGCATCAGATATGAAATAAATCTGTAGAAAGTGTGTACTTTGACCTGAAGGTGAGAGGGACTACCGATCAGATAGTGCACCGGCCCTTCTACCTTAAATGTAGGCATAAAGTTTTCTTCGCGAATTTCTTGAGCACCGAATGGTGACATCTGAAACAGTATATTATATCTTCGTATATTAACTAAAAATTGCGCGGATCGTGGATGACCAACTGATAAAAAATCTTTTATTGGTTGTAATGGTTCCTGTATACTAGGGAATACCACTTTACCTCCGACACAACACATACCGTTTGCTCTTTCACTCCATTTTTTTGCAAAGCACTTAGAACAAATTTTCTTCATTTGTCCAATTTTTACAGTGTTTTGCTAAGCATAATCTATATTTCGATCATAATTGAAAGCTGATCTATCCCCGTGAATCATTCATTACGCGCCATTACGCGCTCTGGTCGTAGATATCCATTGTCTTTTTGCGGCTAGGCGCTGCGACCTATCGATGTTAGATTCTCTATAACGTGCTGTTGAGACATGCCGTCTAAGGTTAGCGAGTCGCTCGAAGCGTTCAGAGTTATAGTCCCTAGGATGGGCGTATGATGTTCTAATGTTTTGGCTAGCGAGCCGCTGCGAGCATTGAGTACTGGACTCCCTAGCACGCGCTTGTGAAATAGATTCTCTATGACTCGCGAGACGCTGCGTAGTTCAAGTGGAGGACTCTTCCGCTCCGCATATTTTTTCCGCCGCTCAAAATCAAATATAACGCTTGAATTCTAATTATAGTACTAACAGTACACTTCGATAAAATTAGAAGTATGAAGATTGATTTTCGCAATTTTTATTAATTTACTGAATAACAGTTGTAAGCCTACTTGAGTCTTATTGGAACGTAATATCTTGTTTACAAATTTATAAACATACACAAATAACTTCTGTTTACAATAAAATATTGTAGCAGTAATTTCACCATATGAATAGTTAGCACATAAAGATTTATTAATAATAAAATAGATACGAATAAAAAGTGAAAGAATGTTTATTAAATAAAGGTAAATTACTATTTCATGAAATTTCATTAAAAGTAGACTTGAATAGATGTTAAAATAACACTTAAATATATATTACTTACATATAAAAGAAATACATGTCAATACAGTATGAGAGAATTTTTGACATGATAAATGAGACAATCGCTGTGAAACTACATCAATGTTGCAACTAAAGTAAGGTTGTTTTCAGCGAAGTGGATTACACAATAAAAAGACCATACGAGTAGGAAAGAGATAGCGAAACATTTTTGATAAGCGGTTGTTTTGATCGTAAGCATTTCTGCGAATGCGAAGTTTCAATAAAGTAGGTATTTTTCGAATGTTTATAGAATTAATTGTGACAACGTTACCTATTTGAAATCTGTGTGTATTGTAGATATTTTTGAAATAAATTTCCACAAGGTTGCTGTACATTTTTTTTACACTAACATTGTTCAAAAACCACTTTTCATGTTTTGTAATTGAAAAAATGCATGATTCAACGTTTAATTTTTATGTTGCCAACAATAAGGAACGAATAACATTTTAATTAGGAAGAAGAATGTTCTTTTTAAGATCTTGGACGATAAAAATGTAGAAATAGTAATAATACCTAATAATTATTTTTGAATGCGCAGTAACAAACAATAAAAAAAATTTAAAATATCATATCTCTAAACTATTAGGACTAGGATAATAAAATGTATAGTGTCGTGTGTGTAATAAGCCCCTCTATCAACGATATTTCGTTGGTATACTCCTTACAGAGTAGTTGTATATTGAAAAAGAGATAGACGTAACGGAATTGAGACAAATTATGTCAATATTTGAAGAGCACATTTACAGCACTGATCATCTAAAGTCATTGTATACGCCCCAAAAAGTTTTAATGGTCAAGCGAATTTAGAGAAGAGTCATTTCGAAATATCCGTGTAGTCTATATGCGCTGAGAAACACACACAAAAATTAATGGTTAATGGTTATTAAAGCATGCAATAACTATATATCCAAATATCTAACTAGACAGCATGTATTTATATTGCATTGGATTTAAATCAATAACATCGGTAAAATGGGTATAGGCAATTAATAAAACCGCTTAAGTAATAAAGATCGTTCTTCATCTACATTAAAAAATACCATTCTACAATTAGTTTTCGTTAAAAGTAACTTGCCATTTTGTGGAAGACATTTGCTTTATTTTCTATTTCTTGAACTAATGAAAAAAGCTGATCCAGTAATTTATAGTTTTGATAATACCGCAATGTTTTCTTTCGACCAACGTGACAAACTGCATGCAAGTTACGAGAATGCATCTCTCTCTTTCAAACACGCGCATGCTCATCCAATTTTGTTTCATTCATAAACTTGTGTCTACGTAGTCATGACTTAATATTTATTAATGGTCTTCAATATATTTTTATGAGCGAAAGATTCAATATTTAACATATGATCGATATAATGTGTGATACTTGTTTTTTTCTTTAAATAAAAACTAAGATCACTGTTTAATCGCATGTTACGTTATTGTAAATATTTTTTTATCTCCTCTCCTGGAAAGATAATTAAACAATCAAAAAAATCGCAATTTAAAATTGTATTTTACATAAAATAAAAAAGTTTTTTTTAAATTGACAACTGAAACCGTTACATCCTGTATTTTTGATATCAGCCTGTATTTTCGAATATTTTTTCTTATCTTCATACAGCAATGACTTTTAAACTGAATATTTTAATAAAAGAATAGAATTATGTTGCTAAGAACTAATAATAATATCATAGCAACAAAAACATTCTATAAAAAAAACAAACGTAATGTTCTACTACATCATTTTTAGAATTAAAATTATTATATGTAATATTGCGCAATATGTGTTATTATATAATACTGCGCAATGTTAATTATTACCTACAGAAAGCTGATACAAATTACAACAAACTTCTATTTAGAAGTCCTTATTAAAGAATAAAAATGTATAAAGAGATAAACTACTGGTACTTCTCTATGAAGAATTCATCCTTCCTGTATTCTATACTAATATTATATATATAAAAACAGATTCCATACATGCATAATTTTATGGAGTGTAACTTATTTTGTTTGTTTGTTAATATTTTTTCTTAAAAACCTCGTGTCCAACGAACGAAATGACTCAAAGTTTTAGATATGTACAAGTACAAGTATAAATGAATATCCAATTATATACTCATCAAATGTGAACTATTAAACGACTCCGTATTCGTTTTTCTAAAGCGACCACTAGACTAGAAAATATCGACACTAGGCGCGTCTTCCAACATCGCATTTGCTGTTATACCTGCACGCAAAGCAGGAGAGAGCTGTAAGATATTCGTGCGCGCTGTATGCCTCTGAAATAACTTACGACATTGTCCTCTCCCTTAACAACACTGCAAATTGAAATTCTAAACTGCTGAACTGTGGTTATTAATAGTTTAGGGATACCATCGCTGCGTTTCCTACTAACTGAGATGATACATACCAAATTCATACATTATGGGCGTGCTTTTATAAGATTGTGAAACTGGTCTAAATATGCAACTTTATAACAGTTTTTGAACTTTATAAATCTATAAATTTTACCATTATCCCTAAGGCTTATCTTTTCGAATAGATTGTTTGAAACGCAGTGTTTCTTCAAGGAATGTAACCACGTAATTAAACGTGACGTTATGTATTATATTTCCATTAACATTACACCTACAAAATTTTAGGACCCAAAATAAGACGGTAATTGTCATGTTATATCGTACATTTTGGATAATAATACCAACCCCAACTGTAATTTCTTCAGCATCTACCACTTTGTACCTAAAATCGAATAAGGGATAGAAAAAAAATCCCATAATCGCAGTTTTACGTCTATTTCCATGATGCTATATGGTTAAAAATGTATCCATCTTGCAGGTAGAGCAAAAAATCAACACAATATTTAACCCACAAAATATTAGATAAAAAATATTTTGTTGTCTCTATAAAATTTGAACTCTGAAAATTCTTTTGAATAAATAGTGTATTTTCACATAGCGGCTCAGTATTACAGGATCCGTCGCTACTGGGTATAATGTTTATACAACACATTCTCTTGGTTCCGTTCTAAGCTGCTGATAAGCATGCCACTGAAAATGAACATTCTCTTCTTATATTTATACCATCCTCTTTCATCTAGTAAGGGAAAGACCAAGAAATATTGGCAACATCCACTTGTAAGACAAAGACTTTGTCTAGGAAATCTTATGAGTCAATTACGAAGAGATGAATAAAAATTTTTCAATTATTTTCGAATGTCAATATCAACTCTTTATCTTCTTTTGAAGAATGATTGATTTTTATCTTCGTACTCAATTTTCTCCGGTTTTAACTATTGGTCAATGTAGAAAATCATTTTAGCATTTACTTCATACAATATTTTTTTAACTGCACTTCTTTTTGGAGGTGGCTATGCTAAATTCTATCCTATCCTTTTAACTTTCACATTGACTTTCTTCTATTCCGTCATCTTCTTAGCAGGTTTCATTATTTTCTTCCATTATTATTGTGTCATCTTCTTCACTTGTTAATTTTAGTAGACACGCTTTCGTTCGTTTCACCTGAATCTATAACTTTTTTTCAAAAATAACAGTTGATTGTGACATTTGTGAGGTCTAATGTTTGAGACAGCGTCAAGAGATTTCTTTAACTTCTTTTTATCATTTCTTAACCAGGCAACTTTAGTCTGAGAACACATTTCAATAACAAATTTTCCTGACACAAGTAATATAATTAATTTTATTTTTCACAGATATAATATACACATATATAATAGGTAGCTATTCACAGATTCATTACATCTATCGTGTACTTTCGATGCATATGGAACAATTTGTGACGAGTTTATGCAACTTTCTGCTGTAGGAGAATGGGATTTTTGGCAAGAAACTAATTTTCACCACTGTTTCAGAGCAGTGGACTAAAAACACGAAAGAATTAAAGTGTCAATAACAGAAAGTGATTCAATGTTCATAAATCACCAAGACTTTTTTTCCATCCTATTATTAGCGATCGTATATTCTGACTATCGTTTTATATATGTCAGTGTTGGTTCTTATGAAAAAGAATGTGATTCAAGAAATCGACACCTTGAAAAATGATCCTAGACGGCACTTTGCAAATACCAGTACCTTGCTCATTATCAAAAGACTCAGAAACGAGAGTTCCCTATGTGATAATAGACGACAAAGGTTTCATTTTACAAGAAAATTAACAAAGGCCGTTTGGTGGAATACATGTGGACAAAAATAACTAAATATTTAACCATCATTTAACCAGAGCTAGAAGATACGTTCAATATACATTTGGTATCTTTGCAAATAAGTGTAGAATAATCCGTAGACTTCTAGACGTACACAAAGCAACAGTTACGTGGATAATAAAGGGATGTACTGTTCTACATAACGTTACAAGGGAAAAGGAGTGCTTGAACAGTAATAACAACATACCTGAAGAAATTAATTTCGATATCCTGACTAACGGCCAAAGGACACGAGATGGTCATACCACCACTAACTCACTTCAAACGGAATTTGCAAACTATTTCGCATCCGAAGTGGAATCAATTCTTTGAAGGTATTTAGAATATTAATAAATCGTTATTATTCGAGGTAATTGCCTCCATTAAAATATAAAACAAATACTAAACTCTTGTCTTTCTTTTTGTTCCAACACTACATAATCTTCCATTAGAATAACCATATTTCAGGCCAGGCAATGGCTTTTGGAATCTTGTATATATATAATATATATGCAACATTTTGTTCCAAAAAACTGGCCTACTTTCAACAGAACTTATAAAAAATTTTTGTTTATACATTTTTCAAAATTCTTTCTTGCTATGATTAGAAGCGCACTTGCACACACGTGCTGTTTCTCTGGTTTAAAACTCTAAATTAGCAAATGACAACTGCGCCATGTAACCACTCGCCACCGATATTCAACCCACCGATAGCCATACAGAATACAATAAAAATAACGGACTACTGCTTACGTCGCCACCAAAATAAAAACGGATTAACTAAAAACTGTCCCGTAAACAGTTCCTGTGTAAACGAGCTGTAACATATCGAGTACTTATACAATTAAACTGTAATACCTCTGTGTGCTCGCAAATGCCGACTATAAACTAATTCCACATAGGAAGCACCAAATTCTGTTATTTTCCACTAGTTTACGCTATTAACTTTGAGGAAATCAATTTCCATTTTGTTCAATCCATAATGATCAAATCGACGCAACAAGCCGAGACACAAGCTTTGTTTGTTTAGATTATCGAGACATCACGTGCTCCGACCTTTTCTTTTCTATTATGTTAGCAAAAGTTATAAAATCCTGTCAAGCACGGGTAAAAATTAAGCATTACGAGGGTTCCATACAAATTTAGACACGTATAAACATTTAAGGGCACGTGGTATTTCTATTAAATTGTTTACAAACATTAATTTTTCACATCGTAAATATATTGCCTACTGTTTCTTTTATAGGTGTAAACGCATGGTGCATATTTCAAAAAATATAAGATATAAGACAATCGATATAGTTTTCTTGCAAATTTCCATTTAAATAACACCAACTCTCTTCTTTCATAACTTTTGTTTCAGTTATTTCGGAAAAAAGGGAGAAATGCTCTATCTTCGCATATTTTTTCGAAGATCTTTTTAAATATACAATTAAAAATATTTTTGGTTTCCTCATCCCTTCTAATTAATATATGGAAGTAAAAAAATGAGAATCTTTATTTACCTCCTTTTTAATTCTTATAAGCATACTTTTAAAAATTTAGCTAGTATAATATGTGGGTGAACCTCAGTTAGCTAGTGTAATGTGTAGGTGAACCTCAGTTAGCTAGTGTAATGTGTGGGTGAAACTCAGTTAGCTAGTGTAATATGTGGGTGAATCTCAGTTAGCTAGTGTAATATGTGGGTGAATCTCAGTTAGCTAGTGTAATATGTGGGTGAATCTCAGTTAGCTAGTGTAATATGTGGGTGAATCTCAGTTAGCTAGTGTAATATGTGGGTGAATCTCAGTTAGCTAGTGTAATGTGTGGGTGAAACTCAGTTAGCTAGTGTAATATGTGGGTGAATCTCAGTTAGCTAGTGTAATATGTGGGTGAATCTCAGTTAGCTAGTGTAATATGTGGGTGAAACTCAGTTAGTTAGTATAATATGTGGGTGAATCTCAGTTAGTTAGTGTAATATGTGGGTGAACACTCGTATTATTGCGCCAAATTTCAAGTTTTTACGCCTAAAAATATTGCCTACTATATATATCATAGGCGTTAAACGTGGGGCACATTTCCAAAATTATGATATCTTGAATCATACCTATAGTTTTCCAAAAACCTTTATTTTTTCATAATTTTAGATTGAGTAATTTCTAATATAAGAGGGAACATATTTTTCCATATTTTTCAGTATATCTCTAAAGATAGGTATTATTCCTAAAATTACAAAAAAAAATATTTATGGGACCCTTGTAACTAACCCTTCCAAACGATAACTGATGCTATAGATAGCATTAAAAAAATCGAGTCTTTAATTTCCCCCTATAAAATTTCTAAATCAATATTTTTATATTTTAGCTACCGATATATGCAACAGATACGTGATAGACTTGTATGAGTTTAATTTTTTTAAAGTACGGAATCGAAAAAGGAATTAAAATGGTTGAAAAAGAAGTTAAAATGCAAAAAATCTACTGATTATTGGAGCTTATATGGTTTCAAAAATATCTTGAGACTACGTCAAAACAACTATCCTGTTAGTTCGTTTATTTCTGTAGAAAATATTGGAAATTATTTTCATATTAATTTATTAATGGTTCATTTTAAGATTTAAGGGCTTTTATTTAAGGATTTAAAAATAAATTATATTATAAATGTTTATTTCAAATAATTTTTAAAAGCCTACCGCTAAGAAAATTTCTACAAGCCACCTATTGAAACCAAACCATGTGCTCGAAATTTTTGCAACTAAAAAATCAATCAAAATGATTACAAAGTATTTTATACAGCCCATTAAAAAAAAAACATTCAAAATTATTAAGGATTTTAAAGAGCACATTAAAAATAAACTATTTAAAATACTTTGTAATAATTTTCTCTACAAACTTAACCAAACACTATTTTAAAATAAATAAAAAAAAGTTTTAAAATAATTACAAGTTAATGTACAAGTTTTAAAATAATTAAAAACAATTATGAATTCGGTTGAAATATTTTGATCTAAAAATGTACAACTTTTGGTTAAGAGGATAGCTAAAATTGTTGAAAATTTATTAAACAGCTATAACTTCAAATTAAAATATATTTTCGTTATTATTTAATATTTTGAAAAGTTTAGAAATGATTACCCAATTTCCAAAACAAAACAATATATGTAAATACTAAGGTTAATCCAAGAAACTTTGTTGCTAGAAATTACAATTTTTAAAAGAAAATATAGCTAACCAAGTATCGATACTGCTATAATACAACTAGAACTATGCAAAACGGTAATCGATTTCCGTTTCAGTTACACATTTTTGTTACAGTAGTTGTGTGACATGCTATAAATATTAAATATATTTCTAAATTTAATATTAGTCAAAAATTCTAATAATATTCATATCATTTGCCATGATTTTAATTTACATACCAACTTTCCCATTTATATTTAAGCATTATATGATGAATGTAAAAATAGAGCCGAAGAAGGATAAATACAAGAGAAAGGAGTATTGTTCATATTTAAAAAAAAGACTTTTTATTTGCTCAAATTTGTTTATCATTTAAAAGGTGTACGATTCTTTTATAAATATTTACACTCTATTTGACCTAAAAAATAAAGCCACTTCAAGAAGGCACCAAAATCGACGCAAACTTCCTAACTAAAATTTTAAATGTTTAGGCAAGTTGTTTTACTAATTTCAACGTATATATACTTAAAATATCTTTTATTTTTATTAGCTTACTTACTGTCTTTAGGGCTGTCTAATACGCCTGTTTTAAATAGAAGCAACAGACAATCTTAATCAAAATAATATAAGCAGCAGACAGACTTAAACTAAGCCAGGGACGTCTCACGGTTGAAACAAGTCTAGGAGCTCACATTTTTCAGATAATATGTCACTAATTAAAACCCCATAAATTGCTACACCAAAAGTCATGCTGCCAACTGGGTGATGGATTACTCCTAAATTTCTGTAAAATATAAAGAAAACAAAAAGCGAGCAAGCAATCTAAAAAATGTATTCCAAAATAAGCAAATGGTGTGCTTCTAAATCTTATAATAGAGATAAAGTGGGAACTTGTCCCTGTTTTGACCACTCTTGTAGGATACAATGAGAATTACTAAGCAGCAATTTTTTTAAATTAAACTACAAGTTTATCAATCCTCCGCAGCTTGTACTTTGAAATTGTGATTCATAAATAAAAAAAATAGTCAAAAATCATAAAATAATATATGTAAATATACTTGATAATTTTCTATAAAAAATTTTGAGCAATTTTTTTTATAGAAAATCGAATTATGGCAAAAGATTTGTTGGAACGAAAAAAATTTGTATGTTCTTTTTTAGACAAAGAACACACAAAATAAAAAAAATATTTATTTAGGAGCCAAGATAGTGTTATATTTAAAGCACAGTGAAAAAAAATAAGTATGCAAAAAATATTCCACGTAACGTTTTTACCTAACTAAATTGCAACACAAGCAGTTCAAAGTAAAATAAGTATAGTTTACGATACATCTACAAAGCAAAAAATGTACCCAGATAAGTTAATGACAATTTCATACCAAATGGAAATGGACCTTTTAGAGAAAACTAAAAAATACCAATAAATATTAATTATCCACAGGAGTGTAAATTAGTAACTTTAGAAGCCAAGAAACAAAACCTGAAAAATAAAGTCGAATGCTTAACCTGCTCATTTCGAAAAGCTGCAGCCCTGTGTCAAGCTTCTCTACATCAATGACGAAGAATTGGGAAAGCTGTAGTCGCGGATTTCAGAGGAACTTATTATGACTTATATATGATGGTAAAATTAATCGATATCGATGAAAATTATTTCAGTTTCTTGCTGATTATTTTAGGTCTATTAGAATGATGTTCATTAAAATACTTCATTTATAAAACTATTAATTTCTCATTAAATATTTTCATTCATATTTCCACTTTTTATTAATTCCAATAGGCTAATATCTCGTAACTCACGCTAATTGATAGTCGAATTTCGCGCTAATCAGCTTTTTAATTGAACCCCAAAAAATATTTGATTTTCTATATTAATAAAACATATAACTTACACATTTATATTTTTCCTCTCCGATACATTTAGCAGAAATGAGTTAACATAAATTAGAATTCGACCTGACAAAAATGTTTTTCATAAAACAACGAAGGTATATGATGACGTCGTTGCGTAATGTCTGCGTTTGACAGATATCTGTCTTTTTACTTTTTTGATCTCTTGATAAAACTCATTCTTAAACAGTGCCTTCAAATAAAGAGTATAACGAAGGTTTCAAAAAAACTTAATTAATAAATACAGCTTTAAAATTTTAAACAAATTTATTTTCCGACCAAACAGCACTTGATTAAGGTAACACTAAAGTGGTCCCACACTAAAGTTATAAAGTAATTCTTTAAACAATATTATCTTAAAATATAAATATTTCATTTCGCGTCATGGTTTGTTCGGAACATTGAAAATTGAAAAGTAAAGTGCGTGCGTACGGCTGGTCGTGCTTTTACGGTCAAGGGCACTTCCCGTATCGCGCACTCCGCCCAGCACGGCGCTTACTTTCGTTACCATCATTTGTAATGCTCGACGTAATTGCGAATGTAAATAGTAACGAATCAGTAATTGATTATAATTTATAATACTGTGCTTTGGCTAGTGCAAGTCGCTGAATAACAAACCTCGCTTTTCTCAAGTCAGTATGGAAAGAAGTTTCAGATTTTAACATTTCCTTCTGCTCATTTTTCATCCTCAGAAATGCGAATATTGATGTTTTCTATGATATTGTAACATTTTAAATTAATAGTTGTTATATTTATACTATAATGAATCCACTGTTAATATTGGATTACGTTCCAATTTGAAAAAGAGTTTTTAATAAATTGTTATATCTCTGCTATAGTGTGCCCATTGGCATACTGAAAAAGAGGTTTCCATAAAAAATGTTAATTAAAAACTGCAATAAAATTATTTCTGTGGCTTAGCCACATGCGTCTGATTGTTCCACATTTCTGTTTAAAAGCACTTCTCGAAATAAGAACTATCGCCGGTCACTTTAAAATATTGCACTTTGGTCTAGTAACGATTATTCAAAAATATAGTCAGTGCATATAAAATGTGAACAGTACATCAAATAACATACTCGTATACTTCGAAGAAGCGGACCCCAATATCGAACTTTATGCACATTCTTAGCGCCATCTATTACCGAATCATATAATTACATTTTCAATTAAATTTTTCATGTTGGTTGTTTCGCACTTTTGGACGTATTTAAATGGACGACATGCCTCTTTATTCAAGATGTGAAGTTGTGACGTTAATATGTAATCTAGGTGACGTTAATATTTAATCTAGGTTAGGAAACCTGAATTATTATGTTTCGAAATATTTTATTGTTTTACACTTATAAAATTATTATAAATTACAAATAATAATAGCAAAATTACACTTTTATTTCATTATATTGTAAACGATTCATTGTCTAGAACAACTTTGTAAGTACTTCACTCTCCAATTTAAGATTATTCTCAACCTTTCGCCACAGTTCTCTAGGTTGGTATGTTGCGAAATGAAAATGTAACGAAAAGTGGAACACACCGATAGTGAGAGAACAAGGAATGGCTATAATTTCCCCATCCACTGCCAGACGCTCAGTCCAATATTGATTATCAGACCGCCAGTAAATCCAGTTTTTGGAGCTTTGACAGTTTCCGTTATGCTCTCAGCAGTCGTAAAATTGACGGTTTTCTTTATTTATCAAAAGTACTGAGAAAATTGTCTAAAAAAATTTCATATTTTTACTTATTTATTACGTTTAATGGACACTTGAAAAAGATTATATATTTTTTCTGTCAACAAAATTATCTTCATTTGATTACACGTTGATTTGAATGTTTCCCTTTCAGAATAATAACGTAGTTTTAAGGCATTCCTCTTTTTTCTAACTTAGTAAAGTTTAGTAAATTTCACTAAATTTATTAATTTATGTCATTTAACGAAAATACTTTTAATACGGTAGTTGACTCATTCTAAATTTTGATATTTTTCGTACCATATTGTGAAATATAAGTTAATTAAAAACCAGTCTTCAAAAAATTAAAAAATTGATTAAAAAATAAGCCAGTTGTAGGCTTCTAAATTTGAAGATACGGATATAGTTCGGTATATCCCTGTCTCTTTTCCTCTCGTACAATATAATGTGCAATATTAAAAATGACCTCACAACACAGTATTGCCATCCTTTTCTAAAGGTTCAATTTAAACTTTTATAACTCGGTCAATTTTTAAGTTTCGTCAGCATGTACCTTGAAATTATGATTAATGAAATAAAAAAAATTTAGTCAAATACCCAATTGACAGTTCTAATCAAATACTATTACACCGAATTAGTAAAACTTTTTAAATTCCCGATTAAAAAATTAGAGGGAGAGACAATTTGCAAATCGCGTTGAAATGTAATATTTTATAAATGTATTTTAAAAATGAGAAACGTTAAATAAGGGCCCGATTTCATTTTAAGCATCCATTCGATAGGGTACGCAAATAAAATACCACGTTAATAGTTTTGAATATAATACTTTACACGTGTTAATATTATTTTTGTTTAATATTTTAATACATAATCATTCCAGTATCCAAAACATATACTTGCAAACATTCCTGAGTATATATCAAATTAGACTATATAAACTGTGTGCCTGTGACGGGACAGGCGGACGGACGGAACTGATGAACAAAACGGATTAACAGACATGAACACAATTTTTGGTTTTGGGCGGAAAAACGATATATTATATGTGTAAAATTATATGTATATGTAAAATTATATGTATATATAAAATTATTGTAAAATTTATATGTAGAACTTGATTCCTGTTCGAATAATAATTTTCTAGTACTCGTAAACTGTGTACGTACGTACTGAACTGCATTAGGCGTTTCAAAATCGCATTAACAGTTCAGCTTTTTAATATAATCAATCCACTTCGCATTCTAATCACATGCGGAAATAACATTTACATTTTTAATTCTAATTAAATTCATGTTTTATTCTTTATTGCTTAATAACGCCCATTTTATGCGTGCTTTAAATTCATTTTTAAACTATAATAAACTACTCAGTTCCTTTTCTTTTAAAAACAAGGCAGTTAATTGACACAACGCAAACACGATCCTATGAAAGTATGCTCTCAGTAACTGTCTCGATTTTTTAACAAATGTATATACAGAGTCACCTCAAAACATTTACTTTCTATAAAATATAAAAAAAATGCCATTCGACACTGATATCGAGCGGGCTCCGGTCTCCTCAGCGCGGCGGCGGGCCACCGGCCGCGCGCTCACCGGAACAACATTTCGCCGCTTACCGCTTACGTAACGTCTCATGCAGGTGCGCTCAGCGTAGCCACGGACGGTCGCGCTTCCCCACTGAACGTTAACGTTATCGAAACACTGCAATACGCTAAACAAGTCGATATATTCAAATAAGTTGAAAAGATCAGGTTCGTATAATAATCAATCCAATTGCGTGCAATTAGACTGTTAATGTACTTAGAAACAATATCGTTAATTTTTTGAACTTAGACCACTGTAATGTTAAATAATATATGGTAAAGTTACTGTCACGTTCTAATATACGAGTACGTCCCGCGGTATTATTATATCGCCTCGTTTGTATAACTTTATTTTCATTGTGACTTTGTAAAATCACACGACAGTACAATGACCCCTGTTTTGACAAAAATATTAAATCAACATTTTGCAAAAATAAATATTTTTTTTTTTTTGTGGTTTAAAATATTCAATAGTAATTAAAACACAACAAAAAATTACTTTTTTCCACGTTATTATGTAAAGTCAATCACGCAATTATGTAATATCTGTAACTTTCTAAAGGAATTGTTTCTCAAAATTATCAAGTATATTTAAAACAACTTCTTCAAAATATAGTTCCAAATATATATCTACATACCTTAAAATCATCCTTAAGTCTCAAAACTTACTCCATATGACAATTTCTTGAACTTCAATATAACCGGAAGTTGCAGCAATTTGCTTATAGAAAGTAAAGAAGTAAATCAAAACCAACATTTGTAGAAAACATTAAAAAAGTATTTAATTCATCCAGAAGATGGGATATTATTTACAAATAGTCAACGAACAATAAATATCAACAGAGCTAATGAACAAACAAAACGAAAATCAACGAGGGGCAGCTCGCTTAGTAGCCCCCGTGGCCGCTTCCGCCGCCCCCGTGCAACTCTTGCTGTCCTTGGTACAAGTCTTTGCCGGCGGAACCAGAGTATGAATCATATCCCGAATTTTGTGGATGACTTTGGTGATAATTTTGGATAGCATTGTCATAGGACTGGTACTCGGAGTCGTAGGAGCCGCCGTCGCTCGGTGAGTGGCCCCCGTCGGAATCGCCCGCGGCACCGTAGGATGACCCACCTTGATCCCCACCGTACGAGGAGCCTCCTTGATCTCCGGAATACGAGGATCCACCGCCGTAGGAAGAACCACCCTGAGGTCCGCCGTATGAGGAGCCGTCGTCAGATCCTTCAAAAGACTGGCCTCCGCCGGCGGCAGCTTCTTGATGAAATGGCCCAATGGAACCTTGAAAGGAAGATCCGTATCCGCCTCCAATATTTCCTTCGTCGCCTGAAGATTGAAGGTGAAATTGAGCTTCGGGTGCCGCCTGAAAATGGCCTTGAACTTGAGGTATAAAAGAAGCCTGAGTTTGTTGGGGTACAAACGACACCTGTTGCTGAGGTACATACGAATTTTGCGGAGGATATGGCTCATACACCTGCTCTTCTACGGGCTTGGTCGGCTGGGGCGCGGGCTGTGGCACTCGAATAATGTGCGGCACCGGGACAGGATAAGGTTTCGCCACGTGCACGGGGTAGGGCACGTTCTGCTTTATTTTGACCGGATACGGCACCGGCACATGAACTGCCACTGTCTTTGTTACTCTAATTACTTTAGATGGAATTTCAGGTAGATCAACATGTTCTCCGAGCAACTGTATTTTTGGATTGTAGCCATGTACTGGTATATTGTATTCATGTCCATGATGACCGCCGATCACTGCGCCGACGCACGCCAGAAGAGCTAACACCATCTGAAATATTACGTTTGTGGTTACAATATTATCTACAGACTTTCGCAGATAAAAAATGTGACTTTTAAAACATTTCGATAACTTTCCCTCTTCAGATTATTGTTACGGTGTTTTAAGGAGACAAGTTTATAAAATGTTAAGCAAAGTATGTATCGAGCGATATCGCCAATATACATAATGCAAGAGTGTTAACAATTAAGAACTAAAACGATTCATAACGCAAATTATTATTAATGGACAAAAGAAAAGATTGTAACAGTTATAACTAATAAATTAACTGGTTCGCTGTCAAACGAGTTTCGAACTAATTACACGCAATGTTAAACGTTAATTACGCACTGACTGTTTTAAACATTTAAAAGGTCATTCTCGCCAGGTTCGACCGTCCAAAATTGTGTTTCAATGCAACAAGACATTTGGCGTATTCGTTGTAAACTAATTCACCTCTAAACCGTATTAGTTCGTATCGGAAATCGAAACCCCAGGGGCGTTTCGACATGTTTTGATTTTATTTTTGAAACTTAATCAGCGTTCCGTTTTTGATAGTTCTAATTTATGCCGACCTCTAACAAATTTCGGATGGTGGATAATGCACAATTAATTACAGTCTCGGCTAATGTCCGACCGACTGTATAGGCCGCAATACTGACATGAGAAAAATGTTCAAGATAAAATTTACGAAACGGTAAAAGTTGTACCGCGGCCTGCATACGTATATATATATATATATATATATATATATATATATAGGTATCTACATTTTCACGTCACTTTGTGTATCATTAAGCATCAACCGCATGTCACTCGGATTTCAAACACGCACAGGGTGAGTTGTAGATATATACATTACGACCTACAGAACATTCAAAGGAATTGTATAAGCGGGTATTATTAAGGAGACAGCTGCTAGTACGTATATGATAGATTTTAATTTTGTAATAAACACAAAATTAAATTTCAACTTTGATATACACCATTGCACTCAATTTGTAATATAGTAAAAATACTAAATTGATGAAATTATTGAACGCGTGGAATGTTACGCAGTTACAATTTTTTTATCGGTTTTTATCGATAAAAAATTGATCCTTTCACTTTACTTTTTATTTGACCGAAAAGTTTTATTTAAGAGTTTTCTCTTAGTATGCTTTAAAAACCGCGAAAAGATTTTGATTAAAGGAAATCCTCTACAAAATTCCGAATGAAGTAGCACTTGGCATTGGCACTAACCGCAAACTTCATCTCGCCTTTCTTGCAGATGTCAGGGTACGCGGTTGCGAAACTGATGCACTTCCTGATCGGCAATCGTCTTATATAGAGACGGCGCGGACATTCTCCGGGCCGGGCGGCGCCGCGCGGAGAGCGGTCGTTACTTTCGCGCCTGCCGTCGGCGCTCATTATGTCAGGTACTTTTACCTACGCTAAATACTCGGTCAGCCTGTGTGGACGTCGACTGGATTAGATCAGAACGATCTGCGATGACGGATGCTGTAGACAAAACACACTGGGTATTTAAAAACAACAGAAATATATTTTTAAGTTTCGCTAAAAACAGGTGTTTTCAAAAGTATAAACTTTTGAATGATTTGTAATTAACTATCGTTGTTTACAAACTAAGTCACGATGTAAACAGTATTTCGGTCATAGAAATTTGTACACATTAAAAATGCTTGCATCTCTTAGTCTCTCCATTCCTGGAACGCAAGTCCAGTAATTGATGCAAAATTGCAGATCGATTAACTAAATAATTTTTACGTTATTGCTTGATAAACAAAAAAACAATTTTTAAAACTTTTTGTTTATTATATTCGAAACAAAATTAGGACAAGAGGGAAGCCAGTTGCTACAAAATCAGTTCACTGTTATGAAAATGCTACAATAAATATACAAACCTTTCATTAATTGCACACCGCTGTCTAACGTCCACCGTTAAGGTACGTATCGTAAGAAAATAGTAATGCTTAGTACCGCTGACTACCCCGTCGCGAGGGTCATGTTGTCGGGGTACATTTATATATGCATTTTATTTGTGATGTATTCAGCCAACATTTTAATGCACCCATCAAATATAGTTTCCCGTTCAGGAACTAACGACTAAATTCATGTTAAAAAAAAAACGCGTCCGAGTCTTCGCGCACACCTCGCCAAGATCGCCGTGCTGAAATTGACAATCTACGTAGATAAATAAAATGCGGAAAAAATTAACATTGAAAAATTAATTAGTAAGACTTTCGTTACTAAAATATAACATTAAGCGCACTGCTTCCAAAATAAATATTTTCCAAAATGAAATATATATATATATATATATATATATATATATATATATATATATGTGTGTGTGTATGTATAACACAAACCATTCTCTTACGTATGTTTAAATACATCTTTATTTAACCCTGTACATAAACAACTTTAGCAAGTCGAATTTCACCTACTCCTGTTGTATCGATTTAAAACTTTGCAAACTTATGCAATTATGATGATGATACAAATGTCATCGTCGTGGTGCAGCAGCGCGGGGTTCCAGCTTCGATGTTCTGGTTGGCAGTAGGAGATTGTTCTCATACTGCCAACCAGAAGCAATAAGTCCGCCATATGGAAACGTAATGAAAACATTTCAATTCCTAACAAAAATACAAATAATCAATTTGGGTCCCGTTTGACTATAAAAGCGTGTTTTTTAGTTTTTTCATACTATAATTTTCTTTTTTGCATTAAACTGCCTCAATCTTCTACAATTTGTTACCTATATGTGGTATTTCCTGAATTTGTAGCTCACAAAAATGTGAATTTGGAAATTAGTAAACGAAACTTTATGAAAAAATAAATATAATTGCACTCGATAACTTGATTTACATATGTATTTGTATTTTTTAATTTCCAAGTTTCAGTACACCCATATAATATATGCACTATGTACCATAAATATCATCTTAAAATTCATTTTAAAATTACAGTACACTAATGGCACATTGTCAAAAAGAACTTTTAAAGCACAAAGACTATTTGTTTTAAAAACTGTAATCTATTACTTATCACGAAAAAGAAAAACACCCAAAACTGTATTCTAAACCATGAATCCATGATACTTATCACCGGTACGTAGGTATATATATATATATATATATATATATATATATATATATATATATATATATATATTCGCGATGTCCGAGAATAGATGTCGGACAACAAAAAATGCTATTTGTTGGCTATAAAGGAAAAAATTGTCATTGAAATAAAACGTAAAACACGCCCTTTTTTAATTGTGTGCAAAAAAAATATTACACATAACTCTTTTTGACTATTCTTATTATATATATATATATATATATATATATATATATATATATATATCACATCTATATAATATATAAATGTGGATAATTCGAGAAGGGGCGATAGGCCAAGCTTTATCTTGCTAGATGACGAAATAGTAAAAATCTTTTATTTTTCAGCATATGGACACTTTTTTTTTTTAAATTTCTGCTCTGGATCGATGTTTTGACTGCCACGGCTATAAATTAAGCCCGATAGATAATTTTACTTGACTACGGCAAAGGAAGGGTTATGCATTTCACAGGCCATGCATGTATGTATATATGTAAGTAAATTTGTTCCCTCGTATAGACTAAACTACTAAAGTGATTTCAACAAATGAGGTATCCGTAGATTCGTTTTGATCTAGAGAATATCCTAGGTTATATAACGTTTTAAATTCACAAGCTATGTGTGTATGTATGAATGTATATATGTGAATAAATTTGTTTCTTCGTACAGACTAACCTACGAAAGTGATTTCAGCAAATGAGTTGTCCTTAGTTCGTTATGATCCAGAGAGCGTCCGAGGGTATATAACATTATGAATTTTACGGGCTATGTACGTATGTATTTTATGCTTTTCAGTTATTTTTTCCGTAACCGGGTTTTAGATTTTTCCTCTTCTTTTGTTGTGAAATATGTATTGATAGACATTTTAAATTAATTTTATTAATTAAAATATTTTACAACTGTTACGTTCATACAACTGTTACATCATAAAAAAGAGTTTTAGGGTTTCATAGTTTTATTCGCTGACTCTGATTGTTGATGCTGTAATAATTTACTACTCAGAATTGGCAACTTATTTCAGAAATTGACAGATGTAATTCAGAAAAACTTACTACTTTTAACTATAAAAAAGCTATTGCCACTTAAACACCGAAGGCACCCGTCGTGATTAGTTATTATTAATTGTGATATAATTATCTTATGTTTGAATTTCCAAATAAACAAATTGTTTATTTTCTTTTTCTTGAAAACTATAAATGTATGACATTGTTTTGATTGTGGGGAGTATTTAACTCCCAATTAAAACAATGCATGTAATTTAAAATTAGAAATTTCGAACCTAGAGTAATCACCTTATAATCGGTACCTTCTGTGGTTAAGTAGCGATATCATTTTTTACCATTAAAGGTAGAATATTTTTATCATTGTGATTTCTGCATTATATACGCCAAATTTTCAGGTAAGTTATCTGTTTTAAATAGAACATTTTATTATAGCGTAATCAATCAAAATTAAATGACAAAAGTTACGAAATTCTAATCAGCGCACTTTTAATTTCTTTTTTAGAGAAACGTGACAATTGTACTAAAATGTTTTAATAAATTCAAAAGCTATAATTACTCAACTATATTTAACAATAAAAATATTAAAATTCAGACTTAATTGGTAGCCGTGGCATCCAAAACTTCAACCCAAAGTGACGATTTTCAGGAATTTTGAAAAAGTGTTTATATCTCGGAAAATAAATGGTAATTACGTAGGGAAAATTTTATCAGCTGCCTAGTCATAGCTTTGCCTATCGCTCCTTCTCAGAGTATCCTTAATTAAGGGGACATCCCGCATGTACATATTGTAAGTACAAGTAACTTGATAACTTAGTAAATACAAGTAAGTTGATAACTTGGTAAGTACACGTAACTTAATAACTTAGTAAGTACAAGCAAGTAGATACCTTAGTGAGTACACGTAACTTGATAACTTAGTAAGTAAAAGTAAATTGATAACTTGGTAAGTACACGTAACTTGATAACTTAGTCAGTAAAAGTAAATTGATAACTTGGTAAGGACGAGTAATTTAATAATTTGCTAAGTACAAATAAAAATCCCGCTCGAGAATTTCGTACGCGCTTAGGCGTGTGTATTTAAAGGTATACTGCGTTTATCTTAAACTAAATATTAATATTATTTTTCAATATGCAAATATATCGCCTGGCATATCCTTCACAGTCGTAAAATAATCAAAAATAAACCAAATACCACGAAATTTAAAATCATCACCATAGTTTACCGGTAAACTTTGGATAAACTTCTAGTAAAGCTGTTTCTTCTATAATTTTTACTTTAATAGTTTCGGAGATGGGGTAAAACACATTTTTGTTGGATTTTTCAACAATATCTTTAGATCCATTGTACTTATGTAAAAAATAAAAAGAAATGCCGAAAAAAATAGTTTTGGGATCATTATAACTTATCATTCAAAAGATATCCCGCAGAAAACAAAACATGAAAAAAATCGAGTGACTTTTGCCCTCCCCAACTATTTCCATAAGAATATTTTTTAATGTCAAGTTTTAGTCACAGTGACAATTTTTTAGACGTTTTAGCAATATCTCTAAAAATATCCTATTCATAATGAAAACAGAGTTTAGTAAGTGATCCTTTAACTGTTCCCTTTTTTTCCTTTTGGGATACAGAACCCTGAAAACTTAAAGATTTAAAAAGAGGGAAACAAAACCAAAGATTAAATGAATTAGAGGGTAGTTGAAAATTATGATGCATTGTTTAAGATGACATAGAAGAATGTATATTATACGTACATCGATGTAATAATTGGTTCCCTTAACTCTTACAACATATAAGTTTCTCCCAAATTAATAACTCATAAATAGAAAAAGTCTTTTCATATATGGTCCTCTGCCGTAATATTTAACGATTCATTGCATTTAGGGAGGTGTCTAAAAGATAAAAATAATAAACTGATATTTCTTAAATTTATATAATTTATTTTGAACACTTTGTTCGTTGATCTTATTATAAATATAATAACGTACAATAAGCATCTCGTTAATTCAAAAGCATAATCAGTTTATAAAAGTGACCTACCGTCCAACCGGGGATTCAAACCTAACGTCCGATCACGCAAAGCCCTAAAAAAATAAAGATTAGCCAAGTAAACAAGATTTTCGTCCATTTGTCCATGTCGCAAATTGCTTGCTTTGTATTACATATTTCCATTCGCACCATTATGTTGTTACATTAATCCTACAACGCATTGCGCAGCTGAACAATTTATATTAATGGCGGTATCGCAACGCGATCTCATTCCACTCACAAAATCCAAAATGTCTTTCAACATTATCATTTGAATGCTTTCGTCATATTTCATTTACAAAAGTGCAGCTTTATGCAACGTCACGTATTTATTCTGCCACACTGATAAGTAAGGAATACGATAGTAATTATTGTAATTTAAACTGCCTAAGTCTACATGCTTTTAGCAAGATAAACATTAAATGACTGGGGCGAATGCGGCAAACTGTCGTTCAAAGTTTTTTTTTGTCGCATTGTGCTCGATTACATATTTTATCATTCGTTAAAAATCATATAAGGATATTATACATATGAATTTGCCCAAACCAATTTACATCATTTGTATAATAAAGATATGTATATCCAAACGATATATACGACATTACGTATAATACGCATCTATATACTAAACACAAATCGATGTAGGTTATAAAAAAATTATGTGCCTTTAGCGTAAATAATTTGAACAACGCCGATAGAATCGTATTTGATTCAAACCGAAAATTTTCAATACAAATTATATCAATGCGATTTTTACTTATGCATGCCGGCACACGCATAAACATCTCGCGGTGTCAATAATAAATCGTAGTAATAGGAGTCGTATATGGTTCAATAATTTTTTTGATTATATACTTTAACACTAGCGAATATAAATAATTTGATGTTTTTTAACAACTTTGGATAAAAAATAGCTTACTCATTATTGTTCATCAAATACCATATATTTTATTATCCCATCTTTAAAAGGCATGTAATAAAAGGTTAGCAACTAATGAACCTGCCATCTCACTTCTCAAATTATTTTATTTTTTTGTATTTAATTAATTAAATAAATCTTCAATTATTTAAGCACCATCGTTATCTATAACATTTAACCAATGTATAGGCAGAGATAAAATCCTTTTCTTGTTTAATATCTGGGCATTTGACTGAAAACTTGGGCAAATCAACTTCAGATGATCTGCGTCTTTAACATTTTTATCGCGTAAATATTGGACAGCGAGCGGTGACAGTCGGAGGGCGGGAGGTTAGCAGAGTACAGTAGTTGAGGAAGCACAATCTATTTAAGTGAAAGTATTTTTTCATACGTCACGATGAGAACTCAATAGCTTCATGCACATGTCGGTCCTCTTTTAAAGTTGAAGGGGCATTAGCTCAGTGGTGGCTCACAGAATACTTTCACCTCTTCCCTAAAACACGAAATTGTTTTTCTATTTCAGAATGAGAATATGAAATCAGCCCTGTCAAATAACGGGAACTTAACCTGGGATCTGTTTCAATGAGACTTTTATTTTCAATCATGTATTTTAAATTATTCCTATTTCAAATTTAATATAAATAATAGGTGAGGTCACAATTTCCTTTTTTGAATCTATGGATTGTAGGTTAGTACACCTCAACCCATTTTTGTGCATTTAATGAGTATTACTTCGTTCGCTTTTCACCCAAAACAGAGTACATAAAGCAAAAGCATTCTAAGTTCTCTAAGTGAAATTTAAATATTTTGTTTGCTCTTTACTGATTGAATAGAAGACAAGACGCCGCGCTCTTTACATATCTTACTAGAGGTGTTCGAATAGTTTGTACAACGTTCCAAATATAACTGGAAATGAGGCAAGTTTATTAGTAACCGACACAATATATACATTCCTACACATCACGATGGCATTTTATCGCCCATCTTACATTACTTAAATCACCGCCCGTACATCCCTTATGCGTTAATGAACCATAAACATAGAAGACATTCTATAATATGTATTCTCCGGGTATCGAAGATCCGTGAGGATTTCAATAAAATTGGTTGGTTAAATTATAATATTAATACCTGCTTATTTGTGCTTATAAACAAAGAAACTCATAGGTTTCTTAGCCATCGATCTACAATATACGGCATATTTCTCGCTTTTTCTGTATTCTATTGTGGTGGTCGAACAAAGTGAATGAATGAGGGACACCAAAAGTGAATATAAGCACTTTTAAGAGTTTAACTTACGTACCTTTTAAATTTTAAAAGCTTTTGTTTTTGTCGACGTGGCCAGAATATGCGCAATATGTGAAAAAAGAACCAAACCCTTTCTCCATTTTCGAAAATGTAATGAAATCGAAGGGAGTTTTTTTTAATCTAGCTCTAAGAGTCCTCGTGAGAAATTGTTCCATTTTACCAAGGGGGAAATGACGGTTTAAATTTCCTTAATTTTAATTTTCAACCCTATCATACAAGTGTATTTTAGTTTTACCAGTTTCAACATTTTAGTAAACGTCTGAGGATTTCGGTGACATACTTTTAAATCGATAACGCAGAACTCTAGTAAAAAAATTAATGCATACAAATGACTGCAAATAATTCTGTTATTACATTAATTTAGATTTTCATAGCCGGGAAAAGAAAAGTCATTTTCAGATTTTTTTATTACATTTCAATACTATCAGAGTAAATCCAATTTCGTGATCGAATACAGAAACAACGCAAATAACGAATGACAGGTGATAACGGCCCCCGATGACATAAGTCTATGGCGAAGGCAAAACTAGTTTAGGCCGATGGCATGATTTATGAACTAAAAAGATATGATTGATTACACATACACGGCCAATACGAGTATGGCTTTAATGCGCTAGGAAATTGTTCGAGTTTATTTGATGTCATGTTGCAGCACGTCCATTCTGATTAATTTTTTTTCTAAATGTCCTAAATACCTCTATGTATTTTTGGCATTATGCCATCTACCTGCCAGTGAGGTAACTATAAACACTACCTGTCACATAATTTGGCCCCATTATTTTACTTCCGCAATCAAAATTAATTCAACACACCTTTTGCTACGGTTCCGTCTTGAAGTAACAAATTTAAAGCTAGAGGATTCGAACACATATTGGATATTGATCCTCGTATATTCCCTCACCCAACGTTATCCAATAAGTTTGATGAAGCCTTATCATAAAAATAAAATTCAATATTTATTAAATGAAGAGATTTTCAGAAATGTATTTCGCTGATTTCTTAATAAACAGATATTATTTTAAGATACTGAAACTCCTTAAGCATAGGTAGAACTCGCACTATGAAGGTTCCCTACACACATAGACATTTGTAAACAGTATTTCTGTAGTATTAAAATATTTACAAATATTAATATGGTTTTTTCAACAGGCAAGTACATGGCCTAGCATCATTGAAGGCGTAATAATATAGTGAATTTATCAAAAACTGTTAAATTTTCAATCATCGCTAAAGTTTTTCGGTAAATTTAAGTAAATTTATGGTAATGTTATTTTTTTATAATTTTGACCTTGGCAATTTCGGAGGTACGGGAAGGTAACATATTGAACAACTTTAACAATACTTGCAGAATAGGGTACTTGACTATTTTTTATTACTAAAATATAATAAGTAATAACATTAAAAACGGTTAAAATAAATATATCATACGTAGGACGTGTCATTACAAAGTTATAACGACTTAAAAACGAACCAACTATGATTCGCGCGAAAACGTCCCATACAAAACATGACTGGCTTATGACGTCACTGGCCAGTTATTTAGCATTCATTATTAAGAAGTTTATTAAATATTTGTAGTATCTCGTTAAATATTGCGTTTGAGTTATAGATTGCATATCATAATTTTCTCATTTTTTGTGGACTAAATTCATAATAAGTTTTTCAATTTAATGAACAAAAAATTGACACTTTTTCCTATTTAGAAGTTTTGATTAATTGTTTGTCATATACATTATTTTTTTCATTATAATGTTTTTTAAACCTACTCTACAGTTTTAAAACATTTTTACAAAAAATATTGACATCAGTTAAATACCCTAGTATCTTATATAACATTTTAATTAAATATTTTATATAATAATTGTTTGGGAATCCTCATGAGTTGCTTTTATTTACAATATAGGAAATTATTTAGCCCTTCCAAAACTTACATTTGAATATTTTTTCAATTTTATAATACAATTGAAATACATGCGAGTTGGTATGTTTTATCGTTCTTCTGTCGTAATTCCAAGTTTCATGTCAAATGGTTTCTGAGAAAAATAACTTGTCAATTACGAGTAGAACTCACAATACCAGGGTTCCGTATACATTTAGGCACACGTAAACATTTAAATACACAGTACTTCTATTAAACTATTGAAAAATATTAATATCTTACAATGTAAATATATTGCCTACTCTATCTTTCACAAGCATAAAAAAGAATGGATATTTAAAAAAAATACAAGATCCAGGATAATCACGTTATACCAACCCTTTTTTTCATGAGGTAAATTCTCCATCTTCGTCTATTTGTGGAATATCTTTTAAAAGAAGGAAAAATATATGTGCATTCTTCATAATAAGTTCTTTCGAATGATACAATTTAAGTTGGAAAGAAAATTCGTAGACTTTTATTTACCCCCTATTTAAATCTAATATAATTATTTAAAAAAACTTGACTAATGCACAATATGTGGATTAATAAGACATTTTACTATGCTACTATTCAAATTCTACGTTGCAAGGGTTTTAAGAAAATTGGCCGTAGAAAACAGAATTGAAGCTTTTTTTATATAGATTATTGGAAATAACTTTGTTTCTGCCTAAACAAAACCTGGCATTACATGGATATGATGAAAGACAAGGTTCTATAAATAAAGGCATTTATTATCTTAGAATCATTCAGACTACTGCGAAAGTATGATGTAGCGTTCAAAGAACACATCTTGAAATTGGAACATAGTATATCACCAAAGTATCATATTTATCCCCAGCTGTACAAAATTAATTCATAAATGTTTTAGCAAACCACACAAAACCTAAGTTTTTTAACGAAATTAAATCTGCCAAATATTTAAGTGTTACGTTTGGTAGTAATCTGACATTTCACATATTAATCAAATGTCTCAAGTGATTCTTCCTGTGAAAATTGATAACTGAAAAGTAGACGCCAAAGAAATATTCCTCGGATGGTTTTTTCTTTAAAAGGCAAAAAGACGCGGATCAAAGTTATGAAATTCTTAAAAAGCTTGAAAATGAAGGTTTAGGTGTTATGATGTGTCGTTCCCAAGATTATAAACGGTGCAGCTGTTATGAGAAGCGTACATGGAGGAGTAGAAGCCATTATTAAATCAAAACACATTAAACAACTTTTATTGGATGTACGGATAATTCAATTAATTTTTGTGGTCAACACTCAGTTGCACAAAATATGTAAAATTGTGTAAAATGTTTCGTTACAGAAGAGACAATTTTTACCTTTTCCTGTACCACTAGCCGCTGGAAAGTACTTATTAAACCAAGTAAAATATCTATGAAAATATTCTCAACAACGCACTGGAATGCTCAGTATGCTGCAGTAAAAGTACTATCAGAAAATTTTGATGGCTGCAACTGAGGAATTATGCGATCAACAAGAAAATTTAGACATCAAAAGTGCTGCAAAGTACCTTATGACTGCTGTATGTAATTTACACTTCTTTGCTATATTTTCTTTTGGAATGATATACGGTAAATATGAGATAAATTATACTCAAATTGTATTACAAAGTAAAGGCTTGGATGTTGATAAATTAGCTATAAAATAGAGACACTTCGTCATTATATTGAAGAAATGGAACGGGATTGTACGCTTTATCATCATGTCAAATTTCATGATTATACGGAAAAAAATACTTCTGAAAAAAAAATTATGAATCTTTTAACAATACGTCTAAAACGATCTTACTTAACATTCTAAAATAAAGAGTAAAGCTCTTTATTAACCTTATGCTTAGAAACCCTTATCCTTATAATTGAATAATTCGTGTACATTTTTAATAAGCGTAAGTAACAACAAAAAAGATTGATCTACGCGATCTCTCAGGTGCGTGGAGCAGTCGTTTCTTACTACAACTGTCAATGGTCGGTTGGGCAACAGTAATACACGATACACTTGTTACACTTACAGCTAGTTGACCGTTTATTCCAACGAACCAAAAAGTTGTCGTAATAACAATAATAATTGTTGGACAACATTTCCATACACGTTACAATTTTGTAGAGGTCATGGTTGTTCGGACAACCGAATTGGTACATTTTCAGTTAATCTTTTGAAATATGGCGGTATCACTTGTTGAGATGAATTTATCAATAAAAGAAGTGCGCAGGAACAGTTTCATCATTGTAAAAACACTTCCATAAGATTTAAGGAAGACTTTTTAAACATGACATTAAATTATGAAGACAGTATGCAAGATGCTCGTCGGCCGAATATTAACAAATGGTCAAATTTCAAGAAACATTTTTCTCTAATAATTTTAATCCGTCCTGCAAAGGACAAAGAACGCTAACGTCCGGTCCAAAAATTGGGATATGCACTGTGTATAACACAATGTGGCGACGCGTGACGACGCAACGCAGTGCGCTAGTGCAAATACATGTACATGACGTCGGTTACATAACGACAGTGGTAACAATCCAACATTTCGATTTCTTTTCATTTGCACTCAGGCGAGTGAGCGCACGCCGTCGTTCCTTTTGTCCACTGAGACACAAATAAAATAAAACTAAGCGAGCGTCTTTGTGCTTCTTTTTTATAGAAACATGTTACTGGGCTCCAGTGCGATAGTTTGCACTCTCTTTCCGTCGTTGAAATGGATGAATGCTTATCGAGCTGTTCGATCAATGGAAGGAACCGCAATAAAATATTTTAATTAATTTCGTCAGAATAGTCTATATAATTTTAAAATATCAAATGACAGCTATAGTTAAAATGATTCAGTTTTCGACTCGAGGAGACGGTTCGTGGATGACTAAGTAATAGTTTGCCATATATTTACCGATTAGTTTTCATGTTGCAACATAAAGTGTAATCTGACATTAAATTGGATTTAAACTGATATTTGTAATAATTTATTGATTAGTATTCATATTGCAACATATAAGTGTAACCTGACATTAAATTGGATTTAAACTGATATTTGTAATAATTTATTGATTAGTATTCATATTGCAAGATATAAGTGTAACCTGACATTAAATTGGATTTAAACTGATATTTGTAATAATTTATTGATTAGTATTCATATTGCAACATATAAGTGTAACCTGACATTAAATTGGATTTAAACTGATATTTGTAATAATTTATTGATCTGTATTCATACTGCAACGTGTAAGTGTAACCTGACCTTAAATTGGATTTAAACTGATATTTGTAATAATTTATTGATTAGTATCCATATTGCAACATATAAGTGTAACCTGACATTAAATTGGATTTAAACTGCTATTTGTAATAATTTATTGATTAGTATTCATACTGCAACGTGTAAGTGTAACCTGACCTTAAATTGGATTTAAACTGATATTTGTAATAATTTATTGATTAGTATTCATATTGCAACATGTAAGTGCAATATGACATTATATTGGATTTAAACTGATATTTGTAATAATTTATTGATTAGTATTCATATTGCAACATGTAAGTGCAGTATGACATTACATTGGATTTAAACTGTTATTTGTAATAATTTATTGATTAGTATTCATATTGCAAAATGTAAGTGCAACCTGACATTAAATTGGATTTAAATTGTTATTTGAAATAATTTATTGATTAGTATTCATATTGCAACATGTAAGTGCAATATGACATTAAATTGGATTTAAACTAATATTTGTAATAATTTATTGATTAGTATTCAAATTGCAACATGTAAGTGCAATATAACATTAAATTGGATTTAAACTAATATTTGTAATAATTTATTGATTAGTATTCATATTGCAACATGTAAGTGCAACCTGACATTAAATTGGATTTAAACTGATATTTGTAATAATTTATTGATTAGTATTCATATTGCAACATGTAAGTGCAATATGACATTAAATTTGATTTAAACTGAAATATTACTTTTTTCCATATTAGGATGAACTGAAAGAATATTACTTTTCAATTATCGTTACGGAATACTTACAAAAAGTCACCTTATGAATTCCTTTGATAGCCAAAAAATATTTTTGATCTAATTTTACATGAAGAGGTGCCTGCTGTAATGTTAGATAGCTGCTGACGCATAACACTAATATTGTAATTGCAAAAGTTTGAACGTTTATAACCTAATAACTCCGCAACCAAACAACCAAAAGCAACATTTTGAAAAGAACTCCTGCCGGACATAGTTGTTGTAATTAAAAAACTATTAAATAATTTTTTGAAAACCCTCCCGACTAAAAGAAAGTAAGAACCTATTAATATAAGTACAAACCCAAGAACATCCGTCGGGGCTGCCATTTCCGTTCCCAATATCAATTACATTACAATAACGTAGAAAAGCTATTTGCGCACCAAAAATAATTTTAATTAGTCACGAACTAATAAAACTGCAATTTTAGGCATAGGCAGAGCATGGCTTTCTTTTAGTTCGGGGGGGGGGGTTTCTAAAAAAAGATTTATTCATTTTTCAATTACAACATTTACGTCCGTCGTGGCTTTTTTTTTTAATTTTTAATTTTGATTTTTATTTCATATTTATGTTTACATCTGTCGTGGGCTTAATCAAAATTTAAATTTTGCTTTTTATTATTAGTCTTAATAACTAAGCTTCTAAAAAAACATTCGTCAAAGGGCAAGCTTATGTGGCTCTTAGTAGAGTACGATCATTAGACGGCTTAGTAATAACTGATCTACGTCAAAGAAAACTCTTCAACAATCCACACAACAACATATCATTGAAAGAATTAGTGCGCTTGAGAAACATGTTACGTGGATCACACATCGACAAAGCCGAAGAAAGGTCACAAAGTAGTTAATTTAGATAAACAAAAATGTTTGTTCCAGCGCTCTCTGACGATTAACAACATAACACCTGACTAATAACCTTCGCCGTTAAATCACAAACTTTTTATTGAAAACCGTATCTAAATCGGTCAAAAGGCTTTCGGAAGCATGTTTTTGCAACAAAATGATACAGCGTCCCCCTGGCGAGCTAACACCATAACGCCTATATAAGAACCATTGCCGACTAATCCCGAATATTTTGCAGAAAACCGTGTCTAAATCGATCAAAGTATTTTGGAGGTCAAATCCGTTAAAGTATTTGAGAAGACCCCTGGAGAGCTAATACCATAACACCTATCCGAGAACTATTGCCGATTAGTTCCAAATATTATACCGAAAACCACATGTAAATCGGTCAAACCGTTTGGGAGGTAAATGGGAACATTAGTTTGCAACAAAATGTTTATTGCGGCGCCCGCTGGTGAGTAATCATCGTATCAACTATCTAAGAACCATTGCCAATGACTCACAAACATTTTATAGAAAACCGTATCTCAATCGGTCGAACCGTTTTGGAGCCAAATGGGAATATTGGATTGCACACACAAACAAACAAACAACCTCTCACCCTAAACGCATGTACCCCCTCCGTTCCATCGTGGGTAAAAATTGGACATGCGTATATTTCGTCTAGTAGAGTAACACAATACCTATCTATTAGAAATGGCTTCACACACGTGAAATACGTCATATACACGGCTTCATACAATACTAAAATATAAGTATGTTGTTTACTCAATCGCGCCTAAACGGTACAACAGAAACAGATTTTCATAATTCGATTTAACATATTGGTCATTTTTAGCCCGAGAAATAACATTATTCATGTAAGGCGAAACTTGGTATTCTTATTCAATAATAATATTTTAGTACAACAATATTTTAGTAGACAAATCCTATCGTCTTAATCTAAAAGACGCCACCAGCAAAAACTGGTAATACATATTTTTAAGCTACGTCACATCAGGCGGAACTCTAAATATAAAATTGGACCGGTAATAGCTTTTTTTTGTTATTAGATAAGTCTGTAAGGCAGCTTTATTCAAGAATTCCGTCACGACAATCGAACAAAACTGTTTTTCATTCCATCCAAATTTTCAGTATTTTTCGTCTTTTTAAAAAAAAATATCTTTATCCGCACATATAATTTAAAATAACATTAAAATGGTCCGGCTAACTAAATCTAATAAAATTACTCTACTCCAGTCTACATCAATTTATTACTACTAAATGCCAATCTACCCACTCCATTATACTAATTCGTATTGACCACCCCCGTCACTCATTATACTGGGTTGTACCGTCGTAGTGGTAAACTAAACGGGACTCGGACCAGGCGCTTAGTAAGGATAATTATTAGATAATATGTAGCACCTAAACTTTTCGGTTAATCTATTTCAACTTTTGCTTCCACCAATTCTTTCATATACGTATTTAGATGGATCAAGTTAGTCATTAGACCGCTCATTTATTCATTATAAAAATGTTAAAAATTAGATCTTTTAAGTAATTAAAAGACGACATAAATAAATTGTTTTCGGACCAATTTTTTTAGTTAAATGTATGTAGCATTCTCACGCATGCACGCACTCACGCACGCAACATACTCGCACTCACAAACCTATGCACGTTGGCCCGCACGCACGCACGATGCGCGCGCGCACGCACACGTTCCCCCTTGCACACATGAACTTTCACGCGCAGGAACACACACACATACGCACACGATAGGTTTTTTTAAAATTAAGTGTATGAAATATTCATTCACACACACACACACACACGTAAAAGCGCACGCGCACGCACACATGTACGCAGCATGCACGCATGCCCACGCACACACACGATAGGTATATGGACGTACAAAACGCCGTTTCCACGCAGATTTGCTTGCATGAAAATGTGGAAATGGTAATATTGTTCTTTAGCAATAGCATGACTTCTCTTCCTGCGATTTAACACCGCGCCACCGCTGTTTTTGCCATGCATGAGTGACAGCCTTTCCTAAAAGACAAAATGACAAACTTTGCGATCTATTTATGTATGTTTTATAGCACTGTTTTAGAGCTCAAATTTAAACAAAAATGTTTGCCTTCATTCCCATAAGTCAGGACTAGAAAAAATTTAAAGTATCAAAATAAAAATTCAAAAACATGTAATGATTGGTCACCCGAGATCGTTTCCGAGAATCTAGTAACACTCGTGCGTCGGTCCGTACACGATCAAATGCGCGAATGTTAACAGATTGCAGACAGGCGTGTAACTAAAATTTGAGATACGCGCGAGTTTTCGACTAAAGAAAAATTTGTGACATTTTTAAATATTATTATTTATTAATTACGTTTCAAAAAGATTTTTATTTTAGGCAAACTTGAACATATTCCCTATTTTTACTTTTTGAAATAAGGTTCCAATTTTTCCTTCATACTTCATACGAAAACCTTTATATAATGACTGAGTTTGTATTTTTTATTGAAATAGGTAATTTTATTCACGCATATTTAAAAAATTGGAACTCAATTTTTTTTGCAACTGAAAACTTACGTACCGAATTTAGCTTCCGTTTATATATTTTAATCTTTGTACTAAGTGAAATTCATTACAATGCACCCTCAAATTTCACAAAATCAAATTTCTTAGTATTTCAATTAACACGTGTATACAACACGAGGAGTTTTTTTTCAGAATGTTTAGGCTAAGCATTAAAACCTTTAGGGTATTTAACTAATTTTTTTATTTCATAAATCATAATTTCAAGATTTTATTTTTGACAAGTTTTAAAAATTGTTCCATTTTTGGCTCATTGATTCTATGAGAGCAAAAGAAACAGAGATATTTGCCTACTTTACAGATAGCATTAAATTTAAAAACTCATAACACGTTTAGATTTACCTATATTTTCACGACATTTTACAAAAAACAGAAAATTTGGAAGAAGCGAACTATCATATCGTAATGGAAGTATTCGCAAATTACCATACATCATGTATGGGCGGAACTAAGTGGGAAGCTTTTTGACTAAACCAAATTGAAAATTTTAATTAAAGTCTAAGGACAAAAGTTTTTTCTTACTTCCTGAGAAATATTTTTTGTCGAAAAACTTTTTCTCAAAAACCGTTATAAGGAAATAAAATATGTAATTATTTATAAAAATTAATTGCGCTAACATTTTTTAGTCCTGATCATTTTCGTCCAGCCTATACCATAAATATTCAAACTGTTCTAATTCCCAATGTTCATAATATTTTTCATTTTTCTTGAGCATCCTGCTCGTGATAAGCATTTTATCTATTACCCAATTTACATTTTGAAAATAAACCATATATATATATATATATATATATATATATATATATATATATATATATATATATATATATATATATATATATATATATATAAAATATGTCTTGGCACTCTAGAATGATGAAGTATTTAACACACATGACATTAGTTTCATGGTCAGATTTACGGATAAACAATACGCCTGTTCATTACCATATGGAGTGAAAGAAAGCGGTACGAGACCAAAGAAACTAATATCACTCAAACGCAACTGTCGAAGGCTCGGATTCGTATTGTCTAGGGCTAAGGATTATCGAATTCGAATGATTTTTTTTGTTCGTACCTAATGACTTTGTATCCTGTTATAGAAATAATTTACCGAAATTCTTCATCAATATTGAATACCATCATAAAGTACTCAGAAACTTAATAACGGAGACACTATATTGCGATTTCTTCCTTCCAGAGATGGTTTTGTGGATATTTTCATCAATATCCCAAGGACTATTTTACATGATACTCTGAAAAAATAGTTTTGGAATTATTTTAGTAACTCGCCCTTTCAATTGATAAAGATTCCATGTTTTTCCTTTATAATAAAAATGTGTATACTGCACACCTCAATGCGCAATATTATTGGATGAACGCGCTGAGAGAATTTAATAACGAATACATTATTTTGTTTTTCAGGATTCCGTAACCAATCATGTCTGCCCGTCTGTAGGCCACAGCCGTTTTACTCGCACACTATTTATGTTATAAATTCTTTTTTCGCGCACCTAATTCTGTAGGACATCGCTGAATAAGTCTTACAAAAAATATTGAGGGTATATCATGAGTACTTTTTTGATACAGGCATCCGTTTACGAAATATTAAGCTTTAAAATGGTCATTTTTGTTAGAATTACGTGTCCCCACCCTCTACCAGCTAAACCGTTTTTTTGAATATCTGAAAAGTATTCACAATAGTAGTTATATATGAAGAAATCAAAAGAAAAATTATCATATCAAAGTAGCCTCTACTAGTTTAGTTTCAGTTTAATTACTAATGACATGCAGTTAGGACTGAACAAGTTCATAGAAACACCATACAAGTGAGTTAAATCAACTGCGAAATTAACTTTGTTTTCTAAACTTGGACAGGTTTTTGTTATTAAAAATATTTTTATCAAATTTATGTGATTTGACATATTGTTTCTATTTTGAAAGGCCATATTTTGACTTTATAGCTGAAACTAGCAAAAAGAAACATTGCATTTCAATTACAGAATGATAACTTGCGGATTATGTTTTAATAACAGTTTAATGAAACCAAATAATTTAGGGATAAATAAAATACTATTTAGAACCGTAATACAAAGCAAAAAAGATGTCTTCATAAAAGCGTATAGATTATAATTTCCAAATATCTAGAATTGCAAACAAGAAATAAAAATTGCTATAAAAACGTAACTATGTACTACACTTTTAATAACTTTTTAGAAATGTTCCCAAAAATAACCAACATCGATCGCTTTATGTGCAGTCACAGCCTACGTCAATCAAAAATAAATTCTTCACTGCCATTGACGTTCTCGCTGTATCGTCAAAGTGATTATCTCTGCGTGTTCTTTTAACGACTTTTTTCTCTTTGAGTTTAATGGATTAGTATGTTGAATCTGTGTGAGGAGTATACGACAGAACACAATCTTCATTTTGTTTCGTTCAGAGTTCTGTAGAAATAGCATTTATAACTATTGTAAAAAATAATCTGATTTTTCATAAAAAATACAAGATCTGTCATTCGTCTGATCGACGATTTAAATAAAACTTTTTAGAAGTTTATTTTTATGAATAAAATATCTGGTTTTCCTGATTTGCTTTAATTGTAGGTAAAATATAATACGTGGCTGAATGTGACTGATGTGTGACGTTTATGCAAGTCTCAAAGACTTCGAGGGCGCTTGCGTAAACGTCCTACTTTCTACAGTACAGGAATTAAAAAAACCGTTTCGTCAACGCAAGTGTTGACTTTAATTGAAACTATGCATAAAAATGACTTGCGTGTGTGTTAAATCATTTTAATCATAACATATTTTTATATATTTAATACGTTTCCTTTCGACCTACTGCCTAACTGCCATAATAATATAAAATCTACATAATATGTCCAAATTATATAATAATCAGTTTACGGCCGTTTACATAATCAATACGAGCTGCCCGCAGCTACTTCATCAGCAAGAGCTGTCCACTCAAATAACAATCTGACAGCAGCTGTACTCTTGCAAAGCTAGATCATATTCAATGTGATCAGATGTAAGATTGATAAATTAAAAGCAAAAGAAAAATGAAAAAAAATAACAAAACTAAAAAATTATGCTAAAAATGTATTATAGAGAGTACATTATTTAAAAAAGTAAATATAAGATCGTCAGTACTTTAATAATATATAAATAATTTCTTCTGTAATTACTGTAATATTTGCAGATAGATAGTGGAAACTCGGGTAAAATGATTACCGTAAGTTTTACACGGTAATAACGGAAAAGGGAATG
This sequence comes from Druceiella hillmani, assembly GCA_039881145.1. NCBI lineage: Eukaryota > Metazoa > Arthropoda > Insecta > Lepidoptera > Hepialidae > Druceiella > Druceiella hillmani. The sequence goes on from JAYKKI010000008.1 coordinate 11,638,443, forward strand.
GACACAAAAATAAAAGAAATATCTTGAATCGATTAATATTTATTGCAATTTAAAAGGTAATCAACATTTGACCTTAACATAAAACTATTGAGACTCAGTAAATCAAAAATGTAAAAACAATAATAAGCATTCGCCCACCCACCTGGATAAAGTTGCTACATCATTAGGGCAAAGCGATTATTAATCAATAAATTGTCCCACAATCTTATCCAAATCTAATAATGAACTCTGAATATCTCGACTGGATGCCCATCTACTAAAATATATCTTTCTCCATAATAAAAACATCATTTTCTTTTTCTGTTTTTTTCTTTTTTATGGTCTCTTTGGCAGTATTCTGATATACCTGCTTTCTTTAATTTTTTTCATAAGTTTTTACTTTTATTTGTTTTTATAATGACGTTTTAGTAAAATCTTCTGACTTCCAAATATTTCATTTTTGTGTGGTTATTTGTTTATCCAATATTCTTATAGGTCTTGTTCCAAAGGGGCATAATACCTCTTTGAACTTTCACGTTCGTGGACCTCGTTGGTATTCGGAGTTACTGGTTGTAGGTCTTTTGAGCGGTGTCTCTCTGGTGACGGGAAAAAGTCAGTAGGAGACTCCATGTCATTGGAGATTGGGATGGTAGATATATGTACTTTAATTTTCACTAGGGGAGGACTTATTTCAATATGAGATTTACTTGCAGAGGAGGCTCGATTAATAGATTCCAGTACGCCTATTCGTGTTCATAGGGAACTAATTTCAGTATTCAGGTATCTCAACATAACACTGGAATATTGAAACTAAGTATTTATAAAAAGAATAGATTTATTTGGTCCTATTTAATGCCTGACATTGACGTTTTGCCTGAAGTTGTAACATTCTTAATATTCATTTTTATTCACTGGTCAAATTCCTATCTAGAGAAAAGTCTATTCAATACATCGACTGTATTGACAGCCACTGCACTTTTGAGATCTTGAATTAATCCAAAAATACAATACAATATCCTATAATTACCTCATCAATTTCCTGACCGTTACTGACATATTAAACCGATCGATATTTGAAGATGGATTACCAGTTTCCAGGTGACTATATAGAGTATATGATACTTTTTGTATGTTCTTTTCATCGATTCTCAAAATCTGCATAAATTTACAGCGGTTTGCATGGCCTGATCGGGCCAGCAATTTTGATTTGTCTGCCCGCATTTTATTTTCTTACTGCAACAAAATATATACGTCATCACTTAAGTGTATGTGGGCAAGTGACAGGTACAAACTAATACGGTATTAACTTCTACATATACATTTTGCACAAGGCGATAAATTTCTAGATAATCCTTAGTCAAAAACTGTTGTTAAACGCTTTGTCATATCACAATACAAAACGACAAATATATTATATGTACATTAGAAACTTTGATAAGTTATTTTCACCAAAGGCATAATGTAAGAATAATTGGTAAATAATAATTGAATAATGATTTTCTTCCATAAAAACTTCTCGTGGATGAAGCGGCGCACGGCCCCGTCCCTTGTTGCCCGACACAGCGATGATGGCCGGTCCCAACGACACCCGGATGAATAATTAAGATATACATAGTTTAAAGTTTACAGACTTGGAGAGTGTTCGTTATGCCCTAGGCGTTCGGTTTACCCATGTCTACCATGTTTGCTGTTAAATATATATATGTAACGTTTTCAATTTGAAATAAATACGAGGTTTTTCAAACGTTTCTTTCTTTTCAAAGTAGACTGCTGGTTAAAAAATCAATTTCTTTTTTTGTGCTTACGAAATTAACTTAAAAAATCCATCAATATTAATATTTTTTCATGTTAATACAAATACGCATCTTAACCGACGGAATTATTAAACTACGGATAATAGCATGGACAATGAATATATTTCGCTTCTTAATAATGTCACTTCGCGTTAAAATATTGAATCTGGTCCCACTACTACATTCAGTTCCGGCTGCGTCAAGGGACTTGCTGTCAACGAGACTGGCCTTTCACTGCGCCCGTATTACAAGTTTGATCCACTGGCTGTTGTTTTATTGGACCACTATCGCGCTCAAACTCAATTTTGCACGCCATCGAATTTAGTAATGAATACTAATAATGATTTATTAAATCGAGTCTTCGTTTCAATTTCTACTTCGCTGATTCTTAACAATCTGATTATAAAAAAAACACGGGCCAGTTAATTAGAAACTACCATATTAGTAATAGAAATACGCTAACAAACTAATTCCCAATTGTGTTGCCTGGTAAATTTAATTTAATGTATACTATGCGGAATGTGTATGTTTTATTTATTGTACAAACCATTAAAGGAACTTATAGTAAATTTGAAAATCCATAAAGTTATTATAATTACAAAAATAGTTTTTATTACGATTTAAATACCCGCCATTTTCACGCGTATTTAGTGGCGTTACTCAGAACTGTCACGAATGTGAGCGTATGGATACATATTGAATATGTACATAATCTGAGATTTAATGGGTTTATCGGTAAATTAAACTTATAAATCTTCTCCCAATAATCCAAACAAAAATCCCAAATAGAAGTTAGTTATGTTGAGTAGAGGTCAATTAAAAATGTAGAACATTGAAAAACAGTGGTACTAATTGGAGATCATTTTATCTGCAAGAAACCAATTTATTTATCCAAGTAGAGACGTATAAAATACATTTATTATATATGGTAATATTTATATGTCTGGAAACATTAACGAAACGGCGAAATAGAATATTCTCAACTATAGCCAGTATTATTCCAACAAGTCATTTTACATAGACTGAAATGATGCTAGTGGTTGACCTTCACTAACATAAAAGACGGCCGCCATGTCTGTTACGCCAGTAGCGGTTTTTCTGCGAATTTTTAATGCACGATGGCCACAATCTCGTTCATATTTATTATGCAGGCTGCGACTTCAATTCTGCTCTTTACAGAAAAAGGAACAAGGCCCTTTGAATTAATTAGTATATCGCAATGTTACCTAAAGCATTCACTGATTTATGTAATATACATAATTGTGATGATAAACTCCCGAAAATGATACAAGATTTTTTTTGCAAAATGTACTGACTCAAAACTGTTAATGATATTAAATACAACACGAGTGGTAACTTCAATAAAAACCTGTAAAATGAATGAAAAAAGACTCATTTGTATTAAAAAAACATTGACGGAGCAATATTCCCATCGAGTGAGTCCGAGATAAATCAATGCATATTACGTTAGTTAAGTACATATAAGTACATATACGGAGTTAATGCTCATTTCTCAATTCCATCTGAATTATCAGCCCTACACCACGGATGAATTAAATATGAAAATAAATACATTTTCAAATGGTTGGACGGAGATCAAATTCCGCCCACGATTACAGGCATTACTATCGTCGATAAAAATTCTACAGATATTTTATTAATATGTATATACATATTATTAATAAATTCGAGCTCAGTGGAACCAATATCACAATAATTTTAATAACTTCATTATTTGTTCGCAGCAAAATTCGCAAGAAATGGAAACGAAAGAGCAGACGATACAGCTAGTACCCGAAATAAGAAGCCTGGATAAGAAGAAAACTTCATCATAAACAGCTCAGATGATAGCTGTGAAAAAAATAATGGAAATGAAACGGATAGTGTAGTAGATTTAAGAGAGATTTTTTTAGTACGCTAAAAACATTTTCTTTAATTACTGTCTTTAAAATAAATGTTTAATATTTTCTTTCAATTATTTTTATGACAGAAAATATTTTCTTTTCTTTTATTATACACTTAGGGGGGAAAAAATAAAAATAATAAATATGAATGTGATTGTATGCATACTGTCCCTTACGGAGTAGACCAACGAAATTTCGGTAAAAGACGGAGTTATTACACATACGAAACAATAAATTTTATTATCCTAGGTCTAATAGTTTTAGAGATATGATTTTTTTAACTTTTTCATTTTTTGTTACTGGGCATGAAAAAAAACAATTTATTAGGTATTATTACTATTTCTGCTTTTTTATTTCTTTTTTTTCTTTAAGAGAACATTCATCTTCCTGATTAAAATGTTATTCGTTCGTTATTATTGGCAACCAAAAAATTAAACGCTGAAACATGTGCATTTTTTTAATTACAAAACATGGAAAGTGATTTTTGAATAATGCTAGTATAAAAAAATGTACGGCAACCTTGTGGAATTATATTTCAAAAATACCCACAATTCACACAGTTTCCAAAAAGGTTTAATTTTCTGGTACTACGTCATTTCATAACATGTTTTTTATTCCTAAACTCATACCATTGATAATTTTTTCGGTCATGGTAAAATAAAACAAGTATTATATATGTGTATAGTAAAATAGTATTTATGATAATACCGTATTTATTATGTTTTTTTATTACAGCAAATGCTCAAAATGTCGTCCCCTAGCTCTTATGCGTAACCAGCATCTTGTTACAAAATTTTTTCTTAAACTTCGTAAGACCCTTTCGTTGTTTTTACCACTCCAGACACATGGTGTAGTTTTTGTCTTAATTGTTGTTCACTATCGTTAGTAGTCTCATAGACCGCCTCCTTGAATTTGAATTGAGGTCTGGCGAGCGTGGTGGCTATATAATTGTACCGCCACGTCCTATCCATGGATTTGGGTAAATTGCATTTGAGTAATCAGTTACTCGTCGGTAATGGGGCGGTGCATCATCGTGCTGTAGCCACATTCTGTCACGTACATCTTGTGGTATTTCATTCAACAGATTTTCAAGTTTGTCTCTTAAAAACCGTCGTTGATAGTCAGCAGGTAGCAGTGCTTGTACTCGTTGTATATGGTACGGGTACAAATTATTTCTTCTTAAAATGCGGTGTACTGGCTGTAATAGCTGTACGTTTTGCAACACTAGTACTTCGGGAAATCCACCGAACACTAGTAGAAGGAGCATCTTCCACTTCGGCCAGAAATCGACGCTCATCAATAATTCTATGTCTTCCTTCAGGAACTATATTTCGAGGAATTCGACCCCATAAATGTGCGTTATTTACACGAAGAAAGACTGCGATCGGGATAATGTTCACGATTAGGGTAGCGCTCGCGATACGTAGGTGCGGCTTTGCAAGCATTCCCGTCACATAGCCCGTAAATGAAATACATTTCTGCATATTCACGAGCAGTGTAGGTCTAGGGTATTTTGCAATGCAGTCGGTCAAACCATATCCAAATCACAAATACAAACAAGGTCCAATTAATGCATAGGACAACAAGTAAAAATAGTGGTAAGGAAAAAACAGCAAAAACACGTTGTTAGCTCCGAGCGATTCAATAAAAAGACCATAGAATAATAAAAAGACCATACAAGAGTGAGAAAGAGATAGAATTAAAAGCATAAATAGTAATAATACCTAATAATTTTTTTTCATGCCCAGTATCAAACATTTTAAAAATCATATCTTTAAAACTATTAGGCCTAGGATAATAAAATTTATTAATAACCCCCTCTATCACCGACATTTCGTTGGTCCACTCTTTACAGGGCACCTGTATATCATAAATTGGTGGAGAAAAATACCTTATGAATAAAGGCTTTGAAGATAAAAGTATATTAAAATTACAAAATTAGTATCAAATAAGCAAACTAAGTTTACTTTAATTAATATTTAAATTTACATAATTCAACTAGTAGTAATAATAACAATACGGTAGTTGACTCATTCTAAATTTTGATATTTTTCGTACAATATTGTGAAATATAACTTAATTAAAAACCAGTCTTGAAAAAAATTCAAAAATTGATTGAAAAATAAGCCAGTTGTAGGCTTCTAAATTTGAAGATACGGATAGAGTTGGGTATATCCCTGTCTCTATTCCTCTCGTATAATATGTGTAATATTAAAAATGACCTCACAACACAGTATTGCCGTCCTTTTCTAAAGATTAATTTAAACTTTTATAACTCGGTCAATTTTTAAGATTATTAAAAAATTGTTTCACTTTTCGTCAGGTTGTACCTTAAAATTATGATTAATGAAATAAAAAAAATTTAGTCAAAATACCCAATTGTAGTCATCTGAATATTTACAGTGGGACGGTCATCAGTTGACCCATAAAAATTCCTGTCCGGCGCTTATATTCACTGAACGTGCAATATGTTTATGGTGTCGACTGACGGTCTTACAACCACTATAAACGCAACTGATCGTTTTGTTTCATAAATACAAATATATAAATATTCACCTCTAAAAATTATATTCGATGTTAAAATTACTTTATAGTCGAGTACTTTTTGACAGGTTTATATGAGTGACAGACATAATCCACCCTTTGCGATACATCTGACTACTATTTCCTCAACTAATAGTATGCAAACATTCATCACAAGATCTTTCAGGCGATGTAAAAGAACTTTCAGAAAAACAATTTTCACGAGTTCACTCCTTCCCACGACCGGCTCCACCACGAGTGCTACGATTGTCTCCCTTTTCGCCGATTGTTTATAGATAATTTATTAGACAGAGTAAGAATTAGTTGGTATAAAATAAGTAAGAAGAATGATAGGCTGCCTTCCGGGCTACGAAAAATATGATAAGAAATGCAGATCCGAGGCCGCACATCTCTCTGCAACTAGTAAATAGTCGACTAAGCGTTCACATTCATTGATCATTCTGTATATCAATCTCTTAGAATAAACACGTATTAAATTTCATACTAGCTGTTTTGGAAAAAACCGTTGTCGGCCTGCGGTACTTAATTAGCTTCAATTACAATAACACCGTAATGTCAACAAATATCTTTATCTTAGGTTAAATAGCGTTCGTTCTGCCACAAATAATATTATCCAATAACAAAGCGTTTCGTGTTTATGGTCCGTTTCAGTAAAAATTGTATTTTATAATTATATTTATTTAGAAAAATAAGCAAAAAAAATGGTTTTAAATTGTCCCCATTTTTTTCACGTGTTAATAGAACACAAAAAATATATTTCAAGTTACTTGCATATTTTCTATTACTTTTTGGAACGTTACTCGTAAAACGGATATATTCAGTAAGATTCTTGAGGAACGTAAAAAAAACTAAAGTATCGAAGCAAACGCAGTCAGCGTGTAAAACGAAACGATTTCAAAAAAAATCTCCACAATATATATTAAAATTTTGCCTTGAAGAATATTGCCTATTTTATCTAAACTTATCGATTATTTTAACAGCTCTGATTATTTTAAAAGCGCGATCACAGAAAAATTTAAATAAACTCACTCCATCCCATATTGAGATATTTTACCAATTCGTTTCATCGAATGCCTAAACGACATAATCGTCGGTCTATTTTCAAGACATTTAAAAGATCCAAACTTGTACACAATTGTCTACTTGTCTTCTAAAATATTTAAACCCCTTAATTACAATACTTAAATTTGTTCATCATTTCAAGAGTGAGGATGGGTGAATGGGTATTTCGCAGATTAAATTGCGTGCTCACACGTCTACTTCTCATATCTTTACAAAAATAGGAATGTGAGCTATTTATTAAAAAAGCCGATTAAATTACACCACTAAATGAAATGGAATAAGTGTAGCCATAAAGAATTAAATTTTATGTAATTTTTTTGCAAAATTTTTACGGAACAATTATTTATGAAAAATAATGATAATTTTAGCAAATCGCACACAAATTTCCCATCTCATTCCTACGTTAACGTTTCGAATTCAGAAAGGTAGTAGTATAGCCGCTTTTGCTTATGAGATCCTATAGACGTGATATATTAAGTATTCGAATTATTTTTACAATTAGCCACGATAATATATTAAAAAAGAACATGGAATTAAAACAAAAAGCGTACGATTATACACGTAGCAAAAATTATTGTATTGGCATCTCTCTCGACTCAACTCGATATTTTATTGTTTAAACACTGATATTATGATTTTTTTGCACGACTTTGTATTTCCCTTCTCCCTTCATACGTTTAGCAGCGAGTTAGGTTTCCATATAAAATGTGTTTGATTATTTCCTCCATAAATAAAACACAAAAATATTGTTTCCGAAATATTTGTCTATGTGTTGTCTATTTGTGTTTGTTTTAACACGCATCACGTAAAAACTACTTACTCAATTCAGAAAAAAATTTTGAAAAACATGGGAGTTGACTTGAGGCAACAATGAAAGTTTTTTCTTTTATCCGAATCGGTCTACCCAATTAATTTACAATTGCATAAATACTACAACAAAAATCAAATTACTGATTACCCCGCACATGGTAATACACAAACGTAAAGCGCACCACCTTGAAATTTTCCAGCCGGGCATAAACTGGCGAAGTAGACGTGGCTAGATATGAAAAGTGGAGTGGCGCGGGTGGTGCTTGACTGCGCAACCCGAATGCAGGTAAACGCATGAGGGAACATGTAGTTCTTAATAGTCTCCGGCCCATAAAATTTTCCGATGTTGTGTGCATTCGTTATAAGCTTACCTTATTTCAGCGACTTGTTTAAAATTGTAATCTATTGTAAATATTATCTATTTAATTATTTTAGTAGGTATCAGGCTGCATACATTTTATTGACCACACATATAATAGAATTAGCGTGTTTGTACATTGAAGATATTTACCGAAAGAACATTTATAGAAATATTACAAAAGTAACAGAAGACGACATAATTGTTTTGAAATGTTTATCCATTTGTCTGTGATCCTATTTATCTGTTCGTATACCACCCAAGAACAGTTAAAAGATGAAGTGTTGAAGTTTTTACTGATGAATTCTGTTCTACGAACGTTGTTGGATATGGGGTATATATATATATATATATATATATAGATATATATATATATATATATATATATATATATATATATATATATATATATATATATATATTTATCACAATTGAACAAATAAAAAGAAGATATGGCATTTTTACGTATCAACACAAAGACACTACTTACAAATTGCTTTTATATTTATTGTTATAGATGGCATTACAGGTCTTAAGCACCAATTAACTTAATAATATATTATAAAGATACATGTGTGAACTAAGTCGCGGGCACAGCACGTACACACATGTGTGTATGTATGTATACTATATTTAATTTGAAAAAAAAACTACTTTGGTTACATTGAATGGAATTTGAGAGATAATGGTAGATTTCCTTACAAAATTAAATTATCATAAAATATCATAAAGAAATACCTACCTTCTATGTTTTTATCGTTCTTCTATGTGTTTTATCAAGTAAGAGATCAAGTTGTTAGACCACGTCGGCAGACAGTTAGCGCATAGGATGATTCATATGTCAAAGACGGGTCATGTCATATTAGGTTTTTTTATTCTACCTAGATTAACATTGAATACGCTCCTAAAATCACATCAAACATTGTACAAGATATAGATGATCATTGAGAAGAGCTTCAGGTTTACAATTGTATCAAAGACGATCAATGTTAAATCAAAAAAATTAATGACTATGAACGGGTAATGCCAACAACTATTTCTGAAATTTAGTATTTTGAAAAGCTCGAAAAAAATAAGAGGAAAACTATAAAGGGAAAGAACGTTATAATCTTGATAAAAGATTAACATACCAATCGTGCTAAAATGGTTGAAGCTTTCGAAATGGTCCTTTGTAATAAAAAAACGTATTAAGCAAGAGTGGAACACGCTCTACGAGGGTTCCATAAACATTTAGGAGTTTATAAACATTTAATGAGATATAATATTCCTATTAAACTATACACAAAATTTTAATTTTTAGAACAAAAAGATATTGCCTACCATATCTTTCACAGGAGTGTATTTAAAAAAAATATTTGTTTATATGATATAACTATATATTAACGATTTTCGGATTTATTACTTTATTTGTGCTGTAAGACCTTACTTCTTGCCTAATTTCACGATTGTACGTATGCAGGAGAAACTATTAAAAAAATTCAATCTGTTTTGTATTTTTTGGATAATATTCTTATTTATTCCCTTCCGTATGTATAATAGGTCAGATATAATTCCCTTCAATTCCAACGGGAATTGCTTTTAATCGCGCATTTTTTTTGTATTTTTTAATTATTTAATCATAACGTTCATAACCCCCACGATCTTGAATTTAGTAGCGCATAATGCCCCCGACTGCAACATAAGAGGACGATGTCATAGTTTATTTCACCTACCTAGAGCGCACACTGATTTTCGTTCACTCACAGTGTTTAATCCTGTATTGTGGGATACACCCAGTATAGATATATTTTCTGCTCCATTGACCTTTTCAGGAACGGGGTTATGAAGGTGCTTGGTGATGCTAGAATTATATCTATGCGAAATATTGTGTGTTCCTGTTTTATTTATTTTTGATACTACTTTTGTATTTTATTAGTTGTTGTTCTTATATGCTCGTATTGAACCACTCGTTATTATTTTTTCCACATGCCCAACGCTTTGGGTAAATCTGTAAGTTTTGGCATGGAGCTTTCAAGAATAAATAAATAAATTACCTGACCCGCCGACTATCTCTGTGCAAGAAATCACACCGATCTGTTACTCCGTTGCAACGTGCATTAACAAATAAACTTCCACATTCATAATATTAGTTAAGATTCGATGATACGAAGAATAATGAAAGATAGTATTAATACGACTACTTCAATATAAAAAAATACTGAAATAGAAATTTTAAGCAACAATTCTAAATAAATCTTTCTAACACTATTACAAGTATTGTTCATTATTTTTTATTTAGACTCATTTTCATTTAAAACTTAGTTCACATGAAGATGAGATAACATATAAATAAATATTATATCAGACAATTTTCGCAGCACAATAACGTCTTTTAAAATAGATTTTTGAACATATCAGTCAATGTTCAATTAGTTTTATCTTTCTTTATCACCAAAAAATACTGAACTTTTATCACATACCTACAATTAATACAATAACTGCTGCATCTATCAACTGGTTGAGCTAGAGACTAAGACTGGCCTGGTGCAAACAGTGAATAGCGTGCGCCTATCATTATTATTTGCATTAGACTGAAGGCAAAATCAAAACGCAAACTCAAAGTACACGGAAAAAAGTAGCGAATGACTTCACTGAATTTTATTACCAAATTAGTGTGTTCATTGTTGTAGCAACAAATATTGATGTAAGACCATTTTATTTAATATTTCACAAAAATGTATCAAAGCTAAATCACATATTCGTTATGTTCTGATAAAAAAACATTTACAATGAAAGTGAAATATTTTTGAACCCCTACGACAGTCATGATAAATAACACCTCAGGTACGAGAAATGCATCTTAGAAAAATGTGTCTATAACATGGACACATTTTCTACGTAAATTATTTGACGATGGCTAAAGGAAGTGGAAAAAGAAGAAGCCAACAATTTATGAATACTTCACAAATTCTAAAGAAGAAACCAATAACTTTATTCAACAACTCTCACTAACCCTGCAATTAGTTCCGACATTTTGGCAACAATTTATTTTAAATATTTTTTGTAATGGCATCAGGAGTTTTTGGCTTATAGAATTGTTTTTATTGCTCATGGCTTCATAATATATGTATTTAAGTCCATAAATACATCTATTTGAGGACACAATTTTATAAATATGGAAGACATACTAAATCTATCTGTGCTATCATAAAATAGTCTTCAAAAATGTTAAAATATAAGTCTTGTTAATTCAAGAAAACTATGTCTAGGTTTAGTATTTAAAAATTTTACGATAGACAAACAAAAATAACAAATCCCAAGAAGAAGACGGCGATAGATTATAAGCAATTTTCCCAGATAATTTTACTTAGTGTGCTTTTGAACATTGCGAAAGTGGCAAATTGAGGGAGAGTTCAACATTATTTTTAAAACTCCCTTCAAAGCTACTACAGTAGCAAAGAGATCAAACGAAAGTTTAATATTTAGAACTAGTAAATACGTTTGAATTATGAATTTAATATTGGAACTAGTAAATGCGTTTGAATTATGAATGTCATAACAAAATAAAAGTGCCTCGAAAACAAAACATTGAATTCTAGAAAGTTAAATTTAAATTGTAAGAAAAATAATGTTTTACTGTCTTAATCATACTATATTTTATTTCAGTCCCACATTATAACACTGACTGTGTTCGAAGCTAAATAAATACGTCTGAGTTTTACAGTCAATATGGCCAAACTATTACTTTAATCGCCTATGAAAAAAAACTGTGCTAAACTGAACAAGGGAAGGCGGTCTTGTTTCCACATTCATTACATTTTAAAAAGCCTTTTGAATCCGGAACACTTAGTTCCTGTATACTTTCCAAACTAACAAACTAAAGGTAACTAAGGTTTGACCAAAATTCTATCCTATAACTAGGGCATGCAATATCAATTTTCCTCTAAAACCATATAAAATATCGAAAACCAATACCGGAATCGATCAAATATTGGTCAATTCCGGTATTGGTTTTCGATATTTTATATGATTTTAGAGGAAATTATCAAAAAGTTATCAATTTTTGCACGCAAGATTGATTTGCTTTACTCGAATATAAGGAAAAGGAAAGTCTAGGAAATAGCAAATCGACGAAGAAAGCATTGGATTGAAAAGTCAATAATAATTTCAATCTTTTTGATTTTTGAAATATACTGTTGAAAAAAACCTGCAACAGCTAAATATGATTTATTCACAGTATTATTAATGCTATTGTAGTTATTTTAATGAAAACAAAAAAATATCTCACTTATATACACATTGGTCAAACCAAATTTTTAAAATATATTGTAAATATTAATCTTATTTTTTCAAATTTGAATCGGCTTGAAAATAAATTACAAAGATTCTTTAAGAGAAAAAGAGAAAAGATAACGTTGTTCTTGAAAGTGAGTTCACAAAAATAACAATTCATTAAGTGATTGGTCGGACATTTGCTTCTCTTATTATGGATACCTATGTATCCAATTCAAGAAAAGCCTGTTTCAGGTTCGACACTAGCGGGACAGGATAGACAATTGATATTCGTATGCATTCAATATGTGGTGCCCTCTGCAGATTCATAGTCGAAGACTGTCTTTTCCACCGTTACACTTTAATATTCATGTTCCATTTGTTGCAAATTTAGGTCCATTCATCAAAAGAGTAAATTTTTTTCAAACGAAAAAGTAAATTTTTGTCGTTTTATTTCATATCTGTATTCATTGATCAATTGTTCTTTAATATGGTGAGCTTGTTTTTGAGAAATATTTGATATTGTGTTTGCTGAATAGGATAGATTGAAGCCGGATTTTTTAACAAACGCCTTCATCACTTTGGCAGAATAAGCTGGAAGGGATTTCATCCAGCAGGTTTTCTGCTTTTTTAATAATGGCTTCTCTTTTATGATCATTACTTAACGTTACACTAAAGTGCGCTGAAAGCAAGTGCTCTGAACATAACGTGTTGTTCAATACCACCTGTTGTTACTCCAATTTCTCGATTAATAGTGAAGACACATTTTATGCCAGCGGCTAAAAACAATTTTTTTAACGATATTAAATTTTTCTCATAGTTTACATACAAAATTGTATAATTCCTTGATCGAACAAGAACAACGTGAAGAATTGGAGATTCCTTAGATTTCATCGTGTGACGTACTCCTATTCTTTCCCGTTGTTCCTGCGTGTGTGTAATTTGTTTAATTATGTTTTACATTAGCGCGGACGAGAAGGAATTTCAAACGAGCGCGTGGGAAATCCCCGCCATTACGTTAGGAAATCTCCGGCAAAAGTGCTCTGCGTTCGCAGTAAATTATATTATGCCGCGTAATTTGAAATTTACTACCCCAAAATGTCGTCATCGTAAATACCGGTATTCCGATATAAAACATAAAAATTAAGGAATTATAATTTTTCAAAAAGCAGTCCGAAATTCCGGCATTACTAAACTCCGTTTTGTCGAATCTATATACGTAATGCATAAAATTTTCTTCGTAGAATATGTGCTTTTTTCCAAAAGCTTGTCGTCATGTGTATTCTAGTTACCACTAATAGTTAACCGTGTGATATCATTTTTTATACACTGCCATGACATGTTTTAGTAGTAGTTGTTTCTCAGCCAACAATCTTGCTCAGAAGTAGTACACTTCTTATATGTTCCAGATATTTATTCGTCAAAGGGTTATAATTTATGGCTGCAATGAGGTGAAAGCTACAACATAATGATTCCATTTTTGCCGCTAAATTTATTGTTTTAGCATATACTCGTAAATAAGAGACACAACAATACTTTTGCACTTTTCAAGAACGATCTGATAAGTTTGATAAAGTATTCTGCGGATTTAAAAATTATTTTCTTGTTGTCACACAAACTTACGTTGCCAATACTAAATATTAGGAGATCGCTAATAATAAACTACTTATTGTAGTTTTTACTATGAACGCAAACACAGTACGATCATACCAGAATGCACATGCTGCGATAATAGATACGTAGTTAGTAAGGCCGATGCTGTATCGTTAGCCAGGAGATACAGAGACAGCAACTATCATCATGATAGTAACTCACATAACGTTGCAAAGCCAAAATTTTCTTTTTTCTTTATAACAGCAATTTTATTTGATCATAATACATATTATATTTTTATAGGGATATACTCGTATCATTTATATTATAAATACTCAAAACCGTGAATTGATATACACCCATTGTAATGTTGAATAAGATTTTCATATTTCTATCATGTAATTGGGTTCCTGGTAAATAGCTGGGAGTTTTATTTTAAAAATATGGAAGGAAAATTTAGTTTTTTGGAAACCATTGAAAGAGTACATGACACTTAATAAAATATTTAAGAAAATTGACAAACCATTTTCAGTATTATTTCAATTATGTATTAACAATGATAATCATTTTGTTAGATATTGAATATATTTGGCGTTAATTTTGTAGAAATTCATTATTCACAGTTAGATGATACTACGTGATGTAATATTATTTCTGCTTTCTTTAAGGTCTTTACCACGACCTAGGTTTCGTTGTATTACAACATCTTCAGGTGGGATATTAGCAAAGATATCTTTGCTAATAGCCCACCTGAAGATGTTGTAATACAACGAAGCCTACTTGATCCAGGTCATGGTAAAGAACTTAAAGAAAGTAGAAATAATACTACATCACGTAGCATTTTGTTGGAGTTTAATTTATATAAATGGTCTATCTCTAAGATTCCTTTTAGTTTATACTGTTATTTGTCATATGAATTGGAAATAAAATTGGATGGTATGTTATTTTTTAATAAAATCATTGGACAATAAAATTTTCTCAGCATTTTTCTGAGCACTAAATCGTTTAGAATTTTTATTTAAAACGTACCGATATAATTCATAAAATTGTTAAGTTTTTTTGGGTATTTTTGAAATACTATCTGAATTTAATAAACAATCAACCAATAATTTTTTTCAAATAAATGAATTCGGGATTATGTTTCAATCACCAGTAAGACCGAAAACAAATCACAGAAAATTTCAGTTATTTAGAACAATGGCGCACTATTGTACTAAAAAACGAATACTACCTAGACGGAATGACAATGCTACATAAACAACGATATTATCTCTTGCCAAAATTTGAATTTCTTTATGACATTTTATTCAAGGAAACATGATATATAAAACAGTAGCAACAATCGTTTGTGTTTTTACTATTCGCCTTTTCTTATATTTTTCGCTACTAAAAACATAAATTGTTTTAAATTAGCTTAAGATTTTAAATGTGAAACTCGAAATTTCCAGTTTATTTTTTATTTACTAATTATTTATTAAATTCAGATAGTATTTTCAAAAATACACAAACAAACCTAACAATTTTACGAATTTTATCGTTACGTTTTAAATATCAATCCTAAACGATTTAGTGCTGAGAAAATTTTATTGTCCAATGATTTTATTAAAAAATAAAAAATAACATCCAATTTTATTTAACTTTTCTCATGAAAATTTGGAGCTTTTAAATCAATTGGCCATCGTAGGTTTTAAGGTAAAAATCAAATCAAATCATCGTCCTCTACTTTTATAATTAATTGAAGAGAATCTATAACTAAGCATCTTTAAAATATATATATATAAAAACACCTTTATTTTAAATAAAAATAAGATCAATCGCAAATGCGCACGTTTAAGGCAAAACTATCCATTAAATATCTTAGCATGTGCAAAAAAAATAGAAGTAAAACCGCGATTCTCAAATACGCTTCGTGCAAAGTTTGTCTAAGATAAGTGATACTCTATGAAAACGATGACTTCGTAATCGAATTTAAAAGTAATCACAAGGAGGTTGTTAATTAATTATTTTTAAGACATTTTACTTAAATATTTTAAGCATTTTAGGGCTACATAACCAAATGGGAAAAACACTATGATTAAAAATTTCTCATGTCTATCCATATCATGACTATTAATTTAAATTCGATCGTAATGAAATAACGATCGCATTTAATTTGATAAAATGATTAATATCACTCTTTTTCATGGACCTCCTCGTCATCAAACTTGGAGATGAAAAATGTTTTTAGCGAACCCCGTCGAATGATGTGTCATAGAAAAAGTCTTTCAAAGTAAAATCGTTATATAAAAAAGTAACATTTGCCAAATAAGCCTTTTTCCAAAAAAATTGAACCGACTTTAAATAAGCACCGAATAAGAAGCGCAGTAAAAGCATAAAATAATGTAAATGATTTAATTGAAATCTTTGCGGTAAAATATCGTTTTAAAACAAAAACACTACTACTGCTAGAAATTTTCAGAATCGGTACCAAACCGATGAGTCCTACAACTCACTTGACATCGACCTTAGAGCTAAAACACAAGAACGTCTTTTGAGCGACTTTTCGGCGACAGATTGTCGACGGCTGTTTATATGGTTAAACATAGACGAGCGTCTCTTAGTCGTCCATTCCAGCGACGGGTAAAATTTTGACGACGGTCCCGTCGACACGATGACGTCACGAGTCGTCCGAGACATCGCATACGGGCAACACCTACTAGTATTACAAGCCTGTCATGTCCCGAGAGTAGCTAGTGCTACGTCATCGCCAGTCGGTAATCGAAATCCACATAGACGACAGCGCTCTCTGACGGAGTTTTGTGAAATGCATATGCTGTGCTTTGTAGTCGATATTATATGTCGATATTATAATATACATTTGCTGTGTACGTAATTGCAGGAGCAATTACAATAATAGTAATAAGACGACCGTATTTTCATTTCCTAAAAATGAAAACTTACGTCGTCAATGGATTGCAGCTATTCCTCGTGAATTTAAACCGACGCATCATTCAAGAGTAAGTTTGAATTAAAATCACCATACATACGTATTTTTGATTTGTTCTTTCTTCGTGTTATCTAATTTAAATTATATTTGCGTTATATTATTGCTCATGTTTAAACAATTGGTAAATATTTTTTGTTTATAGGTCTGCGAGCTTCACTACACAGAAGACCAAATTGTAGGTTCTGCGGAGGCCTATGATGAGAAGACTGGTGTACAAATTGTGGCGAAATTAAATAGATTCAGTGCAGTGCCGTGTATATTTAAAAATTGTCCATCTTATTTGTCTAAACCTGGACATTCACGTGAAAGTAATGATCAAAGACTGGAGCGATTAGATAATGAACATTTAAGGTTAGCATTAAGTGAAAGTGTCAAGTCTCACAACGAATATAATCAGTCATTCTTTTTCTAATTTAAGTGATTTTTTATAGTGTTTGTCAACCTGCGAGATTGGTGTCAAATAAATAGTGAAGGTAAAATTATATTCGCTATTATTTCGTTGTGTGATGTTCCTACTATTTCAGCTTCAGTTACTGTGAATAGTAATGATAGCTTGGAATTGAAGATATCCAGAGGTAAGAGTGAGTTGAAATTGTTTTGTGGTAAGCGATATCCAACCAAAATTTCCAACATTAATGATTTTGAAAATATCTTACAGACTTTATCTATAGACCATTCAAACGAAAATGAGACATCTGTTGATGAAATTGCTTCAAATGCCATTTCTCTCTTAGAAAAACTAATTAAAGATGACAATAATTTAGACAACAAAATTACATTTTTGTGTGATCAAATAAAATTATTAGCATTAAACAAAAAATGTCGTCGCTGTACAACTGATTTCTTAATATATTGCAGTATTATGTGCACAATTTCTCCTCATGCTTACCGGTACGTGCGTAGTATTGAGTTATTTACAATGCCATGTCCGAATACTTTACATAAAATTTGTGGTCAATATAATTGTAATCCAAAAGAAGAACTAATAGACGAAGACTTTTTATGTTATGTGAAACAAAAATTTAATCTTTTGCACCCTAAAGATATTACTGTAACTCTGATGGTGGATGAAATATATTTGAAACCTTATTTTGATTATAAAGGAGGGGATATTGTCGGTAAAGCTTTTGATTCTGGCCTAGCCGCTAAAACAGCTCATGTTTTTATGGTACAAAGTTTAACGAGTTCCTATAAAGAAGTAGTTCATATTTTACCCGTTAATCAATTTACTGCAGATGTGTTATTTGCAATCATCATAAAAGTAATTATGGGCTTACATTTAATCGGATTTAATGTAATTTGTGTTGTCAGTGATAATAATGCCATAAACAGAAAAGCAAAGTCTTATTTTCATTCACCGCCATGAAAATAAAGCTTTCTTTTATATATTTGACTCGGTCCATATTCTAAAATGTATCCGTAACAATTGGCTTAATGAAAAGGACCAGCAATTTATTTATCCTGGTTTTGACCCTATTCAATTCCAAAGTTGTAATTCAGTAGCTCAATTTTCAGATTTGAAAATGTTATATGCTAAAGAATGTAATGATTTAGTGAAGTATTCTTATAAACTTAGTTTAAAATCATTGAATCCCTCTCAATTAGAACGGCAAAATGTTAAATTAGTCTTAAATGTTTTTAATGAATCAGTTATTGAAGGTCTAAAAGAAATAGGCAAAAAATACCATTTCACACATTAGTTAATTTTATTGAAATTATACTAAAATGGTGGAATATTGTAAATGTTAAGACATTATATAAAAATATTAGATTTAATAATGTATTTTTGGAACCTTTAGCTCCGGAGCAAGACAATTACAAATACTTGGAAAAATGTTTAGTATGGCTGGATTTTTAGAAATCATGTCGTCCTATAAATTTTATGTTTAGTACAGAGACTCATTTAGCTTTTTCACATGCAACTCACTGTTTGTTACAACTCACTAAATACTGTATTAATGAACTTAATTTTGCATATATTTTACCAGGAAAAATACTAACAGACTCTTTAGAGGCACGTTTTGGAAAGTACCGGACAATGGCTGGCTCACAATATTTAATTACAATTAGACAAATATTTGAAGTTGAATCAAAACTAAGAACACAATCATTATTGCCGTTATGTCTTACTTCAAGTATGTGGGGTGATAAACAAATAACGTTGCATGATATATGTAGTAGTTTCAAAAATAGTGGCTTTAATAACGATGAACCTAATGTTGATAATAATGAACAGTATTTCCATGTCTCAGTTGATGAAAATGATTTTTTGAAAATATCTCACTCCTTACCTATTCTTGTATATTTATCAGGTTATTGTACACGGTCAGTTCTTAAAAAGATTTCTTGTAGTAATTGTTCTAAATTTTTAGTGATAGATAAAATTATAATGTATGAATGTAGCGCTGAAAAATACACATTCCTAAAAAACTTAGATAGAGGAGGATTATTGTATCCACAATCATACGTTGTAAATATAGTTTCATTAAATTATATAGTAGTTAATAAAATGATTGATATTAATAATGAAGAAAAATTTCTTAAGTGTAAAAATCAGAGTCAAGCGATCATAAATACTTCATGTAAAATTATATTAGAAAATGATATGGCTTTTAGTGATTTTGAATGTAATAGTAATGATCATTCAGTATTATTTATTATTTACTGAAAGCTTCAACTAATTTATTTTTAAATAATTATGTAAAATTCAAAAACAATAAATTTAACGGCCCTAAAAATAAAAAGAGAAAGCTAAATACATTACTTCAGTCATAAATATTTTTTACTTTTCATGTAACTTGTAAAATTGAAATTTGGTCCACAAGACTAAATAAGATAAACCGTGAACTTATTGCGCTGAAATATTGTATTTATACAACAACCTTTTAGTATAGGTTTCTTTGAGTGGGCACACTTCCTCCTGTATCGTTCAATACATCTAATAGTCTATTCATTCAAATTGTATTTTGAACTGCGGTATTTTTAATTGATGTAAAGGAATAAGCTGCGATGTAAAAATAGTTTTTAAGAAATTTTAAAGAAGTAAAATCTGCTGATCTTCAAATAAATAAATACATGTTGCACTAAAATATTTTTAATTTGTCTAAAGGGATATGTTGCGTAGGGATAATAGTATTTAAGAAATTGTAAAGAGGTACAATCTGTGCTTATTTTCAAACAAATAATTGTATTTTTCACTACAATATCTTTAATTTGTCTAAAGGAATATTTTGCGTTGTGCTAATAGTTTTTATATGGATACATTTAGGGGTTTGTGAAGAATTCGCCATTTATTTGCAAGAATCCCAAATGCACATTCTATGTACCGGCGTGCTCGAGAAAGTCTATAATTAAATATCCTTTTCTTAGCAATTAATTGCTTTTCACCATATAGTCTTAGCATGTGTGTAGAAAGACCAAAGGCTTTATCACCTACAAATGCGTAAGGCAAACAAGCGCCTCCCGTAGTGATCGGCTCCGGTTCTGGAATATCTAATAAATTAGTTTGAATTCTTGAATAGAGTGTACTGTCTTTAAAAACTGATGAATCCGAGCTCATCTCACAAGCACTAACATCTATATATGTAAACGAGTAATTCGAATCGCAAACTGCCAGCGGTATAATTGAGAAATATTTCTTATAATTAAAGTAAGAAGATCCACTGTTCGGGGGTTTATTGATTCGAATATGTTTCCCGTCAATAGCACCTAGACAATTTGGAAAGTTAGCCTTTTTATCAAAACCTGTAGCAATATCTTCCCATTGACTGTTAGTTCTGATATAAAATCTTTTTTTAACACAGTCCACAAAGTTTTGGACACTTCCCTTGCTGTTGAAGATCCACATCTGTACGAGTAAAATAATTCTTGAAAAGATATACCCCTTCCCATATACCTGTAATAAACAGTTTCTTATAAAAATTTGTTTTTTTTAGGTATGCAGCTACAGAAGCGGTGGAAAAATTTGCGGGACTGCTTTAATAGAGAATTAAGGAAAGGTAAATCTGCTAAAAGCGGGTCTGCGGCTTCAAAATCTAGGCAGTATTCCTACTTTAATCAGTTGTCATTTTTAATGCGGGTCAGTCATAAGAAAAACACAGAAAGTAGCATTGAAAATGTATATATGCCCGACTCAGAACACACGCAACGTGAAGATGAAACGACATTTCATGACAATACATCACAAATTATAATGAATAAAACTTAAAAAAAAAACGTAAAAATTGTTATAAAAATGACGAGTTAATAGAAAAATTAAAAACACGTATTGAAAGTAATTTAAGTAATAATACCCCAACAGACAACGATATGCTCTTTTTGCAATCACTTCACGAGGATTTGAAAAATATCGACGATAATTATAAATTAGATGCGAAAACCGAAATAATGAATGTAAAAAAAAGTACAAAAGACTTCCTCGATATTGTCATGAAAATTCTTTGTATGAAGTTCCTCATTATCAATCAAACACTGCATATCATCGAGGATATAGTACAGCGGTACCTGGCACCAGCAACAGAGTTGATACTGTACCAACATTTCAACCGCAGCAAACTGACTTGTCGCCATCTACTCCGGCCAGTACCATTTCTCAGTACTCTGTTTTATCTGGTGTAATTGGCTTGTTGGAGCAATAAAATTATTATTATGTTTTTTGCTTGTCTTAATTTTACCTTCCAAGCTGCAGGAGGTTTCCTGACACAAACATAAATATACGTACCTTAATGTAAGAGCTAGTCGTTCCTCAGGTGGTATGCTCTTTCTCATTACAGTGTCATTCTTATTTATGTGACTTTTTAAAACTTCTCACAAAAAATCAAATGTGCTTTTAGACATTCGAAAATAGTTATCATAGTATATTAGATAATAGTTATTATAGTATATTAGAAAATCTTATCATCGTGGTTTCTCAAATCTCTATACAACAGAAAGAATTGACCTTTACTTCGATCTTCTATGAGTGGATGAACCCAATAGGTTATATTAATGCGCCGCCGCTATTTCTTGTTCAAAATCCATTTTGATACTAAATAATTTTCGTAGTCATTTGTGACGACAATAAAGTCGCCGCGTCGTCGGAAATTACGACTCAGCGACGACGAGCAGTCGTTTATTCAGCGACAACTAGCCGCCCATGTGTGTTAAAACAGATTGTAGCTCAAAAGACGTTCGTGTGTTTTAGCTCTTAATGAGCGGCGCTGAATAATGTACGAAAGTATCGTGTGTTCCAAAAAGATGTTAAATAATTACGAATATTATGTTCAATTTTCTGAAAAAAAGTCATTTTATTTTAACGACAATCAATTATTTTCAGTCAACGAATAACGTCACTCTTTGTCCGACACTTATTCCCGGACACCGTGTATATATTGATATATATAGCATTTACACATAAACACCTACATACATTCATACATACGTACATAAATCACCCTCTCCCTCTTTTCGTTTCACTACTAATATCCTAGTTGCTTTAGGCTTTTATATAAATCTGTATATACGTATTTATCTGCCTACTAATATTTCAGATGACATATATCTTTGTATATACTTGCTTACCTAACTACCTACCTAGCCATAGTTAGTTGTTTCATGCATCATGCATATTTTATACCTGTACTCATTTACTTACCTTCGTGCCTAGTTCCTTGTTGCTAGTTGCTTCAATATCCTCATGCTTCAATATCATTCTGCCACCTGTTTATTTTATTACGTCAAGATAAGTAAAACAAGTTCAAACTCGATAAGTTTACTCTTCATTAGTAAAGAGATTCTAGATGAATCAAAGATTAATTAAAATGATCTTTAATAATTTTCACATGGCAAACCTCCGATTTAAACAATTTTAATAAAACACAAGAACATTTCAAACTTTCTGCAATCACTTTTCAATAATAAAAATCAGTTTGGTGTAAAGTGACAGAAAATAAAAGAAAAATTCTTATTAATATATCATTTGAAAGGTCCATTGTACACACATATAAATTTTTCAATCCACACAACAACATAGATAATTCTGAAAAATATTTGAAATAGCAAATATCTAATGTCCAACGGGTGTTAATTGACTTCAATTGATCAGAAGTCGATTTTGTATCCCACGCACTGTCAACGTTCAAGTCGGACTCGAAATCGAGTGATTGTCACGACATCACGAATTATTAAAAATAATCCATAGTTTTAAATACATTTAATGGGTCTATTATATCTTACCAAAACATTTATTTTATATGCGGCCCGCATCGAAGTATAGAATGGATAGATACAAAAGAAGGATATAGGTAGAAAAATGGCGTCAAAATTAAAAAAAATTAAATCAAAAGAGAGAAAAAAATCAATTCAATGATGAATTCTATGATGAAAATTTTTATTATCAGCTTTCATAATACTTTGAATATAAAAACTAAATATTTCTAAATAATTGGTATTATAATTCATTTTTTGACTACCTCCTACACAGAGCATATAATATAATAGAGATAGTAAGTGGCGTGACTCGCGCGCCACATATATGATCCTTGTATCACATATTATTCCCTGCGCAATAACGTATACTTTAGACGTAGACTGAATGCGATAAGTGTTCACTAGGGCCCAAAAATTCACTATTGAGCCATAATTACATGCAAAAATAAAAGCAAGCAAAAAGACGTAACCAATTGCGGATTTTTTTTTTATCTATAAGTTAATTAAAATACATTTTGTTGAATTTTAAATAAAAATGTTAATGAAGATGTCATTGCACCTATACGCGTCAATAGTGCAGCACACTTGATGTCATTATCGCATAAGTATCGATAATGTGAATATTAAAGCAGTTTAATTTACATAATAATTCCAAGTGAAATAATGATATGAAAATAAATTATTGATATGTGTTTTCATTAATTTGAAGAGATAGATTAAAAAAATAAATAAAGTTTTAATAAAAGTATGATGTATACGTTGTTTGAATAAGACATAAGATTAATGAAAAAATAAAAAGATATTTACTTCCATTGCTTTCTATCAGCATGTAGATTTTCCTTCAAGCAATTTTGTAACCGATTTAATGAAAGCCGTAATCGAAAATTACGTTAATGTCCATTTATAAAAACACTTCTTAACATCAAATTGACAAAACTCAATTATTTAATAAATATGTATGGTGTCTCGGATATTAAGTTACGTATTTCCTGAAACATTCTTTCAAAGAAACCAACGAATCCTAATTTCCTTAGTCCATTAATAAGTAAAGTGTATTTAAGACATAAGAATTAGAACCCTTTAGCGTTATGTTTAATTAAATTTTGTTTTGTATTTTAAACTTTACTCCTTCATCTTAGATTATTTATATCAATTATCGATATTCTTATACCCCTAGTCATTGCAATTTCATAGAATTTAATTTTCTTCATAAAAATTAAATTTCAAAATATCCGCTAAAATATTATGCTAATTTAGCTTCATAACATGATGAGCGGTTGATAAATCGCGGCGAACTACAGAACAACTCTAGAAAGATTTTAAATGGAGTTAGAATTGTGTACCGCAATATTATTGTTGAAGTAATAAAATAGCTTTACTTTTGTCTATGATAACTAAACGATAGTCGATAACTTATTTAGTCTATGGACTATATGCTGGCTGTACAACACTACTTCTTTTTGCTTGTTTCTTTTGTTTGTGAAAAAGGCTTATAATCGCATATAATAAAATTATATTAAAAGCGTCTTTAATTTGGTTAATCACAACAATTATTAACACTTCAAAAGAGAGTTTGAAATTCATATACAGTTCCGGGAACCAGTCATGTTATTACTATATACTGATAAAATATAAGTTTTTCGTATTATTTCCTTGACACCGAATCGTAACATATTGTTTTTTTTTTAATTTCATAAAAATACGCTGTTTAAATAATTTAAATCTAGCAGGTATTAAGAACTAAACAAAATAGGAGACTTTTGAATATTATATATTATATAAAAGGCGTTTATTTATTGAAATAATAAATCAATATTTGTATGTATGTCTATCATAAATACGCAATGTTTAAAAACAATATAAAATGTTATGTTTATTATTAAGTAAAAGGGAAAGGTCCAAGAATAATTATACTATCTAAATGTATCTTGAAAAAAGAGATTTACACAAACCTTGTTTCTTAATGTCGTTCGAATTAGATCATTAACAGTCATTACAAATTGAAATTATAGTAATAAATTTGTTTTTTTAGTATAGACTTTAGACATTCAAGTTATCGTAATATTTTTTTAGTTTAGATATTTGGAAATTATATTAAATTTTATTATTAAACTATCATTTTATTTATTTTTAACTTTATCACCATATTCACTCTTTAGAACGTGCGGGATACATTCCTTTTCTTTTATAATGAATGGCTTCGTTGTTTACCAGGATCATTGCGCGTTTTATAGTTTAATTCCCATTAAAAATGATGTTTTTTGTACATTATAGAAATGTAAATATGTTCAAAATGAATAGAGTCCATATATAAATAAAATAGCGAAAGTTTTAATTACAATATCTGGGACTGATGAAAACTTATTAGCAAATTCTAATTTACGCCGCTGCTTTATCGACTGCTCACCATGTTATCGAGATATCGTGGTGAGTGATCGATAGATGTGTGAACAACACTAAAGTTTTACAATATTTATTGCGAACAGGATAAGAATATGTGTCTCAAGCGTACGGAACGAGAACGAATTTACCAACTCCATGAGGATTATGACCAGAGTGGGATGTACGCTGCATTGTAATTGGTGCGTTTAAAATTTATTTGTGTCAAACTAACGGCATGTGTTTTCACACATTTCGGCAAATATACCACTTCTATCTTGTTTTTGTTCTGTGACCTCCTACGTCCTACGCGTACTCCTAAGTACATGATAATAAAGTAAGACAACATCACATACACCCTTACCACGCTACTGCTATGGCTCCGTAAGTCTAAACATAAATGTTTGATACTAAAATAAGTTAAAATTTTACACGAAGATCCTGTAAGAAGAACCGAAACATAAAAGTGGCTATCAAAGACTTCTTTTTAATACAAACGTTAAGATGTTAATTAAAATTATGATGCAACCACATTTACATTTTGACAAAACATAAAAAACGACTGATGCAAACATTTTTTCTTTTCTATAAATGCTTTAACATAACTTATAAACCTATTTTCGACTACGACCTGCTCATAGCCCTGAAATTATTCGAAAGTTTTGACTTCAAAATGGTAAACAAAAAAATATTTTCTGTTTCCATATAATCTCGGGAGAAACGAATAAAAGCTTAAATATTTAACGAAGGAACAACTGATTCCTGGAAATAGTATCATTAGTCCGATTACTTATTTTCGTGAAATGGACACATGCCGTCGTATATTTGAAATTAATATAGTTTGATTTTACTTGTTTTTCACTTTATCTATCGTCGAAAACTACTAAGATATTATTTTTACTGAACACATTACAAGGCAGCGAAATAAGGAAATGTTGGACGAATCGCTAGTCATTATTTGTAAGCTATTACGCAAGAGCTATGTAAACTATTGTAACTACGCTTACCATAATAACAAATATAAATTACTACAGCAGAACTACAATATACGGATGATGTAAATGTAGGGATAATCCCGGATGCTATTTAAGTCAGATACGACCGTTTTATACAGAAACTGAAAGATAAGATAGTCTAAAGCTGCGTTTAGACTAAAGCACTGGTGTATACATTCAGTGTATACCATCGAGTGTATGTGTGTGAACACCACTGTCTACGCTTGCGACATTTATTGCGACACTTGGTTGTGTCGCGACACCGAAACTGCCTTATCTGTGAACGGTACAGACACTAGTGTCGGACATTTCGTAGTCTATACGGGTCTTAACAGCAACCACCATTAAATACATTTTTGATTAGAGTATTTTTACCAACTTATGTGAGCACCTATATCGCATATTGTTCACAAGATATTGCAACTAGTATTTTCTTTTTTTGTTGTTATCGTACAATTTGTATAAAACATGGATATGTTTAAAATTATAAAACTGTCCGCCTCTCGTTATCTTTATGCAGCAATAACACCAACAATATATTATAAAACGTCTTTTAGTTTGTTTTTAGCACAGATTAAAAAAATACTTTTTGGATAGGTGTTACTAATGTAATGTTCAACTATCAGTCATATTGCTACCTATTACTACATAACGAAGACAAATCCAAATGTCCTATAGTAGTGCAATTAAATTTATCTAAAATTCACGTATCCCAAAGACATTTCACCGGGGTGTGGTGGCGTTTACCGACAGGCTGGGCAGTAACAAATGTGAACTGAGAACACAAATTTAATTTTGGTTAATACTACATGTAAATGATAATTTTTCAATAAATCATCGCTTTGAATTGGAAACTGCACATTTCTATTGACAAATTATTAATATATTATGATTTCTATATATTTCTCTATATAAATGAGGAATGTATTATAATTAATATATTTAATAATATGATTGGTTTATACATCCAATTAAAACATTTAATTAATTTCACATAAATCATTTTACTATTATTAATAACAAGAGTTATTATAAGTATAATGATAATATTATCAATTATTTTACCAAAAAAATCTTTTGTAAATCGAAAAAACTGTTTTTCCTTTGAATGAGGCTGTCACCCTAAATCTTTATTACCGTTATTTTAATTTTATCATAATTTCAATTAATTTTTTAATAATAGTTATTTAATATGCGGTATTTTTTAATATTTGAATTCTACGAATGAAATCCAGAAAATATACTAAATTGAACCAATTAGGATTATAATTTAATCTCAAATATTTGATTTGCATTAAAAAATACTGACATAATCAGCTTGTCTTATTTATTACTGAAGAAACAATTAAGTTGCATTTAATTTCGACTTATAAATTTGGGAATTAAAATTACTGCTTGCTTAATTTTAGTTTTCATTAAAACCAAAACAGATATATATTTTATTAATAAAATTGAATTAATTTTACAATCAAAGAAATTTCTGTGAAATTTTAATTTTGAATATGCTGAAAATATCATTGTTATTTCTATTTTTTTAAACAGATTAAATAAAACAATTCATTTTAGTTATATTCATAAATTATTTTATTTTATAAATAATTTACACAACATAATTCATTACTTAAATATTAAAAATTCTTCAATATCTACAACATAATACTTTTTATTATAAATTATTTAATTAATATAAATGTATAAAAAATAAATAAATTTCAATATTTATACAACAATGAAATTCATTTTTTTATGGAAATAGGGTACATTTTGTATTATGTACAAAATATACCCATGATTCATGATTGTGCACCAAGGTGCGTCCATATACCCTTGGTACACAATCCTGATCTAACGCTCAAATGGATATCATCCATATGGGATCACGGTGTGAATAAGGATGACCATCAAACATTTCACCATCATAATATCGAAACCTGTATACAAAGTGTTAGGATTTGCCATGTTAAATTCTCACTACTTTCATAGTAATACGTGTATCATGAATTTGTTTAACTCTTAAATCCGTGGTATCCTTGAAACGAATGCAGTCATATAGTCTCCATATGAATTGAATTATATACTTATGTTGCTGAAAATTTAAAATAAATTCCCAGTAGACAAAAACATTTTTTCGTTTAAAGAAATTATAATTTAATATAATTTTTATTTTAACACAATTCTGTTTTAGAAATGATGTTATTGTCTTTAAATCAAGTTGATAACTTTCATATTTCCGAAGGATGAATATCGTCGTGAAGTTTACCTTAAATTGTAGAATCGCAACGATTAGAAGCCGAATGTATTCTATAGAATATCTAGCCGTATTCTAACTTGGAGTTGTTCGATTCATTTCCCTATACACAAAATACAATATATTAAATACGTACATATATATATATATATATATATATATATATATATATATATATATATAGGAGGGTGCTTTAATATTTATACATACTAATAATACAATGGTAATAATGACAATTTTTTTTGCTTAACACAATACAACATACAGGGGAGAGAATCTTTAAATAAGAAACTATTTTTTCATTTTTTTAGCCACGACATGATGCAATACCTAAATTTCGATCCAAAAACACACCCACAAAAATACAGTTGAAAAATAAACCGCGCTGATTCGAAGAACTTGTCCAAGGTCATCGTAGAAAGGTAAAACTGTAATATCAAACGAGAATGCTTTTAAAAAACGAGTTAGATCAATGTCAGACTTGCTACAGGAAATAAAAGTAAAATGTCCCGTATCCAAAGAGCAAAAGAGCGTTTTAGAGTCACTTGGCACTTCCGCAAAAGAACTCGTGATGAGAAATATTGACACTGTAAAAGAAAAAATTTCCGCCACTGCATTTATTTTCATTGAAGTTTTATTCGCCCAAAGCGTAGGAATATATAAAAAAAAATATTTTAACTCTTCTTTACCTCGTATAAAAACAATAAACAAGTGGTATCTGTGTTCTATGGTGAGCCAGGTTTCATTGAGAGCACTTGAAATCTAAATGAAGGCAGTAAGAAACAATTTTTTCCAGTATTGTTGTCGACGAAATAGCAATACGGTTAGTTATCAAATGGAATAGTAAATATTTGTTGTTGATCTAAGACGTGGTTTAGCAAATGTTAAGTGTCCAAAGAATATTTAGCATTCATGACAATATGCATGAAAAAAATGAAAATATCACAGACCTATTTTTTTAATCAGAATGACTAGTGAACAAAGGGCTATTATTGTAAATATATCTGTGAATAACATTCATGGTTCTTGAATTTGTTTCCATAACATTCGATGGATGTTCACCAAATATTTCACGGTAAAGTAATATCGGCTGTAACTAGGCAATAAAACTTTACAGACTTTAGTCGAATTTTCATCTGTCGTTGGAATGAAATGAACTTGTTGCCTTTTTAGATCCTTGGTATATGATGAAATTTGAGAAAAAGATATTTTTTTTCATAATCTAGGCAGAGTTATAAAATTTGTCTTAAATTGTAAATTTACATGATCATTAAGAGAATGAATTATTTCATTATGCAAATATGTTAATTTCGAAACTCGTTAATTTACGTTTCAAATGGGTCTAGTGCCGTAAAGTTTTATGATGAAGATATGAAAATACGTAATTTTAAAGTATCTGACAGAACAGTTGATTTTAAAAATCTCTTAAAACCGATATACTTAACTCGAAAAATGTTCTCAAACGGATTACAAACAACCTCTAACAGATATTAATACAAAACAATTTATATTATAATTTGATAGTAATATAAATATTTTAACAATTAGGGATAAAATATTAAAATACATTAAAAATCTCAAATCATTGTATTCTAATTTAAAAGAAATTGATAATCTTTGAAATTTTTACTTCTCTGTAACATCAGTCTGGTTTATACAGAAATATTTTTTGGCAAAATAAAGTCCCGTGGAGGACGTGATTATTAAATAATGCCAATCTTACTACGACCCGTCAATTTAAAATCATTAAAAAAACGCTATTGCGTATGGCGCTGACCGATTCATTATTCGGAAACTGCATTCCATTAGGACATATTGCTACGGTCGATGATGTTAATCGCATAAACCGTCGAAATTCTGTATCTGAAAAAACTGCATCAACAGTCAACTAATACAGTAGACAAAATTTGTTAGTTTTTCGAACCGAGCCGAGACAGCCAAGCTATTGAACCAAAAGCTTGACCGCCGCACAAGAGTCCGAGCCCGGCTACGAGGATCGTCACATACCACCGCAGGTATTTGATAATCCGCTGCAGTCTCCAGCGATTACAAAAACGCCGACGAGAGGGCACAACGCTGCTGTCCCTGAATTGAGCACTACTGCTACGCAAACAGGCAGATAGATCCGCGTTTACGAGTCCCCATGTGTCTCTAGAAAGAGAACTGAACTCATGCCACTGAGGATAGACCCAATACCTGATGGCTGGTCCTTCGTGAGCTCATCGACCACCCGCTCTCTGACCGCGAGCATCGTCCGATCACCCAGGTCGACCCCCAAATATAGACCCATAGGCCTGGATCAAGTGAGCTGAATTTGATGCCGCGAGTCATTTAGAAGACTTGAAAAGAGCCTCAAGTGGAAGAGGGTATAATAAATCTTCTCGTTTCCAGCGAAATAAGAAGGAACTCCAGAGCGATAGCGACCACCATTCATTGCAACGACTGCCACCGACGGCTTAAGAAAAGAAAACTATTGCCACTATAAGCTTCAGAACTATTAACATTCACAGTAGTTGCCATTTAAAATGTCCATGCGGCAATTCGATGACGTTGTATAAGTTTGTATCAGTATATAACTTGGAAAAGAAAGGGTCGCAAAGCAGTAGCAAGGATTCTATAAACGGCGATCCCGATGTTATTATAACAATACCCAACCAGTGTTACAAATATCCGCAGGTAATTATTAACCGTGCGCTAGAGGACATGTAGCGTCAATTTGGTTGACCGCCACCACTTGCGACCTTAACGCCTTTACCATTAAACTCTAGAACATCGTGTGCGTCCAAGCTAACGCGGACAATAAGAAATATCTGCTGAACCCCATGTTTATTCAATAGGAAATGAAGAAAGAGGAGAAGCAGTAATCGTGACACTTTCTCACTTCATTATGGGGATACGATACCTAACGACAGCTCCGTTCACACCCGTGAAGGAGCTCAATATGCCAAAAACTGCCGGCCTGACCAGATGGAGAACAGAATCGGGAAGCAATCTGTACGACGGTAGAAGAATGAATGGCATTTTGTTTGTGCCGTGGAGCATCATGTACCGAAGGGGCACGAGGTTAATACCTTCCAAAGGGGAAAAGACCAGCCGTCGCGTTAAGCTATGATTACGGGGACAGAACGTCGAAATTTTTAACGTTAAAGCAATGACCAGTAAGAATTTGTAGCTTTTCTGCTAGACGAGATCAAGAAATCTAATGAAATGTAGGCACCAACGTGAAATAGGCGATGTTTTCTACGAGACGACACTGCACTTGCTCATAGGCGCTGATAGCTGGCACCTAATCGTGTTCACAGATACGTGTCTCGGCTGGACAATACACGGAACAATGTCACTTACCACGTTGAAGACAGTGACCGACTAAACTACGTATTCGGACAGGAAAGGATCGATGCCAAGTTCGCCTAATTTCGGATCTGTATATAGGACCGCACTTCCGGTCCGTCCCCTCCCGCGGAAGTCGCTTAATCTCGGATCTGTATAGAGGACCACCCTCGCAGTATACCTGTTTAAGAAGTCCAGAACGGAGGACAAACGAGCACTGGGCATCTTCAATAGAACAATGTGGAATGTCGACTGTAATTATGAATTAGAGCTACAGTGGCGCAATGCGTGCATGTAACTCACGTGTGAGGTACGACCAATTTTCGTGATGCAAACGCCGAACTGCGCGCTGCCTACATGGAGTAAATACCAAAACTACAAAACGTTTGACTGCGCCAGGGCATATACTGGCGCTTTCTCCTGCTGCGCTGCATATGTGTCTGAAAACATCTGGTGCACTCAGTGAAGACTGCGTTCGGCGCTATTTTATATAGACGGCACCATAAGAGGCTCCCCCGCAGAGAAATCCCGCTTACTCTTCTCATCATGGCTAAATACCTTATCAACTTTGGCCGACAAAAGTAACAACAACTTTCCCTGACGCACATTTTCTTCGAGTCCAGCAATACACACGCGCTAACCCCGAACCATTTTCTCATCAATTTGTCATAATGTAAAAAATAACCCAGACCAGCTTCTACAGGTGCTTGATGACTGAATATTTACCCACGTTTGTACTTCGAAGGCTATCGGACGAATGAACTAGACCAATTTATTTTTTAAATTGTCAACCTATCGCTACCACGCAGCACTTGGTTGCTATCCTGCAAAGAATGGAGCAACAGTAAATAACCAAGAGCAAGTAATCAAATAAACTGTTGAGAGTCTACCTTGAAATAACCCTTTAATTTAGATCCAGTAGTAATGATAAAAAATATTTTAGTCCACTAAATCCAAAGAAAGGTATTTAATATATATCCGTCTCATTATACTTATACTACTAACTGACCAAACAAAAATCATGTAAATAGCACACAATAGTGGAAGCTGCATTTATTTGCAATGGAAAAAAACAAATAAGAGCCCTCATCAAAAATATCTACTTGAAAAAATATCTACGAAGGACATACCAACGTCAACTTGATAGAACTTCCTTGGAGAGCATACTCCTCTTATTCCGTAGTTGCATACTGGTGTAAAAAGATTAACCTAGACCTTCAAATGAAGACAAACATAACGAAGGACGCGCAGGTACTTTTCTTACCGAAGACAATATTGAAAAGGCCCAACATCTTGCGTTGATTTATAAATATACATTTATTTGAAGTCACACAGCTCTCACAGGGCAACATTCAGGTGATTTCTACCAATGATATGCATATAAAAAAGTGTCTACACTTTAGATACCTGAAATGTTTGTAGCGGTTACTACATCTTAAAACAATGTCTTTCTATTTAAAAAATAACTTTTCGCTATTTATTTTAAACCAAATTATTTATTACTTGATGACACTACTGATAACAATTATTCTTCAGTCATAAGAATGACTGAAGAATAATTGTTTTTCTTTTGTCACAACCTAAAAAAACCAAAGATTATATGATTCGTAGAGGATACACTACTCCCCTTCCAAGCAACACAGTTGCGATACAAGGAGAAAAATAAATGTTAATATCATATGAATAGTTGCAAAATATTTACAATCATTAACTCAAAAATCAATATGCAACATTAAATCTTCACGCAATCTTGATAATGTGCTGGAAAAGTTATTCTTCTCCCACAACGTGTTGTTTTAAATCTTGAATCCTCTGTCTCTCCATTTCTATCTCCGCTTAATGGTTCGCTTTGTTTTTATTTATTTGTCAGGTTTCGAGAATCATTGTCATCTGAGGCTAACAAATAAGCTTGTTTTAATCGATCAACGGAAGAACTGATTTCCAGTCCTTTAATTTTCACTGTATAATACTTATCATTTCTGGTAATCATAGGAAAAGGTCCTTCATAAGGGAATTCTAAAGATTTCTTGACACGTCCACTCTGATAAATATATGTGAACACGAATCTAAATCCTTATGAAAAAATAATTTCTGTTTTCTTTTGCATTAGCTTTTAATTAGTTTTAATTTTTCCATTTATTTTCGCAATTCGCTAGTGAAAGTATTTGGCTCTAATTTGGTTTTTGGTTCTTCAAAGAATTCTCCAGGTAGCTTCAGTGATTTACCATAAACCATTTCTGCAATGGAGCAGTTGGTATCATCACGTAGAGATGCACGTATACCAAGGAGTATAGTTGGTAAATTTTCACTCAATTTGACTGAATTGTGAGCTCTAATGGCTGCTTTTAATATTCTGTGTTGTCGTTCAATTTTGCCGTTGCTTTGTGGATAGATGGTATGAAGTTGTTGTTTGCATTTTAATTCCACAAATAATACCTAAACTTCTGAAGAGTTTTGATCTGAACTGATTTCCTCTGCCTGTGATCATACTGTATGGAACACCAAAACGATAAATCCAATTTGCATAAAATGCTTTTGTTATAGTTTCTAAGGTAATATTTTCTATCGGTGTAACCTCTATCCAGGAAGTGAAACGATCGATGCATGTTAAGAAACACTTATTTCCATTTGATGGTGAATATGGTCCAATTATGTCGATATGAACTATGCGAAATCTTTCATCAGGTTCTTCAAATGAACTGGATTTGAAATGTGTGTGCTGAATAATTTTATTTTTCTGGCAACTAATGCAATCAGCATTAGTTGCCAGAAAAATAAAATTATTCAGCACACACAAGCAACCCATTCTCTAACATCTTTTTTGATATTCTTCCAAATGAGTCTAGATGTTACTTGGTTCACTGAGGATTTGATACCAGGATGGTTCAAGTCATGTATTTTATGGAAAACATTCAATTGAAATAGTTGTGGTATGAAAAGTTGAATATTTGCGGTCGAAACATTACACTAGATTATTTTTCCAGAGGGCAGAGGATATTGTTCAAAAATTGAATTATTGCTGCTATTTAGTATTTCTTTTAATTCTTCATTATTGATTTGTTCATCTGCAATTGTAATAATCAATGTCCGAAACTGATTCAGTTCTACACATCGAGACTGCAACAATGTTACCTTTTCCAGTTATATATTTTACATTTCTTTAAAATTGTGAAATATACTGGAGGTGTCTTAATTGTCTTGGTGATGCTTTATCATTTTTCTTTTTAAGTACAAATTTAATTGGCTAGTGGTCTGTGAACATCGACAATTCTCGTCCTTCTAGCATATGTTTATATTGTTTAATGGAAAGATATATACTTAAAAGTTCACAATCATATGTGTTGTAAGCTTTTTTAGTGTCATTTCAATCTCTGTCTTCATATTGATGTAAAACAGATCCAATTACGAAATTGGAGGCATCTGTACATAATCCTAATGGTAGATATGGATTGGGAAAGGTCAATGAAGCAGCATTGGTTAAATCTTGTTTGCATTTTCAAAGGACTTCCTTTTGCTTCTTCTGTCCATGGAATGTTCCTTCGATCTTTTCTAGTTGAACCTTTAATATATTCATTTAACCAATTTGTATCGTCTTGAAAAGTTAGTCATTCCTAAAAATTTGCGAAGTTCATGAATAGTTTCAGGAAGTTTATATTATTTTATTGTTATAACTTGTACTTTTTCAGGAAGAGGTTTTGAGCCATTTGGTGTTATCAAATATCCTAAAAATTCCAATTTGTTCACTCCCATTACTGATTTCGATAGGTTGATACGTAGACCATACTTTTGAATTCTATTAAATGCTTCCGTAAAATATTTCTTATGCTGTTCCTCAGTTTCTGACGCTACTAGGATGTCATCCAAATACGGAAAAATAAAATCTAGTTTACTGAAAACTTCATTAATGAATCTTTGAAAGGTGGAGGGAGCATTTCTTGAGCCAAAACTCTTCTTAAAATGTGATGAAAGTCTTCAATTCTGGGTAAGGAGTAGCGATCTGATACCATTCAAGCGGCGATAGTATCCGCATGGTCTCAGAAAGCCATCTGTTTTTGTGACTAAATGAAACTTGCTATTAAATAAACTGGTTTGCCATTAGTAGTTATACAATGCTCAAGATTGTGTTTAGAAATGAGTAAATAAGGTTTTGTTATTTCCGGAAATAGTGCCAAAATATCAGAAAATTTACTATTTTTTTATGGTGCTTATATTTGATTCGTCGGAAAACGTCAATAATTGCACCAATAATGCTCAGTTTTGGTACACTATCAATTATTTTTTTGTTTTTAAAATCAATTAGTAAATTAAACCGGTTAAATGCCTCTACTTACAAATGCCAAAATGCCTTTAATTAATTTGGCTATGATGAATGGCCATTGATAATCACGGCGAAGTCCCAAATTGAGAATTAAAATTTTTTGTCCAAAACACGGGATTTCAGTACCATTTACAGAATATAGTTTAATGTCGCTACTTATTTTATCATTACACGTAGCTAGAAGAGTACATCTGCACCACTTATATCTCCACCACTGTCAATCAAAAATGTTATCCCAGTTTTTTGTCAATTATATATAGTCATGAATTGAATTCGCTGTAATTTTTTAAATTTTCAGCAACGAAACCGGCCGCTAATTTTGATTCCACTACGCTGGCAAGTTTTCCTGGTTCTTCCATTCACATGGTGGCTTACTTTTCTCCGAAAAGCATCTTGATCCGAAAGTAAAGTGGTAATAACACAGTTTACCATCCGGGTTGAAACGCCTCCGACTTCTGCTTCGGCTTCTAGAAAATGATCTGTTACTTTTTTCTGTTCTACAACTTCTTTAATGTGGCTGGCGATGGAAATGGAAGTCCTCAATACGATGTTCTACTCCAGTAATTGTGAAATTTGGGGACGAGCTTGAATTCTTAACTTTAGTTGAATTAGTCTTATATAATTCAGTTTGTAAATACATGCCAAAAATGTTATCAGCCATAATAGCTAATTTATCAAAACCTTCATCACTAACAACCAATATATGTTTAATATGATGCGGCAATTTTTCATCCATAATGTTTTTAATACTATCTTAGAAATGTAATTTGTCGCCAATGACTTCATTTTTTACAATAGTTGACTTGGCTTTATGCCCTAATTTCAAAACCGTTAATAGGTAATTGAATTTTTTGATTTAATAATTTATAAATGAATGAAGGAAATTTATTATTTAATAGGCATGCAAAAATGAGATAATATGGATCGCCCTCACCAAACCCACAATCACAGGCTAGTTACTCTCTGACACGTAGCCTAGCTAAATGGGAGGGAACAGAACAGTAACCCAAACGCATACGAGATACCACTGAAGTTTCCTTTCGAGAAAAAGTAAATTTTGTAAACCACGGTTTTGAAGGAACAGAAAATTGGATCTGGAAGTATCCCGCATCCGAGAGCTGGTACGATCATCAAGGAATGAGCTAGAAGGAGATCCTCAATGAAATTATGAACTGGGCTTTTGCGTCAACAATTTCATTACCGACTATGCCGCAGTGACTAGAAATCCATGCAAGAACGACATCTGTTCCCGATCTCTCTAAATCAAATGTAAGATGCTTGATCAAGAGAGTTAGGAAGCTACAATTTACTGAAAAAGGTTTGGTGAGAAAGGAATCTAAAGAACTTAAGGAATCGGAGAAGATAAGAAGCCTGCGAACCTTTTTAAGTCGAGCATATCTTAAGGCCTCAACAATAGCTCTACATTCCCCAGAAAATACCGAACAATCTTTAGGGAGGCGAAAATATGCCAAATGAGAGGCAGCCGGGCAATAAAGAGATGCTCCTACACAGCCGTATTTTAGGGGTTTTGATGCGTCTATGTATATTCGCGTCCAATCAATTATTATTTAGGATGGAAGTTAAGAGCAAATTGACATTACTAGACTTCCTATCAACTTCGAAACACAAATTTATATTTGGCATGTGAATTACCGAGATAAATGAAAAACTATAGAGGGAGAGAGAGGAATTTTGATAAATTGTGTGAGTGAGCTGACCGTGAGGAGTGGATAAGCCTTAGAATGTCAAAAGGAATCATTATTAACAAATCTGGAAAGAAAGGTTAGTTTTTGGAATATAGGATGGGAGAAGAACCTAACTGTTTTCAAGAAAAATCGATCAGCGAGGTATTGACGACGAAGAAATAGAGGAGGGTCAACACATTCTACTTATAGGATTTCATCGCACCCGCCACGATCCTCATTGCTTGAGACTGAATACGAGTCAACTTGATGGCATTAGATTTGGAAATTACAAGGAGGAATGAGCAATAATCCAGATGACTGCGAACGAAAGTATTGTACATAAATTTTAGAATGATAGAGTGAGAGCCCACCATACTCCAGAAACAGCATGAAGGATATTCATGTTAGCCTGTCATCGTGTAATTACATGCTCAATGTGAGTGTTCCAGGAAAACTTCGAGTCCAGGAATATACCAAGGAATTTAGTACTGGAGATGATAGGGATGTTTGAAAAGTTGAAGAAGATGGAAACAGGAGGAATTATTCTTTTTCTAGAAAAGAAACTTAGAAAGGAAACAGGAGGAATTATTCTTTTTCTAGATAGAACTTTGGAAGGCGAAAGATCCATACATGCGCTCAAGTTAGCAAGGGCAGAATTTAAAGCATTTTCTGCCATCGTGATTGACTTATCAGAGGTATATAAAAGCAAATCGTCATCATACTGCAGTATACTACAAAATGGATTAACAGAAGAATGAATTTTGTGTGAATATATGTTGAAAAGGATAGGAATTAGGACTCAGCCCTGAGGAAGGCCACGCCAGATCGATCGTGTTAAGGGTGGGGTCCCAAGAGCTTGAAGGACGATTGATCTGTCTAAGAGGAGGTTGAGATGGAAATTATAAATATTTTCTGGAAAACTAAGTCCTCGCAATATTTGTCTGAGAACAGGGAGATTAAAATTATTGTATGCTGCAGAAAGATCAAGAAAAACAGCTACAAGGAATTCTTTTCGGAAGATGGAGAGCCGTATATCAGTGGTCAGGATGCTGAGGTTGTCCATCGTGCTTTTAGCTTTTCTGAAGCCAAATAATGAGGTGGGATAATGGAATGGTGTTCAGTAAACTGTTCCAATCGATTCTTAATTAGATGTACAGTGGTTTTAGATAAAACCGGGGATATGGCTATGAGTCTGTAAGATGATCCTACATTGAGATCTTTATGAGGTTTAAGAATGGGACCAGTTTTAAACATGTTGTTAATAAGAGAAAGAATGTATTGATGAAAAAAAGGTGGAGAATTTATCACCATTGAGTATGACATACCATCCATGCCAGGGGCACAGTCTTGAAGGTGACGTAAAGATAATTCCAGTTCATTAATGGAAACGTCCCTATCTAACCAGTTTACAGAGTTAGCAGGATTGTGCATAAATTCCCGTATTCCCGTAAATTGGATTGCAAGAATTAGGCTGAAAAATAGATGGAAAGCGTTTGATATTTGACCAAACGACAGAAGGAGGAGTTGATGGAGAGAGGGAGAGAGAGAATTTCTTTCAACCCTCCCTTTTTTAAGAAGGATACGTTTTGTTTGGGCTTGGGTCTTACGGAATGAAAGAAATTTATCAACGGACATATTAGTTTTGTAACTCTTTTCAGCCTCTTTACAAGTTTTAATAGTTGCTGAGCGTTCTTCATCCCACCAAGGAGGAGAAGGTCTATAACGTTGATAAATATTCTTCAACGGGATGCAGTTACTAGTAGCCAGATCAATATATTTAATGAAGAGATCGTAGCAAGACTCAATCGTATCCAGACTCACTGGTGTATAATCGAAAACCCTCCCAATCTGCCCTATGTAGACTGTATTTTTGCAGAGGGGGGTTTTTTGGTGGTTATAAATTTAAATGGGGAAAAGACATGATTATAGGATAGTGGTTGCATCCAAAAGATTCGGTTAGAATGTTCCAAGTGACAAGTGAAGCAAGAGATGCGGAGCAGAAGGAAATATGGAGTGCGCTAGGATATTGAAATGGGACCGGAACTCTTGTAGGGGAATCACGTCG
This sequence comes from Druceiella hillmani, assembly GCA_039881145.1. Taxonomy (NCBI): domain Eukaryota; kingdom Metazoa; phylum Arthropoda; class Insecta; order Lepidoptera; family Hepialidae; genus Druceiella; species Druceiella hillmani. Next base: position 11,678,929 of record JAYKKI010000008.1, read on the forward strand.
TCAAAAAGCCAACAGATTTCCTTTGACAAATCGACAATTTCACTTCTTTGATATTATTTCTTGACCGATAATTCGATCACGTCGTCTTGTTGTGACAAAATAAATCAGATCCAATTTTAATATATTATATGATGTTATTTATATTATTTCATTCTTTAACATTTAATATCCAGAGCAAGACCGTTTTCCTTCGAATACGAACTTGGAAAATTCGACATTGGTTTTACATCAAAAACAATTATATTTTTTAAACAACCACATCATTTTACTCTCGTTGCCAGTCACAACCTGCAAAAATGTTGTAAAAAAACAAAGATTATATGATTCGTAGACGATACATGTTAATGGAGAATCAATAGATGAGGCGATTCGAAATTTCAAGATCTTGTTTTGAATCTTCTTGGAAAAAAATTCGAATATTTGTTACCGCAGATAAAACTAAGCTTCATAAAATCGATCTTTATATAAAACTAATACGTTTGAAATGAAAACTATACTAGACGCCCGCCGCGTGCTCACAGAAAAACATATATATAATACGTGCTATTTTATATATACTATTATTACTGAGAAGTTCATTGCGTACAACACTTACCAAAAATTAAATCTTGATATTACCGCACTGGATTACCTATTATTTCACATCTCTTTTCCATATATATTTGCGGATAAGTGTATAAATAGGCAGTGGTGTATTTATAATCTAACGAAACACAATAAATACTCTGACTTTAAGTGAGTGATCGACTTACGAACCGTATGCAGCAATTTTAAAGAACGATAGTTTTACTCGTGACTTGTTGTCGCCGATCGACTAGCGAGCCAAACAGGCGCCTTCAACTGAACACAAGCAAGATATCTTGTTCAGAGTTTGAGGCTTTGTGTTATTTTGCTGTAGCATACAACAAAATTTTAAAAAAGAAGCGTAAGCGCCCTCGAGTTTGGGTTAAAATTGGATAGAAAAAGGGAACAGTTATCACATACGAATTTAATCAAACAATTGTCGGTAAAACCACTTGAGTACAGAATTTATTTCAAAGTGCCTGAAGAAATATACAATGAATTACAGATTGTAGTGACACCTATTATAAAAAAAACAAAACACACTTAAAGATCAGATTGCACTTTTATATGTAAATCTAAAGAGAGCTGTTCCATTTGTTCATTTAAAATTAAGTAGTTAACTAATTGCTCTTAATTTAGCAGCATCGTTTTTCCCAAAAGCATCAAATTCATCGTCTCTTTGACTTAACTTAAAAGTAATAAAGAAACATATGATTGGAAGTATCCACTTTTCATTCACATGTAAATGATGAAGGTATAGAATGTTGTGTGAATAATTGACTATAATTATCGTCGATGCTTTCAAGGGTAGACGTTGACGCCAAACTTGTAAATAATCAAAACCTAAACTATAGAAAACAACTGTCCAAATTAAATATTTATTTTATTTGTATTTTTATGGTTCCAAACCCAAAGGTGCGAATGGGACCCTATTACTACTTTTCTTGTTAAATACACAAATTTTGCCTGGCGAGTCGATTAAAATGTGAAATAATACTGACGAGCCGCGAGCTAGTCTCACCCGTATTTAAAACCACGGTATTGGATTAATACACTGAAGAACTTTACCGACGAGCCGTAAAACCACTGTTTTATAAGTATGTCGATCAGCCGCTTTACAGTTAATACTTACGTGATTAAGATGAAGGTGTAGTACGCAAGCATCGTTTAAAGAGCCAGAAAAGTTTCTGCAGAATCTACGACGTGATCATTTATGATGCATATTGTAAAAGGTTTATACGTGTCTATCACATGAAATTCCAAAAACTTTGCTGAACTAAGGAGAATTCTCTACAGGTATGTTTTAGAAAGTAACTATTTCAGATTCGTAGTAATTCTTTACTAGTAATCAATCCAAAAAGAATGGATCCTTATCTAAATAATCAATTAATAATGTTATAACGACTGAAGCACTCATACCCAAGTTTCCTTTGTCCTCTCTTTTAGTTCTAGCGCCCATGAAAGTAATAAAATATATAACGTAACCAGTTTTGATATAGTAAGGAAAAGTTTAATTCCTAATCTATTTCTTCTATAGTGTTCTTGGCCTCAAAAGATAAAACGTAAACCCTTATAAAATCACTCAGGAGTGTGTCCGTCACAGCCGTTCTACTCAGAAATCGCTTGATACAATTGAATTAAATTTATTTTCTTCCTGCACAAACTTAGTACAGTTTATACGTTTACCGCATATATTTCAAGTATAAATAATGAGTTAAATAAATAAAAGTATTTTTTTCTAGAAAATAAATAAAATGTTCACTAAAACAATCCACGCACAATGATTGATGTCGGGCAAGTAAATAAAACAGCAATAAAGCCCATACGATGAATCAGGAAACGGCGAGGTTAATCTAGCTTCTACGATGCAACTCGACATGTTACATGCCAACAATTGTATTCTGTAGTTGGATTTAAATTTAGCAAGATCCTAATAACTGCTATATATCCTTTGTTAGTCGAAAAGATTGTCGTAAGACAAAAATACAACAAGAGACAAAGATAGTCAATATAATACAATACTGACTATAGATGTATTGTTTAATAGTACTGTACATCTCTACCGATTTAAAATATCGGAAATCATATTACGATAAACTCGCACACCGTTAGTATTTTACTAGTGTAGTATTTTACTTACACTTTCCATTCTTCGTCATCAATATAACATTCCCTTATCCTCAACAGCCAAACCTTGTGGACATTAATCTCAAACCTGGCAATATTTACAGAGGTTCCTAAGTTCCTAAGACTAAACAACTGTTGTGTTACGACTTCTGGCAATTCGTCAAAAAAAATTCGACTCTTTATACAGATTATTAAGATCACCACGTAAGCGTATGAAGAAAACCTATTTTTGTTATTTTCAAGTCGTAGAATAAATGTTGTTCAGTATTAGCAATGTACGAACCGTCGTAAATGTTGCCAGATTTGAGATCAACAAGGATAACTGTCCACTTCTGGACGAAGCGTCTCTTTCTCCAGTCACCACGGCGAGCAACTGAATTGGTTGTCGCAGAGCGGAGGAGTACACAAATACCAATAAATTAAAATAAATAACAATCAGTAAGATAAGGTATACTCAGGTAAGGTAATTCAAGGCACAGTAGAGCAAAGTAAGTTACGGTCAGGTAACACAAGTATCATAACTGTGAGTCGTTAACTATGAAAACATATCTGTATTACTGCAGATTTCAGAAACAGACATCATTCATTTCACTAGGTTGTCTGACTTTGTTTACTCCGTTGATTCATAGATGATGAAAAACTTTTTCTATGTGTTTAAAAATGCATTTGACATCATTTGACGCTTTGATCAGACCAACTTTATCTTCGATTCAAATCAAGTAACTTTTATTTACGTCATACGTAAGATCTTTGCTGCAATGTTCACATAATATGTTTTTCTTTATCTTTCTTGCTATATAGTTTTCAAATGCCGGAATTAGCATTTCACGGCAAAACTTTAACGCATCTGCTACAGATTTACGGAATGGTTTAGTAGCAAATTTCACCTTCATTTACTGCTTTTCATACTGGATATGTACTATTGACAGTTATTTGAAACGTGAAGCCTCTCTTCTGTTCGAAAATTTTAAAGCAAATCTAAATAGTGCCACGATATGACTTAACTATCTGCATCCTGTAATTTTTGTTTTTGACGTAAAATATTTCTTACCAGTTTAATCTTTTGATAGAGACCATATATTATCGCAATTTCACGGTTATCCCCTGTGAAAGTAGATGGTCATCTACTGTGATTATATCATTTGGATTGAATTGCACCCACCGGTTCCATCAAATGTGAGTAGTACTACTGTTCAATCTATAAACGAATGTATTTTTCCACTAAATTCTTTTTTTGGTAACCGGATAAACCATTTAATTAAAAATATCCAATGGGTATCTTTTATGATACATTTATGCATGTCATCATAAATTTCAAAGCGTCCGATGCTAGTAGAAGGTCGTCGCCAGCGACCTCAGTACCGAAATCAATGTGACCCTCTTTTAGCAACTTCATCAATTATTAATGCACAGCATAATATTTTATTGGAAATTGTGCTGCTGCCTACATCTAATAATTCTTTAGTAAATCCGAGCTTTCTGTCGACCGATTGGTATCACCTTGACAGGGTCTTGGATATGGTAACATTGTATTGAAAGAGTGGCGTAGAAATCATATGCTTTTGGCCACAAAAAGTGGAATGTTAAAACAAACTTTTTAATTTCATCAAGTACCTAGATACAACCAAATTATCCATGTTCGCAACAGGCTCATTTTTAATTTCTCACTTTTTATTTTCTTAGAATCGCAACAAACTCACTCTTCATTTTCTCGTGAAGTGCTTAAATAATTGTTTCTAAATCGGCATTCTTCTTTTTCAGTCGAGAAAATTTCCATTCTATGTTTTGCAACTGTCTATCAAGTCTTAATGCAATTGTTTTTGTCCTGGTTTGCTAATTTCAGTCATTTCTGGTTTGCTAAAATCAGTTTTCGAATTTCAGTGTTAACGGCAGTTCCATCATTATCGAGTTGAACAATTTATCTTCAATAGTGAACCGTAAAGCTGAAAGAGTTTAATAAATGTTTCGGTGCAATATGCCAGTGGGAGTTTTTTTGTTTCTGTGAAATCATATTACATAAATCTTAATAACTATTCAGAAAACAAATTATTATAAAGCCGACTTTACCTGCTAACGTCATTTTTTTGTAATAGTGGATGTAGATGCACATACGTCATCACCATATTTTGCAACAAGTTTCCTTTTTCTATGTAATTTCTGGAAATAATAACGGTAATAAATAAATGATGTACCAATAATAACATTGGATTTACTTGGGCTGAGATCTCCAAGAAATAGACTTGATTAGAGCGCAAATTACTTATTATGTACCCGTCTGACGCAAATGTCAACCGATCAGTTTTTTCGTCGTTAAGAAGGAAATTGGATAAGTCACAAACATTCCACTTCCATATTTTTTGTTATACTTTTTATGAGTTAACGGCATTAACTCAGGGCATTATAAAACATTAAAAAGCAAAAGCACTGAAATATATATCAACATCAATATTTGAAAAAAAACATACTATTGGCATTATTTTCTGGGCGAGCTAGATGTATATGGGTAACTACTTATTGCTACACTTGTTTATTTTTACTTACTGGTTGACACGATAATGGTTGATTTGAAAATATTGTCGGCACAGCATATGAATGTAGAATTCTTCGACCCTATCCCTTACGTTAACAGGAATCTTCAAAATATAATGAGCATATTCTTATGTGATGTGAAGGACTCAAATCGTCACCTTTTCTTACATTTTTGATCCATTTCTTTCTCAATCTGGGATCGATAAAAATCTATTTGAAAAGATAAGTATATAGTTTTTAGGTTAATGACTAGTTTTATTGCGCCTCAAAATGGTCGAAATAAAAAAAATGTATTATCGACGTTATCAATATATCTAATGGATCAATTACAACACTGTGAACACAATACTTGCAAATTCACATAAAAATTATATCTGCATTTCCAATGATTGAGTTTTAGTAAAAATGAAACTGAATTTTACTATATAATTACGTAAAATTACAATAAGATATGAATTGACTTACCGATGGAATGGTATATTCATATTATTCTCCGTCAAAACCCTCACTCCGCTTGAACAACCAACAAAAGTACACGTCATTGTTAATATTTAGTACTTATGATGTGTGATAGACTAATTATTTTCAAGAAAACAATCGATTTCGGCAACAAAAATTGTAACGATACTTGGTAACCAGCAGGTAAGATACAAATATTGCTAACGGCGATTATTGGCGCGCATTGCTTCGAGATGTGTGTGAGCAGCTATTGTTATCTCTTGTTATATACGTAATATTGGCATTAGGAAGACCAGTATTGATTGTTAGGTGAATCAGTCAACTTAATGTGATCCATCTACGCATTAATACAATCTATCATCTTATTTCTATGCAACTCGATGTGGCAATACCAATTTAACATACAATTCTTACTCTGACTGAATATGATATTCAACAACGTTGGGAATTAAATAAAATGAACACGAACACTTAAAATGTAGAAAAATAATTATAAAACTATTATATTATGTAGTATTTGGCCACTAGATTACTAGTATTTTTATAATAAATGGTACTTGTAAGTCAGAACATTTACTACATTTATTTAAATTACAAACACATAACTAGTTATTAAAAAAAATATAAACAAATATTTGTGAAAGAGTGATATGAAATAGTATATGATCTAATACGGTCATGTGAAGACGTAATTTTTTTAGAAGTATATACATTTCATTTTAATGAACTTTTTAGTAATAATAATAGACGTAATGTGTCCTTCATTATGTTTTTTTTTACTTTTTAGATTATACCTCTGTGCAAGAAAAAAAAGAAGTTCTCAATTCAAATATATTTTTTATGAATGTTACCTCATAGCTCCTGCATTTTTCAATCAACTTGGATGATTCTTTTATTGGGAAGAGTATATTTTATTGGGAAGAGTATATTCCCAGTATGGTTCGATAAAAATTTAATAAGAATCTGATTACAATTAAGATTATTATTTTTTTTTATTTGGAAGGGTATACTCCTAGTATAGTCCCATGAATTTGATTAAAATCTTACCATGAAAATTGAAGATATACAAAAGAATTCGTCAACATTGAACAGTACAGGTGTCGTGATCGAGTTTCGATTATTTAGGATTTATTAGGTTTCAATTATAATCCAATAAGACGCAACTAAAGTCCACATAAATTAACTCTTTAGCAAAATCAGGATTCAATGATGAAGCCGAAAGATAGTGACCAGAACTCTTTACTTAGTCTCTCCCAGACCTGACTTGTCTGGGCATAGCAAGAAAGTAATAGGATAGAAAGGTAGGTAAGGATACACGTGCACATACAATATAATTTCAACCTTAAATACATAAATCTTGATGCTGCAATTGTGCTGTCTTCCTAAACCGTGAGACTTGAACATCTACTCTTTTTAAATTAGTATTGTGGTTCTCAAACTTATCATTGAACTCCGGGTTCTAACTCCTCAAGCTTGCCTGTGAAAACCATTACACTTGAGGATTTGCTACTTTTAAATTAGTATTGGGAAACTTAAGCGAAGACTCTTTTATTGAGCTAAGGGTTTCAACTCCTCAGTCCTGATACTGCAGGGGTACTGATTGCCTAAAGGGTGAAAAATGACGATCTGCTGTTTTGAAATCAGTATTTTGGGTTTTAAACAAGACTGCCATTAAACGGGTTCCAATTCCTTCGTCTTGATGCTATGAGGGACTGCCTACTCAAATCGTAAAACTTGAGGATCTGCTTTTTTAAATTAATATTGTGAGTCTCAAACAGACACTCTATGAGAGAACTCCGGGCTCCAACTCCTCATTCCAGATGCTATAGAGGTACTGCCTGCCAAAACCATGAGACTTGAAGATATGTTGTTATGAATTAGTATTGTGGATCTAAAGCAAATATTCTTATCACTGAAATCCGGATTCAAATTTCTCTGCTGCTGCAGATATACAGCCTTTCTAAATGGTAAGACTTGAAAATTTATGATTTCTAAATTAATATTGTGAATCTCACTCTGCTATTTAACTCCCAGTTTCAACTTCTCAGTCTCGAGGCTATGGGTACTGCCTGCTTAAATCGTGAGACTTGTAGATCTGCTGTTTTTAAATTAGTACGTAGTGTAGTTTCTTAAAAACTTGTTAGAATTTCGGTATTTAAATTAAAGATATACCATAGAATTCCACAACAATGAACAGCATAGGTGCGTGTTCGAATTGAGTTGATAGAAATCTAATAATAATCTGATATTAAATCTCCAATTTTTTGACAGAATTAAGGGGACATAAATCTGTCCTTTTGCACCGATTCCAAAAATCTCTAGCAGTAGCACTATTGTACAAATGTATTTATGCTCCGGATCAATATTGTACAGCAGAATTTCGAACTAATTTAGAATAATACTTGCAACATGGCAGATAAATAATTTACAAATAAAAAAAAATTAAATGTATGAGTAGCTATCTGTGAAGAATGCAGAAAACATTAAAAATAAATGATATTTTGACACATTGTTATTTTACTATTTCGGTTAAATTTCTTTGAAGGTAACCATTAATGTTTATCTATCGCGCCAGTACAAGAGGACTTTCGCAAGTTTGTGCCATTAAAAAAACTAAAGAATATACAATTGAAATTGTTAAGTGTCATGTCAACAATACTTTATTCTTATATTCATATGTTCCACAATTTTGAGATAGCATGAAGGACACAATTAATGGTCAAAGAAATTCATTCTTTGGAAACTTATAATCCTTGTGCTGCTCATCCATTACAACTAATGGCTTTTGCAACTGTAAAGAACACTTATAAATTTACTTCAGTTGTTTTTTTGTTATTGTAATAAAAACTTTATAATTGTTTTTATTTACCCCTCATATATGAGAGATCTTGTAATCAAAGCTCAATAAAGATTTATTGTAAAAAGTATTTCTAAAGTCCGTTGGAATCCTCGTACCCATGCAAATAAAGCTTTACATAAATCTGACAAGGAGGTTGTTGCTATATTGGACAAGATAAGCAGTTGTAATATAGGCCAAAGAAAAGTGAACGATAAGGAAATGACAGAAAAATAAAAAGAGTCTATAAATGCCATTAATTACATGTTGCAATTTATCCTGGTCAAATTTTGCTTCGAAACATGCTTCGCGGTATAAAAGAGTCCTATGAAAAAGTGTGGCTATGAAAAAAATCGACGGTTGGTCGATTCCTGGCCCGTATTATTATCCGTGGCCCGACCGTTATTCTGTATTCACATACGTCAAGGTAAACTATAAAATTATTTCAGTCTTGTATAGAGTAATCCCACGTCGAAGTGTCTTTATCCGATATGGAAGAATTAACACTCTAACCCTTGCTTATACATTCAATGCGTCCCAAATATACCAAGAGCTTATTATTGTAATTAAGTAAAAAAATTTGAAAAAAATATATGCCTTATATAAAACATAGTATAAAACTTTAAAAATAGAATATTTAGTTTTTTCGACCTATATTCAAATCAGTTTACTTAACACGTTGCCCATTTATGAGAAAACTGTTCTTTGTAATCTGATCTTAACTAATACAGGTGCCAAAATGTGTAATAGTTTTGACCTAACCTCGATTCAAAGTGTGTTTCTAAAGCTTGCTAAGAAAATTTATATGGCGATACACTTTGGCCATACTTCGTGCCTTGAACATTGCCCAAGATACAATATATCTGCTGTACCTTAAAAAAGTATTTATTTTATTTTCTTTTTGTAATTTTTTTGTTCTCTTTCATGACCTTTTAGAACGCACCCTCACTTCTTCGGCGTCCAAGCATCGTATTCATCGCAACTAACCTTTTATTCTTAGGAAAAAATAGAATAATGCGAGATCGGATTGTATGACGAATAATCCATAATTACTATACCCGAGTAGTCAAAATTCGACGTCTGTGAGCAGTCAAAAATTCGATTAGTCTGGCTGAGTGTGCAAGGACGTTGTCGTGATCAAGAAGGATTCTACTGCTCAGTATAATATAAAATTGCTTGGATGTCACTCTCAATTATCTGTCCAAAGAAAGAGTTATCTTTTCTCACCTGTCCTTTCCTCACCTTCGTAGGCATCTTTCCAGAATGAAACACCCACTGTGCAGTCTGCCTCGTAGTTTTGGATTCATAACAGCTTTCGTCAACCGTGAAGACGTTAAATATAGTATTTGAGTGACCTCCGTCAAATTTCTCTAACGTTTCGCTACATCGATCAACGGGATGGTATTTCTGATCTTCAGTCAAATAATGGGCATCTAGTATAACACTCCTGATGCTTAAATGTTCATCATAGAATTTTCTGTACTTGACGCGTACCAATGCTTAAACCTGTTCGTGTCTGCTGATAGGTTACTCACTTACCTGCCTTTATTACGAACCACACGGCATTGATATTATCTCATGTTTTTGCTGCTGTGTGATGTCCCTCGCGCAGGTCATCACTGAAATTGGTAGAATCACGCTTGAACTGGTTAAACGAGTGGAAACAGTAGCACGGAATAGGGCTTCGTAATAAGATCCCAATCAAAGACGATTCTAACTTTGTTGTTGATTTAACCACAACGAAAGTCATGAAAATCACCGTTCAAAAATGTTCTCTTGTTCAATTCATCTTTAGGTTATATACATACTTTTCAAATTATCAATTTTGGAATAATAACTGACAAATTAAAGCAAAACCCTCAATGAATTACCAACGATTTCGATTTTCAAAATTTGAATAGTTTTTGTTTGTTACCGTTATTACAAATGACTAATTCTAAACCTTTTGGTTTCAGAGTCGCCAATCAATATCCCTCCTAAAATTTTGCTACCAACTGGAGTTAAACGAGTTGAATCTACAACGAGTGCCGAAACAAGAAGAAACAATGTGACAGCTTGCAATGCTGCTGCTGGATTTGTTCACACGGTTAATAATTTTAAGGAATTTGTGATTCATAGAGTACAAGAAGTTAGCAGAGGTACTACAAATTCATCGAGATCTATATTCATTAGCTTTTTTCAGGATAAATCCGGACTAAAGTCGTTATGTGATGAATAACTTTATAAAATTTACCAGACTTTCTAAAGAGTGTCCACCATTGTCTTACTACCATAACCGTAATAAACATGAAAGCCAAAATTCCGTTCCAGCAATACGCCTAGCAAAAGAGGATGATGTTATTCCAGTGACACTACACGCATATACAAGCAGTATATTACAACCATAGGGCAAATCGGTTTTGGGCCATTTAAAACCATGTTATTCAACCATGTAGCTGTAGATAAACTGAAGATACCTGGACAAGGAGAAAAAATCTAACAATTTATATCATCGTGGCATTTCAAATGACTTCTATATCACAAGCTTCCATCTGCTGAATGAGAATATTTTACAATTTATAAAAACTCTCTAGATAAACTAATTGTTATCTATGCGAAGAACTTCTGTGTACGATGATCGCCCACTGCGCAAAGAACCCTCCGCGTATATTGAAATACGAACATCTGATTTGCAATAAAATAGTGAAATTACTCAAGAAGATGGGCAAAATTCTGAAAAATTATATTGTCACCCCTAATATGCTTCGTCGACATTTAAACACGACAGGAGTAAGAAAAAAGTTAACACAAAGGCAAATCTAGAATTTTAGCTAACATACCGAAAAAAAACTAAAAGTAAGCATTTGAAATCAGTCAAGAAAGTTACGCCTAAAAGTAACACTAAGTTCAAAAATCTAGTGAAGTAAAGAGAAAAATACTGACTAAACCTGATTCTGAAGAATCTAAAGAAGAATGTGATGCTGCGGACTATTTACTCTCCGTCACACTAATGGTTTCTCTAGTGAAGATTATGACATTGATTTTTACATTCAAGAAGAAAACAATTATTGTTGGGTTGGAAACGTCGTAATATAATAAAATATTTTATAGGTCGGTGTTTAAATGAAGGATATCTTACTAAAGTCAATGCAAAAATCTCTCAAGAACTACAAATGGGCAAATAAAATTAATTCAGTTTAATACTATGATATAATGAATGCAAACTTATTAACATAATGAGTTCTGAGAAAAAAATCTTCATTTTCGTTTTTTTCATTGATGTTATGCTTTAAATAGCTATTAGCTATTTCATTAATTATTTGCAGGGATGTTTAAAAAGTTCAAAATTTATTAGCTTTCCAGATATGATCTCGTAAAATTTAAATGATAAAATTCTAATTCAGTAAGCAGGAATAGACTTTTATTTTGAAGTTGAAGAAGTCTTCTGGTGTTACAATTTATGTGATGTTCTATGAGTAGAAATTTATTGCAATAGCTATTTAATATGAAAAAGGTTATTTCGTTACTTAGGAAAAATAAAACAATTTATAGTAGTAAACGGTTTTCTTGACTAAATACTTGTACAATAAAGGTACAACGGGCCCTGGCTAAGGCAAAACAGGTCTGCTCTATCTTAAATAGTGTTACCTTTTTTTCGCTTAAACTCCTAAAATATTTTTAAAATATTCATACTTTATTAATGTACAATGTAGTTTAATAGTATATCTTTACATCTATGATTTTTAGCAAAAGTTCCATAATTTTTTTTAAATAAAATAGAAAAACTGGCCTGTGTACACCATATTTAGTGGACTTAGTGCCAGTGGAGACAATGGACTTAGTGCAATTCATACTTTGGATGAGGATAGTTTTATAAACCAAAATGGAGTCGGTTAAAAAAGGTAGTAATTTAGTAACTTCACTGCTTAATATAAAAAGTGATATTCTGTTACCTAGTTTCGCCTACTCGTATAACTTAAGTAAAGTTTGAGTTTTAGTAGCATTATGTTTAGAGTAAATTTAATGAATAAGTTGTATTTAAAGTTTTCTTTGTTCCAAAAAATGTTGACTTCCATTAGTATTCATAACCCACAATGAGAAGCAAAAATAGCTTAAATTTCAGAAAGTTAAAAAAACGGGTACTCTTCTCTCTGCTGGCGGTCTTAAGAACATGCAGGAGCTGGCGCCAGGTCAGCCCGCGCGGGATTTAAACTAAACTAATTCTGTCTAATGTAGGAGCACAAAATAAACGCGTTAAGAAACTGCAATTTATATATTGAGATATATATCACTAACTAAACTCCTTAATATAATTAATTTAAATCATAAATTTCCTTATTTGTATATGCCAAAGAATTTATTACTGTAACGGCTTAATACACTTTTTAAAAGTATTAAGCAAAAGTACAAGTGCACAATAGCTTCAAGCGTCATTTTATCACAAATGATCGAAAGTCCTTAATGTTTCAAACTATTAAATTGGCAACTAATAAATCTATCACTACTTTCCAGCAATTTCAGAAATATTGTAAAAATTCCTTCAACATTTCTGGTGAGAAATAAAAAAAGCGCAGCGTTCAATCTTGTATTCAGTCCGCAACTGATTTATGACGATTAAAGTCTTCTTTACTTGCCGTAATTCAGCTGTGGAAAGGAACAAGGAGAAAACTTCATGAAGAGAACTTAGTGTGCTCTTATTTTATTTTGATTGGAAGATGCACTGTCTAATGACATAGCCGAACATCAGTTCCAAAGGTACGAAAGGAAAATTAAAATTCTTTTCTTTCCTCCTTTTGAAAAAATATTTACGACATAACCTAAGTGCTTAGACGCTATAAAATTGTTTCTCTTTTTTTAATTTTGGATCTTAACGGATCTTAACCTTGTTTCTTTGAACCAATAAATGAAATCTTGTTTCCTAAAACCAACGACAACACAGGCCACCTTGTGATTATTCACTAATTCTCTAATATTTACATTAATTAAAAGAAAAATCAACTTTACCTAAAGTCGTGCTCAGCGTTTAAATTACAATCGAAACAACTATAATAATTTAAAAATTTTTGAAAACAATAATAACCAACTTCAAATAAACAGCAAGCTTGAATCCCTAAAATGTCGAACTCGCAACCGTTGCATTATTTTCTTATCGACCTACTATGGCCACCTTTATCATTAGGTTCTGATTACCACTTAGTACCAGAGTACGCATCCAAACGCAAATACCGAATATATTAATAACGAATGACACGCCAACGTCCGTTGAAGGATTTTATCTTTATATCTTTCCGAAGTGCATCAACACATCTTAAGTATGGAACCACCCTGAAGTCTTGTGCTTCTTTTTCTTATACATTCCCAATTAAGATGATTTGCATTCATTTTATTTCTCTTAGAACTATATTTATTTTTGAGAAAGTGTTTTCAAACACACCGCAAAGCAGATAATTAAACAATTTTGTGAAATCTCAAAAAAGTCATTTAATTATACCTGAATGATGAACACAATCCGTTTAGGCGTATTTTGCCATTTATGGAACGCCTGAATGTCGATGATCATTTTCCTAAACGAGATTCACTTACATAAATTCCCACTCACATCTCGTATCGTCCCATACCTTTTTCTCGCTAATGTGGACAGCAAGTCAATTCAGCAAGGAAGAAATCGACCCTAGTGGTTCATGTAGCCCACAAACCTTTAATTCAATTAAATGAATATTCATAGATACCTTAACAAGCATATTAGCCTAAGTAATTTTATTTTTAAACTAAGTCCTGCCGAAATTGCACGTATATTTTTTTTATTATTTACATATTTTATTTAAATTTTTCTTCAGCTTTATGGTTATTCAGATAATTAATTGCTAATTTTCCGAAATTTCTCATTCGTTTTTTGGTGTATAGTTAAATTTTTTATCAAAATCCCAGAGATATATATTTAATGTAATCATCCTAACAAAATAATGACAATCGTGTTGAGAATTCATGACATATTTTACTTTCTTTACGTGAAGATATTTTAATCAATAACAATCCAACCCTCTTTCCTAGTTGTGAAATTATATGTTAATGTTTATTATAAAAATTAAAACGTATAGTAAATAAATTAATGTAGTCCACTATAAATAAAAAGTTGAACTATTTTTACAGCGATTTCTAAAAAAATCAAAGTAAGACTAAACCATTATTTTTGTTATAAATAATTTCTACCATTTATTTTTCTTATAAATAATTTCACTAGTCACGAACATTTTTGTAACCCATTCCATGTATTTGTACCAGAACGCTCCCTGACGTATGTGTCATACCTATGTTGACTTGTGTCATTAGACTTCAAACGAAGTGTTTGACAGTTTAACGCTTATTCAAATATATATATTTTTTACAAACCCTCTTTATAAACTCGTGTATATAAGAAAATGGCCAAAAACACATCCAGTTCTGCGTTTAGAAAAATTGATATAGATCAATACAATGAAGATAATTTTAAAGAAGACGAGGCTGAACAGGCCGTGCCCACCGGCCCGGATGAAGGAGAAATTTCAACTTTACTCAATCAATATCCTTTTAGAAATAAATAATAATTTCAGTTGTGATATTCCATATTTATGTATTATTTTACACTTTAGCAAAATTAATGGTTCGCTGGTTTTCTTTATTTAATCAGAAGAAACTGCATGCTATTCTTGTTGAATGATTTTAGAGGTGAGCCTACATATTAGTAAAAGATAACGTTGTTGATCAAGACATAAATATATTTTAAAATGATTACTTGTGGTTTTGGAAGATGTTCAGTTTAGCGAAAATAAGAATTTGCAATTTTCTTTGTTTTAAATGAAACAATATAGGTAAAAAACGAAGTATTTACCAAAAATAGGGCTCTGTCGCAAATATTTTATTAAAAAAAAGTGACTTAGAAAAAGATCCCATACAAAAGTCCACTCTTTCAAGGAAGTATAAGTAGTAAGTATTTTTGACTTAATTGCCGTTATTAGTAATACCGAACACTGAATTTGGAAATACAAAGATAATTAATAAAGAAAAACAAAAAATCAAAATATTAAAATGCACAAATAGAATTACGTAAAGAGAGGTTATAAAATTTATGTTTGGCAACGAACTAACGGGCATTTCCTCCTAGAAAGAGCATATTTTAAACCAATTTTTTTTAAATAAAATAATCAAGTCTGAGCCCTATTTTTTTTAAATACGTCCTTTATATGTATAATGTTTCATTTAAAACCAAAAAAAATGAGAAATTTGCATTTTAGTCAATCTGCGAAATCGACTATAGGAATGAATATCTTTTCTACACAACTGACATTGTTGCGCAAGTACTCACTTAGTGTGCACATGGCCACGTTCAACTTGGGTGAGTAAAAGTGTCTTGTGGATGGTCCCCGTGACCACACATAGGTAGATTTGTAATATTTTTATCATTTTATTGTTTTAGCTCACAATGGCTATAAACGACTAACAAATATGAAAATTGTAAAACCAATTTTTCTGTTGATCATTCTCTTGGAAAAGGACTGCGAATCGAATTCTGAAATAGACTGAAAATCAACCAGCAGTCAAAAAAGAAAGCAACAAGCTTCAATCAAAAAACAGGCTTCAATAATTTGTGAGCCACCTTTTTCTTCCTATGATAATGTTTCACTTACATAACTGCAATCTAGACAAAAAAAAACCGTTTTTGATAAACAGCAGAAACACAGATCAGTCACTCAAGAACACAGCAGCATAATTTTGTACAAGAAGTTTGGTAACAAAATCTGCTTACCGCAGTATTCTTAGTGCTTCTACCACTCATCCTGACCTATAGAATCTACTTTTTATTGTTGAAATGCTGAAAACAACAGTGCATACCAACGAAAAAAATAAGAAAACTAAGGCCCAATTATAAGAAGCAAATATGTAATGCTATGTAATGTAAAAAAATATGTAATGCCAACAGAATTAAGCCATCTCATAAACAAAAAGTTGAGTCGACACTTCTTTATTTCACCACAAACAAAACATCCAGTACAAAGCGATCATTAGTATTTATATCAAAGCAGAACTAGGAGGTCATTATTATTTTGAGTATGTGTCACAAAGTATTGATAATAATACACAAAATACCAGAAATATATTATTCTGTAAAAAAAATGGTTGCTTTATTGAATCAAAAGTGCTCTAATTATTATAATATGGCTCATTGAACAAAAAGATTGCTTTTAGTTGTATTATACAGATCGCTCGACATATATTCTTCAAACGTATATGTTGGAAATTTATCGAACCAAACACAAAAAGACAGGAGGCAGAATAAAATTCATTAAGAAATTAGCAGAACAAGGCTACATTTGAAACATAGTGAAAACATGCACAAGAACGAAATATGCTGAATCCTGCAGATCGAAGGGGATACTAAGCAGCTCTGAGGCAGATAAGCTATGTACACAAGACATGTTATGCACACAAGACATGTTTAGCTTGCAATCCAAAAAGGAACATAAGACATATTCACTTATGTTATGAATGCAGGGCACCAATTTACTTAGAATGCTCACATAAATTGTGCATTAACTGTCATGAAAAATTGTATCTTTCGGATATTTAAATTGTAATATTGAAGATTGATTGAAGATTTTTATTAGTCTTTTTTCAATTTTAATTATACATTAATTACTAAATTATTAAAAACAAGTACAATAGAGTATAATTCTTTGTTCCTATTTCAGTGTATCACGTTTACTTACAGATGGTTATTTTTCCAAAATTGAAATTAACTAAAAGAATTCTTTATAATAATAAGAAAGATAGTTATCTTATGTTTCTTTTATTTTAATATATTATTTTGGCTCCTATAAATACATTTTTTTTTTCAATATATATTATTACAAAAGCAGTAATGCAGTCACAGTCTCCATAATAGCATGTAGAGGATTACGAGACTCAAAAGAGAGGTACATGATCAAAGGTTACTGATCGCCTCGGTTTAGAGGATCAAAAAAAAAACGTTCTCGCTATTGTATTAATCAGTAGTAACACTATCAAAAATATGCTATATCCAAAATCCAAAAACTGTTTTCGAGCCATGACTTGAATTATACAAGTGAGCAGTTTGCCACAGCTCAAAGAATCTTTATGATCATTCCTACAATCTTTATAATAGATTTGTTATTTGATTAATACTTGTGAAATTAATAGAAGTTTTCATATAGTATTTAAGGATGCCACTAACAAATCTGAAAGACAAACCAGTTTCCTAAAACGGAATAAATGGTTATAATCAAAATAAAGGGGCCATAGATAAAACAGACACGGCATCAAAAAAAAGTTTAAACTCGATGCATTACAATATGGTATTCCAACGTCACGGTGTGATCAACTTTTAAGATTCCCAGCAAAAGAATCATATGCCTCAATATATTAGTCGGAAGAAAATTAATGATTTACTTCATATGGCGAGAACCACAATGTGTTTCGTATTTAACGTAAAAAAACATTTTAACGTTCCAAAATATTTCTTGGCGTAATGCTCTCTCCCTGCCTAGATTCCACTTTTGTCCATGATTTCACAAGAGAGTTTAAAAGAGTTTACACAATATCTGAGAATGAAAATAACTATTTACAGGGTTTTCAATCTATTCATAGCTTAAGAAATAATAGAATTGGAGTTTAGTGTCTCAATCAGATTTATTCAAGGTGTGTTCTCAAAATTTTTAATCAAGTCCACGAAAAGAAATCACAAGTTTTAACTTTGGAAAGTAAAACGACTAAGTTCAAGGCGAAACATCAACTTACTTTAAATCGAATAATGTCAAGTTACAACAACCAAAATTAGTTTATATTTCATGAAGAGATATTAGTTAGGAATATTTTATAGTTTGTTGGTATGAATATTTTATATTTGAACAAAATATGTTTGTACCTGTATGAAACAGGTAGAAATTATAAATATTATTAGAAAATATTGTGATGAATCTAGTTTGGATGATGATTAAATGAAGAATAAAAATCTTAGAAAGTTAATAATTTTATAGTCATTAAGTAATTCAGTTGTATGTTTTTTTTCTATTTTGGAACAGAACTTACAAAAATGCTCATAAGAAGACCCATTAAAAACATGGTAAATTAAGTTACCCGTAACTTTACCATTCACTAGCTCCACTTTTACCAAAAATTGTTTTTGCATCATTTATAATATTCCCTTAACTGAAAAAACACAGGTAAAAACATAGATGCCCTGAAAACTGTTCTACTACAAGCTCCTTTGGGCTCTACGAATCAACAAATTAAAGTAAGGAAACATTTTAATACCACATATATTATTTTATCCAACATTTGTTATATTAAGTATCAAACCATATTTTGTCTTCATTTCAGAGAGCACGTCATTGATTTTCTATATTTTGAAATATAAATTGTTTTTACAATTTTTGTTCTTGTAGTCTTATTTATTTTTATACTTAGAATTTTTTTCCACTCCAATATATTCAACTAGCTACAAACATAATTTGTTTATCAATGCTAATAGACAGGCATATGGATTAAAAAGCATTGAGAAAATACCATAATGTCCCCCTCTATTTCTTTACCTTCCGATACTACTCTCCAGCATTTACACAATATTATCCATCCATTTGCAATACCTATCTACTTGTACGTATTAAAATATTTGTTGCTTATTATTAATAACTAAAGAACTAAAAATACTTTATTTAACCGTTTGAGTGCCGACGAGCGCCATCACGCTCCTGCGCGTACTAACTAAATTTGCTACTAGCACGATGGCACTCGCGAAATCAGTTGCTGTTTAGCGCGCAGTAGGGGAAGTTGCTCGCACGCATCGCTAATTTGTGTTACATAAAGTTCAAATTATAATATTATTAGTAATTACAATATAAAAAGGATCCAGAAAAAGAAAATTTTTAACCCATAATGTCAGAATACGAAAATAATTTGAGAGAAAATGATCGTTTTTCAAGTTGTGAAGAAAGCGATAGTGGGAGTGACATTGTGTGTGTGCTCACAATTTGGCATAATACAAATTTTGAGTGATTGTGATAATAGTGACGATAACAATTATTTTGCTGATACGGAGGATGTACCGGACTGTGAAAATACGATGTGATCTTGATTTCAGTTTTTGTTATAATTTTTGTAGACAATATATATTTCCATAATTTTCTTTGTATTTTATTATCCTTGTACAAGTTTTTATCAAGAAAACACAGAAAAAATTATTAAAATTGGATAATTTTTGGGAGATACATTTTTTTTTCGAGACAAGGGTAAATGACATCAAAAATAAAAGATTTCTTTGGCATTTTTAAGTATATATGAGTAAAAAACCATGGCACTAAAACGGTTAATTTCTCCAAAAAAAAAGAATAGCATACATATCGGAAAAGTTTTTGCAGTAGTTATTACTAAAATTGTTAGTGATCTGGCAATTGTGAATGACAAACAATCTGGCCTATAAAATATAGTTGCCTAACCAGCCAATAAACATGCTTTGACCTATGAAGTTTGTTTCAGGTTTTGTCTTTACCATGCATGGTTGCAGTAAAACAGTGGTTGCGGTTATATTATGGGTGATTTTTGAGAAAACCCTCTTTGATGCATTTCCATTTTGCTCTCTTTTTTATATTGTGCGAACATTGATTTATCATGTTAGAAACCACACCATAGGATTTCTTGACTCACATTTTGCCAAAATTTTGTGTGAAGAATGCTCCCAATCAGAAACAAATTCGCAGTTAACTTGTACAAAACCTACCATAACTTTTAATGCAAGTGAAGAAACCATAAAATCACATTGCACCAGCTAGGAACAGCGTATAAGTTATGTGAATCTGTGCCTCCTAATTGTCTGAAAACAAACTGCAATGACTTAGCGTTTGCTCTGCTTACACGTTAAACCTAATTGGAAAATTTGTATAAGTCCTCCACAAATTGCGTGGAAAATAAACATTATTTCTAAATACAATGCATTATTATCATTTCTATTTCCAGGACAATGCTTTAACGCTCACTTTAAAGGTACTGTTATCCATAAAGTCGGCACAAATTGAAGAAGCTGTAAGTGAACTCGGCAGAGATGAAATTGATGTTCTTATGAAGTACATTTACAGAGGGTTTGAGTATCCATCCGAAGGTTCCAGTGGACACCTGCTACAGTGGCATGAAAAAGCTTACCAAATTGGAGGAGCTGGGGCTATAGTGAGAGTATTATCGGATAGGAGAAAAGTATAATAATAGATGCACTTATCTCTTATGTATAATATTTAAAATGATGTAATATTTATAAATTTATTTCAACTGAATGAACCTTTTCATCAATTATTATTTTTATTTAGCTTCTCTTGTATTAAAGATGTTCTTACTAAATATTTAAGAAAAATAATACATCATATGAAACAAATTTAAAAAGTCATCAAAGTTTATGTTTTTTATATTTATTGAATAGATGTCAGTTTTATCTTTGCCATTCTTCATCCATACCTTGCATCTAGAACTTCTGTGGAATAATAGGAAGTTTAAGTTAATGTATAAAAGCAATATCGAATTAGCACAATTTAATAATTTTAGTTGCGTATCAAATGAATGGACAATGTTTAGTCAATTATTATCACCAAGTAAAATATAACTAGACCCTGTTTGTTACATAACCTTTAAAACATACTTTATATTCTGTAAATTAAAAGCTTAGAATAAAATAAGTAAATACATTGTCTCCTTTACTTCCGACAGTTTGAAATCATAAAACATATGTAAACTATAATCATATTTTATTAAAGTGTAATTGAAAATTATGAATGTAAATATAACTATGATGGAAAAAGAGAATTTGTTTCAATTTTGTGTTAGTTATAAATGGTAATGGAACCCCAATGTGACAAGCCTAAAAAAGCTGTTTTCCCTCTATTTTTTATAGTTTATGCAAGAAACCTTACAAAATTGAGATTTTTAAAATAAAAAAAGGTTACACATTTAGTGTTAGCAACTGCGATAATGAAAATGTTTATTTTTATTATATGATTGGAAAATTACAGCAAAACTTATGGACAATGCCAGGTCAAAAAATTTGTTCTGAGAAAAACACGATTGAACATTCAAATACACATTCTGGTAACGAAAATAAAGAAAATCTTAATATAACCCAAATACCATAGATTTCAGGTGCATAAAATGTCCTTCTCGGTTCTTTTTGTGTTTTCACCTTTTCTTTTAATTTTATACTGCCGTTTTTGTTATCCTAACTCTTTACCCAACGCTTGTCCCTCTCTGCACAGTAGTAAACAACGTGAACACTCATCCCAAGTATCTCATATATTTTTAAGGTCGTATGACCGTTTGAGTGCCGATGAGCGCCATCGCGCTCGTGCGTGTACTAACTAAATTTGCCACGAGCGCGACGGCGCTCGCGAAATCAGTTGCTGTTTAGCACGCGGTAGGGGAGGTCACTCCCATGCATCGCTAATTTTTTATCTTTCTACGTGTTACATAAAGTTCAAATTATAATATTATTAGCAATTACAATATAAAAAGGATCCGGGAAAAAAAGTGTTTAACCCATAAGGTCGGAATACGAAAATAATTAGAGTGAAAATGATTGTTTTTCAAGTTGTGAATAAAGTGATAGTGGGAGTGACATTGTGGTGCGCTCACAATTTAGCGTAATGCAAATTTTGAATGATAGTGACGATAACAATTATTTTGCTGATACGGAGGATATACCGGACTGCGAAAATACGATCGACCTTGATTTCAGTTTTTGTTATGATTTTTGTTCACAATATATATTTCCATAATTTTCTATGTATTTTATTATCCTTGTACAAGTTTTTATTAAGAAAACACCGAAAAAATTATGAAAATTGGATAATTTTTGGAAGAGATACAGTTTTTTTTCGAGACAAGGTAAATGACATGAAAAACAAAAGATTTCTTTGGCAGTTTAAAGTATATATGAGTAAAAAACCATGGCACTAAACAGTTAATTTCAATATTTTGGTACTAGATACCAGTCTAATGAATTCAATATTATCTAACACTTTTCTGGTACATAACATTGACAGAACTAGCAAAAACGTTAATTGCTAGATGGCATTGTCACCATGCATACGGTGAATACATTAAACTTATGGATTACATACAATTTAGATAGTTAAAATATCTAAAAAAAATTATTTACTAAAGTATAACGGGAATGACAGAAGAAACTGGGCTGGTATTATAAGTAATGTTTCTAATACCGCATAACTCAAAGTCTCCTGCTCCCACTTAAACAGTTATAGTTTAAGAGTTTTTCCAAGTTTTGACTTAGAAATAGAAAAACATACTTTTATTATAATAATAGATGCACTATATAATTTAAATAATTATAATTTATGTTTTTCGCTATTTCTTTCTATCTTAACAGATCAATGATTCTAAAAAGTGTCTAAAATAATTTGAATTAATCATTTATGTACTAAGCTGGAAAAAATCTGTAAGTAGATTGACAGTGTTTAAATCAAAACTGATTAACATTTCAAATTAGCATAAGCGAAAATTTTTATGAAATTTATTTTTTATTGAAAAAAATTAATTGAAACATAGCGACGACAACTTTGAAAAAAAGTTAATTGAAACTTAGCGACGACAACTTTGAAACAAATCAGTACAAGAATGACAAAATTGAAAAAAACAAATTTATCGTAAATAATGTTTGCATTTTTGCCGTATTGTTACTAACTCGAAAAGCAAGCAGTGAAATGATGAGCGCCTGTGCTGTATCGTTTACAATAATCGTTATGGAGTAGCGACATTGTAAATTTTATTTTCATTTAGAATTTAAACAGTTAACTATGTGTAAAGTAGATTTAAATTTTCAGATGAAATTTTAACTTAAGCTTGGTCTTTATTAATAATTGTATCAAACCATAAAACTACTCTCGAGTGTAAAACAAAAAAAATTTGAAACAGAAAAGAATGACAAGCAGTATTAGATAGATTTCTTATGAGCTACAAAGGCAATAACATGAAAATTTGTCAATAATTTTTTCTTAAAACTAGATATTTCTTAAATCGCCTTGAGATACATGTTGCTTAATTCAGGAGATATAAATGTGAGCAAAAATAGCAAATCAATCACTCTTACTTGCACCAAAGTAAAGCAAAATTACTTTGATCAAATCTTTCACTAAAAAATTGCCAACTGTCCCTTCCCATTATTGCTGCAATAAAGGCAACAAGTGATATCTTCCTCAAGAATTTTCAGACATACCTGCTTTATATAAATTGTACATTAAATATAATTTAGAAGAAAATAATAATTTAGAGTAAACAGAAAAATATATAGATAGATAAGATTATTCAAGAAGATATTCTTCATTATAACGAAAGTGGTGCAAGATCAACTTATCTTTTTGTATGGGATGAAAAAGATGGCAAGCGATGAAGCATCTATACTACGATATCTGTGCAACAAAAAATTGTAATCAAGCTACGACAACCATGATATATTTTTTTAAAAATGTCACTCACCTTAAGAACATTAAAGTAATATAATATCATATTATGTCAAGATAACAATTAGCAAGAGATGATGCCTGTGAACTTTGTTCAGAGTACAATCAAATTTTTATTCAAAATCAAACAGTGTGTGCTCCTTCAGAATAACTTACATTGACTTCTAACCTAAGAACAAATCTGAACCTTATAATAACAAGGTAATTAAAGTTTGGAATGTATAGACCGGAAAACATTTTTGTAGAAATTTTTTCTCCTAAAACGAAAATATTGAGATATGAACATTTTGAAAAAGATATTTAAGGTCAAACAGAGATATTACGAGGTCTGTTAAAATAAATGAATGACTTAAAACAATTTCAGCATTCTAATATGATCAAGGATAAATTCTAACACCTTAGATAATGGCCTAGTACGGCAACAAGTAATATGACAGTGGTTAAAAATATCATACACAAGATAGCGTGACAAAGAATTTTTGCGATGCGGGAGAGGCACAATCCTGTATAATTAAACTAAGGCAGAATGATCCTGGACACTACCTGAAACTGAAGTTTAGGACTCCCAAAATTACACATATATCAATTACGTAACTAGTAATAAATTAAATGACATAGTAACAGTTTAAATTATGTAACTGACTTGGTATACAGCCGTTAGGTAGACTGCACCCACAGCCAGCACCATTGTGCATAAATGCACATTTTAACTCGAATAATAGATTTTAGATCTATATTTTCTCTGGAGAAATCTTTGCTTCCTGTCGTAGTTTTGTGTATCTCTTTTTGTGCGATGGTTAAATTCTCATTACCATTATCACTACTTGCGGTTACAGCTTACATTTTAGGGATCGTTGCAGACGTCGTGGACTCGCTCATGTTCTGATTTCATCTGACAATGGATTTTTAACTGTTTCCAAAGCTATGATTGTGAAAAATTCTTCATTGTTATGCAAATATTGTAAAACATCTGATACAATTGTCCGTCTTTCTTTTATTACCTTTCTGAGAAATAAAGCGATTTTTTCCCGATTTTCTTTGACTGAAGATCTAATTTAGTAAGCATAAACTGTAATGCAGAGTCTGCTTTTAATAAAGTTAAAGTAAGATGATACAAACAGATAACGGTTGTTTTTATTCCATCTAAACTACGATCAATGTTATAAGTCTTTAAGTACTTCAACTGTAAATTTCACGTTGGACTTCAAATCTAATAACGCCTTCATAACGTATGTTTTTAATTTAAAAAATCTGCTACCTATTAGACTGTAAAACCAAGTGGAATAGTTTATCAATATGACAAACTACTCCACCTGGTTTTACAGTCTTATATCAGATCCAGGGTTTTACCATACTCTTCTAAAATTTATTTTTTTAATATGTCAGTTTTCAGGGGTGGATTTATGCAAAGATTTAACAACTCCTATTACTTTTTCAATAATATTTTTATATAAAATGACAATAATATTTTTATATAAATAACTTTGGAAATCTAGGTTTATCTATACAAAATCCATCATCAATTTCTTCATTCTCTTCCTTAGCATCAGAATCTTCGGGTTCAGATTGCAGATCTGAAGTTTTCTGGGTATCATATAATACCACAAGTTATAATCCATGGCATAGGTGATGGTAGCCATCAAAATTCTTACCCATTTTAACCATTACGCTGGTGGCGCCATCTGTATTGAAGAAATTATATCATCGAGATTAAATAAAAAATACACTCAAATGCTGTTCTGACAATTGAGTAGCTACATCAGTGGTCATTGAATCTTTTATCCCCAATACCTGCAAATTTTTGTACTTGCTTTGGACTAAGTATTTATTGTGAATGTTATATTCTTTTTTGGGTGGAGGTCCATTCGTCAAAGAGCGTAATGAATCTTTTATTTTGGAATGGAATGTTTTTAAATTTTTTGTTTGATCACTCTGTTTTAGAACTATCTTCAATACAGTTGTAGCATGTTTTGGTAAATCATAGCCAGACAGATGTTTAACAGGTATCTTAGGTCTTCAGAAGGACAAAATTTGTTTAATGGAATCCTTTTTTGAAGTCTTTGAGTTACGGATTTATAAAAAGTTAAAAATCAGTCCATAATTACAGAATGGGAGCCCAACTAATGTGGATGATGAACCTGACCAAAAATGAAATAAAGTAGTACTTTTTCACATCTATTGGTTTAAAATGTAGAAGTCCCTTTAAATTATCAAGAAAAAAGTATGTTATTTTTTTAACATTCCCTTCAAAATTATTAGATTTCATATTATTTTAAGTTTTTGAGTATTGGGCAAAATTTAGTTTCCAGCCTGGATCTCGAAGAAAATATGTTTTATATATGACTTATTCTCTCGAGATCACTAAAAATAAAAGTATAGAATGGTACAATAATAATTTTTCAATTTATGGAAGTTATAATCAACAAAATTTTTTATTATATTTATATTGTTATTTATGTTGTATGACTTTTAACCCTGATTTTGCAAAACTATACTATTAATCTTGATGTATAAACTGCAATTAAATAATAAATTATTAATTTGTTATTCACTGCGAGAATTTAGAACTTAGAGCATCCTATAAAATAATTAAGCGATCTACAAAAGCCAGCCTATTGTACACTTGACGACTACGATCATG
The DNA here is from genome assembly GCA_039881145.1 of Druceiella hillmani. Taxonomy (NCBI): domain Eukaryota; kingdom Metazoa; phylum Arthropoda; class Insecta; order Lepidoptera; family Hepialidae; genus Druceiella; species Druceiella hillmani. The sequence goes on from JAYKKI010000008.1 coordinate 11,705,570, forward strand.
TATAATACTTGATGATTGACGGAAGCTATTAAGCACATTCTATCAATGTTTGTATCAAAATATATTTACAAAGATATTCAGATAACAAGAATATTTCATTATAACAAAGAAACCTTTGTAAAACCTGGTAACACACTCCATAAATTAATGTGATAAAAGTGATCACTGAAAGGAAATGCAAATTAATTTGTACAAATTTTATTTTTTAATTGATTTTATAATATGTAATATCATATAAAATTTTAAAAAATATAAAATTTTCTTTATCAAATTAATACACATCAAAGAACTTTTTAGAAATATGAATTCTTAGATTATTACTTTTTACAAAAACTAATATCTTTATTCAGGTGTCAAATTATCTATATCAAATAAGACTGTTCTTAATCCATTGACTTGCACCTTATAATGTAAAAGTATAAATACAAATCTCACTTTTATAAAAGGCAATACTATTTGTACAATACATGTAAAAACTTGTATAAATCAAAACAGAAAATACTCTAAAAACAGTCTTACAACTTGGACTTAGGATTCATTAAAAGGACATCATGCATGTCTTGCAAAGAATTTTCCAGGGACTCCCTGTATTTACAACTGCTTGTGTCGGGATGAGAGTTGAAGGCTGCAGTAGCAAAATTGATGTCCTTTGGGCGTGGATTGTAACAGGTAGCATAGCCGTCGGGGACAAGAGGTCCATATGCCATAAATGCATCACATTTTGAAGCAACCTATAATATTTACATTAAGTAATAAAATAATGAGGTTCAATTCATTTGCAAATCACCATATAATAATTACAAATAAAACATATAAATAATGTTTTTATATTGTATACTTTTAAATATATAACTTATTATAACTAAATTAATCATTATATTAAATGTAAGTATGAACAAGCTAAGGAAAGGTAATCTCCGAATAATATTAACTAAACTCAAACCAAATTTTATGGTTCTTAATATTAATATCAATAACTTCGAATCATCTGTCATCAAGGTAATATTTTCAAAACAAATAGGTAATACTCTAGAGAACCATATCATCGTTACGCTGATTTAAAAAGAAAAGCGTAAAAGATGTAGGTACACAATTAGTACAGTAGAAAATCCTTTATCCAAATCAATTGGTATAAAGTTCGGCTGGAATAATCAAGCAACACTTTAACAAAATAGTAAATAAACAGTCATTTTAATTATTTATGTCCAACTACGGGTAATAAGAAAAACGTATTCAAAACAAGGAGACAGTTATAGGTATATCGTCCCCGGACCAATCAAGTTGTATGCATGATTCAGTGCTGGACTCTAATATATCAAGTTGTATGCATGATTCAGTGCTGGGCTGTAATATGCTTAAATTGGGCAGATGATTCTCCCTCAACTGAGGCCAATGACAAGATCAGTGCAGACACAATATGCCTATGAAATAATTCGCCTACACATAGAGTCTGCCTACCCACACATTATTATTATATATAGGTGTCCCAAAAATAGTGTCAAGTGGAGGCAAGAAGTCAGATTGTTTTTTTTATCAACTAGTTGACTAATTGACCCTTTCGGGATAAAAACATTCACTTACATACATCTTAACATGTCATCAAAAAATTAACAGGAATAAAAGTATTCTAAACACCAAAACTTAATTTTTGATGTCATGTCATCTGTCACTTCAAAAATGTTCTTATTTAATCAGCTTTTTTACTGAGAAATTTGACATTGCTACCTTTACAGAATGACCTTAAAAATGAACCTAAACTGTAGTAAGTGAAAAATTATTATTTTTGTGTGTAATTGGAGAATTTTCTAATGAAAAATTGTCACAGTGAAATTATGACCATTTTACTCAATACAAATACAGCATCATCGAGAAGATATTCTTTTAAACGTCTTACTGCTATCATACTGTTTCTAATTGTTTCCTCAGTTTCCCTCACATTTTTTCTGAATTCTTCCAAACAGCGACTTTTTCTGATCGCAGTTTAGAAGAATTTTTTTTGAGTATATCAACTCCTTGTTGTAACCCCACATTGAAAAATCAACTGAATTTATATTGAGAGACCACAGATACCAAGCTATAAGTCTGCTAAAACCTATCCATTTCCAGGGGAATCTTTCATTTACCCAAAATTCGACATAGTTTTTTAAAACCATATTTCTGCACGTATATAAATATACATCCTCTAGAAATTCAGTCTTTCCCATTTCAAGCAATATGAGATTCAAAAGGGATCAATTAGCTACCTGTTCAATAGTCTAAACCAAAAATTGACACTATATTGTGCTTGGCAATTGAAAACCAAAAGGAAATTGAAAAAAAAATGTTCAACTGTATATATCTTTTTGTATTTAACAACACACGTAGACCATAATTGTTTTATCAAAAATTGTAAAAACGTGATAAAAATTAAATAAGGCAACTGTTACTTAAGTTCAGTTAGTAGAATTCTAAATATCAATAATGAAGGGTTAAAAATAGTTTTTAATAAATAAATAAAACAAACCTGACTCGTTGAAATTCTCATATGTGCACTTTTCGTAAATCCAGTATCTAAGTATAGTTTAGGAACGTCCATTCCATTTTCTATGGCAATTAACTTTAAGCCCAATAAGTGACGGTCAACACCATATCCTTGCACTGCCTGTGAACAAAAAACAGAAGGTATTGTTGATCATTTTTCCCACTGCAGAATATTATTTTAAATTATCACTACGACTTGAGGCTTTTTAATTTCCATTCCTTTCCATTTATAAACAAAATTATTCAAGCCATGTAAACTAGGAATACAGAATTTTCACTAAATATATAAAATTATGATTTCAAAAGAAAAATTTCTACAGGCAATTTTTTCTCCTGGATCCAGTTAGAACTAAAATTAGGATAATATAATATTTGTGATATATGTGTTGTAAATTTGTGAAAACATGATCCCAAATATGCCGCAAATTGTTCTTATCAGTGTTCTAGATTGTTATCATTATCACTCTAAATACGATATTATAAAGTTTTTGTATTATATCACCGATAAAAAATGAGATATTAATTGTTCTACAGAGAAATCTATCATTGTTGTTAGATGCAACAAAAATTTTAATTTATATACATGTGTGTGTGTGTATTAATATATATATATATATATATATATATATATATATATATATATATATATATATATATTTATATGTATGTGTGTGTATATCAACAAAATTAGATTCAAAGTCAAACACATCCAAAACATTGAATACGTATTAAAATATTTATATAATCATTTGTAAAACCGATAACTAGAAGTAGATGTTGCTCCAGTGAAATTTATTTATAGATTGTTATAGAGAAGAATTCTGTAACCCACAGTAAAACTCTTGTTTTTCAGACCTGATGAACTTCATGTATTAAACAAAACTTGGTTACTTATTTAGAATACCGCTGTCTAGAACAAATGATACTGAAACCCACTAGTTTTTTGCAATATTTAAATTCGCTACCAAATAATCACCATAGCACCAAAGTATAATTTGGTTATGAATGTCACAAAAAAATTGTCAAAATATGTAATTGCCACATGTAGCTGGTATTTCTATTTAAAATTTATACAATTTAGAGGCTGTGTGCCAGTTTCTCAGAAATAAACTGCATGAGAAGACTGATAGGTCATCCCGGCAAAAATCCTAGGAAATAATGTGGAGGAAGACCATCAAAAACTTATAGCCCAGAGTTGACAGTGCCATGCTTCAGACCGACCCAAATAGAGGTTGGGTGCAGATCCGTGTACTTCAAAGGTTGTAACGCTACAGAGGACATTAATGTGAAACTTACTTGTAAAGAATAATCCTTATGGGATTTAATAGCAGTTTCTAAAGCCTTTAATTTTTCTTTAGGTGAAGCGTTTCCATCCAACATGCACTTGGCGAATGCTACTGACTCATTAGAGCAGGACCGAATGGTTTCTGTTCTTCCGCCGATATATAGACGGGTTGCTGCCGACTCATAGTGTGCACCAGGAACTTTATGTAACCTATTAAATTTCACAATTATTACCATCAATAAATCTTAGAAATTGAAAACTCCCTTAAAAAACTAAAACTCATTTTGCTTTATTGAAAACTTAAAGAAGCATTAGATACATTTATTAAAACGTGCTATTGAAAAAATGATAGTTCAATTTTGTTAATATGGAAACATGATTCCATTGAAATTATAAAATAATTTATCAATAATGACCATAATACAAGAAATGACTTCTGTTTAAACTAAAAATTAATTCTTCCAACTAAAGGATTGATTCTTCCAATAAAAACTGTAAACATCGGAAAAATACCCATACAATGAGAAAATCTGCTTGACTCTACTTCCATTGCGAGCAGGCAATGTAGATTATTAAAAATTTCGCAATTATAGACAAATTGAATTTAAGCCGTAAGTTTGATTGCTGGTGGAGACAACAATTTCCTTAGATTTCAACCTAAGCTGAAACATGAGGAAACATCAGGTATTAGCCTTTGCAAGGATTTGGTAGGTCTTTTATGTAGATTAGATTGTTCCCCAATATCCACATCAAAAAATAAATTTTTTGTTTAATCTTTTAGAATTGTACAAGATCTTTTCTGAGCATGTTGCAAATTTAATAAAATTTAAATATGTTGTTAAGATCCTAAAAGCTATGTGATTTTTACCTGACCCAAAGCACAAATAAGTTTGTTTAACAAACTAATTTTGGCTTTTATATAAACCATTATATTTGATATAAACCACTACATATAAGTTATATATATTTCTTGAATCTCTGTTAATTGCACAATTTAATTTAATTATATAATATTTAAGTTCTGCCCATAATCAACCCTATGTTGCATCATTAACTTAAGATAAACGTTGTTAGCTAATGAACAGTAATAACGGTTGCCATAAAGTTTGCTGTAATGGCATGCTGCATAGCACTCATATTATCATTGCTATTATTTTCCGTTAAAGTTTGGTGGTTTGAGAGAAATGAATAGTATCATGTAATTTTACAAGCAGCAAGAAAAGGAGCTATTTCATTGAAGATGACAGTTCTGTATTTTATCTATGTATGACAGGAGATGCATTTTTATAGGTTAATTTGTTTTGTTGCGCGTCAAGTAAGATTTATTTGCCGTACCACTTTATACATCGGCTGCAAATTGTTGAAATTTTGTTATATATTTAGATTGTCGAAAATATTTTACGAAAGTACTATTTGGTAACATAAATGGATCCGAGACACCCCTCAATTCCTGAGTACAGATGTTACAAGTATTTCAAGGATTTTGCAAACAAATGCAAAATATTTCTGATGAGATGAATTATATGACGATCTTTGTTGTTATCTAATTTAATACATAACATAATGTTTACAAGGTACCTATAAAAATTAGACATTTTACCTGTCAGTTTGCTCAATTAATTATACTAACAGGCTAAATTTACTAAATTACCAAAAAAATATTTCAATAAACTATAAAGTCAGGCAAAACGACAACTTTTACGTAAAGTGGAATAAGGCACCATTTTAAATTATGTGGCTGTCTGCTTAAAGGCTAATAATTCCATAATGTTTACATTATTCATAAAGTAACATGATACAACATAGGACTGAATTTATATTCAGACTAAATACTTGTAGATCTATACAATTGCATAAATTCATATCATCACTGCTAGTTACAACAGTTACATTCATTTTCAAATATGTAGGCAAGTTAAGATTTTAGCAGTCTTAAATTTTTGAACAAGTTTCTTGCATAAATATAATATGACCTCCTAATACTCATTTTAATATTTCTTGGTTACTTATATATGAATAACATTGCATACATATGACATACATATGCCTGCCCTACATATGACTGCGACTGCCCAATGGAATAGTAATATGTGTATATATTGAATATATATTTGGAAACATGTTATGATAAAAAAAAGTAATTTTATTATATTAAACCTGAGTTTGACACAACACATGTTTATTGAACCATCTTTTTTGACCAAAGTATGGCTTTTCATAAGTACCAAGCGTAAGTATCATCACAAAATGGAAATTAATTTGCCACTTGCATTAAACAGTTTTTTAGATATATTAGTTGTACTCTATATTAGTTGTATCTACAAGATTTTTTCTTTACTGATTTCAGAGTCCTAAATCAAATAAAAAAGTTGACGTCACTTTTAGAACATTCGGAGAGTTCTTAACACTTTTAGAATAATTATTTTGAAACATGTATTATTAAAGAAAGTAATTAATTTGAATTTTCAGTTTAAAGGTTAATTCGATTTTCATCGCTATGCATTAAATTATATTTTCTTTGTTTTATTATATTTTCATTGCTATGCATTGAAGTACATTTATTCTTAACTACTTCTGGTAATTTTCTTTTAGGTTAGTGGCTTTTCAATCTTTCTTATCAAATCACAGCTTTTCTTATCACAAAAATTGTTTTTCTTATCTTTGAAGAATCTAAATATAGAGATACCAAAAGATTAAGCACCATTATCACTATTCTCTTACGCATAAACATAAATGGACAAATAATAAATCCTCAAGTTACCTACAATATGTTTGATAAATGGATGATCATATAAAATGGGTACCAAGCACACAATTACAATCCAAAAAATACTAATTTTCCAACACACACACATATACAGATACTGAAAGATTAAGCACCACTATTACTATTCTTGTATGTACAAACATGAATAGAAAAATAAATTACTTCTCAAGCTACCTACAATTTGTTTGTGACAAATAGATGACCACACAAAGAGAGTACCAAGCACATAATTACAATAATAACTCAATAGGCTACATATTGTAAACTCTTATTTAACAATTATATTAATTATAATTTTTAAACATCAATTGCTATTTACAAAATAAAAATGTTCACCCATAATGTTATTTTAAAAGGTCACGAGAGGAATATTGATTGAAAAATTTCTTATTGTTGTTTGTTGTATTTTCACATTGTAAGTCATCATACAAAAATAATATTTATTAGTTTTTAGTACTGAAATAACATTTCACTTGCATTTCACATTTTTAACAATGAGGAAAAACATTATTTTCTTATAAAATTTAACTTTCCCAGCCATTATTTATAAGAAACATTTATTTTGCAAATATCAATTTCTATTCATTACCCTAGGATGATGACCTCTTGACACTTATTTTATAAAATACTTAAAAAAGAATCAGTAAATTTTGACCACTGACCTGTAGAAAGCATATTGCATTGCCATTTGTATGTAGCTGTCAGGACTCAACTTATTTGATTTGATGAAATCTTTACCGTACTTGTTATATGTAAAGCAATTCAGTTCCAAATCTTCAACCAATCTGGGAAAAAATGTAATACCAGTAAATAAATACCATGCACAAATATATGTCTCCGCTAAAAAGAAAAGTGGCAAAATTCACTTCAAGAGTTTTTATACAGAATATACGAATTTCAGGTAAATTAATTAATACAGAATTTTACATTGTTTACTAAATTGAAGTAGTTCTTTACGGTAACTAAGCAAATTTATAATATATTACTTTGGTCAAATGTTAGTTGATTGAATGCAAATAAAAAAAAATTTTTTTGGATATAACCTATTATTTGATACAACGATATATATCATCGTCTATTTTATTCCATAATCAAATGTTTATAAGGGTCGAAGTAAAACAATCAACCAGACGATTTCTTGCCTTCATTTTTGATTTAACAAAATTATTTTTAGAGGGCATTTAAGGACGAAATGGGCAAGCCATAATATATCAAGGGTATAAAGTGGAATATGATAAAATCGCGAAGAGGTAATTCTCTTCGATTTTCCAAAAAGAACTGTGAAAATATTAAATACGTAGAAATATTAAGATATATATCAAGAACTGATAAAAATATAAAAAAGCCTTTATTTCCAGATGTTTTTTATATTGACATCAAAGGGTAACATTCCCATTACATTATTCCCAAAAGAAAAATTAAACCAAAAATAAATCAGAGTTTAAAGTGAAACTAAAAATTAACAAACTAAAAATTACCCAAATTAAAAATATGTCATAGTATGTCTACAATCTATATTGGTATTCATTTTATGTCAATGAATGTACTCACTTATCAATATTATTTTTTGCCACATTAATGACCTCCTTGATATTTGACGATACATTAAAATCCAACCTTTCAGCTTTCAATACTGAACAGGAAGCTGCAGAACATGTAGAAGTATTTTTGGTGCTGAAACATATTAATGGTTGTTCACTAAACAGTTAAACTTGATAAACTAGAAATTTTAAGTCAGCTTTATACTTGAAATTAGGCAAAAGTAAAATTAAAAAACTTAAAAAAAGTGGATCTTTAATAATTTTTGGTAAAATATTACTTCACTTTAAAAAAAAGCTGTCTAACCAAAATAGCATATTTTTGATATCGTAGGATAGAGCCGCACATAAATTTAACGTACAAAGAGAGCTCTTCAATGCTTTGCTGTACTGTATTATTTTTTTTTTACTCTCATTCGTTTTGATTACAATAAGAAACTGAAAAGAGGCACAATTAAAAAAGAGAGCTTACACACAAAAGTCTTTATAAACACAATTTTGTCAATTAATGTTCAAGAACTAAAAACTTCTCCTTAGATAATCCCTAAATGTAGCAACAGATGGTATTTTATTGCTACTATAAATACCAATACTTCTACTCAGAACATAACAGTGCAAAGAACAAGAACTGGAGCCAGACCAAGCAACACTATGTGAAATTTTCAGTTATATTGTTGTTTGTCCTACTCCAAGTAATAAATAAAAAGATAAATTAAAATTTCAAAGTTTTCCAAGAGTTAGCAATACTATGAAAACAAGAACTTAAGAAAGATGAGAGAGAAATTTATGGAAGAGGAAAAACCTAATTACTAAAAAGAATTTCAAAGTAGTAAATGCAGAGTTTAAGAAAACTAGATCTATGACACACGGTTATAATTTAAGTTGTTGCGAGAACTTGAAGATGAAAACTTGTTATATAAGCTATGAGAAAAATTGACAATGAATCGAGAAAAACGAGATAATACAATGGCCACAAGTTCTCCTATTCAAAAATAAAAGTATTAGATCTGAAAATCTTAACTGAGGAAAATCATGAAAATACAGTTACAACTGTTTCTTTTATCTTAAATAACTGAAGAACACTGCCAAAGAACAGGTTTTCTAAAGGCTTTGGACATAAAGATGTAGTTTGTGAGATACTGGTTAGATAGTAGCAAAGAAGACGGTGGAGTAGTACTATAATTATAATTTGGAAAAATGTCAATCTTTTTTTTCTTTTCAATCAATTTTCCAATACCATACTCACATGTAATTAACAATATGATCTGTCATGACAGCAATTGGCTGGCCTTCTGCTGGAGAATGTTCATAAGTCAAACCGACTACACCATCAGCACCAACAAGTAACTAAAATAGATATAATAAATGTATTATTATTGAAAACATAAACGGTGAAAAAATGTAGTGCAAACCAAATGTTGAATTTGAATACTTAAAAATGCTAACCAACCTGAAGTGTTTTATCAAACCACCTATTACAGCCATTACTTTCCGAACCACACCCGTGAATTGTCTGAGCAGCAGCCACAGTTTGTTTTTCGGTCTTTGTGGTTGCGTTCGACAAGCCCACGGCCTTGTCCAAGCATAACACAAATAGACTCTCTTCAATCAATTTCAGATGAGACTTATTACATTTATCTATAATAAAAACAAGTATTTTAAGGGTACTCAGTGTACATAATAATTTAATTCTTATTTGCAGTTGGGTATGCTGTGCAAGTTTTCATTAAATAAATATTCATAGCAACAATTGGATTAAAATAACGTATATAATTTATAATTCCAATTTGTAATGCTTTTATAATTAATTAAAGCTTATTTCCACTTAAAATAAATACCTTTTATTAGTTCTTCATATGCTTTCCCCCAAGTGTTTCTGTTTTCTGACGTGAGAACACCAATAGGTGTAGTACAGGGACAGTCTGACGCTGCTATAATTTCCTTTAATTGATCTATTATCTGTGTTTCGTTTAGAAGAATTCCATCTTGACCCCATAGTGGCATTTTGAATATCTAGAAATTTATATTTAGTTTTGTCTTAATATAAAACAAGACAAATATTTATCCATATCTAAAGGTTCACTAGAGGGTATATATACATATGGTTTAGTGGTATCTTGCATAATTTGATGATAAACAACACTGTTGTAAATTATAGCACCATTCGTTTTGAAACATCATATCTAGCCATATCCTGCCATTTACTTTCTATTGAATGTAATTTTTTTTATCAGTTACTATTCATTTAAAAAAATACAATTAAAGAATATGCAAAAAATTAATAAACAATATGTCAGACAGCAAAAGTTCGTCTGCCCCAAAAAATAAACAATACATTGCACAAGGTTCAGGAAATATAATACATGCACAAGGTTCAGGAAATATAATAAACCTCTATGTGGTTCATCAACAAATTCTCAGTCTGGAGTGTCATTCAAGGTAGTACAATAATAATTTTATTTTTAATCTATACCCTAATGTTTTGTGTAGGTGTATGTGTTGATTTCAAATAACTAATCTGGCAAAATTGTTGAAAATTAAAAAGATATAGGAAAATTTATAAAAGTAATGAAGCTGTAGACCCCTGTATTAAATAAGTACATTCAATTTTAACCAATCAATTATGAATGTTGATTTTACCACACTTGTTGACTGCAGAACAAAAAGTCCCATTAACATTTTATAATTAGTTGGACACTATTTTAGGAAGATACTGCTGACTTTTTAAGAAGATTTATAATAACCGATTAAACCTAAATATGCTCTTCATTTCGGAGACAGAAGCAATTAAAACAGTATAGACTTGGAGTTACTTCCCACCAAAAAAAAAAACAGTGGAATTCCACAATATGAAGATATCATAATATTATATGTTTTGTGATTTTGATTATTTACCTTCCCAGAGATTAAACTGTTACTGTCAAAATACTGCTATTTCAGCGTTTTTAAATTGTCAGTCCTTGGTTCAGCATTTCAGAAAAAATATACAACTTTCGTTTCTCTTTGTTGCTTATTTTTTCATTTTTGCTACCAAGTAATTCTTCTACTAAAGTATAAAATATGTTGAAATGAAGTTTTAAAATGAAGTTTTATCATTATTTAGTTATTATTAAAATTAAACTCACATGTCCCTTATGCATAATAACGATGTGCTTAGAATCGTTAAAGGATAATCTATCTCGCTTTACGCCAGGAATCCTACAAGTTCCAAATACCTTCTTATACTGTGACATGTCCAAAGGAAACTTTCCCATTTTTTCCTTAGGGATGCCATCACTGCAAAATAATTTTGATAAAAAGTTTATTTCAAGAACATATTAAATATAGTCCAAAGATTTAAGGTACATAACAATAAACAATGATACAATAAAATTGCCTAAGTATGAATTTCTTCATATCATATGCCTCATAAGTTGGGTTCCAATACAAAACCTATTTGAGGGTATGGACTGTTTCCCTTCTATACATATGAACAATCCAGTTCAATTTGCAGCGCTTTATTTGTTGTTTAATCAACACTTGCTTGTATCATCCTGGCACACCTTTGTTAGATATCGTTCCTGACTAAGATATTTGGAAAATATATTGAATTGCCGAAGGCTTGGAATCGCCATGGGGTGGACTGAGTTGTGCGAAGGACGCTCTAGTTTTTATCATATGTTACAAAATGTCCTCTTGAGTTTTTCTCATCTCTGACACAATGCTCCCAAGATATGTGACATGTTCACCAAAAATGTCTCAACAACAGTATAGTATTCTTCACACCAAGTCTCATTTCTTCAGTCTTCAGAGTGATGATTTTAAACCCAATGTCTGCTGTCTCTCTTCACAAGTCTTCCAATTTGGCTTGTGTATTTAAATGGTTAAGGCTCAGAAGGCAGATGTCATCAGCATAATCCAAGTCTTCTGAGACCTATAACAATACCCATATTATTCCACGTCGCTTTTGATTATTTTAGTGATACATTATTATATCAAGAACAATTAGAAGTGAAGCAGCAAGTGAAATAGCCTTGTCGAATACCCTTGTGCACTGAAATATCCTCAAGAAACAAGCTCGTTGTATGTGACAAAGCAATGTTACTTGTAGATGTATTTTAAAATATTTGCAATCCTTGGCGGTGAAAGCGTTTATTTAGTTTACACATGAGCGGTTTAAACAGAAACCAAGTTACTCTCTACAAAGAAGGGGTTTCACAGTCTCCAAAAGCTTGTCCAGAATAATTTTGCAGATCACCTTGGAAGACAACGAAAGCAACCCCTACAAATGCTATACTGGCCAGGTCTCTTTTTTTGACACAGTAACCAGAAGTCCTTTATTCAAGTCATCTAAGAGTTATTCTGTTTTCCAGATGTTTTTCAATATTAAGTGTGTCTACAGTTATCAAGTCTGTTGCCAGTTTTTAGGGAGTAGATAGCCCTCGCCTCTTCATCTATTGTTGGTGTGAAAGTATTAATATCCAAAAGCCCCCAAGTACCTCCTAGTATCGTCTTTGAATCCAGAATAGCAACTTGAACTGCACCCAAGCATTTATTTCCTTCAGTTTTTCAACCCTGTGCTTTTTCCTCAACTCCCTTTATTGTATTCATTAGCAAGTCGCACAGTCGCTATCTTAAGCTGCATTTCTGTAACCACCCAATGATATTTGACATCTATGTCGGCACCTCTGCAGTTACCGACATCTAGTGATGACGAATATCATTCAGTGGCGAGATTGTCAATTCGGTTGCATTTGACATCATTACATGAAGTCCATATATACTTATGATGGTCTCTATGTACAAAAAAATACCGCAATGAAGGTGTTATTATTTAAGCAAAACTCAACTAATTATTCTCCATTCCCGTTTCGTATATATAATCCATGCTTGTCCATATGTTTTTCACAGCCGGAGTTTTTGCTCCCTGCTTTAGTATTCAATTCTCCCAGAGAATAATGATGATTGTTTACATATGCTATGCATGAGTCCACTATGCCCTAGTCCATATACTGCCACCTTAGAATCCTAGACAGGCCCAGTTTTATTTTATTTTCCTTCCATGGCGAGATAATCCCATTTTAGAGCAAAGAATATTCATCCTTTACATGTTAGCATGTTAGGTGGAAGACGTTAGGTGGGCGGTGCAGTTGTAGTAGATCCTAAGGTGGACAGCGGGGACGAGGATGACACAAACTAGTTGAGATTCTACTTTTAATTGGTGTTCAGCCACTAACACAGAACTAATTCAGCAAAGCATTTTATAAGTAACTCTAAAGTTATGGTAAGTTCAGTGTTACTTATAAAATTCTTGTTTAGTGTTCTCACCAAAGTAAAATCTTAACTTTCCACTCAACTAGGCATGACAGAACATAATAATAGTGACATACTTCATAATATATAATTAAATATCCTGTGGACCATAGTAAAACATACCATCAATTTGAAATTAATACAAATGAATAGTTGTAAATTATACAGTCTTATAGATACAACTGAGATATAAAACAACCACCAAACTATTTACCTATCCACAAGTTGTTTATAGTTCAATGCAGCATGAATTGTTCTGGCAGCATATAGCAATTGTTCATTTTGATCCTTGAAGTCTTGCAGGGGAAAGACTAAACCAGGGTTGGAGTAAACAGTTACAGGCCAACGGAAATCTAAATATGCTGAGTGAACCCACCAATCTTCAAGCCAATTGTCAAGCTGTTGAGCTCTTTTTTCCAAGAGACACTAAAAAACAAATGACATAAAAGTTATTTCTAACAAAAATACAAAGCGTTATTGAAGAACACAAAGACAAATAGGAAAAAGTAACAATAATTTTCATACACTAAATGAAATATCACTTTACATTATCATGAAAATTAAAATAAATATATTATGTAAATTATAAATTTTATGTAAATTAAGTCATTAAATGAAAAGTGCCCCACCTGCGAATTGCTGTATGCAATCTGTAGTGTCACAAAATTTGGTAGGGTCGAAAATTGATTGTTCCAAAAGTCAATTTTGAATTAAAATAAATAAATTTTTGAATTCACATTTTTAGAAAATTTAGAAGAAGGCAACCTCGAATTATAAAGTAACTGTAATTACTTATTATTTCTTAGCCATACATAATTAAAATTTTAATTGCGTATTTCTCGAAACTTTATTTTCAATGCTGGTCGGCATGACAAAAAAACTATTGCAGTGAAAACTTTTCAACTTGAAAATTATACTCAGAAATCTTGTTTTATTGTTTTAACAAACAGAAAAGATGATAATAGCTGACATATTCCTTTTTTTTTGTTATAAAAAACTCAGCTTCTATTTGGATTAAACAGACTGCTGCATTTTGACACATTATCAACTATCTAAATAATACAGTTGATGAGTTTCTCGGTCAACTTTACTCTGTGCTATAAGCACTACTAAAACTGTTATTTGGAGTTTAAATTGTATCCTAAGCATTTATAACCACATTTTAATTATTTATTATGAAATAGTCACCTCATAAATTTAAATTTGGCAATAAAAATAATAATATGTATTACGTAAGTAGTAAGTCAGAAAAAATTACGAAAGATAAGAAAGATATTTATAATATTGAGAAGACCAATTAACTTGTAATATTGTAATAAAATACAACTTGATTCAAAAAACAAATCGCATTTAAACATCTATTAAGATAATCCAAAAAATTGTTTCACACATGAAAACCAGATGTGATGTTTGCCCTCATGCGTCTGCCCGCGTTTGAGGTGCTAGATACTGCTGTCTCTCCTGCTCACACAGTCACAGGCAACAGCCAGATGAAAACAACTCATTTTTAACAACCATAATAATAGTTCTATAACGCGATGTCATTGTTATAATAATAAATCAAAATTTTAATTAGAGGCCGATGACCTTTAAATTATTATTTTGTCATTACAATAATTTACCAATATATTTATATATATGATGATTATAGTCTAGGAACTAGGGAATTAGAGCCAGAAACAATTTATTTTATATTCTCAAAAACTAAGTATGTCTGGGAATTTGTTTTATTTTTCCTTTGATATACATAAAACCTTCTTTATAAAGATCCAGTTTTTTCGACTTACAAACTTCAAAAATAAGAGGGATAGAATTTTGCCTTGAAAAGCCTTACTTTTAAATTTCAACCCCTCAATTCAAACCTGATTTTAAATAAAAATTATAATATGCAAATTTCACAATTGAGCCAAGTTTTAAATCGATAGCAATAGTACTTGCTAAGAAAAAGAATCATGGCGTAAAGGTAGACACCAACAATATCTACACAAGGGTTCCTTTTACCCTAAAAAAAGGTACAGTTATAAACTAATTGTTTCAATTTTACTAATCAGAATTCGTAAAAAATTATTTTTTGACTGAATAAAAAGGAAATTCCCCTTAAATGCATTATTCTAAAAAAAGTTTATAAGGGAAATTTTATTTTCATAGAAAATCCCCCTTAAATACATATTTTATAAAAAATGTTTTAAGGGGGATTGTTTATATTTTTGTACAGAATAAAGAAAAATCATATGATAAGTTTGGTTTGGTCAGTATCTAGCACCTCAAACGCGGGCAGACGCATAAAGAAAAATCATATGATAAGTTTGGTTTCCTTTTCACATTACTCCTTTTTATCATTTAATTCACTTCTATATGACCAAAAAAAACTTTTAAAACGGTTTGTTATTAGAAGAATCTTAAATTTTCCCCAAAAATTAAAACTTGTTTTTCAAAATCGTATAAGTATGTCAAGGTAGCAATCAAGTATGGCAAATATTATTGCAATCTCCATTCTTAGAGAACAACTTTTCAACAAAGACTTACAGATATATGCCTTTTGTTTTTTATTGCTGTATATGCGTTTCTTTAAGAAAAAATTATGTATTCTAATAGTTAAATGAAAATTTCTAAAAATAAATTGTTTTCATGCTTAATTGTTTCTTAGGAAGACATTAAACAAGTGATCTGATGATCAAAATGAAATTTCACAGGAACGCTTGTGTCAAAGACAGAAAAATTTAATTGTTTCTTATGCACATGGTTGTTCATACAAATTGTGTGCTCTTTATATTGTCATGTAATTCCATGCAATTATCGGGTTCTAAAAATAAAAATTACACTTTTTAAAATAAAAAATTATTTACTGAAATAATATACCCAAAAAACAACCGAATACAGAGATGTCTCACCAAAATAAAGACATCACCATAATTTAACATACTGTTAATTTCAATAATGTGGAAATCAAAATATTGCTGCATAAACCATTTCAATATGAAATTATTATACCAACTACCAGCGAATGATGGTATGTAACTGTAGCACTATAATTTAGTTATTACTGCTTTGATATGTCTTATATGCTACCTTACACCCACTAACTGTGATAAATATTCAGGATCGGCTTATTAAATCAGACCTAAATTTTCAAAAAACATCTCCTTTCATTTTATAATATACTTGTATAATTGTACTTTGCATTTTAACTGGGTACCTTTTGTGCCTTCAAAATAAAATCAAAGAGTAATGATCTAAGAATAAATAACAAAAATTACAAATTTGTTTAGATTGTATACTTGACAAATAATAGCAACATGTCACATCACTGTGTTATAAAATATTGATTTATTTATTTACACCATTGATACATATGAGACTTATTGCTAGGGGAACAATCTCTTACTGCCAACCAAAACATCTGTCCATCCCCACTAAACAAGCGGCCGGAAATCAAATCCAAAACCAAGCGGTGCATTGTATCAAAAGCCGTAAACCTATGATCAACCACAACATGGCGAAGAATTATATGTGCAGAACAAATAACTCCAAAATGGTTGGGTTTTAAACTGACTTTGAACTTTTAAAATGCACTAAAGCATACCTGTAGAAGTTGTCCGTGAATATGAACTGGAGGCATGATAAAGATGTTCTGGTACAATTTAAGTATAAATTGATTAAATAACATAAAAAGTAATTATGAAAATTTTACATTTATTTAATTGATTTTGATAGCTTTAAAACCTGGAAATGTCAGAATCCTAACCTGGATACCCCCCAACAATGACAATCCAGGAAAACCTAGATGGATAACAGCCCTACCCATGACCCATATTCAAGTTAGCCTCTAGAGAATGGTCTGATATTGTCAAAATTTCCAAAAACTATTAATCTTTATAGTTTACACAAGGAATATTTACGAATAAAAGAAATTCTAATGATTTCATGTACCTACAATTAAAATTACCTTACATTGCACCCCCATAATTAATTATCAACCGGTTATCAATAAAATATATCAACCGGTTATCAATTAGTAGTTCCATACCTTATATTACATTGCATAAACGCTTTTACTTTGAATTGATGTTACCAGTAATATAAAAAAAATTTACAATTTTAACTGAATGCAACATTCAGTTAAGGTTGTAAAATTCTATATTTTATTTGGACATATGTTTTATAAACTTGTAATGTGAAATATGAAGAGCAAAAGTAACAATTGTTAAAATAACAATTCCAAACATGCCTACACTGTTATTTATCTATCAATTACAAATAAGAGGTATAAAAGTGTTTACACAAGTGTATAAGATACACATCAGATTAAAATATAACATTACATTGAAAATTAACTAGCATAAAACAAATATAGCTACTACTAGCATAAAACATAGCTAATTCTATCACTCTTTAAATGTATTTTCTTTTTGGACATAATTTTTGAGTCCTTAAGATGAGAAATATCAAATTAACCATCAGTATAACCTAAGAATTCTAGTGTATTTACTATTGTCTTTATGACACACTAAGTATTTGACACTATAGCTTCAGTCACTTATACAGAGACCATACACATCTCAAAGAAATATAATATACGGTAAAACTGAAATTTCTACTGATATCTTTAATGTGTAATAGAATTTATAACTGGAATATGGCGATTATTGTGCAAGATAAACATAATTATTTATTTTAAAGCAAAAGCTATAAATTATTTGTTGTGACATTACATTATAATTGTTAGTAGCAATTCATAGAATGGTCTTAAATTACGATTCTGACCAATTGTCATAATTGTATGACCAATTGTCATAAATATTCCTTAAGATTGAGCACAAATTTGAAGTGTTCATAATCATAGAATCCACTGTGAAAATAGCCATTACTGAAATCCGTTCATATTTAATATTTGATGTCTGTTAGAAAGACTCGTAAAACATTAACATTTGTACAAAATCATACTGGGGTTAAACAATCGTTTATTTAGTTTCACTCAATTTCTAGTTCAGCACGCTTAACTGAAATTATATTATATGCCGTTGCATTATCAAACTGCCCTTGAGTTGTTTTGTTTACATTTTCAATTTCCTTTATCTATATATCACAATTCAAGCAATGTTAAATATTTCTTACTTCTTTGGTATGGCAAATCATATAATACTTCATTCTGTGAAAATTTACTCAGTATTGTATCATTCTTCAATACTAGTCAGGCTGCAAGATTAAATAAGCAAAGTTTTACAATTTTTCGATGGCAAGTAACTCACATAACAAAATGGTACAGTACTACTTACATTTATGTAGCACTGGACTTTTTGGTAAACCATAATCACCTTGATTGTCATGTTTCTCAAATACAGAACATTTTTTGTAGAGACATAGATAGCTATGGGACATTATTTTTATCATCTTTATCTTGGAAAAATGGCTCGTCTTCTCTTTATAAAAACAAAAAAGGTATTGCATAATAAGGCCTATTATTTTAATAAAGATTTAAATTATTTTAGTACATATTTAAAAATTATTAAAATTCTAAGTGAAACACCTCTTTGTAAAAAGCTTGATGAGTGAATAACTTTTATGTGAACAAGTTCAAAAAAACACATACAAAAATCAATTTACAATCACTTGAAATATTCATTCCAATTTCATTAATTTATCTTAAATTATGGATTATTCACCTTTAAACCATATTTAGTTTTATTGTACAAGGGCTTTCTCTTTTAGATCCTTCATAATTTGGAAGGTATCTTCGGAAAGTCATGCCTAGTAAATAATGTTACATTGATCATTATCTGATTTTACTTTGTTTAAACCAAATTAATTTAAATTATGTGTGTGATATACATCTTAAATGTGACTTAATAAACCCACTTGATTAAAATACTAATATAATCCATACTTATAAACATCATGTCCTCTTCAAATGTCTTTCGTTTCATTGCGTGCAATTTTTAATTTTTAAGCGCAAACACTATGCCATATTATAATGATTCTGTTGATATACTAATCAACCAGAAATTCACATATTCAAGTCTCGTATACAACAGTTATCTGACCAACAGAATAAATATATCTCTATGCTATAAATATACATAAAATCCTTATAAGCTTTTTTTAAAATAACTACAAACATATTAATTGTAATTAAGGTCGTGCTCAATTAAAATTAAGGACACAAATGCACTGCAATATCAAAGAAACTTTATATAATTAAAGTAAGTTGGAGAGAACGGCCATTATTGCAAATTCTTTTTAACACTGATGTAAGGTTTGTTGATTTTGTAAAAACTTAAAGTAGTTAGATATCGAAAACAAATCGATAACATTTATAAAGCCAAATAACTCCTAATTTGAAATTTTAAGTTTTTCAAACAGATATAATATAAATTTTTCCACTTAATGTTGAAATAATAAAAATTGTAACAATTTAGTAGCAAAAAGGCGTCATGCTGTGTCTTAAAAAACTGGATAGCCACAGGTTTATATTCATGCATTAAAATTTAGGTCAGACTATGGATACATCATTAGTGCAACATAGCATATACAATTTCTCACTCAAGTAATATTCGAGTTTACAATTTTGAAGATAAAAGTCAATTTTTGTACTAAATTTTAATTATGAAACATATTATGGAAAGTTAAGAACTACTATAGACATTCCATTCGACCTAATTGACACTGCCATAACCAGTACTACAATAACAAGTTTTGGAATTTATATTTAACTCATAATCACATTATACCAGCTAGTATAATTACATGAAGAGTATTCTGTAATAATGAACTCTGTGTACATAAGAGTTGCATGAGGGCAACAGATCACTGAGACAGTTTTATTGTAAAGAATAACTATTGATACATCATATATAGCACTGTATGCATGCACTCTACATCCATATATATGTACGATAGTGTTAACAATGAAAACATTTCCTCTTTCACATATTGAGTAGATATACACAAAAATACAAATGACAAATGCGAAACTTTGGGTGTTAGACCAGTGAAATGACACATCAATATTATCCTTCGACATTTTTGTCGATGGGGTTATTACATTTCACCCATTACCATACCATTTGGTATTTGTAAATAGTATCCAGAGATTGTAAGAATTTTAATATTGTTTGGAATAGTCATTACAGGTTACCGATACTTCTAGTAAAACATTGGCACTATTTGGTTGGCTTTCCTGAGACATTGATTAAAGATCACCCATACTTGTGGTAAAATATTGGTACTATTTGGTTGGCTTTCTTGAGACATGTAATCATATTTCGATCTGACTGGTAAAATCATTGTAAGAAGAAGAAAAACTTTAATCTCGTCCAATTTATTTTCCAATTAGACTATTTGAAAAAAAACCACTTGAAAAAAGTTCAATCAATTAGTTTTCAACATAGATCAGGGAAAAAAGGAGATAAGGCCATAATAGGATGATAAAGGCCATATGTAAAGCTAAATAGCTCGCTCTTTAACAGAATTGTCGCAAATAACCAATTATATTGAGTGAACTAGACCAATAAGAGTGAAGCGGAAAAAATACATTTGTGTAGGGCTGTCACACAATAGCATAATATTTAATTATCAATGAGCTTATATCTTACGCATACTGATGTAATTATTTATGTTATAACTTAATATTTACATACAGACCGAAATTTACTCATATAGCTATTAGTAATTTTCAAATATCCTTGCATGCAGGAATGGAAAATTATGGAATGCTGTTCCCATATACGTTATGCACACAACTTTGATATTATACCTCATTTAATAAGTAGACTCCATGAGTCACTCAGGGTAAAAAATAAAAATAGCCTCTAGAGATATATTAGATACTAGTCGGGTTAGTTCAAATATTTACAAAATTATATTGGAAGCTTGTTTGAGATTTATAAATATTACAATGAATCTCAAACAATAAAGGAATAGCATCACCTCTTAATCGTCACAAGTCTATTTTGGCAGTGTAAAACACCCGCTTCAAAAAATGTTTAAAGCAAATGGAATAAATGCTATATAATTCGAAAGACCTACAATCGAATATGATTGAATAAAAACAACAATAAAATGTAAAAGCAAGTTGTAAGTTATTTACCTTATTTTGAAATTACGTTAGTCGCAGCCCTAAAGACAATGTGCATCAATATATTCTATGTATTGATGCATCTATATGTATAGCAAGCGGCGTCATCTCGCAGAAAGAAATAGTTATGATTATTGAAATCTTCAAATAATTTTTTATCTATGGAACACAACTCCATGAGATCCTTTATTAATTATTCTTGAATTGTTGTTACCACCAATGATAACATATCTTACCACTTTTGTAAGTCAAAACACAGTTTTTTAAAAATAAAATGGGAGATGCAACACGTCTAAGCACCAATATTATATTAGCGGCGGGGTAGCGATTGATACGTCGAATGTGTTCAAAGTGTGTACACTGGGTGCCAAAACTAGACATATATACACATTTTGTATGGCGTCTCCCTCTCATTGGTTTTGAAAGAAATTTTCATTTTATAAAATGGCATCTACATTTGAACAATCATGAATTGTATAATTAAATGTGAATGAAACAGTTCTTTAATTAATTTCACTACATAATATTAAGGAAAAATAAAAGGGTATTGCAACCTTCAACTTGTAAGCAAGTTAAAATAAGAGCTCATAAGAACAACCAGAACTATTTTCTTATGCAGACACCCCTATTAAAGGGTTCACCATATTAGAAGTTAGGCTAGTGGCAATAGTTAGTGCTAATAATGTTTACTATTCATAAAAAAAATTCAAACTTAATTAGAAGGGCGCGAGGTGACCAGATTCATATGCATATTTTGTTTCAACATTTTGTCAAATATCTCTTAAACAAGGCAAAATAGATCATCGCCGTTGTGTCTTGGGTTAATCACAAGGCATACAGACTTTGACGATGCGACGCACCACGGGGACACGGATTCGATTCCCGGCCGTTCGTCGAACGGGGTTGGACTAGTGTTATGGTTGGCTGTAAGAGATTGCTCTTGTAGCAATATGTCCGCCATATGTATCAATTAGATACATTAAAGTAGATAAATAAATAAATAAAATAGATTTCCTATTCAGTATAACCTCCTGAATATGGGTGTATTAAAATTATGAAGGATCAAAAGAAAAAATCCTGAACACATTTTGAAGATTCAATTGAAATTTTGATAAATGGTTTAATGTGTGGTGATTTATTGCAATAGTTATTTTTTAAGAAATTGAATAGCAATATCAACCTTATCTAACTTATATTTTCTGATTAGACACGAGCAAAAGAGATGATTATGATAATTACAATTGCAGTAAATAAAGAGACTAAATTTTCACTGTAGGTTTAAAAAATAAATTTTTATGATAAGCTTGATTCTTATTATAAAATTAGATATTTGTTTATACATGTACTATAATATTGTTTTATAATTTTTTTACTAGTGTTAGAAGTAAAACTCAAAATACCCCATGAATTGTTAGCAGTAGCAAATATACCTACAGCTGTCGGTTAAAATATTTTTTGTCTATATGATATCTAATCTGATTGTAACAAGAGATAAAATATGTGATATAGTTAACGAAAAATTAAATCGAAATGGCTCCCATTTGCTTGACAATTGTTGAAATGTAATTTGACACATTATGTGATATTTCTCCTGATGAATTTATACCTATTTAAAACCCTTTATAAAACATATTTTGAACATATAGTACTTTAGTACAGATGAAGCAGCAATTTTTAGATTTAATTTAAACCAAGAGTAGCATCGTGTTCCTCTTTTGAGGAGTAAAACCCAATGAAAACACAAATATTTATATACAATATTTATAGGTATAGATTTCAATCAATATCAAATATATTTCATAGAAAATAGATTAGGGAATAGATTTCAATCAATATAATGCCACATTGTCTCCTTATTCATTTTAATCAATAATCAAAAATGAAAAAAAAGATAGACATTTTTTTATAGGAATAACACTAACTATGGAATGAATGTCACTAATAGAAATAAGCATCATAGTAAGGAATATTATTAATTTTTAATACAATATCTAACATTTTTCTAGAAAATGAAGTTTTTGTTAATGTAAAATCTGTAATGTAATTTTATGAGATTTCCTTTCGTAAATGCCATCTAGTGAAACTACAAAAAACAAAATTAAATTACTTAAAGATATCAGCAATGTAATTTTTATCATTTTCTGTTTCAGTACAAAATTAATATCTTTAAATCAAACAGAATCATTTTTTTATTTGCCTCTTTTCAACTTCAAATACATTTTTCAAATTCACATATTTTTTAATTGTTTCGAAATAAATAAAGAAACTGAATTTTATTTACTGAAAGCATCACTTCAACTCTTATATGCTAATTTTAATTAAAATTTATCTATCTATTTTTCAAAGTTGAAAGAATTTCTATTAAATTCAAAACAATGTAACAAACTTTGCGATTATTAATACAATATTTGAATTTTGAAGCCATGCCTTTTGTAAATACATTTACTATAAATACATACATTTACTGTAGTAAAATATATTAATTATTATGTGCATTAAACATTCAAATCAAAGTTTAAACAAAATATTATTAGATTGACTAAGATAAAATAAATATAAAAATTTACTTTACCTGCAGTTTATGTCCAATGCCTCCATCTGCACCAAATTGTGATACAAGAGTCTTAGTAATATCAAATTCCTCCTTGGTAAGATGGGGCTCTACACTTTTCAGATACTTAGTCAGTGTATCAGTGAGCTTAGGTACTGGAAGTTTTGGTAACTTTTCAGGATTATTACTACTAGCCGATACACAATTTGCTACCAGACGCATTGACGTTGGCACTGAGGTTTTTTGAAATAGACTCCGAAAAGCAAGCTGATGAC
Organism: Druceiella hillmani; assembly: GCA_039881145.1. NCBI lineage: Eukaryota > Metazoa > Arthropoda > Insecta > Lepidoptera > Hepialidae > Druceiella > Druceiella hillmani. Next base: position 11,729,872 of record JAYKKI010000008.1, read on the forward strand.
AAAATTTAATATAAAGTATAATTATTTCAGGTTTCTTGATAACTTTCAAACTATAATTAAATAAAAATATTAACTTACTAATTCATTAGCCAATGTTCCATATGGTCTTATCATTTTTTTAGTATCGCTCTCTAACAACAAACTGAAATAAATATGGATAAATTAATTGACGATAATAAAAAATTTTGATTTTTAGAACCGATTGACAGTGAAATTCAAAACCTGCAGAAATTTGTTTGCATTATAAACAGACTAATATAGACGCAAGTACGCGAACAAAGTCCAGTTATCCGTTGCCAAAAACTTGTCGAACAAGCCTGCCTGTACGTTTATGAACTAAATAATGTTATAACCGCCGATAACAAAATGCAAATAATGAGGTCTTTGTTGTCAGTCACCTTTCACTTCACAAACGGAGATTCCATAGAAAACAGAGGTTTTATTAATGAAATGTAACAATTATATACAGTCTGTGTGATAAAAGAAACAAAAAATGTAATTGTTTAGATTACTAAAAGGCAACAAAGCAAATGTTTATGTCATCTATTTAGTGGATATAAACCAAAACAAATATAATTATCCATTATTAAAAAATAACTCACCAACGCTCACACAAACGTAATCTGTCAATGTATAGAAATGTCAATTTTGAAAGTAAGTGATTCAGTTAAGCCTTTGGATTAAGCAATCTATTAAAAACTTAGTTAGAAAAAAATATTTTATGTTAATTACTTTTAATAGCAATTCGTTATTTTATTTCTGAACATTTAAAACAAGATCTAAAATATGAAATATTAATTTATGTTGAACAATGGAAGCCAAATTATTTTTAAGTACACCAAATTATTAAATGGATATATCCATTTAACCATTTGATGTTTTAAATATAATTTTATTGATGATTTAAATATTTTTAACACTTCCATTAGAACATCTGAACCCCTCGTATTTAAAAAAAATATTAGAATTTTGTCATTGAATGTTGGCAATAATTTATTTTTTTTAAATAAGTTAACCTTATTTTTATAATTGACGTATTTTCGTGTCAATTTCTTTTTTGATAAAATTTCTATACCTACAATGTTAATAAATAATATTGAAGAATTAACACGCGAAATAATTTATTTTACCGCATATATAATATGTCATTATAAAATTTCAGGAAATTATTGACACAAAAAATAACGTCAAGTATTTGAGTTTATGACAATTTGCGTAATTGAGGTTATAATTCTAGTTATACTTACTGGCCGTTTTTAAGAAATTTTTATATAATTCCAATTTTGAAGAAAAAGTGAATTTAAATATTTCTCAAACGAATCTCATATGAGGTGTTTTGTTTCACTATATAGATATATATAACTACAAACTTAAAGTTATAATAAATTTATTCTTTTAAAAGAATATAGTAAACGCAATTTCAAAACATGTTGCTGCTGGGTGATACATTTCCCAATTTCGATGCCGTTACGACTATTGGAAAAATAAATTTCCACGATTGGCTGGGGAATTCGTAAGTACTTTAGGGCAAAAATAATTTGATTTATAGAAGTGGCATTTTTTATGCAATAATAATTTTTTTAACCATAGATGGGGCATATTATTCTCACATCCCGCAGACTTTACGCCTGTTTGCACCACCGAGTTAGCAAGAGTAGTAAGTTTACTACCAGAGTTTGAAAAACGAAATGTTAAAGTTATTGCTTTGTCATGTGATACCACTGAAAGTCATTTGGAATGGAGCAAAGACATAAAATTTTATGCAGGCAAGTTATTTTACAATAACCATCAAGTCCTGATTCAAAGAAAATTTCAGTTTATCCCTTTTTTTTTTATTATGTTCCTATTAAGGATTCTACCCATTTAGGATGTTATTAAAATATGTGTTAATGGTGATGTTTATATTGCAGGTTATAATAAAGAATCATTCCCTTATCCTATTATTGCTGATAAAGACAGACATCTAGCTTTGATGTTGGGAATGATTGATAATGATGAAATTGATAGCCAAGGTATACCAATGACAGCTCGTGCTGTTTTTATTGTGGATCCAACCAAAAAATATAGATTGTCTATTTTGTACCCAGCCACAACTGGACGCAATTTTGAGTAAGTTTATGCCAACTTTGTACATAGTGATTGTGATATTAACTATGTTATAATATAGTTATGCTAATTTTGTGTTACAGTGAAATACTTCGCACTATTGATGCTATGCAGTTAACGGATAAGTCTAAAGTGGCCACACCAGTTGACTGGAAGGTAATATCCTTATATTAATCAACTACATATTAAAAAATATCATTACTGAGTACCTACTTGCATTGTCGAAGTTTGTTGGTTAAGCTTTTTCCTTCAAAGATAACCTTAGGATCCAAAGTAAAATTTTAAAAACGTACAATTATATTAATATACGTACAGTACGAGTCTATTTGACATTGAAGCAATTGACATTTAATTCGTAATAAATGCACATCGTATAATGCAAATATAAATTGTGCAAAATATTTTTGTATATTAGAAGAAAACATTGTAAATATTTTGTTCTTATAAAAAAAAACACAATACAGAAAATATAAATTACCCACATGTAGGTAATAATTTTATACAATTTACAATGACATGCTTGCAAAAATTCCAAAATAATTACGTATTTATCTTTGAAGTGTAATATACATACATATTACAAATTTTAAATATTTAAATTACCACAGTTATATAGAATTGGTTATTTCAATGCTTTTCCCACATTTTGTGCATTGCATATCACCTCATCTTCAATCTCTTCATTTTCATATTCTATGTTTTGCACAATATTCTCATCTATGATTTCTTGGGATGTTAGAACATTGTTTCAAAGTTTAACAGAACAGTTCTACATGTTGATTGAGACCATGACTGATAATTTATCTTTCTTATTCTATAAATATATTATCATAACGAAAATCCTCACCTCGGGGCCCGTGTTCGCTGACATCTCGAGAAATGAAGGCGCATTGTTTTCTGTAAATTCTGTATTAACTAAATTCTTTTGCAAGTGTCTGGTTTGATTCTCTGTTTACATCTATGACACTTGCATTTCTCCAATAAAAATATTAACTTTGGCATGATATACACATACATAAATATATCTATACATATGTATGTACGCATTTACACTATGTTAAAATTGTTAAAAAACTAAAATTCCACTTTCAACATGTTTGTAAACTACTTCACTGATATTTAACTTTACTTTTCATTTTATTTAGAGATGAATCTCCATCTGAATGTTTCTACAGAACAGCCATTTCTGGCCTGAGGTAAATCCGCAGCAAAAACATAAACAACTACTTCATCTTCATAGGCAGGAGATAATCGATAAAAGTGAATACATTACAATATTGTGTTAATTGAAGCCAATTTATATTACCTTTTAAGATTAATGTTTCCGAAAATGTAACACTAAAAGAGCCCAAATTTAAACCCATTTTTTTTTATGGAGGTTACCTAAAAAGTAAAGTTTATGGAAATAGGCCGGTTACCATAGTGCATTTGAAAGAAATATGATAGAAATTGGGTTAATCTCAAACGAAGCAATATGCGAATGCATTATTGAAAACCACTACACTCCTTATTTCAAACGCGCTTATTCCATTCCAATTGATATTTTGAAAAATCTTGTTTGTGACTTAAAATTAATTTATTTTAAAGGATGTAAACAGTAATAACATTTTAAAGAAATTATTTATATATTTACTATTTTCAGGTTGGACAAGAGTGCATGGTGCTTCCCAGTGTACCCAGTGATGAAGTGAAGAGCCTGTTTCCTCAAGGTATCACAACTGTCATGCTTCCATCTGGCAAAGAATACCTTCGGAAGACTCCCTGTCCAATAACCAACTAATATTTAATACCTTGACTGTCATTGAAAATTTATTAATATTGAATAAATTTGATATGCCATTCCATTTGTAATTATTTTTTTTCTATCATTTGGTAAATTTAGCACATTGTAATATTTATCACATAACATTACACATTTACAATAAGGCCCAAACTATTCTATATTGATAGCATATCTACAATACCAATCTAAAGGGATATTTTGAGGCTGAATGTTATCGATACCCAATATAGCAAGAATCTTTTTCAGTTTGATGAAAACCCTGCTGTATTTGCTTGACATTCACACTGTAAACAAACCTGCAAATTACTAACATCAATATAAAGTTTCTGTTTCTATTACTTTGATAGCAAAAACAATTTTTTTTTTGTTTAACAAAAATAGGAGTGAAATCGTAGGTTGGACATTATTATGAATACTATAAACTAGCCTTAAACTAATTTTTATTTACAAAAGATATTAAGTGGATGTTTCTCTTTGAAAGTTCACAGCTGATGCGAAATCTCTGGTCTAGTTCATCTGAAACTAAAAAATTGAGTAATTTTTTAAAGGAGAGAAGTGCCGCTGAAAACAGTTGTTTTTGCCTTAAAACTATTGCATTAAGGTGCCTGAAAAAACAAACGCTTAATAGCCACTGTAATTACAAATACTTCTGAAAATATTTTTTCCATAAAGCAATTGGTGTCCGAGTTATAGTACCAACTAGGTTGAGAAAGTTACAATTTCATATATTAGCTTAAAATTTATTATACTTATATTATCAATACCAAGTCCATAAGAAGATTCCCACTCACCTTAGCCATAGAGCTCTGTGAAGTTCTTGATGTTTGTATACCCAGAATTACGTCTTTATTGTGAACTGCTCTTATGGGCATCAGCACAACATGTTTATTATCGGTGAATAACGATGTACCAAGTATTATAACAATGAAGATTATCGTAGATATATTAAGGGTTATTTCAAAAACTACAGCACCTCTTGATTTAGGCACTAACTGCCATAGTGAAGGAATTAAGCATTAATTATTATTTTGGATTAAATCACATGTATACCTCTTCAATAATTCAGGTTTTGATACATATATAGCTATAACAGTATCCTCAGGTATTGATGGTTTATCGATGAACGCTTCCAGATTTACTATAATCAAAGCATGCTGAAATTTGCATCCGAACTCTACACCTTCTAGGCATAAGTAACAACTAAATACCATCGTAAATGTTGTCGATTACGAATGTTTTCTTATAACTATATATGCACACTACCTATTTCTATCTACTAGATACTAATTATACTGTTCTAAACACAATAAATTTGAGAAAAGAATGAAGTCTTTAATTCCCCGAATAGCCTTGGTCGGAGTACACCACCCGCATGTCCTATCCCAATAAATCTATCTACTCCTACTTATAACAACACAACTCGTTTCTACAAATTTCAACGTAAAATTTTATACACATCTGTAAAGTTATATAAACACTTTATAAACATTCTTGAAAGATTGTAATTTAGTTTTATGCCAAAAAATATATTCAGTCAACTTGTTAAAGTCACTAACCCGCTTGACAGCATGGTTACAGAAAGAAGTAATATTTCCATTTAATTTTTTTATCATGATAATATTAAAATTATGATGACTTCGAAATAATATTTACATTTAAATCAACTTCTTACTGATCGTTTATTCTCAATTTTGTTGGACACTATGAGTCTCTCTCAATTCTGGCCATTCCTGGATGATATATGTCTAAATATTGGAGTGTCTGACCTCAGCAAACTACAAGCAGTTTAGGTTTATATTTGAGATGTAATTAGTTTAAAATCAAGATGTTCAATCGGTGTGCTAATCCAGGTGTTGTGCTAACGAAATTCTTTTCCTGTCTGTGACACAGAGCCCAACACTCCGTCGTGCTGTAGAAAAATATTAAAAAGATGAACATATGAACAAGTTTTGCTGTGTTACATTTTGTTTTTTTTTACAGTCAGTTGGATCATCACTGATTTGGCGTATACACCCACATTCTTCATTTCGAATTTTAAATGCCTATATCTGGTATTCCCTAGCCTTATTGTGCTGTAGCCCAATCCAGTAAATTACCTTTCACACTACTGACCAAGCATATACCCACTCAAACCTACAAAGCAGTAATAATGGCAATAAACTTCCAATACATATGTATAGGAAGTTGATTCAGATGAATTGTTTTGAAAAGGTAATAATGAGACAGATATTGAAATCTACATATCGACTTCTAAATTAAAATTTACTATTGTTGATGAGCTGAGACAAATATGGAAACTGATCCTTCTCAAATTAAAGTTCAACTAACAGAAAGGTTTGGCACATAATAAAAACCATAATCAAAATAACATTATACCATTCGTATACAAGCAAGAAATGAAATAAAAGATTGCATAAAATAAAATTTTTATTACTTTAATATTTAAACACTAAGTATTTTCCGCATTTTGAATTTTCTCCGTTTCAAAATTCAGTTTTGTAATTGCTTTTACTAATCTATTTGAAGCATTTCGATTATCATTAGTATTACTTAAATTATGACCATCCAATAATGTACTATCCTTTGGTCGTGGTATTAAAGCAAACATGTACACAGGATAAATGCCTTTTGGAAAGTTTGTTTGTTTGCACTCTTTTATTCGTTTTAATTTAGCTCTTTTGAATATATTTAGTAATAGTTTAAGAGACCTTGTAACAGAAGAATCTTCATCATCTTTTTCCACTTTGCCTGAAGATGTAACATTTTCTTTCACAACTATAATTCCGTTTTCATTTAATGCTGACCTGGAATTAATTACGTTCATAACTATTAACACAAAATTAATATTTTTATAATCATTCAATATTTTGTGATCAAACTGAGCTAACAACAAAATACTATGAAAATTATTCATAAATAAAGCTTTAATAATCACTTTCTCATATCTAGTATAAGTAGTAAAGGCTAATGAAAAATTAAATAATATTTATGAGCTTTGTAAAATTAGCCTTTCAAGACTGGATTATGTCTATTGGTTTTTAAGTTTTTCTCATTTTTACCAAGGTGGAGAATGTTATAAAGAGCAATCAATGCAAGCAAAGATGATAACGATATTTGAAAATAATGTATCAATATTATATAGCCGTTATTATATTGAAATGACATCATAATAAGACAATCGAAAAAATCAATCAACATCTACGCGGAGTTAGCTCTATCTGATAATCAATTATAGTCAAAAACATAGGTAGAACCATGGCACTACGAATCCCCCTCTAATGGAGAAACCAAAATAAATTTCACGGTTGGCAGAGAAAGTGATAATTTTTATCACTTCTCTAAATTTCAATAATTCAAAATTCAAATAATTTTTTCAGTCTTTCTCTTATTTAAGCATGTAGAAATAGAAAAATCTAGAGCAAAACAGACGATTATCTTTTCCGATCCCTACTAACGTCACCTGCTGTTGTCATACACATAGAAATTAACTATTGTTGACATCTCCAATAAGCCCGCTGTGCACCTATGACATCACACCATGAACATTGATTTATGAAAACAATACTCTATATAATAAATGTCTCCATATTGCCACATTATTAAAATATTTACAAATATTTCATGTACTGCTACCAAAAAATGCAAGAAAGGCAGAGGTTGCTTAAAAACGAGAGAAATAAGAATTCTTGGTTACATTGCTAAGATCGGTACAGTATTTTATGAAAATAGTAAATGTCATTGAATGTAAAGAGGTTATACTACGAGTAAATATGAGATTCGATTTTTGAAAAATTACACAGTAAATTGTTTTTAAAAGTTTCACCATATTTAGGTGTTACAAATATTTTTTATTCATACAATATGTATGTCATGGGGATTTAATAGAAATAATGACAGTATTATAACCAAAAGTGTATTAATTTGTCACCAGCTGGCCCTGATAGTATCATGCACAGTGTCTATAATAATTAGCAAATAATATGGTAGGTATATTGATTGATCCATACTAAATTAATTTTATTTGTATGGATTGTTTTTGTACTTACTGTTAGTATATTTGCCATTATTGTTTGTAAATTTACTTCATGTGATATGTGCAATTTATTTATGAACATAATCACAATAATCAATGAAGATGAAACTATAGTAGGGAGATTTTTAAAATTATTTTATACATAATTTTTAAAAGTACTTATACAAATTATCAAATTCTTTTTGCATATTACTCGTCAAGAGAATGTAAAATGATTTATGATTGCAATACAATGGCAATTAGTGACATTAGCAAATACAAGTGATGTAAATATAGGTGTTACTGTGTTCTCTATGTGATGTGATTGAAGGCAAGACCTTTATTTAATTTTCTTTGTTTGTAGACATCAATTTTCCTTGTAAAAACCAGACAGCAATTTTTACTTTGACGTTTTTCACAAACATTTCACTGTATCTAAAATTGTTTATTGTAAAAAGTTCAATAGCATAGGAACTTTTCCGAAAGAATGTTTAATTTTCCAGAAAAACTTATTTCTTAATTGGTCAACAAATTGGATAGTAAAAATTTTTCGTATTTCAAATTGATAATTAAAGGCTTAATATTGTTGTAAATTATTCATGAATTTGTCTACGATGACTAAGGAATAACAGTCTAAAGCCAGTTATATTTCTATATGTTGATGAAAAATTATTGCTATATGTTGATAAAAAATTATTATGTTACTTACCTGCAAACATTCAAAAAGTTGACTAAGTCATCGTCCATGAGATGACCTAACACCCACTGGCACCAAATCATATCATACTTTTTCTCTGGTTTGAAATCTTGTAGTCCCACCGGGTACATTGTTCCCAACTTTTCCTTAAATTCAGACGTATATTCTTCGGCCACATTAAGAAAGTTAGGATTCTGTTCTACTAAATCTACTTTCTCAAAAACTGGTAATAACAGACCCTTGGATATACGACCTATTCCAGCACCACAGTCTAAAGCGAAAGTTCTTTTTGGAGCATTCTCTATAGAAAGAAGATACTCAAGAAAAACTTTCGATCCTTCGATGTCCACATTACTTATAAAACCAAACCCACCAAGAACTCCATCGACCGTGGCCGGAACACCGGACCAGTAATCGGCAGCCTTTTTATAAGTATCACTATGGAGCATCATAGTGACAACATTTAAAAAAGTATCACTTCAACACAAAGGAGAAAACAATAAACGAGAAAAAATAATCTTTACGAAAAATTATTAAATTTTCAACATATTTTCTAAAAATGTTTTAATTGTCCCCATTATAGGTTATATTGAACAATTCCATTTTGAGTTTTCTTTGACAGTTATTTTTTTTTCAAGTAAGCTTCTAACTACTGTATGTTCTGTGCTACTAACAACTCGTTAATTGTCGGAAGTTTAATTGTATCTAAACACAACGATTATAAGAAATTAAGATAATTATTAATAAAGACATTGAATATAAATCGTAAATATTTTCATTGTGTTTTGGTCATATTGCTTGAATATTGTAAAAACGTAGTTTACACGTCGTATATTACATCGTATATTACACGAGATATAGCCAGAGTCGAAGATTAAAATAAGCTTAAATTATAGAACCATTTTCAGCAGGATGCAGCAAAAATAAAGAAAAAGCAAAATATAATCATCAACAAATCGCTCTACTAGGGATTAATGAATGTATGATATACATGTCAGGTCCAAAATTCCTTCGGAATCTAAACGGTTGGTTAAAAAATGCTTTGCCTCAGAATGTCCCCTTTACCTCGATGATTTTTAAAAACTTATAATGTTTTTTTGTAAAATTCCCACATTGTAAGTTGTGGATAACTTTATATTGCAAAGCATTAGCAAGTCATTCCAGTAATGCTGAATATTTACATATCAATCACAATTTTTTAGTTACAATATTTCTCTCTTTGGATAGGTGTAAGAATCTATCGATAAAATTTGTACAATTGTTACCAAAACTGGTAAAAGTTAGATATTTTTCATATCATATAAATGTATTGCACACATTTGGCGCATCTTTTCTTTCTAAAGCGGAGTCTCAAAAGAAATTAATGATGTCTGTTATGGTGGATATCATATTTCATATTTCATGAATGCGGTTAGAACATTAACAACAGATAAAATATCTCACAATGGAAGAATAACGCGTTTTCGTAGAATTTTTTGAACGCAATAAATTTAGCTTGCTATAATTACATAATCGTATTACTCCTGTCCAATACATTTATTAGCATCAAGTCCTTCGTTTTACAAAAATATGGATAACAGCTGCAATATTATTTTTATGTCGATTCCACAAAACCGAATTCTTCTTAAATTATTATTTTTTTGAAGTCATACAATTAAATTCCAATTAAATGTTGTCCTATTCTTCCCATCTGGCATAATATATTTGCCGGAACACTACACATTCAAGCTTTTTTCACCTTGTGCACATATTATTTGAGATGCAAAAATAATCCCGCACATTATTTCATTTTTTTAAGGAAAATGCTCATCATTTTTACGATGAGCATTTTCCTTAACAATCTTAAATTTTCATCACCTTTCATTTCCATTTGGAATTGAACTAAGTATTCAAAGATAAGTACTTCCATGCTGATATTTGCTTCTCAACAAAAAAAATCAAGTATGCCACAGAAAATTAACAATGATTGATAACAATATTTTTAAATTCACTTCAATTCCTTTTATGCGACCATGTCGTAATTACATTGACTGGTATATTTTCCATGTAATATATATATATATATATATATATATATATATATATATATATATATATATATATATATATATATAATTATAAAATAACCTAAAACGCGAGGTACATATTTTTAGAACACATAGTGCACTTTTTCACCGTTTAGAATAAATGAAATGTAGGAGAATTAAGACAGAATTGTAATATATTAAGACAGAATTATAAATTCCAAAAATCTCGTTTCTGTGAAATAAAACAGCTTGCTGCAAAATACCTCGTTTACCACGTTTATTATACATAAAACATATTGAATTAATTTTTGGAATTCTATATCAGAAGGTCAAAATAAATACATTGAAAGGGAAAATAAGGACACGGCAAGCCCCAAATTTACGAGTTTGCAGCTAATGAAAATTCGGTACACTATAAAATTTATCGTGACACATCATAACGATTGGTCGCTCAATATTATGAGAAATATCCTCCTTCTTGAAAAGAAAAATATATGGCTGGAGATGTTATCTTGCTTATCTTTACTCTGAGGAACTACATCGGATTTTATCTGTAAGAACGCCTCAAGCCACAAATTTTCAAGCGCTATTAGCTTAAATAAAAGAAGGGGTCTTATATTTCAAAATCTGTTCCAATATACTGAAGAAATATGGACTAAAATCAAATATATTCGTAACCTCGATAAGTCAAATATTATAACCGTCCAAAAACTCAATCGAATGATTATTAGGCGTGGTCAAAATAGTTCGTGAGAGTAATATCAGCTGAGAAAGAAACTTTAGAGACTATTGTACTAGCTAGAAATACAACAGGGAATTATACAGCCATATCGTTTGTGTTAAGCGCGAAATGTTTTGAGAACACAAATATTACTTTTTTATCTTCCTTATTAGTACGAAAGTACAATTTTCTCAATTCATTTTACGAGTAAAGAATATATTTACTCGTAGAATTCATCTAATTAGTATTTAAATTAAAAGTATTCAATTTACCTCGCTAACAGAAGAGTTGGACCAAAAAGACTTGTTATTTTCAAGTCGTTATTTTCAAGTTGATATCTACTACGAGTAACAAATATTTCTTTACTCGTAACAATAGGGTGGCAAGACTGGCAAAATGCCAGGGCCCCTTTCTTTGATATTTGAAAAACCTATTTTAAGATATCTAAGCTTACCATAAAGTATCAACTATAACCAAAAGTTAAACTACGTTATCAAATATATGAACGCACTCTTAAAAAAATATCATCACTGATTAGCGGCTAGGATTTGGCAATACTCGGTTATGGAGCAAGGGGATTCCCCCGCGCTATTTCTCTCGTATTATACACTCATACAGCAAACATTTATAAAACCTGTTATGCCCATATTCGTTGAATGTAATAAGTAATACAAAATTAATTTTATCATAGATTTTTAAAAGTATTATTTTCTCCCGTCCGTTTTACGTTTTGTTGTGGTACTTGTGGTATATTTGACTGTAAATCTGTAATTAAACAAAATCTGGTGTTAAATCGCTGTACCGTCACTGTGTAATTGAAAATGATGACAATGGAGCACTAAAATCTCTTATTATCAAAAAGTTATTTTTTAATTTCCATGCAGTAATGGATCAGACTGCCTTGGCTATGTCAAATCAGATTATAAAATCTTTTAATTAAAAAAAAACGAATGTGCTTTACACCATACGACTGAAGTAATATTTCAAATTCACAAAATATGAACTTTACAATGAATTTACAATTTTATTCACTTTAAACGTAGAATATTTAATATATTGAACAAAATAATAATTTATAAAATTGTTCAAGAACGAAATGAAATTACAAAATAATCAAAAAATCACCGTTCGCGTAACGCTAGAAAACTCGCATATATATATATTTCATGCACTGGCTATGAGAGGAAGAGAGAATAAAATGTGCGCGCGCACTGCTCTCTCTTGCTCCTACAGTGTGATACAGACAATAGGCTTGCACTGTGTCTTAGGTATATGAAACATAACTGGCTATGAGAGAAACAGAGAAAGAAAATGTTTGCTCGCACCTCTCTCTCTTGTCCCTATAGTAATATACGAAACGTAACTCTCTTTCTGTCTTCACTAACTTATATCTCCCTCTCAACTTCCGTTCGCCTCGCCCGATCACACTTTTCGTAACACTCTCGTCACGCATTCACCAGCTTACTCCCCAAGTCAAGCGTGCGTAAAGAAGTTTTACTTCAAAAATCTTTCCCCTCGATAAATATTATGAACAAGGATGTGACGGTGATAATATGATAGTTATTTATGGTGGAGTTCAACAATTTATCAAAAATGTTGAGCCAAATGCAATGTATGTGCATTGTGCTTAGGGTTGCCACCCGTACTATATTATATAATATCGTGCTATATTTCAGTCAATTGTATTATATGTTATAGAAAAATAATATAGTACGAATAATACTATATTTTCATCGATAATTCAGTTGTCGAGCTTTTTTAATTAACTGTGACTGGAAAGCATCCGCAATTTAGCATTGGAAATTTCAGAACGAAACGCATTCACGTTGTTCGTTGCTCACACGTCACGGCAAGTTGACGTCAACTACAAATTGACCGTTCTTGTACATTATTTACTATCTGTGCGACCGTTTTTTAAGGTTAATCCGTTTATGCGTATTCGTTTATTTTGTGCCATAAAAATAAAAAAATGGAAAATAATGCTGATGATGTTTCTCGCACGAGTCGCACGCCTGACACGTCTCCCAAAAAGAAACAAAGAAAGGAGAAAAAGCTCCAAAAATATAAGACCGAATGGGTCTACTACCAATGGTGCAAAGAAGATGCTAATGACATATACGGAGCCAAGTGTACTTTATGCGGCTTTTCTTTTTCGATTGCCGGTAGTGGGATTGGTCAGGTGAGTTTCAAATGGTTTCAACGTTGTGCGTGCACATTCTTATGTGTGTAGGTACCTACTTGATGCAAGCGAGCTAATATTAGATGATACCGAGTCGAAATTAAAATGATAATTTTAGCCTCAAAAGCTTTTTCTTTTTATGTTTAACTCACCGCTCGATGCAAAATGATAGTTTTAGCCTAAAAAACCTAGAAGTAGGCTATTGAGGCTGAAGTTATTATTTCAGAATGACAGTTTTAGCCTCATAAACCTACCTTTCTTTTCAAAATGATATTTTATGGGCTAACTTTATCATTTTATTTGATAAAATTATTATTTAGCACAATTAAATAAAATTAAATAAAATCCAGTTTTGGACTTCAACAATACTTTTTCAATATAAATGGTAATTTTATTTGGATGATTATTTATTTAATGTACAGTAATACATTATTTAATGTCTTTCTAATTGTTTGTTGTGGTTCACTGTATTGATAAGAAAAAAAGATTTAGTAAACGATATACATTGTTTTCGTGGTAATAAAAAATTAGTTATAAGAACAATAGCTATAATTTTTTTATTCTTTAAATAATATTATAAAGTCTTTATATTATAAAGTTTATATTGTTAATGAAAATGCTACTGAATATTAAATAACATAGGTCAATAATTAAACAAAATATTTTTGGAGAATTTTTTAAATTTTTTATTTTTATAATTGATTTATTGAGAAAAAATTAAAAATAATCAACTGTTTGCTAACCTTACGATTTGTGAATTTCCGAATTTATTATAAAATAGTATTAAAAATAAAAGTATCAAAATATTGTGCAAGTAAAGTTAGTAAAGGCTTGCTAACTTGATTTTCATATTGTTTTTAATTAATTCTCAATAAGTTAATTATAAAAATAAAAAATTTAAAAAAATTCACGTTTTGCAAAATCAAAAATTTTCGTAATTTAACTGAAAAATTTTTAAAAATAAAATTTTTTCTTAGCATAAATTTATCAAAAATTTGTTTTTATTAGAAAAAAAATTAATTAAATGTCTCAAACGCCGCATCCATAAACAATTAAAATATGTTATATTAATTATTCAATTACGTGAATAGATATTTTGAATGTTTAATATGTTTGAATAGTACAAGAGGCCACTTTAAAGTCTCGAAATTCACATGCGTCTGTTAGCCGTGCGGATAGAGCGTTAGTTTAGTGATATGCGTTTTTTCAGTAGCTTAGGTTCGAGTCCCCGTTAAATCACTTTCCTTTAATTATTTATTTCTAAGTGCGAAAAGTCTTAGGTGAGGCAGATGGTTGACGATAATAAGCGGTACCGAACATCTCGAGAATATCTGCGCGCTGAAAAAGAATTTTTTTTCAGATTTTTGTATTAAGACAATTTACTGGGGTTTAAAAAAAATTGTCTTGGTTTGAAATAACTGCGACGGCGGCCATTTTTAATTGCACTCCTTCCCTTTCCCTTCTTTCCCTTCATCTATATTCTATGATGCAATAAGGATCTTTTGTATGGTAGCAATGTAGGTTTTTGAGGCTAATTTTATCATTCTAAAATGATAAATTTAGCCTAAACTTGGAAAAAGCGGACAAAAATGCCATATGTAGGCTAAATTTATCATTCTGGGATACACGTCATTATAGTCGAAAAAATCTAAAATGATAAAATTAACCTATAAAGCCTACAGGTAGGATGTGTAGGCTAAATTTATCATTTTAATTTTGTCTCGGGATGTGATCGATTGGTTTTTTGGTTGGATTAGTTGGGCCTGGTTGTGCATGTTGTTTGTTGATTGTTCGTAGTTGAAACAACATAGTGAAATCAAACAGTACAAAAATAAAAGTGAAATGAGGAGGGGTGCTTCTACTTTGCAACGATTTCTAGGAACACCCTCTTCTTCTTCCTCTTCCACATCCTTAGCTGATTCTAACGATGCAATGATTCCTGCAGAGCTAGCATTAACATTTCATACAGTCAAACATAACATATCTTATAATAGCATGGATTGTGGTGTTAAATTAAATAAGATCTTATATGTAGATTCTAAACCTGCTCTCAATATTCGCTTGGCGCACACTAAAATGGAAGCCCTTGTAACAGAAGTGTTGGCGCCACAAGCCTTGCAGATTGTCTTAGATGATTTAAATAAGGATATTTTCTACTGCATTCAAAGTGATGCTTCAAATAAAAAAATGCGAAATTTTTGCCATTAGTTATTCAGTACTTTACTGTTGATAATGGTATTCAGAATAAGCTAGTAGACTTTTACGAGAATCGTAATGAATCCGCTGAATGTTTAAAGCAATTAGAAATTCCTTAACTGAACATAACATTTCTTTAGACAAAATATCAGGATTAAGTGCTAATAATTGGTAATGCCAATTTTGGTATCTACCATTCATTATTCGCAAATATGCAAACAGTTGTTCTTGATATTGTTAAAGGTAACTGTCATGCACATGTTTAATGCATGATGTAGAAAATATTATTTTAAAGATTTATAGTCATTTTTCATTCTCAGCGGTGAGGCGGGAAGAACTAAAAAAAATTGTAGCAAGTGTCGACGGGCAATGGCATGAACTAAAAAGCCATGTAGGCACAAGATGGCTTTCTTTATTACCTTGTATTGATAACATATTGGTGAATTGGTTACCCATAAGAAACTATTTTGTTAGTCTACTGGATGACTGCCCATCAATCTTGCAAAATATTCTTTTGCTAGATGAAACAGAAGGGCAAACTATCATTGAAATTTATTTTCATTTTGTCAGTCATATTTTGCATGTATTTAAAAATACTGTGAAGTTGCTAGAAGGAAATAATATCACCATTTTAGATGTCTACAATATTATAAAAAGGTAACGAATGAATTAGAACAGCGCAAAACGGATCATTTCTTTGAATATGACACAAATAGAAAAATTAATAAAATAGAAGAAAAATCTCCCGAACTTTCAAGTAATGAATTTTCCAATAGTACTATATTTTTTGCAATGTTTTGAAAAAATACTATTAAATTATACTAAATAAAAGTTGGCAACACTAATTCTGCTGCTCGTAATTTAATTCTAGTAATTAATGATGCTGTAAAAGATGTGTTAGAGATGCAAACGTTTTTTGAAAGCGTTCGACAAGTTTCATATTTTTTGGCTATAGCATTAAAAGGTGGAATATTTTATCACGTTTTATTTCTGGTACACAAGATGAATCTTCAGCCCTTGTAATATTAAAAAAAATGAATCCAACACGGTGGTCAAGACAATGTTATGTTCTTCTGATGGAATTACGCTATAGGTTTTGATTTATTTGCGAGTGTCAAAATATGGGGCATAAATGGCCGTATTTTTAGGCCCTCTTGGTTGCGTTCACTTAGAAGCTTTATTTTTTTACAGCTCCAAGGGGCTGTAGACCTAAGTAATTATAAGGACTGTAGACCTAAGTAAATATTAAGTCTAACTTGATACCTCCATGCTTTTCTGAGAAAAAGGGTCTTGACAGATCGACAGACGAACTACGAAGTGATTCTTTTTTCCATTTTGAGGGACGTAACCATAAAAATAGTCTATATTGTTTTAAATATATTTAATTCTATTTTCCGAATAATTGCTACAATAATTAATTTTTTGATATCAAATATTTACCAAATTGTACAGAAAAGTCGCCCTTACTTTCGTCTCCTAATACATTGCTAAAATAAAATTTCATTTATCGTTATTTAACAGTTGACGAAATCTATTATAGAAGAAACTCCTTATATATAAATGCATATAAATCTTAGTCACTGTTTCAGTGTTTACTGAGATATTTTGCTAAAAAATTAATATGTTACCTATATCAACTTAATAAAAATTCGAAACTTATTAGATTGTATCTCTAAGTATTTATGCGGAAAAAATGTTCTTACCTTTGTTAAAAATTATTTTCTTTACTTTGTTAAAAATATTCTTACTAAAAATGTTCTTATCAAATTTTAAAGTGATTTCAAATGATTTCTTTGATTACGCAGCTATGATATTATTTTAATTTGAATTGGAAAAATATCAGCTATAAAAAGAAAGTTAGTTTACATTTCAATTAATATAAACTACTTAAATTAATAAAAATGTAAACTATAAAAGCCTGACTTAGCACAAGTATTTAGGACAAAAATAGGTATAAGAATTTTAAGGCCGCCGCATATAAAAAGCCCTGAATAGCGATGTAGGCGGCGATTATGGATATGGGCGAAGACGCTTTGTAGTTTACAAATGATTTGAAGGTTGTTAAATATATGTATAGTTTGTAGTGGTTTCTTTAACCAGCTTTCATTACCCCCAAGCTTCTTTGCGTTTTTGAAGTGGTATTTGAATAAACGATTGCGTTGATAGCGTTTGAATATACTGGTATTCCTATGAAGACGGTATCATAGAATCGGTAAATAGTCATTTCTTCGATTTTGTGCATTTCAAATTATTTAGCCGTTTCCGATGCTCTAATTCTAAAGAATGAATTTTAAAAGAACGAATTTTTTTAACAAGACACA
Organism: Druceiella hillmani; assembly: GCA_039881145.1. Taxonomy (NCBI): domain Eukaryota; kingdom Metazoa; phylum Arthropoda; class Insecta; order Lepidoptera; family Hepialidae; genus Druceiella; species Druceiella hillmani. The sequence continues at coordinate 11,747,914 of JAYKKI010000008.1, forward strand.
AGAACATTTCTTTTTAAATTTCGCTGTCATATTTTTATATTTTTCAGGCGAGCAAAACCGCGGGTCCACGTTATTTCTTAATAATGTTATAAGAAAGAGTTGAAGTATAAATTATGCCGTGGCAACAAGCTACAATTATATATTCTCTCTTCATACGTTTTGTCCTTTTGATAGGTCAGAGAACATCCTCGGTACTTCGGCCTGCCGATAGATCCTATACACCACGCATCGCTTCACACAAATACAGTCGATGCTCTTCAATTCCATAAACATAGCCCGCTGCCAGATCCGCTTCGGGCCAGAACCTCCACTCTTCCCTTGAGGGTCCCAATTCAAAACCTCTTAGGGATTGTGGATGAATTTCGTACAGTGTTCAAGCGGCATTCCTTGCACTGTTCTAGTAAATCTGCAAAAACTTCTTTTGGCTTACTTTGTCCAAAATGTTTTGATAGGAAAATTTGCATCACTCCAAGCGAGCCGCGCTTCGGGTATTCTCGGTGTATTCGGGTCTTATGGACGAACGGTTCAACTTCGGGAATACTCGGCCCTAGATCGAGTGCAACCGAAAGAGAGGAGATAAGTTAGAAAGTATATTTTTAAAGCACTAGCTGAAACACAGAGCGCGACAGAAGCACACTCCCGACACTCCATACTAGCGAACCGATTTAATTGCCTACACTATTGCACATATACTCGTCCGTCCGTAGCCGTTTGTATGTGTGCGTAAATTATTGTAGGGTTGTCACCAGCGTACAGATAAAGACTAATCGGCTTCGATCTTTGCAAGTAATCGCGTCGATTGAACGAGTCAACGCTGTGCGTCAGCGACATAGTAGTTTCTCTTTCTAACCAATAACGTCAATCAGATGACTGTCTCGATAACGCGCTGGCGCAGTAACTTTGTACTGGCGCGTATGTCATCATTATAACTTATACGAAATAAGGGACAACCCGAATATCCGAATTCTCGTAATTGGTAATACTTTTGTATGACATATATTCATTACTTTAACTATTGCTTCGCACTTTGCAGTTCGCGGACAAATATTTGCTAAATACCACGAGTACGAGTATTTTAAAAAAAGGGTTTTAAACATGGCGCGCTTGTCGTCTAAAGACTCCGTTTTTCTATCATTTACAAAATATTAAATTTTAAGCCCCTATTCAATCTACAACACAAATAGAAATTACTCTTTAGTGAAAAGTTTTATCGAACATGAAAGCATAACATAAACATAACTTATCATAACAATTATACTTATAACTAGAAAAAAACTTAAAATCATATACGAGCAAAAAAACAAATATATAAAGTGATTTTAAAAACTATTGAAGTAAAATAAAAAAGGCAAAAATTAAAAAAAATTGTTAACAACTTGATTAATTTTTTAAATATGCTTTCTAAATTATTATCTTTAATGCATCATTTACTTAGGAGTCCTAAGCATGGAACCATGAATATTTATGGAATTTTATTAAAAAATATTTGTAAAAACACTACATTTTATAAAAAATATCTTCTTTTGAATTTATAAGAATTTCTGTCAATTTTAGCTGTAAAAAATTAATGATATGAGCATTGAATCTTTCATAATAAATGGCAATTAATACTTACTGCAAATCTCATGCGATCGTAAGTCCACATATATTTGTAATAGAGTCCTCTCCTCACAAAGGAATTACGACGCCCATACTCGTAGAATATTTTGTCACCGATATTTTATAATACTAGTAATCGTCATACTCAGTATCTCAGTAGTTTTACGCAAGTTAAACTCAAGAAAACACCGCAAAATCGAACAAATCATACGGGCACGCATACCCACCATCCTACGACATCTGTGGGTGACGTTAAATTGACGGGGGGGGGGGGGGTGAGTGTTGCTTCTTTACGAAGTAATAGTTAATAATCTTTGATAGAAGTCTCAGTTCGAATCTCGATGCTTGTGATTTTTTTCTATTTGATTTGTGAAAAACACCTTTGACTTTATTAGTTTATATATATATATATATATATATAATCAATTGCCATTATTTACAAAACTCATTGTATTATAGCCGCAATACTAATAAACTATATACTATAATCACTACATTAACTGAATAAGCTGTCAAAGTGAATAATTTGGAACGAACTACTTCTATACATTGCTTACAACGAACCCCTCCTTAATAACAATAAAAAAAAATTACAACACTATCATGGACCGGATCAACAACAACACTGGCGGAATTATTTACTCGGTGCGCACCAGGCGGCACGTTTCCAATAAATCTATTGCTGGCAGAAATACGTGCTAAACAACATATCACACTTGCACTGGCATCATCACCCTTATGGAAGGAGGACCAACTGTCCATTCCGCCCTACAACTACCGTTGAATATAGCCGAAGAACAATTCCCAGTATACAAAATCTCAAAAGCATGGGGTGAACTTCACCGTGAAAAATTTACGGTGAACACACAGGAAAAATGTACAAATTCACCCCATTTTTACTGCATGTTCACCGAATCCAAAAACCGCCAGGGTTGAATAATATAAATAAAACCAATTGGGATGATTCCTTTTTATTTGGAAAGATTTACTCCCAGTATGGTCCCATGAAAATTAGGTTAGAATTTGACTGTCGAAATTGAAGATATACAATGGATTCCTCAAAACTGAACACCACAGTTGCCCTGATCAAGTGTGAATGATATAGGTCTAACAAATTCAGACTATACTTTTTTATTGGAAGGATGTGTCCAAACATTTTCACGTGACCTTATCACATAAAAATTTGGTTGGAATCTAATAATGGAAATTGAAGCTATACCATTGAATTCCTCACCATTAAACAACAAAGGGCCCGTGATCGGATTTGGAGGATATAGTTCCAACCAACTGGTATGATAATTTTTTCTTTGGAAGAATATAATTTGGAAGAATGAAAATTAGCTTAGAATTTGACCATATAAATCGAAGATTTACAATGGAATTCCACAAAACTGACCAGCACAGGTGCCGTGATCGAGTTTGAATGACATAGGTTTTTTGTTTAATTTAATTAATTTGGATGATTCAATTTTTTATTGGAAGGATATACTCCCAATATGGTGCCATAAAAATAGGATTAAAATCTAATCTGGGGTAATGGAAGATATACCATAGAATTCCTCAAAATTGCACAGCACAGGAGCCGTGATGGAGTTTGGAAGATTAAAGTCTAACCAATTTGGACTATTCTTTTATTTGGATGAATATACTCCCAGTATGATCCCATGAAAATTTAGTCATAATCTGGCGATAGAAAATAAAGATATACCCCCAACATTTCTCAACATCGAAAAGCACAGGTACTGTGATCGAGTTTGGATGACATAGGTCTAATGATAATCTAATAAGACATGACTACGGGTCACAAATATGCGCTTTAGCAGAATCAGAGTGGAATGGGTGAGCCCGACGATGGTGATAGGGATTCTTCATTGATGAAGAGTTAACTTATCGAGTTTGAACTCGTTTTGACGTAGTAAGACAGTAATAAGGTAAATATCAAGATAAATATATACAGGCACAATTAATTCCAGCCTTTGACCCATAAATCCTGGCGCTGCAAGCGTGCTGCCTGCCTAACACATGAGACTTAAGATGTGCGTGCTTTTAAGTTCGTATTGTAAGTCTTAAGTAGAGACTCTGTCACTGAACTTCGAGTTCCAACTCCTCAGTCCTGATGTTGCAAGAGTACTGCCGACCTAAACTGTGAAATTTGAGAATCTGCTATTTTTAAAATAGTACCGGGTGTTTTAAACAGAAACTCTGTCATTAAACTCCGGGTTCCAACTTTTTAATTTGTGGGGTTATTGCTTGCTTAAACCGTGATGGTTGAGACCTAGCTATTTCAAATTAGTGTTCTGCTATGAAGCAGAAACTCTGATATTGATTCCTGGATTGCCACTCTTCAGTCCTGATGCGGCATGAAAACTACAATCCTGAACCGCAAAATTTGAGGATTTGCTATTTCTAAATTAATATTTTGAATCTCAAGCAGAATCTTTGCCGGCAAATTTCGGGTTCCAATTTCTGAGTCTTGACGCTGCGGGGGGTAGTACCTGCTTAAATCGTGAGACTTGACGACCTGCTGTTTTTAAATTAGTATTGTGGGTCTCAAGCAGAAACCAGATTTTAATTCCTCACCTTGATGCTGCAATGGTAGGAACCTTTTTGAATATGTTAACTCATATTTCTGGCATTTATCAACGAATCTGCATGATTAATTTTTTATTTGAATGTCCTCCGTATAGTACCGTAAAGAACTGGTTAGAAGTTGAGCAAGAAAATTGGAAGGTAAATCATACAATTCCTCAACAATGAACAGCACAGTTGCCGTTAAAATAATGCAGGTTTAATAATAAACTATTAAGAAAGTTGTGACATGACTTAGGGCTGCATAAATTTGCTCCTTAACAAAATCACGGTGCAATGATGAAACCGGGATATGGTGACACGAACTTTTTACTGATGAGGAGTAGACACATACAGTTTGGATTTCTTTCAATTGTTTTGACGTAAATAGGTAGGTAAGTGTATATAGATACACACAAAACTACCAATGTATTATTTTGTTGTTAGGTAAGTAAATAAGTACCGGTATAAACAAATGCATGAAGTGACTAAATATTAGTACGTATGTAGGTAAATAAGTGTTTATAGTTTTATACATATATAAACTAAAATATTAGAAGACAGGTAGTTACCTGTCTTCTAATATTCTAGTTTATATAATATTCTAGTTTACATACGTAGTTACGTATGTACAAAAATGTGCATAAGGGGAAATGTGATTTATATTTCCATTTATACGTATGTATGTACCATCGAATAGAAAGCACACTGAAAAGTGTAAAATAATGAAAATACGAATACTCGGTTGGAACTTTTGGCTGTTTCTGAACATAAATAACTGCGAAGTACTGCTACTACTAGAGATTTTTGAAGTTGATGCCAAGTAAAATGTAGTACTCGCCTTTTTGTGTGGGGGTTGGGGGGGTGGCTGCATATATATTTGAGAGAGGAAAGAAGAATCGACTAGACACCGAGTCCAAAGATCCCTAACAATAGAAGTATTTTGCAAAATTAATTTATGTTCAGAAACGATATTGTATCATAAAGGTTTCAACTGAGTACTCATATATCCTTTATTTTACATTTTCAGTACGCTTCTTATTTGATACTTGTTTGAAGTCAGTTCAATTTTTTTGTAAAGAATTTTGTTAAAATGTATATTTCAAATTCCCTTGACCACTTTGGTCAAATTTCTTAGTTCAATATCGTTCAATTTAATATCGCGCAACGTTATTTATAACGGCAGAAAATAAAATCTAATTGTATTATTTGACAAAGAATTTATTTTTGTCATGAATATATTAGACAAAGCTACTAAAGGCTACAATTAGCGTAATACAATTTCAATATTTATTTGTTAAAAGAAAAAACAGTGAGCCGTCACAGGACACCTGGCAGATGTGAAACATCGTGTTCATACAAAGTAATATGCATAAAAGACAAGATTATTACAGGAACTAAATATAGCATGATGAAAAAATAAAGTGTTACGAATTTCTTACAGAAAATGGTGACTTTATTTAATGAACATTTATTTATAATTAATACAAAAATAATAAAGCACAGGCTATGTGTACCGTAGTAAACAACAACGTCGAACTGAGTGAGGAGGGGGTCGCGTAGTCGGTTCCGCATGGCGACACGTCGCCATACCGTACACTCTACTACATATAGACTATAGTACTTTAGTATAGCGTGGCGACCTGTCTCCACGGCAAGCGTCGCCACGCGAACGATCATATTTTATAGGCAAGCTACATAACATATGTAAAATTTTTTTATAGGCAAGACAGATATTTAGGATATGATTTAATGTAGTTTAGTCGTATATTCTAACTTGATATTGGAAAACACAAAAGGTTTTCTATGTTGATAACGAGCGCCATAAAATAAAAGAAAAGAAAATCTATGGATAGATACGTACAGAGATGCAGTTGTCAGTGTCAAACAAATGAAAACATGGAAGTTTTAAAGTTATAACCGCAATTCGTTAATTTGTTGTTTATAATTTACGTACGGTTTTAAAATGACAAAAGTAAAAGGATATTGTGATTTAAGTATATCTTGTAATTTTGACTTCAAGTATTTACCTGTCATTAAGAAATGTTTGTACTTTTATCAATTCTCTTTGCAGTCAATTTTGACAGTCAAAAGCACTTCAAAAACAGCGAGGTTACAAGCGATAGAAAAGAATTTTTAGTTACATATTTGTCAATATCAAGAAAATATTAAACCTCATTGAATGTAAAGTGGTTATGTTACTTAGGTTACGAGTGAATATGAAATTCGACTTTTGGAAATCCAATCACTATAATTTTCATGAATTATTCAAATGCTTTTATACAAAACGCCACACCGTATTATAAAGAATTTTTGTTGAATACAATACGTTATGGGAAGTTCACACGAAAAAAATGATGGCAATATAAGCAAAAATTCATTAATTTATTGCCACAGGATATTGATAGCATCTTGCACAGTCTCTGTAAATAAAATTTAAGTGTCTTGTCTGCAATTTTTAAATATTCGGCTTCTTGAATCTACTATAAAAAAAGCTCTCGTCAATTAGTTCAATTTAGTTTCTCTTTCGCTATGTTACGATTTAACATAATCAAAAGGTTACATAGGAAATTAAACAGAATTTTCGCCACATGTATTGTGAGTAGCAGAGGACTGCAAGAACACAACTGAGCGGCAAAGAAATTGGGGAGTGAGTGCAAGTCAGCACATGCAGAATTTAAACTAAACAATTATTTGTCTAATATAAGAACGTAATATAAACATATCAAAACTCTGCACTTGCATTTCGTTATTCCATACGGTCGAAGTCAAAATATGCGGTACCATAAAAATAATAATTTTAACATGATATCTAATAATAATTCAACATTCTTCCAAATTGTATTCAAAAACTGTCGAGTGTCAAATTGAATCTAAAAAATATGAATAATTTAAAATAATAGACATAATTTAACTATGGAAACTAATGGATGTAATTTTAAATAAGTCATTATTTTGTTTTCCATAACTTATTTCTAAATTATCAAGATGTTCACCTTTGTGTAAGGATGTATTATAGAATAAATCATACAATAATTGATACAATAACCTAAGATTTTAGTTTAAAAGATCTTTATTGTCATGTTTGTAAGCTACATTGAACACTTTGGCAAAATGTTTGTAAAGAATATAATTACATTATTAAAAAATAAATCCTTGCTCATTGTCTAAAGCTCTTTACTATATAAACGGAGCACTTATCTACTTACTATGACTATTATACTCCAGTATGAGAACTCGATCACATTGTTCTCAGAAGGAGGTTAAAGGTTTTACCAGTTTCCAATCTAATCTAGTGAATGAACTAGACTTTTATTGGTTGTATTTGAGCATATTCGTAAAGCTCCACATATTCTTACATAAAGCTCTACATATTTTTTAATGTAGCTTGCTAAAACTATAAAATATTGAATGTAGATTTTTATAAAGTAATAATGTGATCTATCACAGATATAGTTCAAGTTTTCTGCCCGAAAATCTTTATCGGAATAAAAAAAAAATTTAATTTGATTCAACACTACTGAAAATTCAGCTGCCTACATTGTAGTCATGTCATTCAGTCTTACATCGAAATAATACCTCACCGTGACTTGCCACAGGTTATTCTCTTCAGGGAAATTAATATGCTTCACATTGTTATAAACTCAATATGTTCATTACCACTAGATGATAACAAGAATATCAATAGATCCACTCATAATATTTAGTTTTTTTTTACAAAGATATGAGATACAATTCTAATATAGTTAGAATCGTTTTAACTTTATGGAATAATGTTAGCTGTATCGCTGCTAAACCTGTAATGCTAAGTACCACTTACATAGATCAGTGGTATATCACTTAAAATTGTCGTAGACTACTTAAATAACATCTAACAAGAGGAGTATAAGGCTTAATAAAGTTGTTTCCGCTCTGTAACAGGTTAAATAGATTTCATGCGTCGACTTTTAATAAATGGGAAAGTTGAGTAAACAATTTACATAGTAACTTATATACTAGTAAATAAGTAGCACCAAAACAGGGCAGTTGCCATGCATTGACCTACTACGAACCAAGTCTAGATTTGATCTTGGGCAACATTTTTTGTAATCAGGAATAAAACTGTTTTCGTAATGAACTTATTATTATTGAAATAAATTAATATTATAGTAAATATAAATAATGTTAATTTCTTCATATTTGTTTTTTATAGTTTTATATTAAACAAATATTTTTTAATAAACATTTATTGTTTTTGAAATTAAAAAATATTGAAAGCAACTTGTTATTAATTCTATAACATGAATTATACACAATAATAAGATAAAATTTGACATTAACCTATTTATATCGGAATAATTCATTGGGATATCAGTCACAAATCAATTGCAACGTAAAATTTCATCACATACTGCACATATAAAATTGTAAAGAAAAATGAACATATAAAATATTCCTATTATCCTGTATTAAAATCAGTCAGCCAACTATCAATTAATAACAAAGTAGAATTTATATTTAGGGCAATATTAATTTATTTAAATAATAATAAATGATTACAGATTTAATATTTATTGAAAAAAAAACTGTCAATGAGATAGAAACCAAGTCTGCTGCCTAATAAGCTAATGTGATACTGTGACACAGCTAGTCAATGATAGTTATTAACTAATTACTATATTATTATTGTATAAATTGTTTACTCAACTTCTTTGTAAATAAAAAGCCGCCACGAAAAATCCTCTTACACGGTTACTGGGGGGAACCAACTCTACAATATGTTTCTCTATGATGTTCTCTTGTTAGATATTATTTAAATATTCCAAAGCCATTCTAAATGATCCATTGGGCCATATAAATAGAACTTAGCACTACATGTCTGTAAAGACGCAACTAACATTATTCCACCTAGAAAGATAAATCAAGGCAATTTCCAATTATAAATACTTCATATGATGTTATTTGTGCAAAAAAAATCTAAATACATTGAGGGGATCTATTGATATTCTTACTGTCGTCTAGTGGCAATAAACATGTTGAACTTATAATCGTATCAAGGTCAACGATTTCATTGAGTATAATAATCTGTGGCAATTCATTGTAAGATACAATTTCAATGTAAGACTGAACAATTTTGAATTATTGAATGATAGCCTTGGAATGTATAAATGAAACCAAATCTGTGATTCCCAAATTTGATTTCTGTCTTGTAAGGACATGTCCTTTTAAGCAATGTATCCATAAAGTCGGTGCCATTCTCAAATGGTCTTTACGTTGCCTACGTAAAGACCATGTAATTAACAATGAAAATATTAAATAGTGTCTGTAACCAATTACCCCAATTTTTTAAATTATTTCAGATGGCTATGATACAATTGCCCTTAACACTGTTGTGGATGAGGATGTATTTCAACCACAGAAAAAGAAAGCTAAAGGCGAAATTAAAGATAAAAACGACATTATTCCAGAAATAAAACATTTAACAGAAGTAAGTCATTATTGTTTCTAACTATCCACATATTTCAATAAGGAGATATCAGTCAATTCATGAATTAAAATTTAGATGACTTATAACATGATTACACTTAACAACTTTTTTGGCAATATTTGATAAACATTTTACAATTCATTGATGTAAATCCAATTTTTCTCTGTTTCTACCTCAAAATTGCAAGAAAGTAACTGAATACAGCCGCTTGCATGCAACTGTACAAATGCTTTAATTAAAATTTAACCGATATTGATATCTCGACTTAGCTACAATATCATATTCAGTTTTTACCAATTAACCTATATTACAAACTTTGTAAATTTTAATAATTTGATATATCAATTTATTTCTTATATTACAATATGATATATTTTTGTCACACTAATTGTACTAAATTATTTCTAGGACCAAGTAACAGATGGGCTGAGAGTATTGAATCGCATAACTATAGAATTTTCTGATTCAAATGTAACCCATAAAATGGTATGTATTAAGTCATTAATTTTAAGATATGTATTATTTATCTTTTACTGTATTAACTCTTAAAACTTAATACTCATGGTTTTGATTTGACATCTTCACATTTATACAATAAGGAAGAACCTGGGTTAAAGCACCAGAAATAATTAGTTTATTATATTTTTTTTCAATGTGACATACATGCATACACAGTACAAAACATTTTTTCAATTAAATTTAATTCCTTTATGCTTATGTCTATGTTGGTACTTCTCAATCTGAGTAGTGCATCGGAGCAATATATGGAGACCCGAATTTTTTACTGTTCAAAAAATACTTCTTTGATTAAATAACTTACATTCATTTATTTATAAATTAATTAAAAAAAGAAATTTATAACAATTTGATGGTTTTAATACTCTAAATCAGGTTTTCTCCCAATCGATTAAATACCATAATACAGTCATCTACCATCTTCTAAATACAATCGCTAGTATTTATTTCGATTGCAACCAAATTACAATATGGTGAATGCCCATCAAATCAGAGGCCACTCTGAAACATATAAATCAATATCCCTGATCAAAAGATTGGTTGCAGTTTCATAATTTGTCTGTGAATTTTTTCTTACATTTATTTTTACATGCATGCAGGAGGTTTAAAGGAATAATAAAAATAGGAAAATTGCTATTTTCACATAATAATTTTCAATACTTTTTTTCTTGCACTCAGAATCAATCGGAAAATTTGAAGAAATATGATCTTGTTGCTGTAATTCCCAAAACAGCAGCGGCTTTTCAATATGCCTGTGGCTCTATGGATATTGATATCATTTCATTCCAACCAGAGGCAAGGTTACCATTCAAACTAACTCGAAAACTCTACAGACAAGCCGTGGAAAGAGGAATATTCTTTGAACTAATGTACGGGCCTGCAATAAAAGACAGCACAGCACGCAAAAATATTATAAATACTGCTCATTACTATCATTCAGTTGGAAAATCGATGAATATATTAATAACAAGTTGGTGTGAAGAGCTTATACATCTTCGTGGACCTTATGATGTCATTAATTTGTATCCTTTTCAATGATATAAAATTAAATACTTAGCAAACAAAATGAGCTACGTAACATTTTCTACGATTAACAGCGAAAAGTGTAGTGGTCTGTAAACTGTGTAACTATCGCATAGCCTAATCAGCTCAATATACTCTTGCCGAAAACTGCATTCAATCTTACAAACGTCAAAGCATAAAATGTATAGTCAACCAACCAAATTTTCTTCACATTATCATCTTCTGATCCTAATTATCGAATATGTAAATAAGAACAATAAAATTTATTGTGGCTTTCTAAACATTGAAAAATTTACAATAGATTTATGAGGGAAGAATATAGATAGTACTGTCAGTGTACAAACTGTATCAATGATTAATTCAAAGATCAAAATCATTGTATGACGATACAATGCTCATGTTATTAGCTGTGTTAACTCTACACATCGACAACAGGGCTAGCATCTGTCACCCTTAGCCAAGGATGGGAAAAAGCATTAACCAATGATTGGATTTGGTACGAGCGGACCACAGGTTTGGTCTTCTGTCATACCATATCCGCTTGTGTGAAGTTGTCCGACGACTATAATTATTATTTTTTCATGTCCATGCGGTTTGCTTGTCTGCACATCAAACTTAATTTGTTTCGAACCAAAACCGCCCACGTGGACGCTCAGACCAGACCAACCGCCATTAGTCACATTAATAACGTTGTCGAGGAAGGTTGTGCGCAATGACGTCCGTTATCACAGAATGTGAAATTTTAACTGACGTTTTATAAATTAACAAGACTTTCACATAGTCATGGGATTTATTCAATAAGTTACTGTCAACAAAGATGCTCGCAGTCAACCACTAGAAATACTTGGAGAGTGCTACTCAAAGTGTAAAACAAAACCTTTATAAGTACCTATCTGTCAATCCGTCTCTCACAGCCAGTTTCCTTGGGAACAATGCAGTGCAAAAACTTAAAATTTAGTATAATAATACATGTTATTAATTCACATACTTTTCACTGGCAAATTTTTTTAAATATTTATAAAAGTAATATGTCATATGTGGATTTGAAAGGGATTACTATGAGGAGTACAAAATTATTTCTTTTTAGATTACATTTTTTAAAAAGATATTGTTAAAAATCAAAAATATAACATACCCCTTCTTTATTTCCGAAATTACTCATCCTAATTACCTAAATAATTAAAAATAGGGATTATATATGAAAAATTATAAATAAATATATGTGCCATAATATTGTAAATATACACTATATTTTTATATCTATGAAAGCAATATTAAATATATTGCCCTGTGAAAAATGAATATTAATAGTTTAATATACATACTATATACCCTTAAATGTTTATAGGTGCCTAAGTTTGTACATGGTGCAAGTTGTACTTATACTTGACAGGTTTTTTTAATAAAAACAATCCAGCTACACAAACTTAACAGCTTTTCTCATCAAAATTTAATGATCATTCAGAGGGTTTGTGATTTATCAACTTTATGTGACTAATTTCATTGCACTCTTAAATAGAATTTTGCTCATTCCTTTCTTTTTGATGTGGCATTAAGGTTGCTTCTACAATTACTGCAATTCATGTGCGCTTCGATTTATCCAGGTAGGGGCAAGACTCCCGTACACTCCGACTATTTTGTAATGTACTTGTATCACTTATTTTAGCTAGATGTTGTTCAAAATTGCAACACCGCATATTTTTATATATAAAGTAGTTTAGGCCTGTATATATAAAGTACTTTATTATATATAATAATAATAATATATATATATATATATATATATATATATATAAAGTAGTTTAGGTCTTGAGCATCATTACACAGTCAAGTCATTTGCTGTCTAGAATAAAAGATTACAAAAAACGTTTGAGATGATGTGATGGCACATATTTCCAATAACTCATTCAGCCACTCTCAGTCCTTATCCCTTATATTTATATTTTTCTTTATATACATCAATATCAAATTCACTTGACTGTCCAATTTACAATAAGAATAAATTTTTTCACTCATCATCTACTTTCGTGCCCAAAGTAAGTTTTATATTTTTGTATATCATATTCTTAAATCATCTTTTTCTGGCCACGCATATGTAATATAACTATCATTGTGTAAAACAGATAAGTCTTGCTCATAATTGAAAATAACCAAATTTCCTTTGTTCAAATTTATATAACAAAATGTTCTGCATCTTTACTGAGAAAAAAGAAAGATAAACTAGATTTCTGATTCATTTTCAACTCTTAAAAATCTTTAATCAAAAAATTCAAAATCTTCAATGAGTTTTTCAGCATATTAAAAAAAAAACTTTTCGAAAACAGTTTTTTTAAGACTTGTTCTATTCTAATCTTGATCTTTTCAATACCTGAACATTGATAGCAACTTTGTATGTAATCATTTGTGATATAATATTTATTTATTACATTTGAATTTATAATTGTCATAGCTGTCTGAATTCACCCATATACAACTTACTTTTTACAGTAATTGTCAGTGGTCTTTTGATCATTATTTATTTTAATTTTAATTTTTTTCAGGAACCTCGAAAAGAAAAGGAGAAGATATAAGTAGTGGTGAATGTGAGCATGAAGGAGAAAAAACCACGAGTACACCACAGAGTTCTGGGGCTTATGGTGAGCCTTCTTGCATAGAAAATATAGCTGAGACTGAGAATGTTTGTGATAATGACTTAGACAAACAGGTAGGCCAAGCTTCTTTGATGACCACAAGTCAGAAATTGGATTTACTAAAACGCTGCTGGGTACTTCCCGAAAATTTCAACTTTGAAGATGCCGCTCATTTCAAACAAAAATTGAATCATGGTTGGTTGCAGACTTCCTCGCTTTGGTTAGTATATTCTAAACCTCAAAAAAGGTTCACTGTGTTTATATTTCCACCAAAAGTAGTAAACGGGATTTTGGGTTAATTTGTGACTCAATTTTTTTGTCGCTTTAAAAACATCCGTGAATACTGTAAAAAACATGTTTCATCACATTATCATCAATCTACACTCAACAATACTAAAGACTTGTCAAAAAAAATACCAGAGGATGTAATAACGAACATGGCTCACCAGAAGGAAATAAAAGACAATCGTCAAATCGTGTCATCTATAATATCTTCAATTATTTTCTGTGGTACATATGACTTGCTCAAAAGGTAAAGCGCAGCATCAAGGTGTTTTTGAAGACTTGCTGAATCTGAGAATCGAATCAGGTGATCTAATTTTAAAATAGAATACTGAAAAGTTAACAAAAGTGTCATGTATACCGCCCCACAAATTCAAAATGAAATTATTGGCTTGTACTGCTTGGTCATTGAACGTGAAATTATACAAGCAGCAAAGAATGCTTATGCTTACAGTGTAATGGCAGATGAGTTGTGTGAGGCAGCTGGTAAAGAACAACTTTCTATAGGAGTCCGTTTTTAGGATGAAGGTAAAAGTACAATTCAAGAAGAATTTCAGATTCGTAGAATTTATTGCGATGGATGTCAAAACTGTAGCATCCGAAATAGACAGGTTTTTAGAAAATGAAGGATTTCAACCTGACATGTGTGTTGACCAAGATTTTGATGAGTGTTTAACAATGACGGGAAATATTGGTAGGGTTCAACAAATTTTTAAAAAGAAAAAATAAAAATGTGTATTTTCATATCGCAAGCCACCAACTTAATTTGTCGTAAATCTAGTTCCAGAAATATGGAACACAATTAGCACCATGAAGGACATTATAAGCTTTTTCCGAAAATCTCTTCTATGGAGAAAGTATGAGCCAAATATTCCAAATTTATATGAGGCAGGCTGGTTGCAAATTATAAGAATGTTGCTGTTTTTAACGAACATTTTGAAGAAATTGTCAATGGGCTTTCAAATATTTCTATGCAAAGAACTGCTGCGGTGAAGAATGGTGCATACCAGTTACATTGAGCTGGCTACTAAGTCAGAATTTATTATATGCATTGGATTCATAGCGATATTCTCAGGTATTTTGGAATCTGTTGCAAATGCGTCACAATCAAAGGCGATTCATATGTATACATGTTTAAATCATATTAAAATAATAATGTCTTTCGTAAAAGTTTATCACAGCAACACGGACAGGGAGAGCTAAAATATTTTATACGCTTCTACCAGAACTGCAGCTGCCATTGGATCTGATTCACAAACATCAGTCAAATCACGCTATTGAGTCTCCATGTGATTATTGGGAACGATCGATTTTCATCCCTTATTTAAATTCTCTGATATATGCACTGGAACAGCGTTTTGCTGATGTTAATTTGACTGCTTTCAGTTTGATGTCGCTACATCCCAGTTCCGTATTAAATATGTCATTGGTTGATTTAAATATGTCATTGGTCGAGTATCACAAAATTTCTGTAAGTACTTAGAATATTTCGATAATGAAGCCGAACTATGGTATAAACTATGGAAGAACAAAAGTATAACAAGAGGAAACATTAGAGAACTAAAGCTTATGGAAGTATTAAAGAGGCGGAAATATTCGTTCCTGCAACTAAAAATGCAATCTTAATTTCCTTGGCACAGCCTTGCACTACAAGTAACATAGGAAGGTCCTTCTCTACACTGTGCTGCGTTAAAATGTGGCTGAGATCAACAATGATGGAGAACTGTTTAAAACGGTGTTTGTATATTTAGTGTACACAGAAAAATGGTACAGGAAAATAGGGATAAAATTTAGGTAAAGTCTTAAAACGGTTTTGTGAAAAATCTTGAAAGGTTACTATTATTGTAATAAAGTAAATATTTTTGTAACATGCATATTATTACTATCCTGGCTATGCCCTTGATTGCGTAAATAAGTTCATTGACTATTGGTTGATAGTAACTTATGTCTAATATAAGCAGATGATTCTGTCTTACTAATACTCAATTATATTAAGTATACTCAATATAATTGAGTATTAGTAAGACAGAATAATCTGTTTATAACGTACATATATTACCATCTGTTTGTATTGACACGTGGAACATCTAGAGTCACATATGTATTCAAATTTACTTAGAGAAAGATCTACGCATAAATACTGATGATGAAATGATAGTGGACTGTAAAATGATACGTGAAATAAATAAAGGCGGCGATAGATTTGTAGCTCATAAGTTTGATTGTAAATTTGGGAAATTTTTATTTTTAAAAATTTACAACGTACAAAAGTTGTTGTGAAACATTTCGAAGGTTTTAGATCAACATTTATTTCATCTTGACAAATGAATTGCGTTGTTATGGCTAAAGGGGTTAATAAAAAAAGTGCATCAAATGAAAAACAATATGATATATTGTTTTTTTTATACGCTATATGTCATGTTGGTATTACCCAACAATTATATGTAGGAGGGAAGTGATAATACAAAAGAAGGATAAAAGTAAAATGAATGAATAAGTCCATTGCGCTCAAAGTATGCAAAAAAATACACGTGACTGATTTAAAGATACAAATATTCTATAAGAAATGTGAAAATGGTTTAGATGTATTGAATATATAGACAGGGAGATATTTACAAAAAAATGTATTGTACATGTAGAAGTGAGTGGGAAAAGAAAACTTAAATCACCTGGGAGAGACATGACTGGGTGAAACTGAGACATACCTAGAAAAAGAGAATACAAGAGTCACAAAATGAAAATAAGGTGTGTGGAATAGGAAACATAATAAATATATCAGTAAAAAGGATTATGATACTCCATCATCACAGCTTATCATGTGTAAATGCTAAAAGATATCAAGGTATATGTAGTTATGTCAATTGATAGATATTACACTCATGGACAAAACAGCATTGATAAGATAACAGTATTTTTGCAAGCACTTTCAATTGTTTATTTCTTTGAAATCATTTACCACTAAAACACTAATACACAAGGTATGATGAGGATCTTACCATGTCCTAATATATGCCATCACTGATTTTGCACATGTATAATATTCTCCCATTAGCCCTTTAATTTAATCTTGGATTTAACACTACCATTTCTTACAGATTCTTTTGTTTCTGCTGCTCATTTGTTCGTTAGGATCTTTTCTTTCAGAGATTTGTTTACTTTGAGGGTATCTTCTGAAAATCATACAGAGAAAAATATTACATCAACCATTATCCGATTTCACTTTGCCTAGATTTTTCATTGAAAAACTACACCAAATTAAAACCAATCAAGCTGTTACGTTATCTTCTAATATTGTCAATTATAATTAAATAATTTTATTTGTACTCTCTTAAACAAACCACCAGAGAGGTGTAAGTGCACTTTTATAATGTCTCTCACTGAATGAACTGCTTTCCTGGTATTAACTTCTGTCGTATATGTTGATTCTCTCTATTTTCTAAACAAATGAAAGTTTAACAAATTCAGGTTTGATAAGCGGGGCGAACAAAAATCACATCTTCATGTTTCATAAACAGCAGATATTTCATAAACACAATAAATATACTATAAAGATACTGGAAATACACATAGAATACTTATGAATTCTTAAAAACAACTTTATTAATTTACTGCTCCATTATAAGTAGGGACACAAAAATAAGTGACTTGGGAAAACAATCATTATAGTAAAATTTTATTTAAATTAAAAATGATCTTAAAACTGATTTTGTAAAAACATGAAGTACAGTGAGACACTGAAAACAAGTTGATAAAATGTACAAATTTAAGTAACATATTATTTTAAATTTTTCAAATAAACACAATAAAATTTCTTATATCTATATAAAATTTCTTATATTTTTATAATTTTATTTATATCTTACATCCTAATGTAGGATGTAAGATATAAATAAAATTATAAAAATTTGGTAGAGGAAAGGCGTTATGCTGTTTCTCACAAAAGTCGGACACTTGTGGGATGGTGGTTGTATAAATAGGAGAAAAATCTTAATCTTTTCTCATTTGCTTTCCAAATAAAATTCCATGAAACAAATATGCTAAAATGTTCATTATAATGATGATATATAAAATAAAATCTGCATAAAACTTGAAAGCAAGTTAAATTTAGAGCTCGGAAGAACAACATGAAAACGCAAACTTATTTTCTAATTTTATCTTATTTGATTAATTTTAATTTAATTCTCTCATATATTCGAAGGAAATATGTAGTGTACTACGATTATCCACACTTATCTTAATTCAGACACCCCTATTCATTCATACACAGTTCACCATGTTAACAAATTGCGATTAGTTACATTATTTAGCGCTGAATTTAAACAAACCAATAGAATTTTAAATAAACTTTTCTATTCATAAAAGGATTTCGAAATCAGTAATAAGCATGCAATTTGACCAGATTCAAGTGAATACTTTTTGTCAAATATCTCTATACTTGGTGAAATAGGATAAGGGTTGACGTAGAACTTTTTACTCAGTATGGCCTTATAAACCTTTAAAATTATGAAGGCTTAAAGCCTAAAGGAAAACTTTTCAACAAATTCTTTTCTTAAATTTATTATTATTTTGCGAATCTTTCCACATACAGTGGTCTGTCACTTTTTTATTCCTAAGTTTACACTCTTTAATACATTCTCATTTAACAATGTCCAATACGTTAAACTAATTTACAATTAAATACTTAGGACCATTCCTTACATTTGTTGAATAAGTATTGTATATTGACACACTCGATATTGATCACTTCTCACTTCTTTATATTCCTCGTATTCTTTTTTGTACATGAAATCAATATATTTGTGGTAGCTTACCATTCAATTAAATGACATTATTTTAGAATGATAAATAGAAATATATTCTTCCTGAACAATTTATTTCAGAGGATTAATTTTTGGACTAAATACTAATCAGTGTAAAGTTGTCTTAAGTAACAATGCCCATCAAGCCATTTTGAAAGGAGGTAAGTTTTATTTTTTTAATAAAATTGTTAAACATAAATTTGAAATTCTACACTTATTTATATACTCTTATGTATCATGTCAATTAATAGTGTTGCCTGAATATTCTATGCCTTTGAGAAGTATGGCCGTTAGGTAAATACGTGATTTTAATACGTGATTTTGTATATAAAATGTTTTTCTAATAGCTCTAACATTAGATATATCTACTTCATACTTTAAATTAGAAGTGTTATTTCTAATTTCGACGGAAACAACATCAGAGTCCAGATATACAAAATTAGTCTACAAATTGTTTCCTGTTGTGAACCCTGTGATTGCATTACAGTTAAAAGATACGCTTATGATATGGCCTGCAGTTGCTTCCACTCATGTAATAAAAGTATCCATTATATATTGCATAGATAAATATGAGTAACACTGAAATGGTACCTTTGGGGGAAAAAGGCATTCAATTTTAAGTTCCCTATAATTTTAGAAATTTTATTTCTCGTTGATAATCATAGAAATTTATGTGGAAAAAACAAAGGACAAATGTAGCTTTACGGATAGTCTGAAATATGCATAGCCACACATGTAAACTTTAACCATGAACTATAAAGTGAATCTACAAATGTAACCTTTTAAAATGTCACTATTCCGAACAGAGGGACACTTGGCAAGGTATATGAATGACTTCAATCTTAATTATAGGCCTCTTTTCTCATTCCATCACTCATAAATATTACTTTATTTATTATACCATTATAGTCAGTGGCGGCGCTAGACCAAATGTGTACGTCGGCGACATCAAGTTCGCGAGGCCTCTTTACTTCGCAGTGAAAAAAACCGTTAAATTAAGTGAGCCAAATTATAAAATAATTTATGAGTATAACGAGTTTTATTGTTAATAAAATGATGACAAAAAATAATTACACACATAGAAATTAAAATAGTCGAACTTTTCGGCTTTTAGCCTCACTGAATTTTTTCAGGATTGTGTCGTAGTTAAGTCTAGCCGCTATTTCAGCTTCGATTGACAGAACTGATAACGCGGATAGTCTGTCTTGGCTCATCGTGCTTCTCAAATAGGTTTTTATCAATTTCAACTTTGAGAAGCTTCTCTCAGCATTTGGATATATTTCTTCTAAATTATTTTCTAAAATGTATTGGATGAGTTGTTTCGCGTCGTTGATAGAGTCTAGTGAATTAGTTTTTAAAAGCTGAAGTTCTTCATATAGTTCGAAAGGCTGTATGTCACTGTTTTCGCCTTCCCGAAGTATTGTACCTAAATCATTACGATGTTTGAGAAGATGCTCTTTTGGCATAGATTTCAAATAATTGATATCATAAATAAAACCAAATTGCTCAAAATATTCATTGAGCTCTGTAAATCGACATTCGGTGTCGACTATTATAGCATCTACCATTGTGTTAAAATAATTAACTCTGAACTGCATTTCAGGAGATTCAACTGGTTCATCAGTATGTTCGTATTCGTAACTAAACATTCGTTTTTTCCTGGCTATTCTTTTTTCCTTAAATTGAGACTGAATTTCATAAGTACTTTTCTCCACAACCAATCTAGCTTCTGTTACACTTTTTTCAAATCCTGTATTACGGAATTCTTGAATCCAGCTACAAAATGAACGTAAACTATCAATAGCGACTTTCAAGTAGACTTGAACCGATTGCCATAGTTTACTTGTATTGTTTACACATAGCAAAACCTCATACGATGTTTTGCAACAATAAACACACGTGTACCCCACACGTATATTGCAACAATAAACTCAAAAGTTAACATTTCGTTCAGGACTGCTTCACTGTCGCTTAGAGTTTCGGAATCATCAGTTTTATTTTTCAGTTCATTCACGCATTCGATGACATCATCAAATTGTAAAAATATTGCTTTTACTGCTCCGATTCTACTCTCCCATCTCGTTTCAGACAAACGTTGTAATGTCAATTTTAATTTACTTTTTACTATCTCCCAATGCTTGCTTGACTTTGAAAACAGCACATAGATTTTATTGATAAAGCCGAAAAATTTTTTGGCTGTCGTTGAAGTGTTAGCTACATCTATCAAAAGTAAATTTCAACTGTGGAATCCGCATGATGTGAAGAATGCTCTTCGATTTATATTGAGTATTCTTGTTCTGACACCTTTGTTAATTCCGACCATATTGGCGCCGTTATCATATCCCTGTCCTCGACAGTTTTGGATATCTAGATCATTTCTTTCCAGTTCTTGTAATATTGATTTTGTTAAATACTCTCCTGTTGTTTTTGCGACGTCAATAAACCCAATAAAATGTTCCTCTATAGCTCCAGTTGACAAATTGCAAAATCTTAATATTATTGACATTTGTTCAACACGAATTACGTCCTTGGTACAATAGAGCAAGATGGCGTAATATTTTGCTTGTTTAACCCTGTGTATAATTTCGTTAATAACTAATTTAGACATTAATGTCATTAATTCGTTTTGGATGTCGTGGCTCAGATAATGTTGATTAAGTTGCTTTTCATTAATACGTTGCATATGCTCCCGTAGTGTCGGATCATATTTAGATAAAAACTTAACTAAGTCTAGAAAATTGCCAGAGTTTTTACTATCGTTCAATTTCAAGGATTCTCGATGAGCTCTAAATGCCAAATTGTGTGAGGCCAAGTAGTTTATTATATCTATCAATCTTTCAAACAAATTATACCAATAATTTTGGGATTCCCTAATCGATCTCTCGTTATCCTTATCTATTGTTTTACCGTGTTTGATTCCTTTAAAGAGTTCCATCCATTTAATCATGCACTCCATGTATCCTTGACTTTGCTCATGTCTTTGCAATATCCGACTCAGATCCTTCCAATCACAATATCCTTCTTTTATTATCTATGTCTACAAACGTGAAAAAAGTTTACATGGAAATCAATAAACTTTATCTTAAGATATGGAGTAAGTTAACCATCTGCGATGTTGCGTTTCGCCGTTACTCAATTTTCTAGTAAAATGAAATTTAGAAAAATTTCTTTTACTTTGGTCTTTTGGGTAATTTTTATCAGATTTCTCTAGGTCTTGATCGGGACCGTTTTGAATTAAGTCATGGGGCTGCGCATCGTTTAGTGACAATACCCACTTCCCCAGATCTAGGTCTATTAATGGCTCTGTGTCTATAATGTTCTCTTGCTCTTGATTTTCTGACTCACACATATACTCACTTTCTAACTCTTTATTGGATTCAGAAATTTGGGTCACAGCAGATTCACTCGATATTGAAGGTAAAGCTGTATCAGAAATTTGACTAAAAGTTTCATTCAACTCTGAAGCTGGTACCGTTTCAGAAAATAAAGATTCATCACATGACTCTGAAGCAGTGACACCTGAAAAAGGCTTTTTAAGAAATTTCATCATACTGGAACTCAGAGCTTGGTTGGATATAGCCGTTTCAGCCTTTCTTTTTCTTTTTGACGCACCGGATTCCCATTTTCTCCCTACATCTCTGTCTCTAGAGGGTCCTCCAGACATGATGACCTAAAATATTTTTTAGTTAAGTTTGATAAGAACGCAATGTTACAGGATACAGATTATAAGAGTTGGTTGATGATTATTACACAGGGAGGTCCTGGATAAAGTGCAAATACGAAAATCATGGATTACGATACATACCCGGAACATTTTTTATCAAACTTTTTGTCGGAATTGAAAAAAAAACGACTATACAAAATTTACGAGTCAGCTGCCAACTTTGTATCATCATCATCATCTCAGCCGGTAGGCATCCACTGCTGGATATAGGCCTCCCCTAAGAGCGCCACTTTGATCGTTCGCGGGCCAGCTGCATCCAGCGACTCCCGACGACCCTCACCAGTACCCGTAACATGAGCGGCTTTGTTACGCGCGGGAGAGTGACATAACTCTAGCTAACTCGTTCGATTTGCGTTGGAGAAAGCGAGATAGAAAGTCATCTCACGCGTGATAAAACCGCGCATGTTAGGCGGGCAGGTCATCAGACCATCAAGTGGCGGCCTACCGACGCTTCGTTTACCGATAAATGGCCGCCACTCGAGAATCTTTATTTATTTCCCATCGGTTAACTGCTCTACGAGCGATGTGGCCTGCCCACCGCCACTTCAACGTGCTGACCCTCCGAGCTATGTCGGTATGTATTCAGGGTAATGGTCTCAATCTATGGTTTTCGTATTTGCACTTTATCTATGACTACCCTGTATATGTATGTCATCTTGTATATGTATGTACGTACACCCCATAGATCGAATATTTTTATTTTATAGTCACTATTAAGAAGGCAAAGGTAAGTAGGTACCTACCTACCTACTTATTTTGTTAAATACGTAATGCAGGAGCAACTTGTTATAAGCAAGGTCTTTCTATGGAGAAGTGAAATAATTTGTTGTAGGTACCTATTCATTCATATTATTTTGTACGTATTGTAGGAACACTGCACGAGATGTAGGTACCTGTGAAAAAAGAACTCTGTGAAAATAATTGTTACGAATTTTGACGCATACAAAACTTACACGAAGGCATTGATCGAGAGGCGAAATATTTCTATTATCTCGAGAAAAAATACTAGCGCGGTTTAAAAATAAGTAGCTAGGTACCTATTCACTTTTCTATTTCGGTTTCTATGGAGAAATGGATGACCTATATTTTAATAAGTAGGTAGGTAGGTACTTTACTTACCTAGGTAAATATAAAATCAAACCTATTTTTTGGTTAATACCATTAATTTTGACAAAATAATTTCGTTAAAATCGTTAAAAAGTTGATGTTGACTTACCTTAACATTAGGTATGAAATTAATAACAAATAACGTAAAACTTTCATCCACTAGAACTGTGCACTAGAACGTTGGGGTGTTGACTTTACAATACAATAAAAAGAAACTTTGCGCTTGCGAGTCTGCGAGTTGCCGCATGAAGAAAATTACTCTCACAGAAAAATGAAATATAGATAAATAAACTAAACAACACGGGGATTCCCCGTTCAGTCTCGTGCGCGAAATTGAGCGTTTTCACACTACCCGATAATACGATATCGGTATCGGACGCTCATAATGAAGAGCACACACATTATGTTTGTATGTGTGCTAAATTAAGATCTTTTGCACGTATAACTGATTTATTTATTGCATTCATGGGTTTACTTACACCCATGAATTCAATAAATAAATAAATGATAAATGCCATACACATTACTTACAAACATTTTCACCCATACAGATATCGTGTCGGGCAGTGTGTGTGAGAACGCTCATTAGGGTGAAATTTTCATTTCATAGTGTTGCCAGACAGACGATTCTGAATACCCGTAAATTACCTACTAGGTACTCACTTCCATCGGGCACGTGTTAAATAATAAAATTCATTATCATCTGCTTAGCTTTTTTCCCGAATTGTTCGGGGTCGGCAACCTAAGCCAGGATCATTGGCGAAACGAAAATACATAGGTAACTAGTTTTTCTGCGAGGCCCCCTCAGGCGCGAGGCCGTCGGCGGTGGCCGACGTCGCCGACGCCTAGCGCCGCGACTGATTATAGTATCAGTAGCAACAATAAAAAAGTATATAATAAATGAACAAAACCATATATGTTCTATACTGTTTCGTATAAATATGAGGTAACATTGGAAATTTTTAAAATATCGAAAGTGGAGACAGCTAAAAAATTCATAATTTATTTATTGTTCTGCAAAGTATGCTCCATGGCACCCCGTAACATTGTTTGTTCCGATGACACCACTGAGAAAAACAGTCAGCACACCGTTCCTCGAAAGTCTCTTCCACAGTTTTCAAAGGCAGTCACCGCTTCTTCAGCTTCCAAGAATCGGATCCCTCAAAGTTTATCTTTGATTCAAGTGCATAGATAGAAATCGTAGAGCGTGAGGGTTGAGGCTATATGGTAGATGATCCATAATTTCTAGATCTGATGTATGCAAATATTCCCAATGCCTAATTTTCTAATTGTCACTAATTTGTAAAAACAAATGGGGTGGAAACAGAAAAAAATTAAGAACTTATTTGACTTTAGAGATTTTTGTACTTCACATCCATGTTTGAATTAAGTAGGAGATCTTGGAATGTAGAGAATTAAATGATATGTATGACATAATTAATTTAGCTTTCTACATTGCAAAACTTCAGAGAAAATAAGCTGTGATAAATGAATAGATACCGAGTCAATTTCACTTAATAATTATAGGATGGGAATTGATCCCATAATACTTTAATAACATGATTACTTTTTAAAAAGAAAAGCTGGTGTTAGATTAAAAAATACAGCAGCATAAACTCTGTATAATTGCTTATCATCGAATAAGAAATGAAACACTGTTGTAAATATGGTCCTTCACTACGAAAAAAGAAATGTATAGAGAAGTAATGTGTATGAATCTATCAAGTCGAAAAGTGTACCCAAGTATACAGCGCCACCTATCTGAAGTTGTTACACTAAAGGTGCCATCTTGCTCTGGCCGCAATACATACGTATTTTGTTATCTTGCTCGCACCCCCACGCCATTATATATGTACTTCCACATTCATATCCATATGTATATTAGACAAATCTGCGAAGCACGCCATGCCAATTTGACTTTTATTTCAGCATACATAGATGAGAAATTACAGTGCGACGTGTATACGTAAAGGTAAGCACGTACTGAAATTATTTTGTTATAATTAAATTTTTGCTGGTTTTTGCTTACGCGCACATTTTATTTAATCCGTATTCAACCTTTTTTTATAAATGTGGCCGTGGTTGAAGATCCGTGGAATTTAGATAATTTTAAATAGTTTTCCCATAATTCTATAGCTTTTGCTACTCTATTACTTAGCAATTGAGTGGCTAACTTAACTTTCATTGTTTGGTTTCGGAATCCTAGATGCTGTTTAGTTATTAGAGAAATGTAATCCCAAAGATTCTTGCAAATAATGTAATTCTCGAAGAAACCGCCATTGTATTGTATTAGCATCACCATCAATTATATTTTTTTAGATTCAAAAGTGTTTCTAATAAGTTTAACCATGACACGGGTCTAAAAGTATCACGAAATTTGTACGGTTTGAAGGGTGTTTAAAAGAAGTTTTTAGATTGTTTGCGTCTTTCCTTGCAACCTAATTCTTTCGCCGCTACTAAATTAGAACTACATCCGTCAAATGTTAGGGATACGACTTCCGTGCCAACTTCAATAAATTTTTCGAAACATATTTTAATTAAATTAGCTTTTCTCTCATCTGATAAACCGTTTATCAAAAAATATCCCAATGACAATTTCCAATTATCATTAATAGGTACTAACATTAAAATAAACGCCTGTTTAGCTATCTCGTTGGTAGTTTCAGCATAAGTCACCAAGCCTTCAAAAATTTGACCGTTAAATAATTTTTGGTGTCTTAGACCTATTTCATCTATAATAAGAGAGCAACAAATTTTTAATTTACTGTTTTGACATTTTTTTTTTGAAGAGCAGAGAACGCTTCACTAGTAAATCCCAGATTAGCGTCAATACTTTGGTACCATTTAGTTAAAGTGGATGGATGGGGTAAACATTTATCAAAAACTGACCTTGCGTAATTATAGCCTGTGGGAGAATAGTAATTTAATGATAGTGCAAATTTCTTTAAAGCTGGTGAAAATTTAACAGTGGTTCGATTTATCTTTTTATTTAAAAACATTCTATTTATAAGTTCAGTGGCAACAACATTTTTATTTACAGATGAGCAAATATCACTATTTATAAATCTATTTCTTCTTAAAGTTTTAGTCAATTCTTTTAGAGATATGTATTTTTTCATAATTTTTTTATTGACCTTTCGCATTTTCTTTAATTTTGCTAACCTGTTTGCGCTTATTTGTGTTGTCCTTTTTAACTTTCTTTTTTAATATTTTGTTCCTAGGTGTATATATTGCAGATTCTAAATTTGATGATGGCACGTTGGTAATTGCGGTGGTTGATCTAGTAACAGTGTGGCTAAATTTGTGGCGGTCGTGTATACTGAAATGGTTTGTGGAGTCCCCATATGTGGTTAAATTAGTAAGCGGTAGTGTGTCCTGAAAACAGTTCATACTTTTTTAATGTCTGAAGATCAAAGTACCTGGTTAGACAATTACTTTGATCTTCTGACATTAAAAAAGTACAACGGGAGTCACAGTTCAAGAAAATGTTACTCACGATGAATAAGGATGGGACTGCTGTCTTGTTAATTTTGCGATATCATTTTGGTGTTGTGTAAAAATCGTCTTCCTTAAAATGTAAAGAACACAAAACGGAAAAAAGGAGACCGCCAATTATTATTTGTTTTGTGTGAAATTATATTTATTCATTTAATATTTATTTTGTGATTTTGAGGAATTCTGCAAATAATTGTTAAAAAAATAACATTTTATATATAAAACAAATACATACACAAAACGATTTATAAAATACACAAAAAGTTAGTAATAATTCTTTAAAGCATATATACTTCAGTACGTGCTTTACCTTTATATTTAGTTACGGCGTGCGTTGTCCGTTTATCATTAATTTCAAATTGATTTAAACTTAAACAAAATAATTTTCTAACCTGTGAAATGTAATCCCATTTGACCTATTATGTTTATGGGATGCACTTAAACAATTTTTTATAATACAGGATGGCACTTTAACGCTTTCGTCAATTTAGAAAATAAAATCTATGCTGCATTATCTATCGTCAGGCGTCTAGCAACAGACTGATTGAAGCGCGGCATAATTTTGCAAGGCGGCATAATTTTAGCGGGGTCACTTTTGGGTCGAACTCTATATATTTCTTACTCGTAGGTCGTTCATTGCTAAATTGACTTTATATTAATTATTTATCCACCACTTATATTATTTATCCACTACTATTTATTTATCCATATACATTCGTAAATTGTTTTTTTTACACATTTGAATTTTTCACATTGTTCTATTTCAATTTCTAATTTATTTAATTTCTTAACGTAACCTAGGTTTCGTTGTTCTGAAGATGTCGTCATACAATGAAACCTAGGTTGAGGTAAAGAATTTAAATAAAGTATAAATAATACTACATCACATAGTTTCATTTAGTTGTAAAAAATTAAATTGTAATGAATTTTTACAAAATTAACGCCAAATATATTCAAAATTTTGCAGATAGTAGGCGTCGAGGAAAAGCACTGCTTTATGTTTCGGAAATTACACCTGATGAGACTGATCTAACTGAATCTGATAAGGATATGGAACCTGAAATAAAAAAATTAAAAATGTAACTGTAATTATAGTGTGAAGTAAACATTTTCATATTTGTTATTTTTTATTCTTTCATTTATTTTTTTGTTTGAAGTTTTATTTATGTTTTTTAGTAATTTTTATCATGATGTCTCCTAACAACCTCTCACCACTTTTCGCCCTTTTTAACTAAAAGAAATATAGTAGAATAATTAGAATTGATCTGAAAAAAATATTGAACTGACTGCTGAGCAATTCACTCAACCCCTAAAAATTACGTTTCCTTTCTTAACAAGAGTGTAGAAATTGTGAAATTGATTTTCAGTCTGGTCAAAATGACCTATGTACGGAGCCAAAACTCCCATAGATATGAAACTTTATAAAGACCCTCAAATCATCAATTTAAATAAAATGTCAAAACTCGATTGGGCTACTGCTAACAAGTTTGTTTATGGACGTATATACAAAATCCCGCCGCTGAAGAATGGATATTTACTAGTTGTAAAATCACTAAAACAAGTGTAACAATGCCGTTTGTGGCTTGCGACAAATTTGTATCCTATTTACATTATCTTGATCGATTACAATATCATTAAAATGAAAATATTTGTTCAGTATTTTTGTTTGGTCACCAGTTTTATTTATTTTGTATTATTAAGATGAAGTCGATACAACAATAACAAATATTAATATTACTACGGTATTTATTCGGATTTCATTCATGATTTATTTTTTACATGCAGCTTTATCGAGGTAGCAATAACTTTTGACTACTAATTAATGTCTACTATTCTTTTGCCTTTTGATATGCACTTTGATTAGTCTAATTGGATCCTGCCTGTAAATTAAAAACAGCATAAAAATATAACCACTAAATGACATATATTTACGTCAATAATGATTTAAAAATAAAACAAGTGACTTCTCTAATATTTTTTAAAGCTTCTAACGGACTTGCTTCCTCCGTCCTTTCCATAATGTGTGTAGTCTAGAAATAAACAACCTAGGATCTATTTAATATAAGTAACCGAATAGAGTAATTTTAGGGCCAGCCTGTTGTAAACTAACGTGTCCTAAAATACAACTAGGTCCTCTTAATGAATAATGACACACTGTCTCAATAAACCAACATTGTAGGCTCGACAAGTACGACTTTTATTGCTTTCACTTGCGGATACTGCCTTAAAGCCATCTCTAGACTATCCTTAAAATCATACGAATGTTAGAAAACAAACTTTTTTGCACGGCTTTTGGCGGGTCAGGAATTAACATAGATTACTTTCTAGTCCGGAAAATCTCATTCCAACTAATATAACAATCCCAACTTATATTAAAAATTCGAAAATGTATTTGTATGTGCTTCTTTCACGGCATAACGAAGTAACTGATCGAAATGATTTTTTGCACAGAAATAACATTGACTGCTTTTTGTGCCGGAAAATTTTATCCTAACCAATATTATAATCCTAACTAACATTATAAATGCGGAAGTATGTTTGTTTATCCTTCTTTCACGACGGGTCGAAGTGTTTTTTAGATAAAAATAGTTGGCGGGTCAGGAAATAACGTAAGCTACTTTAACACGGGAAAATCTCATCCTAACTTATATTATAATCCTAATTAATATTTTAAATGCGAAAATTTGTTTCTCCTTTCGCGTCGCAGTCGAGTAATAGATCGACGTGATTTTTTGCACAGATAGTTGGCGGACCGAGAAATGATAGAGGCTAATTACTCTTCAAACCAAACAAACGGGACTCATAGCATTTCATTCGTTTTCATATATTCGAAATCAAATCAAAACTAACAAACGAATGGGTTTACTTACTAAAATAATTTACTAAAACGAATAAGTGAGTTAATATGAATAAAATAGTCGAATAAACAGAATGAAAACGAGACTAGAAATAATAAGACTGAGAGATGATTAATTTGATTGTCAATACAACGCTAGAATGACTAAATCAGAGAAACTTTAAAATTATAATGTTTACACGCATTTACATAAAACTCCTCAAAAGGTGGTAAAGGGCGTGTAACATATAATATTTCAAATTTTGCATTTTTTCTGACCGCGCTGAAATAATTTTTGGATTATCCAATTTGACGGGACATCCAAAATAAGTAGGAGTAAATCAGATATGTGTATGACAGCGCGCGTGCATGTAGATGACGAAATTGGTGTTGAGAATATTTACTATGAATAATTCGTTTAGAACAGCAGTACTCATACTTTTTGTTAATCGGGCCATACGTTTAAATTCTAAACTGTAACTGGGACACCGAGTCCCCACTAACTAGAGAATTTTTTGCTGTAGTATCGTATGCTGCATAGCAAGCTGTTTTGTATGAAAAACTGTTTCAGCGCCATCTAAATATTATCAACAGTACTATAATTCCACGTAAAACACTTACGATACAGTACACTGTCTTTCTTATGCTCACCGCACGTTTGTTCTTTTTCTGTTTCAGGAAGCAGAAGACTTAATGTTTCCGAGCAGAATGGCTTGCTTTTCTTACGCATTTGTTTACGACTGCTGCTTAGCAGTAGGTCAGATGTCAACAAAAACTTATTTAATATGTCCCTATAGCATTGGATTCTGTCAAATTTCCTAGAAAAAATCTGCCTACAAAGCCTAAAGTGCTTATTACGAGCTTCAGCTGTATCTTCAAAGAGCTGCCCAATTGGCAAAATAGAATGAGAAAGTACTGTTGCCCCATGCACTAAAATTGTATATAAAATGGGTGGCATTGGATGCCACCCATACAGTTGCACGTACAAAGTAGCAGTTTCGAATGCATAATCTTCGAATTTTTTTACTTCAATCTCATAGCCACTTGAGAAAGTTTCTAAGATTACTTTAAATTTTTGGATTAAGGTTGAGTCAATTCCTGTGATTCGGGAAGAAATTTCCAGATCAGAAAAGAGTCTTCGAGATGATTTTCCATCGTTACTGTTCCCGAATCCCGCTTCAGGTATATGCACTAACAGTCCCATTTCCTTACGAATTGCTTTTTGGATATTTTCTTTTCTCTCTTACTTTTTTTTTATCTCAGCTGACCTTATTTGCAATTTTTAACGGTAAGTTTGAAGGAGAGGTGAAGTAAGGACTCAAAGAATCTAAACCTTGCGTGGAGGATTGAAAGCAGAAACTAAAACTTTCTGGATCCGATACAATGCCCTTTATCAAATTATTAACGTCTTTCAAATTAGTAAGTCCACAAATGTAGCACCTCATAATTGAAGATGTATTGGTTGCTACATTACATATTTTACCATCTACCATTACTGGTAGCAGTGTGTATTTAACGAAAAGCATCCCATTATTGGT
Organism: Druceiella hillmani; assembly: GCA_039881145.1. Lineage (NCBI taxonomy): Eukaryota > Metazoa > Arthropoda > Insecta > Lepidoptera > Hepialidae > Druceiella > Druceiella hillmani. Next base: position 11,779,498 of record JAYKKI010000008.1, read on the forward strand.
ACGTATTTCAATATTTTTCAAGTTACTTGCTTGACTTTCCACGTATTGAATTTCATCATTAGTGACATCTTTGGTTTCATGAATAAAACGTATCCGAATCGCTCTGCAGAACCTAGGGAAGAAGACACTGGATTCTGCCATAAAATTATTTTCCGTCTGTCAGCGTATGATTGCAGGCGCAATGGTACCATGCAACTTTGAAATATATTTGCGTCAGTATCAGTGTTATTTTCAAATTTCTACTTATAGTTTGACTGTTGGGCACCGTCACAACCCCATTTTACGATAAAAAATGTTGTAAATTGCCTTTTCTTCGTCCGAGGTAGTTTCTATAACTGGTTCTAAATACTTGCACAACCACTAAGATGTGTGATCATGTAAATATTGCAATTTGACTTCCGCACATATTTCCGTCACTCTTATAGATTCCCCGACTGGATAGCAAAATTGTTTTGCTTTTTTTATTATAGAATAGCATGGATATATATTTTTATTTGGTCCCA